>CM024585.1:16065072-16665072 GCA_014182565.1 Eucalyptus marginata
AAGTGCTTATCAAGTTCATTTCGGCCAGTCATTGCGACGCCAGCTGGACCGATCCATCACTCATGTTTTGCCGCCAAGTCCATAGCTTCAGTTGTTCTCCAAGACTTCTTCACTACTCATTTCGGGAAACGAACACCACCACCAAACTCACCGTCCTCAGACGAATCAAATCCTAAAATTTTGTTGAACGGACAATGAACGCCGCCACACCAGCGCCATGTCTCCGACCCATTGAAGCTCGTTGCCTGTTAGTGCTTTTATGATGATTTTAGCTGATTGTTTTGAAATTAAAATACCACCACCAGGTTTACTATCTCCGAATATCCAACCAGCCAAATGGCACCACAAATCGACATCACACATGCCTCACGCTTCGATGACTATTGGGGGCTAACAATACAACCTAAAGGAGAGGTAAATAGGTTATTTTAGAGAACTTGACAATCTTTCGCGGAAATTAGCTTACGCTAAGTTAAGATCAAGTCAAGATGATATTTCAAAAGCTCGTGATCGTAATATGTGCTTGTGAGAGTAAAGAGAGTAAAACAATGGCACACAACGATATATAATAATTCGACTTTATATCCAAGCTCGCGTCCACTCTTTAGACTAACGTCCACAAGTTGGGCTAGATTGCACCGGTAATCTACTCAGAAAGTTACAATAAGCAAGCACTAATCTTATTCAAGATAAATCACACTATCATGACTTAGCTACTGCTCTTACTCTTGTACACTACAGACAATTACTCAAAGAGCATGAATACAATACTCAATGAAATAATTGAAAGAAAACGTATCACTTAGGGACACAAATTTGAATGTCAATCCTTAAATAATGTTGTTCTCACTCTACTCGGCTTCTTAGGCCTTTTCTTTATATCAATCTTCAATCTATCGGTTGGAAGACAATTAAAGAAGCAAAGAATCATTAGAGTTGCCTTTTAGCTGCTGCCCAAGGATAGAACTACCCATACAGTCCTTTTTCATGAATTTTTGTTGTCTACCTAAGAATAGCATCTCGCTAATTTCCCTTCACAGCCTTTGACAGACCTGTCAAATGACTAGACCGCATAAGCAAAGAGATGAGGTTACAAAGTGGATTAGAGATTGTAATCCTAGGATCGTGAAGAGATTGGATGCAAATGTTAATGCTAGTGGATTCTCACATCCAACTTGGAATTGAGATAATAGATATGAGATCATTGAAAATTATGATAAATATATTGTCAACCTAGATAGAAGAAAGTATTCATGCCGAGCCTAACTACTAAATGGAATTCCCTATGCCCATGCCATTTGTGTCATTTAGATAAAGCAACAAAACCAAGAGGATTACCTAGATGATTAGTACAAAAAAAAACAAAAAACAAAAAACACATGCCTTGCTTCGTACCAATTCATGATACAGGCTATCAGAAGTAGCAAATTTTAGAGCCAACAAATCATGAAAGCCCTAACTTTGCCACTGAAGAAGCAAATAAGAAAATCAAAAATGAGACAAAGAATGTAGTAGGAAGAGGCATCAAGTTAGAGGATGAATAAGACTCTGGGTAAAAGATGAAATGCTCTTATTGCTACAAGGAATGGTACAATAAGAAAAGTTGTGAGCTGAAAAAGTAACATAAACAGTAAGATGCAAGAGCTGATTAGGGTCGAATAGGACCTAATGAAGAGCTTATTATTGAGCCTACTGAAGGGAGGATAAAAGATCTTGTTGTAATGCCTACTAAAAGGCAAATAGAAAACCGTGTTGTGAGATAAGTATCTTCTTTACCTCAGTAACTTTTCAGTTCATATTCGATAGAGTTTGATGGTTAACCATGCACTGACTTCTCTTGTCCTTTTCCTCTATCATGCACTTATAATTAATTTGAGAAGTTTTGCCCATTTATTTCCACCTTGAAAATGAGTAGATGTCTAATTATTTGTTCTAGTTGGCCATAGTTCTGATATAGTGCACTATTGTAAGGCCTATTGAAGGGACAAAAAAAGGCCCTATTCTGGCGATAAGCGCCATTACAAGTGCCATTGGCAAACCCTTTTATGTGGATCAACGCACGGAGCAAATGCGTATGATTTCCTTCGCTAGGGTTTGCGTTGAAATCCAAGCCAATCAACCAAGGATCTCTTCGGTAAACGTGACCCTGAATGGGGTGGCACGCTCAATTGCTATTGAGTTTGAGTGGAAACCGGTAGAATACCTGAAATGTGGCACTTTTGGCCACAGCTGTGCTGACTCTCCAGCCATCCCCAGGCCGGTGGTCTCCTCGCATCAAGGTCAAACCAACCCCTCCCCCCGCGTTGCTTCCCGCCTGCCCGAACCTGCTCCGGCAGGGGTGGGAAACCCTGGTGAGTCCAACCGGGCTTGGAAACAAGTCAAGGGGAAGAAGAAGAAGCCTCCTCCTCCAAAGGAAAAAGTCTCGGCCTTACCGATCATCTCTAGTGATGAGGGGCACTCTCTCAAGCTGAAGGTGGCTGCTCTTGAGAGGATTTTGCCCTCTACCTCAACTTGCAAGGCCTAGAGAGGGTTGCAACTCCTCACAAAGACGGATGCCTCCTTCCCCACCACAAAGGATGATTCCATCAGCCCTGTTGAAGGCTCGATGCTAGCACCGATCAACCCTGGTGAGGAGTCCGACGAGATGGCCGACCATGTTGGCAGCTCAAATGATGACTTGCTCTCCCCTTGTCCGTTGCCGAAGGCTCCTCTGGCTAGTACGAAGTTCGAGACCATGTAAGACAAGCTTATGGCTCTCTCTCTAGACCCTCCTCCTCCTCTGGCCTGTGCGGCACCGCCTCCTTCTCAGCGTAGGCCCGCGAAGAGAAGGTAACCCTTGGTCCCTCTCCTTTTTTGTAAATATGTACATAGGATGTTGGAATGTTAGGGGCCTTGTTAACCCCATTAGACAGGCGGAGGTCCATAGTCTTGTCTTTTCAAACCAGTTGTTGTTGGTTGGTTTATTGGAAATGAATGTGCCGCAGACTCTCTTCAATTCCTTTTTTGGAAGATTGTTGAAGGACTGGTACTAGCTTGCTAACTATGAGTTCTCCCCTAGGGGTAGGATTTGGGTTGGTTGGGACCCCTCACGAGTTAACTTTGAAGTCTTCTCTATAACTAGTCAGGTGGTTCATGGGAACCTTAAGTTGTTGGATTCGGGAGTGGCCTCCTGCGTGTTTGTTTATGGCAAGCACACTTTTATGCTTCGGAGGCAGCTTTGGGGGGACATTATCTCTAGAAGCAGTGCCTTGCAGAATTCAGCTTGGCTAGTGATGGGGGACTTTAATGCTATTAAAGACTCCTCGGACAGGGTAGGTGGCTTCAATGCTTGGATTTCGTGCTTTGATGATTTCGGTCAGTGCTTGGCGCAGTCGGAGCTGGAAGACCTAAGGTATGTTGGCTTCAAATACACATGGACAACTTCCTCAGGTTCTTCAAGAAAGGCTAGGAAGATTGATAAAGTCCTTGTGAATTCTAGGTGGTGCTTGGATTTCTCTTACTCAGAAGCTTCCTTTGTAGCGCCAGGTATTTCGGATCATACACCTATGGTGGTCAAAGTGTTGAACTCAATTCTTCGGAGGAAACCTTTCAAGTTTTTTTATTTTTGGATGAAGCATCCACAGATCAATGCAATTGTTACCCAAATCTGGGAGGACCTGGGGAAAGGAGTGCCTATGTTTAGGCTTGTGCGCAAGCTCAAGGCTCTCAAAGGCCGTCTCAAGCAACTTAATAGAGGACCATTCTCTAATATCTTCGCCAAGACGTCAGAACCGAGGGTCGCCTTAAAGAGCATGCAGGCCGACCTTCAGCGGGATCCCTACTCTGTTGATCTTGCTAAGTTGGAGAAGGACCAACGGTATATCTTTGCTGACCTTTAATCTAGTGAGGAGTCTTTCTTTAGACAGAAATCAAGAGTCAGGTGGCTCAAAAAGGGAGACCGCAACACCAAATTCTTCCATCAGTATGTCAACAAGAGACACTTGAGGAATAGAGTTCTTTCTGTTTTGGATTCCTCAAGTAACCAAATTACCGAGCCGCAGCTAGTTCGGCAGCGTTTTGTGGAGCATTTCCAGGACCTCCTGACGCCACATGTGGAGCAAAGAGGGCCTTCAATTGGGGAGATTCGTGAGGTCATCCAGCATCCTCTTTCAGACGACTTGGTCAGCTTCCTTACTCGACCGGTCACCGAGTTGGAGATCCAGAATACCTTTTTCTCTTTAGCTAGGGGTAAGGCCCCTGGACCGGATGGCTTTACGGTCAAATTCTACAGGGAAAATTGGGAGACGGTTGGACATTTGGTCACAGCAACAGTGATGGATTTCTTCATCACGAGGAAGCTCTTGAGGGAGATAAATAATACAATTCTGATGCTCGTGCCTAAAGTGTCCAATGCGACTTCTATTAATGATTACAGGCCCATTGCCTACTGTAACACTATCTATAAGTGTATTACAAAGATGCTAACTAATCGAGTTGATGATGTTCTGAAGAACGTAGTTAGCCCATTCCAAAGTGCTTTTTTAAAGGGCAGGCGGATCAGAGACAATATCTTGATGGCCTAGGAACTCTTCTCCAGTTTCCACCTTGAGCCATACCTTCCTAAATATGCGGTTAAGGTAGACTTCAGAAAAGCCTACGACACAGTTGATTGGGTTTTCCTTGAAAGAGTTCTCCTTGCTTTTGGCTTTCCCGAGTTTGTGACTTGTCTCATCATGACATGTGTGCACACTCCCATGTTTTCCATTGCCCTGAACAGAGAGCTTCATGGTTACTTTGCAAGTGGTCGAGGCCTTCACCAAGATGATCCTATTTCTCGATACCTATTTACTTTGGTTATGGAGGTACTGTCCGGAATTCTGTTTAGGTGTTCTTCCAAGCTGGAGATTAAGTTCTTCTGGAGATGCAAGGCGACAAATCTCTCGCATCTTTTCTTTGCGAACGATGTCTTCTTATTTTGTGAGGCGGACCTAACTTCGGTGACTCCTCAAAGAAGGCCTCCAAACCTTCTCGGCTTGGAGTGGCTTGCTTCCAAATCCTACCAAGAGTGAGATCTTTTTGGCTGGTGGATCACCTTCTTTGAGGAATCAGAATCTCCTCAAGCTCGGTTTCCAGGAAGGCAAATTACCGGTGCGCTACCTGGGGGTTCCTATTATTACCTCGAGGCTCAGCGAGGCTAATTGTTGCGTTCTCGTCAACCGTATTACAGCGAGGGTTCAAGCTTGGACACATCACTTTCTCTCTTTTGCTGGCCGACTTTAGCTTATCAGGTCAATCCTTCATGCTATCCAAGCCTACTGGGCAAGTGTTTTTATTTTACCTATAGCTATGTTGGACCAGATTGAGAAAGTCCTCAAACAATTTCTGTGGAAAGGCCAAGAATTGGGTAGAGGGGGTGCTAAGGTTGCCTGGGATAATGTGTGCCTTCCAAAAGAGGAGGGAGGCCTTTGTTAGGACTAGAATTAGCACCTAGAGGGGGTGAATAGGTGACTAAAGCGATTTTAGCAATTTAATCCGAATAAGAAATTAATGAATTAAAAACAACAATCGCTGCAAATGAAAGTAATGAAAGATAAAAGGATTAGGGATAGAGAATCAAGACTCAGTTTATAGTGGTTCGGCTTAGACCAAGCCTACGTCCACTCTCCCGCACGGACATCCCTTCTGGCTGGATTTCACTAAGAATCAAAAAGAGTGTTTACAATCTCACGCTCTTGAGTCCATAGTGTAGAAACTCTACTACACTTCCTCAAGGTCTCACCACACTATGGTCTCTCTTTTGATTACATGTATTGCTCGAAGAATAAGATCACAAACATAACATGGAGATTCGACTTTGGAATTCTTCTATCCAAACCCTTCAACAACTTGAGCGTCTCTCTTTATACACTTCTTCATGCCTTCATTACCGTTGGCACCTTCCAAAGAAGTTCTTCCAATCAACCCGTTGGACAGAATCAATTTGGAGAGATCTCGAGCTCTTTAAGGTAAGTGTAGATAGCCCATCAATCCCGCTCGCCCATACAATCGGGATCTTGGTTTCCATAAGTAGAACTTTCCAAATAAGTTGTGAATCTTTAGAGAATATATATAAATTCGGATACGAATATAAAATCTTGTAGTGCCGATTCCAGTCGAAAGATATTCCTTAGCCGTTGAAGTAAAAACTATATAGAATCAGAATAGAAGTTTTTATATTGTTGGTCTGGAAACTGTCCATGAGAGTAGACTTTGAAACTTGAGTCTTGTTAGCTTCGAGACTTTGATCTTCGGACTTTGCCGGTAGAGTCCGCAAGTCTTCGACTAGGCGAGAGAAATGTTTTGTCAACTTCAAAATCTCTCGAAGAGAATTTATCCAACAATCTCCCCTTTTTGATGGTGACAAAACTTTCCCCGCAGATTTGAATACTATTGCCCTGCAAAACAACTTTTAAGCTAGCAAAGATATCTCATAAAGGATTAGAATAAGAATAGTATAAGATGTCCTCGTATACGTACTTACCCCGGCATACACGATCTGCATCCACGAAACCTCATTAGTCATGTGCGACATTACTATCTTTATCTAATTTTAATAAAGCGAAAGTAATGCAGTAGTAAGCAAACATTCAAAAAACTCAAGATAAAGTCAAAATGTCAATCACAAACATAACAAACTATTAAATCCAAAAAAAATTTTAGAAATGAAGGTTTGGGTTTGGGTTTGGTTTGGAATAGAATGAAAATCTCGCCCGCGTAGTCTTCTCCCCTTTTTGTCAAGCATTAAAAGTAAGAAAATCAAGAAGCACAAGGAATGCGAACAAGTTGAAAGTCCTCCATAGACTTGACAGCTTCCTTCCAAATTCCTTAAGTCTTCCCGTAGTTGAGCGAGAGCAAAGTGCCTTTGCGGTGTCCTGAACCTGACGTTGAACATCTTTAAGCTGATCATGCAAGGAGATGAACATAGCATGATTCTCATTCTGAAGAGTCTGAAATTCACACCCCAAAGCATATATTTGGCCTTTGAGCTCCAAAATGATGTCAAGCAACCTTCGAAATCTCCCGAATTGTCGGGCCTGTGTGCTTGCGTCAACTCGGTCCGATGATGGAGTTAAGCCGGTGTGAATATCAGCGGGGAGATCAATGTTTGGAGATGATGCCTCTCCCTCGGAAAATGAGCATAAACATCTTCTGCATCGAGGCGATCTACTCACACTTGCACCGGTAAATGTCAAGAGAAGATGAGTACTTTCTCTTTGGATATCTCCCCCGTTTCAATGCCTTCGGAGGGGAGAAGTACTCTTCTTTCGAGGAGTTTCCTCGTGACAAGATGTTGTTGATCCTTCTTTTCTGCTGGAGAATCTGTTTTGGCTTGTGAGTCTGCTGGTTGATGCTGAGAGACTGTCTTTGTTGACTCTTCCTCTTCATCTTTTTCTTCTTTTTCTTCTTCCTCTTTCTCTTCTTCTTCTTCTTCTTCTTCTTCCTCTTTCTCTTTCTCTTCTTCTTCTTTTTCTTCTTTTTGTAAGGATTCCTTTTCCTGGTTTCCTTTCTCAGTTTCCTCTGCAAATTGTTGTTCTCAGTACACAGTGATACGGGAGAGCGTAAAAACTCGAGAAACAAAGGCAGAGATAGGCATATCATCCTCATCATCTTCATCCTCTAAGATGATTGCTCGCCTCTTCTTGATAGGACCCGCCTGTCACGGGTTCCTTTCCTTTCCTCTTGGCGTGAAGAGTCGATCTAGTCTTAACGGGGGTTTGCTCCTTGAACTACTCCCGACTTCTTGCTAAGTTCTTTCAGACGCATCTTTGTAATCATCCTCAATCCGATGACCATTTGATCAATAGTCTTCACAGAGAGAATGTGGGGAGGCTGTGTATTCAAATGTCTGAAAAGACTGGTGATGAGAGCAGCATAAGGGAGTTTTCCATTGTCCTTCACCATAGACCTGTACATGTGAAACATGATAGTGTGTGGCAGAGAGAAGTTAAGACCGATCTTGATTGCATACATCAATTTTGCTTCGAGATGGACACATCTGTCTTTGAAGTTGATTTAGGTCTAAGACAGTTGATCACTATCTTGTGAAGCAAGGTGTTCGTAGCATTCATCCTGGGTAGGAGAGACGACCTTCTCGCGATTCTCGTCTCTCGCAAGTTCCGGTGCGAACTCACGGACACGAAATTGATTGGAAAGCTCCTCTTTCCACACCAATTACATCCGCCGAGTATCCGTGTCAACCACATATTCTCTATCTCTCACACCGAAAGAAAAGCTATTGGCATCAAGAAAACCGAGATTGGAATAAAAGTATGCGGTTAATTGAGAATAGGCAACCTCGCTCTTAGTACGTAAATTGTGAAGTTGAAGTTTCTCAAACTTCTCCCTCGATTGATGCTCAACGAGATCCAGAAATCAAAATCCACCGTTCGTGGGTTCATCACCCCACGCTTCAGCAATTTCCCATACACTTTCTTGTGTTCCTCCGATCGAAACAATTCATCCTTCTTTCCTCGAAGAGTTGCAGCCACACCCATCCTAGGCTTAAAATGTATAAACATCTTCTCATCATCATCTTTCCCCTCAGGCTGATTTATACTACTAAAGCGAGGGTCACTCGGAAAGTTCGCAAATGTCTTTGCTGCCGGTTCCAACGGAACAACGCCCGATCGCTCCATCACGGTGAGAAAATGTGTCTCATTTCTATAGCCTTTCTCTTTCAAAAACTCATCAATGAAAGTCATTGCGGAACCTCCTTCCTTCAACGCGAGAATAGAGCCTATAAACAAATGCGGGCTTAAGGGATCTTACGTTCAACATCTTCAATGATTTCTTCGCATGTTGAGGATGACGAACATGTGATCTAGTCGAGGAGGTGCGCCGTTGAGATTGTTGGTGCGTACTGTTTCTCTTGGAAAGTCACTTTCTTCTGTGAGATCAAAATGCGTAGGCCCCTCACCAGCCCCGTGGTCCCCGCTTGCTATTCTTGAAGATTTCCTTTGGAAAGACATTGTCGCTTTCTTGGATGGAACTTTCACACTTTGTGTCGCAAGAAAGTCAAAAACTTAAGAAGTAGAAATTGAGGAGAGAAATTCCAGAGAGTGAAAAGCTTTTGAACTAGGGTTTCTGCGTAAAGTAAAACGGAGAAGGAGAAGGAGTATAAAAGGTAATCGAATCGTGGTAACTGAATCGTCGCAAAAGAAATTCCTTTTTGAAAAATAACTGCCTTAATAAATCGATAACTACCCTTTTTAAGATAAACTGCCTTAATAAACATGATTATACATATATAAACGTACAAACTTACCTTTTCGAGATAATAGTTTAAGTAAATAGATGAACTTACGGTGTGTCGATTGGTATTCCAAGTCTACAACTTTTGAGTTTGATACGCCGTCGACTTTTAGATTCCGAGTCCGAGCTTCAACATGTCTTCAAGAGATAAAATATTGAGTCTTGAGTGAATAGACTCAAATAAGCTTTTCTCAAGTGGCTTTGTGAAGATGTCTGCAGGTTGATTCTTTGAGTCAATAAATTGTATCAAGACTTCTTTGTTCTCGAACATGATCTCTTATAAAATGATGTCGAATCTCAATATGTTTTGCTCTTGAATGTAGGATAGGATTCTTTGTAAGATTGATTGCGCCGGTATTGTCACATTTGATCTCGTGCAAGAGTCTTCAATACCAAAGTCTCGTAGTTGTTGTTTTATCCATAGTATTTGAGAACAAAGAACTTCCAAGTGCTACGTATTCTCACGTCACTGTTGAAAGAGCCACAATACTTTGTTTTCTTGAAAACCAAGATACTGCCCGTTACCAAGTAATTGACAAGTTCCCTGAAGTACTTTTTCTTTCAACTCTACAACCCGCAAGATCTCGCGTCGAATAACCAAGAAGGGTAAAGTCTCCTACTTTGGGATACCATAGACCAATCTTAGCGAGTTGCAACATATTTAATGATACGTTTAGCGGCACTTAAATGAGATTCCTTAGGATCGATTGAAACCTAGCACATATGCAAACACTAAATAATATGTCGTCTAGATGCGGTAAGATAAAGAAGTGAACCAATGATACTCCCGTATAATTTTTGGTCGACTTTCTTCCCCGCTTCGTCTTTGTCTATCTTCAAAGAACTTGACATAGGAATGTCGGTCTTTTTGCAATTCTCCAGACCGAACTTTTAACAAGTTCTTTTGCATATTTTTCTTGATGAATAAAGATTCCTTCTTTCAGTTGTTTCACTTGTAGACCAAGGAAGAAGGATAGTTCACCCATCATGCTCATCTCAAATTCATCCTGCATAGACTTAGAAAATTTCTTGCACAAAGTCTCATTAGATGATCCGAATATAATGTCATCAACATAAATCTGAACAAGTAGAAAGCTTTTGCCTTCATTTTTAATAAACAAAGTAGTGTCTACCTTTCCTTTAGAGAAACCACTTTGAATTAAGAAATTACTTAGCCTTTCATACCAAGCTCGAGGAGCTTGTTTTAATCCATATAAAGCTTTCTTCGGTCGAACACCGAGTCCGGTTTCTTTGAGTCTTCAAATCCGGAGGTTGTTCCACATAGACTTCTTCTTGAGTAAATCCATTCGAATGCGCTTTTGACATCCATTTGAAATAACCTGAAATTCTTATAACATGCAAAAGCAAGTAGTAATCGATTGCTTCTAACCTTGCTACTGGAGCATAAGTCTCATCATAGTCTATCCCTTCTTCTTGCGTGTATCCTTTAGCCACGAGTCTTGCTTTGTTTCTTGTCACTTTGCCTTTTTCATCAACTTTGTTCCTGAAAACCCATTTAGCTCCAATAACATTTACCTTTTGGTTTAGGAGTTAATTCCCAAACATCGTTAATACTGAATTGTCTGAGCTCTTCTTGCATTGCTTCAATCCAGCTTTCATCAGCTAAGGCTTCTTCAATGTTTTTGGGTTCTATTTCAGAAATAAGTGCAACGGCACTAGACTCTTCTCTCCTTTTAGATCTTGTACGAATTCCCTCATTAATGTTCCCAATAATGAGTTCTTCGGGATGACTGGACTTGTGTTTCCGATTCTTGGATGGTCGATAGGTTGTTGATCATTTTCTTGAGTTGATTCTTCATCAACAACTTGTTGTACCGCATCTGAATTTTGAACCGCTTTATGGGAGATAGATCTAGCGAGTCCGGAATGCATTCGATTCTTCGATCTGTATTGGCTGAACTTGTGGAGAGTCTTGAAATTTGACGTTCATTGATTCTTCCACGGTCCGAGTCTTCTTGTTGAATACTCTATAGGCTTTGCTTGCGTTGAGTAACCAAGAAAGAATCCTTCATCTGATTTTTCTTCAAACTTACCAACTCGATCATTTGCATTCTTCAGAATAAAGCATTTACAACCAAATACTTGAAAATAAGAAACAATTGGTTTCTTTTCTTTAAAAATTTCATAAGGGGTTTTCTCAAGAATTGGTCTTAAAAATACTGTTAATAATATAACAAGCGGTAAAACAACTTCAGCCCAAAACCTTGAAGAAATATTACTTTCAATTAAAAGAGTTCTTGCCATTTCTTGTAAAGACCTATTCTTCCTTTCCACAACCCCATTCTGTTTCTGGTGTGTATGGAGAGGAGAATTTGTGCTGAAAACCGAGAATCATCACGAGAATTTAGTAAAGTCTTGATTTTCAAACTCACCTCCATGGTCTCGTACGAATGCTTGAGATAGTGTGACCTTTCTCATTCTCGCACCTTCTTAGCAAACTTTGAAAAGAGAGAGAAAGTCTCGACTCACTTGAAAGAAAGTAGACCCAAGTAAATCGTGAATAATCATCCACTATTACTAGGCGTAACCTTTTTCCACCAATGCTTTGCGTTCTAGTAGGTCCAAATAAATCCATATGCGTAAGGCAGCAAGTACACGATTAGTGGAAACTTTACTTATTGGTTTGTAAGAGTTTCTAACCTGTTTACCCAGTACGCATGGTGTGCATAGATCGACTTTAAGTAATTGAGAATAGGCAATCCTCGAACAAGTTTCTTGGAGGAGATCTTGCTGATTTGCTTCATATTGGTATGGCCAAGTTTTACTCGTGCCATAGATTAGCTTCATCTTGTACCGATATCAAACATTGTGATCTTTCATGATTTACATCTAGAAGATAGATATTTCCATGTCTTCGTCCAGTAAAAGATTGAGTAAAGTCTTTACTGATTCCTGAGCACGTTCCTTCCTGGAAATTGATCTTGAATCCAGTATCACACAACTGGCTTATGCTAAGCAAGTTGTAATTTAATCCTTCAACTAAGGAAACATTCTTTATTGACAGACTTCCAATCTTTACTGTTCCATGACCAATGATTCTTCCTTTGTTGTTACCTCCAAAGGAAACTTTTCCTCCATCTTTCTAGTCAAGTTTTATGAAGCAACTTGAGTCTCCCCGTCATATGTCTTGAGCAGCCACTATCTAGATACCATTTAATCTTCCTTTTGATAGTGACCCGCAATTAAAAAGAATTCAAACTTTCTTTGGTACCCACATCATCTTGGGTCCGAAGAGTTAGGGCAATAAACAGTCTTTGCCCAATTCCTTTTAACAGGTCTCCAAACCAAAGGACATTCTTTCTCAAAATGTTCTCGAGCTTTGACACTTGGAACATTTCAAGGCATTTCGCCAACAGGGTTTTACAAAGACTTTCTGAAAATGATTTTTATAAACAATTCTGGTTGGTCTTTGTTTGATTCTTTCCTTCACATTTGGAAAATCAATTAGAGGAATAGTTTCGAAGTCATACCAAGACCTATCTTATCAAAGTAGGGTCTTTGTATCGAAAGAATCTTATCCAACTTTTCAGAACCATTTGAAAATCTTTTTGATATATTAGAAATATCATTTTTCAAAAGATTATTTTCTTTGGAAACAGAGTCGAGTTTTCTTTCAAGACAAGTAAAGTTGTTTTCTAACTTTTCAAACTTCTCTTTCCAAAGTTTTTCCCGTTGCTTCAATGTAGAATTTTCCTTTTTCAATTCGGAGATCCTCTTAAGAGAAGTTTTTAGACTAAGACAAAGTTCATCAATATATTTCGAAACTTTGACAGAATTCTTAGATTACTAACCTCGAGTTCACCGCCTAAGTCTCGTATCTCGAATCAAGGTCTCGAGTCCGAATCGATTTTGCCATTAAATAGATATTGGCATAATCATCATCACTTTCTTCACATTCGCATCACTCCAGTGTCTCGCTTTGAGTGCCTTCCCGTATTTCTCGCCTTTCCTTTTCTCTTCTTTAACGAGAGGACGGTTGGGTCCGATGTGTCCCTTTTTCTTGCATTCAAAGCAAGTCACTTCTTTGTTAGAGTCATCTTCCTCTCGTTGATTTGTTTTGAAACCTTTGTGAGCTTTGTTTCTTCCAGTTGAATTTTCTTCCTTTTCTTTCAACTTTCGAATCTCTTTATCATGAGTGCCGCTTCTTCATCATCTAGATCTTCTTCGAATCAGTAGCATCATAATAGTCATTAGACTTTAAGGCAATTGATTTCTTACCTTTTGAATCTTCCTCTTCGTTGGTTTGCTCGACTTCATAAGATTGAAGAGTCCCAACCCCTCGTTACGAGAGTGGAGCAATCCTCTCGTGTCTCTCTTATTGAGGTTTTTATGTAATTCCGCCTTTAGAGAGTCCTCGTAGGAGTTTGTTGACCTTCATATGTCCCGAGATTGGATGTCCCCGATATTCAAGACCATTCACAATTTCAAGAAAGCGACTAAACATGTCGGTTATTGATTCTCCCGATCTCATCTTAAAGACTTCATATTGTCCCAAAAGAATATTGATCCTTGTCTCTTTCACTCGATCGGTCCCTTCATAGGTAATGTGAAGTCTATCCCACTTCTTTTGCCGTATCACAAGAAGATATTCTCGTTATACTCGGTAGGGGATAAAGCACAATATAAGGAGTAAATGGCTTTAGGGTCAAGAGTCCTGTCTCTTGGTGATTTCTTCTTGAGTCATTAGAATGGGATCAGCAACTTCTTTTCCTCTCTCGATTCTCGATGCAAAAAGCGAGTGATTCCTTTATCTACCACTTCCCATTCCAAAGGATCTTTCGATCTTAGGAATGCTTTCATCTTGTTTTTCCATATGTCTTGTAGTCTTTTCCATCAAAGTATGGAGGTCTGGTATTGCTTTGACCTTCAACCAACCCCGTAGGTAACATACTAGCCATAGATCTTTTACTCGAAGTAAAGACACTTCTTATAAACGAGTACACAAGCTCTGATACCAATTGTTAGGACTAGAATTAGCACCTAGAGGGGGTGAATAGGTGACTAAAGCGATTTTAGCAATTTAATCCGAATAAGAAATTAATGAATTAAAAACAACAATCGCTGCAAATGAAAGTAATGAAAGATAAAAGGATTAGGGATAGAGAATCAAGACTCCAGATTTATAGTGGTTCGGCTTAGACCAAGCCTACGTCCACTCTCCCGCACGGACAGCCCTTCTAGCTGGATTTCACTAAGAATCAAAAAGAGTGTTTACAGTCTCACGCTCTTGAGTCCACAAGGTGAAAACTCTACTACACTTCCTCAAGGTCTCACCACACTATGGTCTCTCTTTTGATTACATGTATTGCTCGAAGAATAAGATCACAAACATAACATGGAGATTCGACTTTGGAATTCTTCTATCCAAAGACCCTTCAACAACTTGAGCGTCTCTCTTTATACACTTCTTCATGCCTTCATTACCGTTGGCACCTTCCAAAGAAGTTCTTCCAATCAACCCGTTGGACAGAATCAATTTGGAAAGATCTCGAGCTCTTTAAGGTAAGTGTAGATAGCCCATCAATCCCGCCGCCCATACAATCGGGATCTTGGTTTCCATAAGTAGAACTTTCCAAATAAGTTGTGAATCTTTAGAGAATCTATATAAATTCGGATACGAATATAAAATCTTGTAGTGCCGATTCCAAATAAAGATATTCCTTAGTCATGAAGTAAAAACTATATAGAATCGAATAGAAGTTTTTATATTGTCGGTCCGGAAACCGTCCATGAGAGTAGACTTTGAAACTTGAGTCTTGTTAGCTTCGGACTTTGATCTTCGGACTTTGCCAGTAGAGTCTCGCAAGTCTTCGACTAGACTGAGAGAAATGTTTTGTCAACTTCAAAATCTCTGAAGAGAATTTATCCAACAGCCTTGCTATCCAGAGGCTTCGGGATTGCAATAAGGCCGTCATACTGAAGCATATCTGGCTTCTATTTTCAAACAATGAAGCATTGTGGTGCAAGTGGATTCATTCCACGTTTTTAAAAACAAGGAACTTTTAGGTTGCTAAAAAACCCACATTCTGTTCTTGGGCTTGGAAGAAAATCCTATCTTTCATGAGGGAGGTCTGAAATGCTTTCTTTTGGAGGATTGGGGATGGCCTCTCGACCTCTCTTTGGTTTGACAACTGGCACCCTAGGGGTCCCTTGAACTTAATCTTTTTGGATTCGATCATCTATAGTTCTGGACTTTCTAGGCAAGCAATAGTGGCAGATCTTTTCTCTAATGCTGGGCAGCCTCTCAGGTTGGTGCTTGAATTGTGGGAGCACCCCCTCCCGAGCCTATCTCAGAACTCGGACTGCTTTTGCTGGAGGGAGAATTCGTCAGGCTGGTTCACTATTGCTACGGCTTGGGAGACCTTCAAGCGGAAGAGGACTCGGGTCCATTGGCATGCGTTCATCTGGAACAATGCAATTATGCCATGGTATCAAGTAAACCTTTGGGTTATGGGCAAGCACAAGCTTCCCACCTAGGCGCTTTTATTGTCTTATGGCAGAATCGATAGTGGTTCTTGTGCTTTCTGCAATGATATGCCTAATTCTATTGACCATCTATTTTTTGGGTGTCGTGTCATGGCCGAGCTTGCTTTCTTTTGGGCGGCTAAATGCAATCTCCCTTGGTGTAACAAGTCTTGGGAGGAGAATCTCCGTTGGGCCACCACCTTGCTAATGGGCAAGGAATTTTATAAGTGCATAGCTCGTTTTTCCTTTGAAGCGATGTGTCATATTATTTGAAAAAACAGGAATAGCATTATTTTCAGAGAACAACCACTTGTCATCTCGGCTATGAAGAACCATCTTTTTAAAGTGGTTAGAGATAAAGCTATCACTTTTAGGAACGTGGAAGATCACTTCAGGAATAGAAGGCTGCAGCGGAGTTAGGGCATTGACCCAATCATCTTCTCTAGGAACCCTTAGTCGCCTTCCTACTTTCAGCTGGTGCGTGTTTTTTACTTGGGCCTTGGGTACTGCGACTTTCGCTGGTAGCTACAAATTGTTTCTCTTCCATAGCCGAGGGTGTTTTGTATATGGAGGCCGGTTGTTCAAGCCATGCTTTTCTCTTGCTCCTTTGTGTTTGCTGTATTTTGGTTGCCACGGCTAGTGGCTTTTACATCCTAGCATCCTTCCACTCATAATGATCTTATCATCTTGAGTGTAAGTTTTGATGCCGTGATCTTTTGTACAGTTGGTCATTGCTCAATATAATTATTACCTTTTACCAAAAAAAAAAAAAAGGCCCTATTATAGGCCCAAGTGTAGGGATAGGGACTAGTACAAGTAGGACAGTAACAACAACAACTGAGTTCACTGTTGAACAAATGAGAAAAAAAAATATCCTATAAGTTGTACATCACTGTATTTGTCTTTTGTGAGCTGAAATTTAATTTTGGTATATGTTTCTTAAGTGAGAAGGCGAGCAATTGCACAAGTTGCATAGGCTGGTCCCTTTATTGGTTGCTACTGAAATTGATGCACCACAGCGAACAACGGGGCTCTTGAAGATTGTAGGTACAATTTTGGTTATGAAATTTACACAGATGAATATATTGGAATGACTATTGAAAGTAAGATTTGTAGGCTCATGTATTTAATTTGTTGTACTTGAATTCATTTGGTTGATAATATTGCTATGTTTTTGTAGCTTGAGAGAACTTCGGAGATGCTTATCTCTCAAGGTGGGCCAACTCGAGAATCAAGGGTGCAACCAAAGAAGAGTGTTCCAAAGAAGAAGACAGTAGGTACAACTCCAAAACAACCACCAAAAAAGAACCCAGCACTAGTTCCATCTCAATTGACTGATCATGAGAACAATAGTAATCCTACGGACCAACACATGACATTTGTTAGGAAAAAAAATAACCGCTGCCAAGAACAAGGAAAAAGATGTGACATAAAAGCCAGTTAAAGAATCTACACGTCCAGTTCGAAAGAGTACTTTGATTATGAATCAATTCAAAGTTTCAAAAGAAAAAATGAGGTGGGGATGTTATGCATATTGACTAATGGGAGGATGCTGGACATGATATCCTTTTTATGCTTTGTTTTTTTAGGAAGGTACTGGATATTTTATCTTTATTGATGGGAGTTGCTGTCATTGTTTTTTGAGGAGGGTGCATATTGCCATTGGTTTTTTTAAGAGGGTATTAAACCTTCAATGATTGGGGAGTGAAATCATATATGTTTTTACTTTGTAAAGAATCAATTAATGTCAATGGCAAAGGCTGTTTTTGTTATTTTCTCTTGTCTTGTTTTCGGTTGATAATGCTGGTAAGTCGAATAGTTATATTGTATAATTTTTTTACTGTTGGTGCAATGTTATTATGAGGCTGATGTTGTTTTTAGAAGTTATGTGTGCTCATATTGTTGCTGGTTAAAATGTGGGTTCTAATGAATTTGTGGGTTCTGGTTATATGTGCTAGTGCAGAAACAAAATGCACCAGCACATCTTGGTGTAGTTGTGGGCGCTGCATCTTCTTACATGAGTAATTCTAAGTGTTGATGCATCTTATTGCATCAACACTTGTGCCAGTGCATCTTGTTGCATCAACATTTGTGGGTGTATCTTGTTGTATCAACACTTATATGGGCTGGTATAAGAAAAAAATGCACCGGCAACCTAATGGTACAATAAGATACACCACAACTGGTGCAAGCCAAGTGACATTTGAAACTAACATGTTCTTTTCTTAAAACTTGTGCAATACAAGTGATCACTTTTTAACCGCGATTGGTACTTAAATGATCTCTTTTATAAAAACTTGGCATTCAAGTAATCACAATTTACAACTTACGGCACTGAAATAGTCAATCGTGAATTTACCGCCATCCCTTAATTTCACCATGGTTTACAGTAATAGTTGTAGTAATAGTTGCAGCAAACCAGCAAACCAACAAACCATTACCAAATAAAAAATGCAGTAAACTATTACATTTGAAGTAAAAACTAAGTAAAACAAACATTAACAATACACAGCTAAGCAAGAAAATTTTTAAGTGCTCACAACCAATAAATTCCAACTCTAACTTTCCATTTCTACCATAAATTGCAACTCCATACAAAAATTGCAGTAAACCAAGAACACACTTTACTTACAAATAACCTAATACAAGTACATATTCCACGTCTTCGACTATGGTAGATATACAAACTTCTTCTCATTACTCACTTCACATTTGAATAGACTACATAAGAGAATAATTACAAAATCAACGCTCAATAAAAGTTTCTTTCAATTTTCAACCTTGAAACCTCCCTCTTCAAATGGTCAACCAGAGATGTTAAACCCTTCATTTGAGTTAGCATTGAGTCGACATCCTTGAACTCATCCATCAATATAGGTAGAGGTTGATGTCAGGCTTCAAGTAACTTTAAGATCACCTTTATCGCTTGACCAAAGAATTTTGCATCAACTCATTTGAAATATATACATTTTGAGCCTTCTCTATATCTACCGCACCCATGGAATCTTCTCTTGGGATTCAACCGAGTCTCAAATGTTCTTCTCGGACTCAGTAACCTGCAATAATAGTAACACTCACCATGTAATTCGTCTTTTTGGCACGAATGTGAGCCGCTGCTAAAGCTTCAACCTTCCATTTACAAGAGCGAGCTGATAATTTTGGGAGAAAATTGAAGTACGCGCTCAGATTAGGGATTTAGTGTTTTAAACTTCCGATTCTCTTTCAATTTTTGGATTTAGGGTTATTACTTGGGGGGAAGATGCCAAACGGCATCATTTTATTGTTTGCATGCTGATTGTACTCTCTAGCGAGCTATGTCGGCTTCAAAATTAATAAAAAAAACTGCCACGTCGGACTTCCAACCAACCAAATCAGCGTTGGCATTGAAATTATCGTTTTTCAAACTTTTTGACACTAAAGTTATTCAAAATAAACTTTTAGCATCAAAATGAACATCGTACACAACTTTTGGCACGTCTAGTAAAGTTACCCCATGTTCCATGGCACAATTTATCATGTTTATTAGAACAGGAAAAAAAAAAGTAACAGTTGCATACTATCAGATTACATGTAAGAACAAAATTACTTATTAGTTGTGTTATCAAGATAAACTTCACCTCATGCATTCTTGAACAACATCTCAAAGTAGTCATTCTCAATCATCAAAGGTACAAAGTTCGCATGCAAAGGGCCGTTCCAATGTCCATTCATGTGATGTTGGGTAAAATAAGGTTGGATGCAAGTCGTGCAATATTTCCCTATCTTCTACACCATCCCCTAATTCTTCCAAGAAAGCTAGACTCCTTTGGAAATCAACATTGATCACGTCACTAAAACTCTTACTTTCACCATCATGAGTCCAACTTTTGTAATACCTATTGATATGATGGACGAAGAGGAGCATCTTGCAATCAATAAAATTCATACATTCACGGCATGAACAACAATATTTTCCATCGTCCTTGTGCGATTCATAGCAACCTCAATAAAAGAACTTACACCTAGAATATACTTAGGACAAAAATCTATATTACAGTGGCATTCGACCCATCTTCATACCTTCATGAACGTATTGTTGTCAAATAACTTACAACTGTTATGGTTTGTATAAAATAAAAAGATAAAAAATCTAAAGGGGGATGAATAGGTTGACAATTGAAATTTGACAGATTTTGCGGAATTATAAAAATCAAGTTTGATATATGTGGAAACAATTTAATATGTGCAAGAGTAAGCTAATAATATCAAGTGTAGTATTCTTCTATCAACTAAATATGGAAATAAATAGAAAGAGATGGTGGTTCGGCTTAAACCAAGCCTACATCCACTCTACTAATAGAACAAGCTGGACTCCACTTGTAACTCTTTGAAAGGTTACGACATAGCCCATGATGCTTCTACTCAAAGCCGATAAATCACTCTATCAAATCTCAAGAACAACTATGACACTCATACACTTCTCAAAAGAGATTACAGATAGTGAAGCATTCTCAATAAATGAATTTCTCACCCAATAACAAGAGTATAGGGAAAATTGTCCAAAAAGTCTTACATCTATTGCACTTTTGTCAATTCAATCATTAACCTTTTAGTTTTGCCAAATAAGTCTTAAACATTTTCACTTTTTACTAATTGAGTCCATTTGGCCAATTTTGACCGGAAATTGCTGACGTAGACAGCTGGCCACTAACATGGCTTTTTAATAATATTTTAATGATATTTTGACAATTTTTTTGAATTTTTATTCCTTTTTTTTTTTACTTTTCTTTTATTTTATAGGGTTTTGGAGGCAGGCCTGACAAAGGTGGCCCGTTGACCCTCGCCGACCTCAAGGAAGGGCATGAGGCCCCTCAACAGCTTTGGGCGAGGGCTGCGACACCCTCGATGGCCAAAGCGATTATGCGTGAGCCCTCACCAATTCTAGGCGAGGGCTCGCATGCCCTCGCTTTGGCCGATGAGGGCCCTGACACCCTCGACCAAGGCCGATGAGGGTCAATCGGCTCTCACATGTGGCCGCAAGGGTTTGTCACCACCCTCACCATCCCTCTCTCCAAAACCCTAAAAATAATAAATAAATAAATAAGTTAAGAAAGCATAAAAATTCAAAAAATTATTGAAATATCATTAAAATATTATTTTTAAAAAGTGTCATATCGTGTCGACCCTCCATGTTAGCAATTTCCAGCCAAAATTAGTCGAATAGACTCAATTGGCAAAATTGAAAGATTTATGACTAAATTGGCAAAAGTACAATAGGTTTAGGACTTTTTTGATGTGGACATCGAGCCATATCGAGGAAGAGGTGTTAAAGACCCATTGTCTATTCCTACTGGTTCGATTACTCGAGCGCGGGCCAAGCAATTCAGGCAAGCTGTTGGCATCATGGTTCGTGATCTTCGACGTGAAGATGACCTTAGATCAAATCTTGAAGAATCTTGGAAATCTTGCCGCAATTTGATTATATGGACACCAAATATTTGACCAAGTCAAATATATCTTCTCGTTTAGGAATATTCTAGAATATGACGCATTATATTTCTAGGGTTGGTTTTAGGGTTTGTGTGGTGGTTAGAAGGCCTATATATAAGACAGACTGAATTTCTTTGGGAACAGAGATATATTTTTATTTTTGAGTTAAAGAATTGAGAGGTTCTCTTCTATTGTTCTTTTGAGGACTTGACCTTATCAAGGTTTCCTTGTGGCGGTCGATTCAACTTATCGAGTGAGATAGCGAATTCTTTCGCTTGTGGCGTCTATAACGTTGGTTGGTTAACACGTGTTCGTCAACAGGTCATGTTCATACCGAGATTGCCAATCACGGTTCGATTGGAGGTCGAGGTTCACAATTCGCACCATCCGGGCCTTTGTAGAATGATCTTTCCGCAATGATTCACATCATTTTTGGACAATTTTTCACAAGAGTATAAGTGTATCGAAGACTAAAGTTTTCTCAATTGTAGTTGTTCTCACGATTTGTATCATCTTCATCATTTAATCTTCTTATATAGTCTTCCAAAGCCAAGCTAACCTTTAGATAATCTTCAAGATGATCAATTTAGCTATTGAAAATAAACTACACAATCACTGGGAGATCTGGTCACTCGTACAATCAAATCTTGTTACCAATAGTGTAGTTTCCACAAATAGTGTTGCTGACATTAAGAAATAATCGTTTCCACTAAATTGATTGACAATTGATACAATTCTCCTTCGTGTTTCATTTTCCGGAGTTCCAGGCTTGTGGCAAGCTATCGATATTCTGCTATCGATATTCCTTGAGACTTAGATTGATGGTCGATAGAAAATCTAGATCTTCAAATCATAATGCATAATCTTGTGAGAAGCACATTCTTATCGGGTAATATAAGGAACTACTTCTATCGGCAACGCGTGACTCTATCGAGGCTTCCCACTAGTAATTGACTTACTTACTACCTTCCACTTCGTCTTCCAAAGCATAACCAAGAAGATATGAACTATTCACCTTGTCACAATATCATCAAGTTTCCATGAGCTTCCCGTTCTCTGACTGGTTCACCTCCAGTAAGGTCCACCCAGCCATCGTCAAATTTTCACTATGTAGTTTAGATTCCATCATTGGTTATAAAGCCCCCCTTGTATTAGTTCATTCTGAAATGCACAGCATCTGCATTTATCAAATATTGATATTCCAAATAATTTAATCAACTTAAAAATGTCATAAGAGGTTTACCTAAAAACAACAACTATCCAAATTGAGTAGTGCACTTATGCTTAATGTAATTAACCTAAAGGGTAGTGGCCCTATCCCATTTAGGAGCAAGAAAAAATTACCTCGTCACTCACTCTTTTATTTTCAAAGAAACTTGGGCAACATTTCCCCTGAGTTCTTCAGATACACGAGCTGGAAATGGAAAAGCAAATATCAACCGTACTCCATGTCCAGTATATACTCAGACAACAAAAGGAATTATGCAAACAAAAAAATCTTCAACCACAAAAATGCATCTCAATGTAGAAAGTCTTTAAAATGTCCACCGAGAACAATTCAAGATGAGAAATGCTTATGCGACAACTCGGTCATTTTTAATAAAGTGACGGAGTTATTTCTGCTTCTTATTAATACATTGTTCTTTCTACTTATAAAAAGGAAAGAAAGAAATAAAGTGGAGCCCACCCGCGCAAGGTGAAGTGAGTGATTCTTCTTATCCTGTTACTATATAAAAGTGACGGTACCGTCATGCTAGCATCTCTCATTCAAGATTATATACAAAACCTAGTACGGTCTTGTTTATTTAAGAAGGAACATGAACACCACAAGCAGAAACTGTTTTTCTTCCATGTTTGCCAGAAATAGTTGGCCTATTTAATAGATCCCAGTTGTACGGAAATATAAGTAACTAAGACCAATCTGGATAATATAGTTGATGTGGTATGATATAAATAATATATATTCTTTTCCAAACAGTTGGCATATTTAGTTGGCTCACTAGGTGACTTTTGTCTTTTGCGGTGAGAGTTGGTCCCAACTAAATTCGTCTGGGGCTCAAATTTGTACTTCTCTTGGTAATTTCCTTGTGGCGATCAGGCTTTGGGCTCTTGAAACACATCCCACAGACGATGTCGGTGCAACTAGCTGAGTGAATGGCGCCCAATGTGGATCGACATTCGGTGTGTGAGGTGCGAATATAATGAAGAAACCCACTTCAAATGTAATGAATATCCTCTGTTTGTTTCATAACTATAGATACAACTTCTGTTTTTGAGTGAATTTTGATACAGCTGGATATTGGATTGCTTAGTGATGATCTCCCCGTTATTAGGTATTCCATGTTTGATGCGAGCTCAAAACTCTCTCGGCTTTAATAATGTTAAGAAATTCAATTCAAAAACTTGGTATAGAAAATGTTCAATTGGCCAAAATCATCTGGTAGTATGATTAGCTTGCCAATCATCCTCTTCAAGAAAACCAGATATAGGAATACATACATGCATAAGAATCAAGATAATTGTCCAAAAAAGTCCTAAATCTATTTTACAGTAACCAATTCAGTACTAAATCTTTTCACAATTTGAATGTGTTAATCTAGTCCTAAACCTTCTGAATATTTGCTAATTTAATTCAAATCGTTAAAATATTTAGGATTAAATTGACAAATTATCAAAATGTTTATAACCGAATGAGCATAATTAAAAAGTTTAGAATTAAATTGGCAAATCGTAAAAGATTCAAAATTAGATTAACTTAATTAAAAGATTTATGACTGAATAAGTTGTTGTATATAAATTTAAACTTTTTGAAGGATTTTCCGTTAAGAGTCCGGACATATCTAAATTTTCGTGCCTAGGAGCCGGGGACGCATAGGGACAACGATGAAAATGATCTGCCGATGCAGACATTGAATTCGACAATTAACTCGTAACTGGACAAGTCCCGGTCATTATCAGAGAACAGCGTCCGGAGAGAGAGAGAGCAGGTGCGCCCCCCCGACTCTGCGGTTGTCACGACAGATTGACAATGTGTAGAGTATAAAACTAATGACATAAAACAGCCAACGCATGGCCAAAAAGCTTATTATAGAAACAGAACCAAACCATGGCCGGCTCATGTTTAAAAAGACTCCAAGATCGTAATTTACCATGTCTCCCCTCCTTTGTCTTCACCCGTGACTTCTCGTCTGGTTGGCTTCTGTGTTCTTCTCTCTTTTTTAACAATTATGTGAGCTGCATGCATGGTTTCTCGACAGAGGACTAGTAAACATGGTGTTTTCTTTTGACGTTTTTTTTTTTTTATTTTGGTACCCGCAACCTACTTCAACTCATTTCACATGAGTTGTTAAATCATTCCGAGGGAAAATTATCCAAAAAGTTATAAACCTATTCGGTTTATCAATTCAATTATAAATATTTTAAATTTGTCAATTGAATCATAAATCTTTCAACATTTTATCTATTGAGTCTATCTGGCCAATTTTGACCGGAATTCACTGACGTGGACACCGCCATCCTATGTGGCACGAGTGGCGCTGACGTGACAAATTTTATTATTTTTAAATATTTTTTCGAATTTTTTAATTTTTTTTTTATTTTTTAAATTTCTTTTCTTTTCTTCTCTTTTTTTTTTTTTTTTTTTTTTCTTCCTCTAGGCGGTTGCCTAGCCTCGGCGGCTAGCCAAAAGCCACAACCGACGAGGGTCGGCCTCGCCAACCTTAAGCGAGGTCGCCCTCACAGGATCTAGTGAGGGGCAACCTCGCCATCCTCGGGCAAGGGTCGCCCGCGCTAGAGGCCAGCAAGGGTCGGCCTCGCGAGCCTCAAGTGAGTTTTCCCTCATCGGGATCTAGCGAGGACAAGCCTCACTCGCAGTCGGTGAGGTCGCCCCTCGCTAAATCCAGGCGAGGCCAACCCTCACCAATCGTGGCCTTTGGCCCATCTGGAGGTTGGGCGACCAACCAAAGGAAAAAAAAAAAGGGAAAGAAATCAAAAAGAGAGAGAGAGAAAAGAAAATTAAAAATTAAAAACATTAAAAACATTAAAAAATAATTTAAAATTCAAAAATATTAAAAATTAATAAAATTTGTCTATGTCAAGAAATTCGGCCAAAATTGGCCGAATTGATTCAATTAGCAAAAGTGAAAAGGTTTATGATTTAATTGATAAAATTGAAAGATTTATGATTGAATTAAAAATGTAATAGATTTAAGACTTTTTGACTTATTTTCTCTTTTCTAGGTGCCATAAGGTCTAACTGTTCCTATGAAGTGTGCTTACATAGGTTACGAGTAACTAATAGTTTCCCCTTTTGAGGTCCAAAATGTTGATTAGTGGAGAGTCTCTTTTGAAGCTTTACGCTTTTTCCTCCTCCTTCTTTTTTCGGTCGGTGAAGCTTTACAATTAAATATTCAATGCTCTGAACAAATTCTATCCATATCGACCAATAGAAAATCTTTGACCTAAAATTTAATATAGGATTGAGCGTGCTAACAATCACCATCACAGTCAACCATCAATCAACACGCATGTTGTATTACCTAAGTAATTTCATTTTCTTTTCCCCATTTTGGTCAAATCTCTGACATACAGCATTGATCGCATATTCGAAATTCGAATTGCATATTCGAAATTCGGAATTGTTACACTTTTATCTCATCTTCATTATTAAGTCTTACGATACTCCTCAGCAATCTTAACAATATTTTATTGTGACTATTCTATTCATATATTTTCCATGATCCTTATTTATACCATAGATTATGTTTACACCCGATTTCACAATCTTAACACCTCCGAATGCATTATCAAATCAACCACAAAAATATTGAAAAGTCTACCTTTTCTATATTCACCAAAAAGCAATGAATTGAAAGAATCTATGCTTTAAATCTCATATGAGGTGACGCTCGATCCTCGTCACCCACCTCGACCAGCCCCCCTCATTGGTCATATCTCCTTTATATGCACCATCTTTAGCTCCAGCCAAGATAACCTTCCCAAGCACAAAAGCCACCTTGTTACTTTCTCCCAAGTTCCTAACCTCTCTCTCTCTCTCTCTCTCTCTCAACTGAGAAAAATGTCAATGAACATGACTCCTGGTTCAATGTCGATGAGCAACTCATCCTCCAACGGCTACAACGGAATGAACATGAAGATGATGATGCACATGAGCTTCTATTGGGGCAAGGACGCCATCATCCTCTTCTCCGGTTGGCCCGAGCAGCGGCTCGGCATGTACGTGCTGGCTCTCTTCTTCGTCTTTGTCCTGGCCTTGGTAGTGGAGGTTTTGTCCGTCTCTCCCAACATTAGGACCAGCATGAACCCGATCGCGGGTGCCACGATGCAGGCAGCGATATATGGGTTGAAGATGGCCTTGGCCTACATGGTGATGCTCTCCCTCATGTCCTTCAACGTCGGGGTCTTCATCGTGGCTGTGATCGGCCATGCTTTTGGCTTCTTTCTAGTCAAGAGTCGGGCTCTGGCGGCAGCGAATAAAACGGCCGCAGCTAGTTCCTCTGCCGCCAGCGTTGCTGCTAAAGTTTAAGTCTGGTTGCTTGTCACTTGTTAGTAGTTTCTCCCCCTATATGATCTATCGAATTTCTTTGTAATAATGTGCATATGAAGACCTTTTCCATTTATGGGTGACTTGACTTGACCAACCATAACATTACAGGAGTGATTTAGTAGGTGAAATTAGAGGAGTTGGTTTCTTGCCAAGAGAAGTTATTTACTTCTAAGCGCAACAATTTCTTTACAGACCTATCCCCAAATTGAATACTTACTAGATTCGGAGTTGCTCACGACTATACTCTTATCATGTGAATGCATAAGATAGCTGAAATTGAACGCTTGAAGGATAATCCCTTGTTTTAATGCCAAATCAAAAATACGGGTTCCTTCCTAAATTGAGATGCGAGAGGTTCGTAAATGCTACGGATGGATGGGTACCAATTCGCTCATATATTAAGTATTAATCATGGGAAAAGTTAATTTCTTTCATTCGGAATCAACACAAGCGCATGATTTTGAAACTTGAAAGGGGGCATGTAGACGTAGACAGAGATGGAGATGGGCGATTGAATATGAAGAACGACGGCTCACTTGGTGCTTGGATGAACCAGACCACTCGGCAGGAGCTTGGCCAACCAGTGGTTGGGCTATTGACCAGGTCCAAGTACTGTGTTGCAGAATGCAAGCAATCGAATAATAAAATAGACAGAACAAAAAAAAAAAAAAAAATTGAACACTAGATTAACGTGGTTTTGCCGGTAGTGACTACATGTCCACAGAAGAATGACAAATTTCACTATGATGCCGATACAACAGATTACACGCCAAAATTCACTCAAACTGTTAAATTATGACTGAGTTTGAGTATTTACACTCATGCGATTCTTGCACAAAAGAGGAAATATCAAATAGAATTAAAAAAAAAAAAAAAAAAAAAAAGGGCGAGCAAAGTTCTTCATCTTTATCTGCAGGAGGAGACGGAATATAATTAGTTACGTGGGGCCCAAAGTCAAATATTTGACTTTGGGCACGCATTCCACGCCGAGAGAGGAAGCCTTCACGCGGAATCCGAATTGAAGAAGAAGAATGAAGCCCACGTGATTCCTTCTGCACGCGTAAGAAAAGGTGGGGCCCAAAAGTCAAGCTTTGACTTTTAGGGCGCACACACGCACTTAAAAAGGGAAAAACAAAAACCCTTCGAAGTGCGGCAAAATCCCACGTAAGAAGAGAAGCCGCCGAACGTCCGAGAAGTCTTCGCACGTTCACGCCGCTTGAGAAGAGTCGCAAGATCTTGAAGCTGCGCGAATCTTGGAGTGGCGTGGTAATTTTGCGCAGTGAGTTTATACCCAATCAATTGCTTATTTATAAACACTTAGGGTTTTGAGGTTAAATCTAGGTGTGAAACACTTGATTTAGGATGAGCGATCATGAAACTCGATTCTCCGATTTTAGTGGATTATTTGCCGCTCTCCCCGCAGTGGAGGTACCGATACTCTGACCGAACCACGTAAATTTCTCGGTGTTCTTATTTTTCTCGTCTAATTTCTCTCTGTGGATTTCGCATCGACGTAAATTGCAAGATCCCCAGAATTCCGCATATTATATCCCAACAATTGGTATCGAGCTTGGGGTTGGATTTCTTGATTGTGATTTGGGGCTTTTGCTTGTCTGATTATTATCTAGAAATTCTCATTATTGCAATTATGTCTGAGAGGAAAATCCGAGATTGAGAAGTTTGATGGAAGAAATAACTTTGTGTTATGGAGCATCAAGATGCGAGCTTTATTGACAACACAAGGTTTGGCCAAGGCACTAGATGGTGAAGATGAGTTGCCAATTATAATGAAAGCTTCAGAGAGGGTAGAGCTTATGGAAAAAGCAAAGAGCATAATCCTATTAAATTTGTCGGATGAGGTCTTACTAGAGGTTATTGAGGAGAAGGATGCCGCAGAATTATGGGCAAAACTTCAAGCACTCTATGTGAAGAAAGGTTTGAACAATCGCTTGTACATGCTGAAGAAGATGTTTCAATTTAGATATATCGAAGGTACGTCTATCGAACCCACCTAGATGAATTTAATAAACTCATGTTGGATCTCGAAGAACGTCGGTAAGATACTTGATGATGAAGAACAAAGGGCATGATGTTGTTAGCCTCTTTACCGAGTCATGGGAGCACTTTACCGATTCGCGCTGTGGGGCGTACTACAATTACCTCGAGGAGGTAAAGTCCGCCTTATTCTCTAAGGAGTGGCGAGAAAGTTGCGTGATGACGGTTCGGCCAAAGGAGCAGCGCAAGCACTGACGATACGAGGTAGAGAACAACATCGAGAGCCTAGTAGCAAGAGAGGTAAAAGCATATCAAAATCACGCCATAGAAAGTCCAAGGGACGCGTGAAGTGCTTTGAGTGTCACGAGGAGGGGCACATCGAGAGATTGTCCAAAGAGGAGGAATAAAATTGATAGGCGTAATGCCACAAACAATGTGGCAAACGTTGCCGAGGGGAGCACTAGTGATGCGTAAGCCGTCTTATGTGTGACGCTACTACTTCGTGAGAGACGAATGGGTGCTAGATTCGGGGTGTTCTTATCACATGACGCCTCATAAGAACTGGTTTACTACTTACCATGCCGCAGATGGTGGTAGGGTTCTTTTGGGGAATAATGCAGTCCGTAAGGTCATGGGGATAGGGACAATTCGGATCCGGGATGCACGATGGGGTGGTTCGCACATTGACATGTGAGGCATGTACCGAGCTCAAGAAGAACCTTATTTCTCTGGGACACTCGATGACATCGGGTGTAGGTACACCGCTGAAGGTGGAGTACTAAAAATCTCTCGAGGTGCCATGACAGTGATGAAAGGGAAGAAAGTTAATACTCTCTATCATCTACTGGGAGAGACCGTGACCGGAACCGCTGCAATTTCATCAGGTGAGTCAGATTCTGACTTGACTCAATTATGGCATATGCATTTAGGGCACATGAGTGAAGCAGGTATGACGATGCTGAGTGAAAAGGGGTTGTTGAAGGGTCGAAGACAGAAAGCCGGACTTATGTGAGCACCGCATCTATGGGAAGCAAAGATCGTGTTAAGTTTACTACGCCCATTCATTCGACCAAACGACTAGTTGAATATATTCACTCGCACGTCCTGGGGCCCGTCTTCGGTTCCTTCGAAAGGAGGTGCCCGATATATGCTGACATTTATCGACGATTATTCGAGGAAGGTATGGGTTTACTTTCAAGCACAAATATGATGTGTTTGATCGGTTCAAGAAATTTAAGGCATTGATTGAGAAGCAGTCAGATAAGCAAATCAAGTGCCTGAGAACCGATAATGGCATGGAGTTCTGTGGTAAAGATTTTACCGCGTTTTGTGAGAAAGAAGGTATTGTGAGACACCGCACAGTACCTGGGACACCACAGCAGAATGGCGTGGCATAACGGAAGAACAAAACTTTGCTTGAGCGAGCTCGATGCATGCTTTCGCATGCAGGACTTGGCAAGGAATTTTGGGCCGAAGCAGTAAACATGTCATGTTACTTGGTAAATCGATCTCCATCATCTGCTATCGAGTGGAAGACTCCTGAGGAAGTATGGTCGGAGAAACCTGTTGATTACTCCGGATTACGTATATTCGGATGTCCTGCGTATGCTCATGCGAGTGATGGTAAGCTTGAGCCGAGGTCGAAGAAGTGCATATTTCTAGGGTTATGCACATGGGGTGAAAGGCTACCGGGCGTGGTGCACCGATCCCGCATCACCCGGTTTTCTAATCGCCAGAGATGTGATCTTCGACGAGACTACAATGCTTCAACAGAGGAGTTCTCGAGACACAACAAGCAGAGAAGACAGATCATGGTGTCATTAGTGAGGTGGAGCTTCAGGTGGAGACTCCAGAGACCTCGAAGGTAACAGAAGTTGAGACTGCAGATGAAGCCGCAATTCCTGAAGTCGGTGATAGTGAACAACCAGCAAAGCCGCAGCAGACTATAGCCGCAGATAGACAGAGAAGGCAAATTAAACCACCGGTACGTTATGGTTATACAGATATTGCTTATGCATTGACTGTAGGTGATGAGGTGGAGACAGATGAGCCTTCATCTTATTCTGAGGCGATGGCTAGTTTGGAGTCGTCGCAGTGGTTAGGGGCTATGAGTGAAGAGATGGAATCTCTCCATCGAAATCAGACATGGGAGCTGGTCAAAGTATCCAAGAGCCAAAAGATTGTCGGAAGTAAATGGGTCTTTAAACGGAAAGAGGGCATTCCGGTGTCGAGGCAAAAGGTATAAGGCGAGACTTGTGGCAAAGGGGTATACACAAAGCATGAGGGCATTGACTACAATGAGGTGTTCTCTCCCCCGTTGTAAGACATACTTCTATTCGTGTTTTACTTGCCTTAGTTGCTTCAGGATCTCGAGTTAGAGCAAAGCTAGATGTAAAACCGCGTTTCTTCATGGTGAGTTGGAGGAGCAGATTTACATGAGGCAACCAGAGGGATTTGCTATTCCGGGTAAGGAAGATCATGTTTGCTTGTTAAAGAAATCTTTGTATGGGTTGAAACAATCTCCTAGACAAAAAGTGGTATAAACGTTTTGATACTTTCATGGCTAGTCAAGACTACTCAAAAAGTCAGATGGATAGCTGTGTTTACTATAGGAGATTGGAGAATGGTTCTTTGATTTATTTACTCTTATATGTTGATGATATGCTGATAGCAACTAAGAATATGTCTGATATTGATGTGCTAAAGAGGCAGTTAAATGCTGAATTTGAGATGAAAGATTTAGGTGCTGCAAAGAAAATTTTGGGTATGGAGATTTTGCGTGACAGGACTGCAGGAGTTTTACGTCTATCTCAAAAGAAATACATTGAGAAGATCGTTGCACGGTTTAATATGCAGTCAGCAAAATCTGTAAGTACACCTTTAGCGAAGCACTTTAAACTTTCAGATAAATTATCACCGCAGACTGAGGAGGAGGAGGAGCATATGTCCCATGTTCCTTATTCAAGTGCAGTGGGTAGTATTATGTATGCTATGGTGTGCACTAGGCCTGATATTTCACAAGCTGTGAGCGTGGTTAGTCGCTATATGAAGCGTCCTGGTAAAGCTCATTGGGAAGCTGTGAAATGGATTCTCAGATATTTGAAGGGGACAACAGACGTGGGTATAATATACCGGAGGGACAAGAATGGCAAGTGAGACCACCGGGTTTTGTGGATTCGGATCACGCCGGTGACTTGGATGATTGCATCTTTAGCGGGGTACGTGTTTACGCTAGCAGGTGGTGCGCTTAGTTGGAAAGCGTCCTTACAGGATCACATTGCCTTGTCTTCGACTGAGGCAGAGTACATGGCACTAACCTTTGTAGCGAAGGAGGCGATATGGTTACAAAGTTTGCTCTCGGACTTTGGGTTAGAACAGAAAAGTGTGGATATATACTGTGATAACCAAGGTGCGATATATTTGGCGTATAATCCAGTTTATCACGAGCGAACGAAGCATATCAACATCGTACCACTTCATCCGAGATGTCTTAGCTAAGGGTATTATTATTGTTAAAAAGATTGCTACAACCAGATAACCCGCAGACATGATGACTAAGTCTATTCCTTTGGCGAAGCTCAAGCTCGCTTGAGCTCTATTGGCGTCTCGTGGAGAGTGAGCGCCCGTCGGGGCGTTGGGAGAGCAGCATGTATGATGAGCACTATAACTTGACTTCAAACATCGAGCCAAGGTGGAGAATTGTTAAATTATGACTCGAGTTTGAGTATTTACAATTTGCGATTCTTGCACAAAAGAGGAAATATCAAATAGAATTAAAAAAAAAAAAAGGGCGAGCAAAGTTCTTCATCTTTATCTGCAGGAGGAGACGGAATATAATTAGTTACGTGGGGCCCAAAGTCAAATATTTGACTTTGGGCACACATTCCACGCCGAGAGAGGAAGCCTTCACGCGGAATCTGAATTGAAGAAGAAGAATGAAGCCCACGTGATTCCTTCTGCAAGCGTAAGAAAAGGTGGGGCCCAAAAGTCAAGCTTTGACTTTTAGGGCGCACACATGCACTTAAAAAGGGAAAAACAAAAACCCTTCGAAGTGCGGCAAAATCCCACGTAAGAAGAGACAATCTTCTGCAAGTATGCCTTCCACAATGGGCGAACAACTCGTTCAAGCCCTTCAGGGATTGCCTTTTAGCAGAAAATTACTCTGCCCTTTAGTTCAGAGCCTAGGGACACCATGAGAACCAGGATGGAAACGCTTCTAATCTACCCGAGCTGCATTTCCTAGAGGATTCTACCAGGCTGGAGAAGAATAGGAGTTTTAGAAAGCCATAGAGGTTTTACAAAACACTCACTTTACTTCAGGGGACTCGCCAACACACACACCCTCCTTGCCTTTTATAGACAATAAGAGGTCACAAAAGAACAAGGACCAAGCTCATGGGTCCGGGAACAAACAGCACCCGAAACTTTCGAGAGGGAATTATTCGCACGATATGAACAAGAATCGCATCAGAACAGCACTTTCCCTAGCCTAGTGCTACGGTAAAAGTGAACAAAGGCAATGCTACAAAATGAAATTGTACAGACGATAATGGTTTCAGCGGTCTCGTCCGTCATGAGCATTGTAGTCATAGTCCGAGTCATCTGAGCTGTGTGCTGTTGCTAGAAGATGTGCCTCATACTTTTGTTCAAGGGCTTCAAGATCTTCTGGTGAGAGGATCTGCTTTAACTGATGTGATAAGGATGCTTCTTCGTGAGCATGGTGGGATGCTTCTTCTTGAGCCCGCTTGTATTGTCATCTTCGTAGCTTCAAAAGGGAATGCTTGGTTGAGGCCAATGAGATGGATGTGCATAATAGGAAGTGTCTATTTGGGATAAGGACAAGGGTCCTTGGCAGGGATCTTGAGAAAGAGGACCTCCCAACGGTCATAGGGGTCCCGGGTGGATTGGACAAAGTGTCATGCACGCTTGTCATTTCATCATCTTGGGATGATTCTGCTTGTCTGTATTGCCTGAGTGCCTCTTTAGCCTCTGGAACTAGGTCATAATGATCCCATGCAGTAGGTTCATTATAGTTCCACACATTTTCAGGAATGGTTTTGTTCTCTTGGCACAAAATTCTCTGGAGTTCTCGGTATTGGAGTTGACAAGTTCGGACAGACATTGGATAGGATTTGTGAATCCGAGCCTCTTTGCTATCCGAATGGGGTTTGTAGGATGTGGTTCCGATCTCCAGGGGAACATCAATGATGTTACCATTATTTCGGCAAAAATGCCATGGACGTTTAAAGAACAGGATGGTATGGACTTCAGGATTTGGTGTTGTGGTTCTTAGTTCTTTTTCCAAAAGATGTTTCCAAAGTGAGTGGGAGGGTAGAACCAATTGAGAAAGTTTAAAAGATTCTGATCACTTTCTCTTTCAATATTTCTTCCAAGTAAGAATATCCTGGTGAGGTTGGCAATGAATCTTCGGTTGGAATTTCAAACGCTATCAAGTACTTATTGGTTAAGTACCACAATAGTGTTTTGAGCCGATCGGAAATCATCTTCTTTCCGGATAAGAGGATGTATGAATGGATAATCTGGATTTAATCCACAAGGATAAAGAATCGAACCCGCATTAAATCGAACAGATCCGTGTGGCATTGCCACATGAGGTTTCCCAGATTTTCGGTGAGATTGTCATTCGGGATTTGCTCAATAATCTCCCGGGGATATTTCCAGCTTGGCAAGTCTTTGATCTTTTCAATCTTGTATTTCACACCATGGTTGGCATATGAAAAGCAGTGTCTTTTGATGTACATGTTAATTTCAGCTGGTGCTTTTGGTCTTGACAAGAAATCAGCAAGAACATTTTTCTTTCCTAGAATGTGTTTGGTTTCAAAAGAGTATTTTGAAAACCATTCAGCCCATCGAAGCAGTTGAGAATTCGGGATCTGCTTCTGCTTAAATTTGGTCATCTGAGGAAAGGATGCCATGTCTAATTCTACCAGGAAGTGATGGCCGATGAGATGGAATTCAAACTTCTTGATTCCATTTTTTACTGCTAAGATTTCTTTAAAAGTGGAGTGGTAATGCATCTCGGATTGAGAAAACTTTCCACTTTTGTGAGCACAAAGGTGTCTCTTACCATCAATTTCTTCAAGGAGAATGGCTGCCCAAGTATTCATCACGGCATCGGTTTGAAGAATTCTCTTACCCGTTGATGGTATTTTCAATGGTGGGAGATTCGCATAATCTCCTTTAGTTCAAGAATCGCTTTTGTCTGAATTTTTCCCAAGGTGGAGGATTCTTCTTCAGCATGGTTTGCAAAGGGATCAAGAGCTTGGCAATATTTGGGACAAAATCCCTGAGATAATTAATTATCCCTAGAAATTGCTGAACTTCCTTTTTTGTGAGATTTTCTTCAGGAAATTTTAGCATTTCCTGAGCAATATGTGGCCCTCGGGGTAGTATGTACCTTTGTTGAGGTGCATACCAAGAAATTCGATTTCTGTTTGGGCAATATTCATCTTTTCGCGAGAAAGCATGATGCCATGCTTTTCGACAATTTCGCAAACCCCATTCAAGGAGTTGGCGTGTGGCCGCTCATCGGGGCCTCGAGAGCGGGATATCATCAATGTATACCGCAAAGACTTGAGAGAATTGGTTGGAAGATACGACACATGGCCTTTTGGAAAAGGGATGGTGCTACCTTTAGACCAAAAGGAAGAACTTTCCACTGGAAGTGCTGGTTCGGAATACAGAATCCTGTTTTGGATCTGTCTTCAGGATGGATGCCCAATTGCCAAAATCCGGCTTTGAGGTCGAATTTGGAATAGATATGGGCCTTTGTTAATCCAAGAAAGAGAGAAACTCTAGATGGTAAAGGGAATTTGTCATCCTGGAGGAAAAGATTGAGAGGTTGATAGTTGATTACCAATCTCATTTTTCCTCTGTTTTGCTCGGCACGTTTATTGACATAAAGGCTTCACAAGCCCATTGAGAGTTGGAGATTTCAATAAGGCCTTGTTGCAATAGTTCGAGCATTCCCTTTGGGCTAAGGCCAAGTGTTCGCTTCAATCCCATGTGGCTCGCCTTGGTTGGATTTATATCTTCATTCTTTTTAAAAGGAAGGCGAACAAAGAATTCTGGATTTTCCCATAAAGGATGGGAACACTTTTGGCAAATTCCGAGTGGGATTTAGAACAAGATTCTAACAGCTTTTGCATAATTGGATCCAAAGCTCATCTCGAATGGAAAAGAGTCTCGAATATTGACAAATTCAGAGAATTGGTCCTTGTACCTAAGACCTTTTCCGGAATAATACGAAGTGTGAAATCGAGTCATGACGTCCCAACCAATGATTAAGTCTTTGTTGGGAAGATTGGATCCAAAGATTTTCGTGGTTACGAGCATTGAGGAAAGAATCGAACGAATCGGAGTAGTTCTTACATTTGTGGAGAAAGTATCTCCCGAGACGAGTTGAAGTATCGGACATAAGGAGTCCAATACTCATCGGGAAGAACTTTGGTATCCAAAATTGAACAACTTGCTCCCGTATCAATAAGGGCAATAACAAAGTGATAGGCTTAGCAAACTTTGAGGTGAGGATTTTGACCGGAAAATGAGGACAAGTGAGTTTGACTTGAGAATATGTCAAGGCTTTGTTACTCGCGATGTGGGTGATATGTGAAAAATATCTTCAGATTCTGAGTCTGAATCTTCGCTGGTGTGATAACAAGGAATGATACAAAGGGTTTGTTCAGACTGTTCTTCATCAGCAGAGAATAATGATTCAACATCATCATTTTCAAGAGAGATACCTGTTTCATTCTCAATTTGATGTATCAAATGATGCTGACCTTTTTTGGCTTGGGGACAATTTTTGGCAAAATGTCCTTTCTTGTTGCAGACGTAGCAACGATTCGATTTTTTATGGCCCGTGCGATCCTTTCTTTTTCTTAGGTATCGCCATTTCTTCTTTCGGAAGTTCTTGTGGCCATATTTGGACTTCTTCACCGAGAACTTCTTGAAGTGTTTCTTCTTTTGAGAATACTTTCCGCAAGTACCATCACGCCTTGTTTGGAACATTTGATCTTCAGCTTACGGCGAGAGCAAGTCATGTCTCGAGGCCTTTATCCTTGTTAATATAGGATTGGACCATTCGGCGCTTTAAACATATTTCTTCAAGACATAGATGGATCTCTTGTTGTATTTCTCCTGGGGAATATCCTGTACTCTCTTTTGTCTTGCAACAAAGGATCTTTCGACCATTTGGGACAGTTCTTTGGGAACAAGTCGGAAAACATGCTTCGATTTGAATCGGCTCCGATTTGGTAAAAGAGCTGGAGCATTATTCGATAATGCTTATCAAGATGTTTCTTCCGAAAGAACAACATTTTCTTTCGAAGAACTCTCTTCTTTTCATCTCTATGAGATCGGTGGGTTTTCCCACAAAGAAGTGGTATAGGATGGTAATGGCTTGGCTAAAATTTGGTGACATCAGAAAATGAATCTGGTCTTGTTCTGATACTGATTTCCACCAAAGCTTAAGGCTTCTGTGAACCCGGTAACGAAATTGTAAAGGACATCATTCATGTCATGGTTGGTGATGGACTGGGTATTTAACCAGTATGAAATTCTTCAAGTCTTTCCCCATTTTTGATAGGGAATATCATCGATGGAGAAAAACCGCTTTGATGCCATGGACACATGATTTCTTGGATTGTCCCGAACAATCTCGGATCGAGTAGTTTGATTCCATTTCTTGATCTGGAGGATCACCATGAATATGGAAGAGGTTACCGGTACAATAGGAAGGGGATCAAGTTCGGAATTGAGAAGGATGAAGAGGATGATACTAAATCGATTCGACGAAGTGGGAGAATCGGTTTGTTCTAAGAGAGTTTGCTCATTTGGGGGAGGTGGATCAGTCTTGTGGACAGGGTCAGGTTGTTGGATACTCAAATCCTTTAGAAAGGATTCCAATGGATTTGCTAGCATCATCTGATCTGGTTTTTCTCTTATAACCACCGAACATGACTCTACAGGAATTTTCTCTTTTCCTCTTTTCTTCTGGATCTGATTCAACTCTTTGATCCGATCTCGTATATCGGTTTCCTTTCTGGAGAGATCTGGTGGAATTGCAGCAAAGATAGATGTCTGGGGTGGAGGAGGTGAGTATCCAGTTCTTATTGGAGTTGCAAAAGGATCAAAAGGTCTGAATCTTCCTTCTTCAAGGAGTTGGATTTGTCTTTTGAGCTTTTCTATCTCCGGTTCTGGGCTTTCTAGGTAATGATAGCCTAGTCGTTGCCCTGATTCCAAGGCATTTAGCCTTTTCTGGAATTCAAAAATCATCTTCTTGGTAGTCTCGTCATATTTTTTGAGGTCTTGTTGCACAATTCCTATCTTCGAATCAATTGCTTTGAAAGCATTGTTTTGTGCTAGCAGAGTTTCTAATTGCCCGCTTTAATACGGCTTCAAAGAAGCGAAGTCTTTTCGTCTCCCATGTTCATCCACATCGGTGGGGTAGGGATTTTAGGAACATGGCGATATCTCGCCTTGTGGATCAATGAATTCCTCTGGGTTGGGAAACGAGAGTTTAGAACCTTCTCTGACCAGAGGGGGAAAGTCAGAGTCTTGAAACATGGCAATAGAAGAAATTGGTGGTGTTTCTGCTGGAGCTTCAAATGGGTAAGAGTGTTTCTTGGCCCATTTTAAGATTGGCTTATAGAACGGAGAAAGAGCTTGTTTTTTCTGAGGTGGTGATGGTGGAGGTGATTTTGGTGGATCCGGGTGAAGCTTGGGGTGTAGTACGAACCTCGGTGGCGAGGTGGTGCATAAGAAACCATGAACCGATATTTATCACACTCACCAAGGGTATCAACGGAGGGATCTCCGTTTAAATATCTTTGGTATACCTTATCCTTTGGCCTTTTGCGTCGAGGTGGAGGCCTGTCATATGGATTTACCTCATCAAGGGAATTCATACAGTAAGAACATTGGCAAAAAGGATCCCGAGCTTGGTGACCATATTTGTCTTTATAGTAATGGACAGGATGTCCATCACTATTAAAGTGTCGAACAAGCTTTTTTGGGTCTGGTTCTGAAATGGATTCAGGCACACATGGTTCGATCATGAAGAGCGTTTGGAAGATAGAAGGACTTTCTTCCTTTTCCTTGCCAAATTTGATGGAAACAGTTCCATCTTTCTTTCGAATGAACTCAGAGTCCGTAGACTGAACTGGCTTGTTATGTTGGTGCAGCTTTTCGTAGTTGGTGATCCAAGTCTCTGGGAGGAGCTTGGCCAACGTGTCCTTTGGTATTTGTCGAGGGACATGAATACATGATGCCTGATCATTCTGCATGGAGATAAACAAAGCATCTTCATTACCATTGTTGAAGTTTAGATCAAGAGCATGGTTCTGTACTCGATAAACCATCTGGTAATGCAGAGTTGCAGCTACAGAGTCAGCAGTTTGAGGAGCTCCAGTGAGCTGGACTTGAACCTTTAAGAAAGATAGTAGCTGGGGATCTGACAAGGCAATGTTAAAGTTGGGATACGAGTCACAAAAACTGTTCCAAAGCATTTAGAGTAGTTCGAATAACGGTACCAATACGTGCATGCTGGTATTGTAAAAATCTGGTGTCTAACAACGCAATTTGGCGACAACAGTAGACCTTTACGGCCATGAAAAGTGAGAGCAAGACGAACAGCGCCATAATGAACATGAGTGTATCCCCGTTGGACCCATTGTCTGGGAATTCTGGGGGATCGAAGGGTAACGAAGTACTCCTTTTCAAAAGAGCAGAATGGGATGCTGGTCGAACTTAGAGGACCGGACGTACTCTTTTACTTGCTTTGGAGTTTGATGAATAAGCTGGCGGATGGAGCGGATGGGTGAGAATGATGAGTTGGGTTTAGCAAAAGCAGAGTATGGGTTCATACCCAATTGAATTGTTTATTTATAAACACTTAGGGTTTGGGGTTAAATCTAGGTGTGGGAAACACTTGATTTAGATTGAGCGATTGTAAACTCTGATTCTCCGATTTTAGTGGATTATTTGCTGGTGGCTCTCCCCGTGGATGTAGGTACCGATACTCGGACCGAACCACGTAAATTTCTGGTGTTCTTATTTTTCTCGTCTAATTTCTCTGGGGTGATTTCGCATTGACGTAAATTGCAAGATCCTGGTAATTCCGCATATTATATCCCAACACAAACACTCTCAATGTTTCCCAAGCCCCAGATACACCCAATAACGCATGCAATATTTAGCCTCGAAATTCCTCGCGAAATAATCTCTTAATCTCATGAAAAAAAAATTAAACAAATCTTGAACTCGCAAGATTTAATTGACTTGAACACTAAATAACGAACAAAACCAATGCCAAGCACTCATGTGAAAAACCATGCTTCAAGATCAACTCTTCTCTTTCAACAATGGCGCCGCTCAATGCAATATATATTGCAAGCAGAAGCACGCCCCCGGAGAAAGTCCCAAAATTAGATTGGTCAAAGGAGTCATCACCTACTTGGAGAAGGAAAGAAAATTCCTTTTTCGTTGTGTTCTTTCCTCATCTTACGCATTGACCAAGTTAGGGTGAGCATCGGTCTAGGGTCAACCCTGGACCAACCCTGGACCAGCTCAACCCTATCAATCCTGGTCCGGTTCCAAGGAAGACCAGGTCGGTCCTTGGTGATGGGATTCTTGGACCAAAGACTCACGAGAGTTTAGGGTCGGGTCCAACTCGAACCAACCCCGATTCTATATATATATCTAATATATTATTTATAATTTATTTATATAGAAAAAACCCTAAAATAAATTGCGTCAACAACATTAAATAGTTCCTTAGTGAGAAGTTCAAGTAATTTTACACTATTTTTTAATAACTTAGATCTTTTAATGTCTTTTACAGCGTCAACAACCATAATTTACAAAGGAGGAACACGTTTTTGTGAGAAGTTCTCACAGCGTTCAAAATGGCATAAATAGCTCTTCACTACATCCTCCTCTGATACTCGTTCTCTTCTGTCTTATTTGTCCTCTTAGTCTTCAATTTGCTAAAATCGAAAGAAACAACTTCTCTGCTCGCCACTCAACACTCGCCTCACTTGTTTTGGGTCACTCGTGCCACTCGCCGTTCGATGCTCACCTAGCTTGTCGCTCCCTGCTCGACGCTCATCCCACTCGACACTCGTCGCTCACCTCTCTTAGTTGCTCTCGCTTGTCACTAAACCCATTGGGTTGCTCCAGTCCTCAATCGTCTTTTCAAAGAGTACAAAAAACGAAAGAAAAAATTATCGGTTGGTCCCAGGTTGACCCTAGAACCGAACCAAACCCATTGGGTCGATCCGGTCCTCGGTTGCCTTTTCAGAGAATACAAAAAATGAAATAAATAATTATCGATTGGTCTCGGGTTGACCCTAGAACCGGACCGAACCCACTTGGTCGGTTCGGTCCTTGGTCCCAAGCTCAATAGAGTCAGTCCTCGGTCCCAAAAATTGAGAATCAGCACTGTGCGGGTTGGTCCTAGAGTTAGGGGGTAGGCCGACCCAATCCGGATCATGCTCACCCCTAGACCGAGTCAAGGTCAAATTCAAAATCCCCTTCCCAATTCAACCCAATGACTCCAATGCGTATCGATGATAATGATGACTGTTTATCTCCTTTCTCTGTTTTTCTCTTGAAATCCTTATCCAACTTGGATTCTTTAACGCCAAAACAAAGAATCCGGATGTCCATGATATATCTTTTAGCATCCATAAAATAATAATAATTCATTTTGAATCGGTTTTTGTCTACGGCTCAAATTCGAGAAATATAATACACCGGACTAGTCCCGGTAGGCTGCGGCACTATTCAACGCAGTACCCGGCGCCCAGATTAGCGCGAGTGGCCGAGTACCCACGCCTACTTAAAGCATGCGCCTAGCCCTCAATTTAGACCAGATCCATGTGCTTCATCTTAAATGCTGTTTTTAAGTTAATTGTGTAAGAAAAGTTAGAAACAATGCCAGAGCCTTCGAGAACCATTATCCAAGAGAGTTGACAACGTGGAAAACTCCTTTTGAATTGATTAATTATTGTGAATATTGCTGTATCTAGGATTGGAAAACACTTTAGTAAGAGCGTTGTTAGAATAATTAAATATTAAACAATGCTTTCGTCTAATAGTTTAAGTTTTTAAAAGTTAACTGAGTTCAAATCCTATCTGGCCCCAATTGCTTCTCCAGTTAAACATGTCCACCCTTAGTACTAGACAAAAAGATCAAGTTAAGCGTAAAGAGGAGAGTTAGAATAATTAAATATTAAATCATGTTTTCATCTAACAGCTTAAGATTTTAGAATAATTAGAATAATTAAATATTAAACCATACTTTCATCTAACAACTTAATATTTTAAAACAATTGGCTGTGATCCCATAAAATCTAACAAGCGTCTTTTAATCGATCATAATGTCCTCTTTGCTATCTACAACAACAAAAAATTCGTTGAGCTCTCCCCGTGAAGGGGGCATACCGCAGAACCACATAACTCACTCGGGTTCAAGGTTAATTCTGCAATTTCTTATCAAATCCCCTTGATTCGTTCACGCTTCCACCTTAGTAGTAACATTAAGAGTGTCCAAATTCAATGCGTAAATGGGCGTGTATGGGTGTCAATTTGCTCGAAGATTGAGACATGATCCAAGTCCCACGCTTGAGAGGGTGTATAGTCTGCGTGTCTAATTTCCTTCCGTTAGCATTAGGACTTTATTTAAGGATGTTTCGACTTTTTGGTGCTACTGTAAATTAATTGAACCGATCATTGGACGAACTCATGTCGGACCAATATAAGTGGTGACACTTTTCGCGTCTGTGCAAAACCACCCAGCCTCGGCGGTTTGATAGGAATTACGAGCCAAGCTAACCCAATTTTTTGCTAATCGTTTTCCCTTCCAATTTAAAACTAGTCAAGCATATCCAAGTTTTATGCCTACATTCAGCCTTAATAGAAGAAGATGCTATAACATCAAAGGGAAAAACAGAGAGAACATGTGAGCAAAACTCTTATCAATTTATATTCGGGGCTTATGCTATTTCATGTGAAGAGACTTCTTAATTTCTAACATGTCGATGGGGTTCCGGTGACGAGCTCGTACACTTACAAGCGAACTAAGTAATTATGATTCAAATCAGACATTTCATAGATTTAGGATCCCCATGGTAATAGCGAAAGTGGGTAGCCACACCGGTCGTTACACCGGTTGCCCCTCTCCACTCTTTTTACTTTTCAGAAAAAGATAGAGCATTCACGGTATTATTGCCTTTAACAATGATGTAGCTTGACCAGGATGATGAGTGATCGTCAAAGCAAGAAGACTTGAACTAGATTGAACCATTAACAAGTTTCTAGGATGGCAAAAGAAAATAAACCAGATAACTTGATGAACAAAGGGAAATAGTTGTGTATTTATGAAAACAAAACGAAAGAAAACGTCATCTTATTTTCGCAAATGTTTGTTTCATACCGCGGTTGGGATCTCCCCAAATACGAACGCGACCACATCATCTTCTATTTGAAAACTCTCAGTCTCTCTCTCTCTCTCTCTCTCTCTCTCTCTCTCTCTCTCTCCATTTGTTTGACCTCTTCATCTTCTGGACCTTCCATGCCACGTTGCTTCGGTTCTGATGGCTGAAGTTTGGTGACGCTTGGTGATGAAACATGTTATTCTTGATTTAAAATGAGATAATGAGTGGCGTTGTTGTTAAATTTGTTGTATTCCGAGATTGATATGGGATGTTGGAGCTTCTGGGTTGGCTGTGGTTACTCGGAGAAGACGACCATCTGGACGTGCGGAAGAGAGAAAGAAAGTTGGCGTGGGCTCTTGCTTGTCTCTTGTTAGTGAATTTGGGCTTGATTTAGTTTAGGTATTTTTTAAGTTGGGCCAGGAATAATAGCTTTGAAAGAAAAGAGGTTTTTAGTATGGGCTGGGTCTATTTTAGTGAAATGGGCTAGGGGTACAGGAGGCCCCAATTGTGTCCACGAGCCCGGTTTCCTAAGAACCAGTCGCAGCCCATTATCAGACTGGGCTCTACGGCCCAGCTCTAGTCTCTAATTTCGTGAGTGAGGTGCGAATATAATGAAGAAACCCACTTCAGATGAAATGAATATCCCTGTTTGTTTCGTGGCTATAGATATAACTTCTGTTTTTGAGTGAACTTAGATACAAATGGATCTTGGATTGCTTAGTGATGATCTCCCCGTTATTAGGTTTTGCATGTTTGTTGCGAGCTCAAATTTGCTCTAATAATATTTAAAAAATTCAATTCAAAAACTTGGTGTACAAAATGTTCAATTGGCCAAAATTATCCGTTAGTATAATTAGGCTGCAATCATCCTCTTCAGAAATAAATGCGTAAGAATCTGGATAACTATTTAAAATTTCTGTACCTTCTGTACGATAGCTAATTCAGTACTAAATCTTTTAACAATTTGAATGTGTAAAATTAGTCCTAGACCTTCTGAAAATTTCCTAATTTAGTTCCGGCTATTATTTGGGTATTGGGAGAAATGACTGCGTGTCAAATCATCAAAATGTCTAGAACTAAATTGATAAATTATTAAAGTTTATGATTAAATTGATACAATTGAAAGATTTAGGACTAAATTGACAAATCATAAAAAAATTTAAAATTAAATTGGTACAATCGAATTGATAATTATATAAAAATTTAAATTTTTTTTTATAATTTTTTGGCCAAGAGTTCGGATATTTCTAAATATTATACATGCCTAGGAGTCACGGAAGCACAAGGACAACAATGAAAATCACCTGCCGATGCAGACATCGAACTCGTCAATTAATTTGAAACTGTACGAGTCCCCATCGTTATCAGACCACAGCGTCCGGAGAGAGAGCAGGTATGCTCCTCCAACTCTGCAGTCGTCATGAAAGATTGACAACACTTAGAACACGAAGTTAATGACATAAAATAAGTTAAACAACCAACACCTGGCCAAAAAACTAATTATAGAAACAGAACACAACTGTAGCTGGCTCATGTATGAAAAGACCACAAGATCGTATTTTACTCCGTCTCCCCTCCTTTGTCTTCACCTGCGACTTGTCATTTGGTTGGTTTCGGTGTTCAATCGAGGACTAGGAAACACGGTGTTTTCTTTTTTTTTTGAGGTTTTCTTTTTTTGGGATACTCCCAACCTTCATTAATCCAATTCACACGAGTCGTTAAATCATTTTGAGTTCTACGAAATCTAACAGTTCCTATGAAGTTGGCTGACATAGGCTACGAGGAACTAACAGTTTCCAAAAATATGGATTAGTAAGAGTCTCTTTTGAAGCTCTACAGTTAAATATTCAATACTTTGAGCGAATTCCATCCATGTCAACTTATATGTAACCTTCAACCGAAACACTTTAATATGGGATTGAGCATGCTAGCAAATCACCATCACGGTCAACTATCAATCAATACACATATTGTAGTAACTTAGTAATTCAAATCATTTTCTTTTCCCTATCTTGGACAAAAGTCTGACGTACAGCATAGATCGCAGATTAGGAATTCAAATTACGACGCTCTTATCTCATCTTCATTTCACCTATGATAATAAGAGTCTTAACAATACTCCTTGGCAGCCTTAACGATTTTTTATTATGACTATTCTGTTTGTACATTTTCCATGTTCCTTATTTTTATCATAGATTACATTTATACGCGATTTCACAAGGCGAAAGTGGTCTTTAACACCCCAAATGCATTATCAAATCAACTACAAGATTACTGAAAAATCTACCTTTTCTGTATTCACCAAAAAGCAATGAATTGAAAGAATCTATGCTTTAAATCTGATCAGGTGACTCAATCCTCGTCACCCACCTCCGCCACTACCTTTTCATTGGTCACATCTCCTTTATATGCATCATCTTTAGCTCCAACCAAGAAAAACTTACCAAGCACAAAAGCCACCTTGTTACTTTCTCCCAAGTTCCTAACCTCTCAGCTGAGAAAAATGTCTCGGGGCGATCATGGAGGAATGAACATGACTCCTGGCTCCATGTCGATGAGCAACTCATCCTCGAGCGGCTACGACGGCATGAACATGAAGATGATGATGCACATGAGCTTCTACTGGGGCAAGGACGCCATCATCCTCTTCTCCGGTTGGCCGGAGCAGCAGCTCAGCATGTACGTGCTGGCTCTCTTCTTCGTCTTCATCCTGGCCTTGGCTGTGGAGGTTTTGTCCGTCCCTCCCAACATTAAGAACGGCATGAACCCGCTCGTGGGCGGCGCAGTGCAGGCTGCCGTGTATGGGTTGAAGATGACCTTGGCCTACATGGTGATGCTCTCCCTCATGTCCTTCAACGTCGGGGTATTCATCGTGGCTGTGATCGGCCATGCTTTCGGCTTCTTTCTAGTCAAGAGTCGGGCTCTGGCCACGGCAAATAAAGCAGCCGCAGCTAGTTCCTCTGCCGCCAGCGTTGTTGCTAAAGTTTAAGTCTGGTTGCTTGTCACTTGTTAGTAGTTTCTCCCCCTATGTAATCTATCGAATTCCTCTGTAATAATGTGCATATGAAGACCTTTTCCATTTATGGGTGATTTGACTTGACCAACTATAACATTACAGGAGTGATCTAATAGGTAAATTGGAGGAGTTGGTTTATTGCCAAGAGAACTTAGTTATCTCTAAGTGCAACAATTTCTTGCCAAACCTATCATCGAATTGAATATTTACCTAGATTCAGAGTTGCTCATGACTACAGTCTTATCACGTGAATTCATAAGATAGGTAAAATCGAATGCTAAAAAAAAGGATGCGATGGCTTATTTTGATGCCAAATTCAAAATATGGATTCCTCCCTAGATTGAGATTCGAGAGGTTCTTAAATGCCACCCATAGATGGATACCACTCCGCTCGTATATTAAGAGTTAATCATGGGGCAAAGTTAATTTCTTTCATTAGAAATCAACATAAGCTTGTGATTTTGAATCCCACTAGCTACAGCACTTTTCAACGCAGTACCTAGGTGGCCAGGCCCTCGCTGTGGACCAGATCCATGCGTGTTTTCTTAACCGCTGTTTTGAAGCAAATTTCATACGATGATTGAAAAATCACGAGAGCATTTGAGAACCATTGTCCAAGGGAGTTGAGAGGATGAAAAACTCTGTTTGAATTGATCGATTCTAGTGGATTACGATGTATCAAGGATTGGAAATAACTGGAGTATGACGTCTTTTGAGCGATTGTAATCTCCCCTAGCCATTTCATAGCGAAACCATTTCTCCAATCTCTCTTCGTGAATTGGGCATGCCGCTAAACCGCGTTACTCGCCTGTGTTCAAGGTTAATTCTGCAATTTCTTACTCAAATCTGTTTGATTCGCTCACGCTTCCACGTTAATAGTGACATTAAGAGTATTCAAATCGTACGCGCTAAGGGGTGTATATGGGTCTCAATTTGCTCCAAGACTGAGACATGATCCAAGCCCCACGCTGGAGTGGGTGCATAGCCTGCGTGTGCAATTTCCTTCCGTTAGCATTAGGACTGTATTTAAGGATGTTTCAACTTTTTGGAGCTACCGTAAATTAAATAAGCCGACCATTGGACGAACTCATGTCGGACCAATATAAGTGGTGACACTTTTCGCGTCTGTGCAAAACCACCCAGCCTTGTCGGTTAGATAGGAATCGGGAGCCAAGCCAACCCAATTTTTTGCTAATCGCTTTCCCTTCCAATTTAAAACGATCCGAGCATGTCCTAATTTTTTGCCTACATTTAAGCCTTAATAGAAGAAGATACTATAACATCAAAGGGAGAAATAGAGTGAACATGTTGTGAGCTATCTAGGGCACGTGCTACCACATGTGAGCTATCTAGGGCATGTGCTACCACATGTGAAAAGATTTCTCAATTTCTAGCATGCCGATGGGTTGTGGTGACGAGGTCATACACTTACAGGCGAATTGAGTAATTATGATTCAAATCAGACATTTCATAAAGAGTTTAAGATCCTCACGGTAATGCCCAAAGTAGGTGGCCACATTGGTTGCCACACCAGTTGCCCCTCTCCACTCTTTTTACTTGTCAAAAATAGATAGAGCATTCATGATATTATTGCCTTTTACAACGAGATAGTCCGATCAAGATGATGAGTCATCATCAAAGACAAAAGACTCGAACTAGATTTAAATCTTAACAAGTTTCAAGGATGGCAAAAGAAAATAAACCAAATTACTTAATGAATAAAGGGAAATAGTTGTTGGGTATATTTATGTGTGACTAGAATTAACTCAAACTATAGTTGAGCATTTGTTGGGGTTATTCGAGGAGTTAATGGTCAGTTTATAAGTCTGAGAAAAAACCTCATATTTTGATCTAGCTTTTGGGGTAAAAGAGATTCAAAACCATCCAACTCTAGTATCAGAGCCTAAGTTGTCAACAAATTGGACCTAATAGTCATATGAGAGATATAAGTTATTGTTGCTCTGACCTAGGGTCCAATGTGTGAGGGGAAATTATTTGGGTTATCCTGCATCCATTGTAGAAGGGATTGTGGTCAGTTTATAAGTGTGAAGGGAAGTCTCACATTTTGAAATAATTTTTGAGGTGAAAATGGCCCAAGATCACCATAGATAAAAGTGATAGCACTACATGAATGAATGAACACCTAAAAAAGCGATTACCAATAGGTAAGGATACGTGACCGTGAAAAACTTTTAGTACTTTAATAAACTATTTCTTAAACTAATTATAATTCAATTATTCCATATAATGTAAACAACTTGACTACCTATTACTTATTTACTTAAAATACTCCGGGAAATTTTTCTTAAGAGAACATGAAAATTGTATTTTTGACACCTATTAGTTAATCTATCAACACTGTAACAAAAAAATTATCTAGTGAATCTAGTAAAAATATCTCTAGTACTCTAAAGTATTATTCCGGCTTAATATTCTAATTAAGTAAACATCGATGGCTTGTTCTGAAGAATTTAACACAAAGCTTGAGTTTATTTTTATTCTTGGTTGATCTCCAAATCTATTGAATTCTCTTCCAAATCCATCCCTCATTACAACTTCCGCAACGATTAAGTTAAACCAGCTGATATTGTTTGATATTCAGAAGAGAACTCAATTAAAATGATTGATTAATGATTATAATCAGTTGTCGCGGTCGGGGCCACTCCCTTTTAATACCACTTCATTTTCAATTTGGCAAGTACCAGGCCACCACTTCACTTCACTATTGGACCATCACGACCATGACCATTGTATTATATAATGACCCCAAACTATATCACCGACTATCGCTCTGCCGCCGCCGCCTTTGCCACTCGGGGTTTATGTTATTCTACTACCACTAATTAACCATTTTCCTTTCCCCCTAAAACTACTCGAGTGAGTTATATATATATGGCTAAAGGGTATAAAACAAACTCGATATCTTAAAAGCCCACTATTTAAAATTTCCGGGTATTAATGGGATTATCAAGCACATTCCTAATTAATCAATTTTGCAAGTCGGTCTAGTAAAAACACATAAAGAAGGCCTTGGAGATCCATGTGGATCATCAGCCATGGGCCGCCTTCGTTTGTGGGTAGATAAATAGGTCAATGGCTGAGCTTCAAGGCCCATAAAAGAGTTCCAAAGCCCACGCTAATTTGAGGTCCTAGTCCTGAATCGGATTTATAAAAAAAGGCCATAATTTCCCTAAAATGGGAAAATTACCTAAACAATCGTGCATTTATTGTGCAGATGTCAGTTCAGTCATAAACATTTTCATTTACCAATTCAGCCCTAAATTTTTGCGCGAAATTTTAATGTAACCCTTCCAGCCAATTTTTGCTGAAAATTGCTGATATAACAGTCCAGTCCTGGAGGATTTTTCCTTCTAGTGCATAAAACAGTCCATGGATATATTATGCGTACTACTGTTAGGATCATACTTTTCCCCAAATCTGCAGGTGAAGGAAGTTCTTTGATTTACAGATATGAACATTACATACATTTGTATTTAATTGAGACTACATGTGCATAACGTACATAATTTGTACACCATCAATTATGAGCGTGGTCGGAAGAAAATTAATCCTCATCGTCATGAAATATTTTACTTAAGATACACGTCTTGGTTATTCTAATGCATCGATTTGTAATAGAAATTTCATAACAAGGATTCGATTCAAACTCTAAAAAGCATGTGTTTATTGAGTATGTAAACATGGTACGTGCATAATATGTCAGACTCTAGATATAATGAAAATAATATACTCAGATAATTTAACGATGTAATCATATGTATTTTTATCAAAATCTGGAGGGGCTGCTCCATTAGTCTTTTCTATAAGCAAAAGCTAAAAGCTAGCTTTTAATTTTTCCATCAAAATTATAATATTATCCAAATTTACTTGGAAAGAGAACTACACAAATGGGAGATGAGGGATTATATATTCCCTTAAATTCCAAGGGTGCGTTTATGATGCGAAAAATGAATGATTTGAAAGATATTTTCTTGAAGAATATCGATTATCTCTTTCAAAAATAAATGAAAAAAATTCATCTACATAAATGTTTAAATATGAAATGTTATCGGTAATGAAAAAGTTTTTAATTGACTAATTATTTTAAGATATACAAGCAATCATTTTTAAAAAAATATTTTTCTAATCATTCATTTTCCATAAAACTAATAGAGCCCTAATAATGACAATAAGCTTTTCATAAACATTTTTTTCTTTTTAGTCGGTAGAGTCTATAGCTTTATTTCTAATATACTACTATTTTTCAAATTCAAACACTCAAGCAATTCAACTATGTGTTTAAAAATTTTCAAAAATATAAAATTATCAATATGTAAGACTTATAAATATTAGTTTGATTTTGATATTTTGACTTTGGCCAACTATTTCGCCGTTCCGGCAGGTGGGATTGTTGGCTGACAAGTGACAGCGTAGCTCCATCCTCCATTGCTTTTAAGTAGCTCCAAGTCCTCCATTGCTTTTGACCCAACGCAGTTAGCTTACATAATGGCAAAAGTCAACATCCGTATTGACTCACTGATATGTTGACCCTCGATATATTTAGTTAGCTTACATAATTGGTTTGGTGAAAAAAAAAAAATCATGTTTTTTTTTTTATATATATAAACGGCATATCATTATAAATGAAGTAAATGTTCGTAAACGAATATGGTGAAAATCTCTCATAACACTATTCCTTAATTTATTTATTTTTATTTTTATATTATTTTCATTATTATTTCTTTTTTTCCTCTTTCATCATTCTTTAATAAAATTTCATCAAATAGTAAACTGTACTAACATACCTAAAATACAAAAATAACTATAATAAATAATAAATATAAATATTTAATTTATAGATTGAATGTTTATTATAAGATAGAATTAAAGTTGAATATATAAATTAAAATAAAATTAATTAAAAATATTTTTATTTTTAATGATTTAAATTAGAATTCAAATATTATTTATATTGAAATATAATTTCAATTTTGTTAATTTAATAAGTTTGTTATTCAAGAAAAATAACTTTCGCAGATGGACCGATTAGAAATCCTATCCAAGCGGGATGGGAAATTTTATCGTCCCATGTCGTGGTACCTAATCCCCTAAATGTAGCTTATAACGAAATGAGATTCTAGTATTAGTCAATATTCGCATTAGTATGTCAGCCGTCACAATGTCTATTAATAGGTTACGTGGTCAAAAATGTGATCCTCTCTCTTGCAAAACTTTGCCTGAAATAATTGGCAATCGAGGGCAAGAAATGAAAGTGAACAAGGCTATTATATATGTAGTAAAAGGGTATTGGGAATGCTAAGAAACTAAGCGGAAAAACATTTTTTTTTTCAATAAAACTTCCGTCTCTCGCATATTTATTGAGTTCATGTATATATACTCGTTATTTTGGGATCGAATGGAGAATCCACAAGGTTAAAAAAATTCTTCAATTGCTAACTTATTTTATTAGTCGGCTAATATTTAACGTCAAACTATGATTATATCATATCATACTTACAAAAGCAAATATATGTATTTACTTTATACCTCGTCAAATAACACAGAGCAGTTGCAAAACTCAATTATTAACTGTGATAATAAATTAAAGTCTTGTAATTATTTGAGTTTTCCTTTTTCACCATTCAAGTTTTCCTTATTTGGGAACTTACAATTACAAATCCTCAATTATACCCACTACCACATCAATACCCAAAAGAATTCTTGTACTATTGTGACAATTACCCTCCACCTGCCACAAAAATTCCTAAATTCCGCCAACCATGACACTAATACTCTAGACTTCTTTTTTCATATCACTAATATCCTAAACTCATATTAGTGTGATAAAAATTTAGGGTATTAGTATCACAGTGAGCACAATTTAAGAGCTTTAGTGTCACACACACACACACACACACACACAAGTTATCATTAAAGTCTTAAACATATTGTATGGTTGCCAAAGTACTAAACTTTTTGATTTTTCAATGTAGTCCTTCCATTCAATTTTGGCCAACAATCACTGATATGGGCAATTTTTGCAATTTGTTTTAAATTTTCCATACTTTTTTTTCTTTTCTTTCTTTTATTTTTCTTCTTTTCCTTTTCACCAGTGGCTGGTCTTAGCAATGGTCGAGCGACCAAGCATAGGTGCGAACCAGCAAAGGCCACACTCAACTAAACCTAGGCGAGGGCATCGCGACCCTCATTGGCCCTCATTGGCCATAGGCGAGGTGGCCATAGGTGAGGGTCACCCTCGCCCAGGTTTGGGTGAGCACAGCCCTCACTTTTGGCTAGTTGTTGACCATCTCAAAATTGGTCACAATCAAAATAAAGAAAAAAAGAAAAGAGAAAGGAAAAAAATCAAAAAATTATTTTAAAAAGTTGCAAAATATTGACATGTCATTTAGGACAACCAATATCAACATCAGTGATTTCACACAAATATTAACTAAATTGAAAAGTTCAAAACTAAAAGGACGTCATACGATACATCATAAAACAATTAATTAGATGAGACAGAAAAGTAGTTCAACGTACATTATTCCAAACAACTTCAAAACACGCATCCAATTTAAAATCTCACTTGATACACGTGAATAAGCGATTTGGCGTACGTCCACATTGATAGGTGGAGTCAAAAGAATCGAATAGGCTTCGTCGTCCCAACAAAACCTAATCAATACAAAAAAACGGCTCAATCAGTGCCTACTATTTTGCCCAATGCCAATAGCGGAACCTAATCTTGACTTCCTCTACATTATTTTTCTATTCCGTCGGATTGTGGATGGGGATGGGGATGGGGATGGGGACGGAGAATCGGCCGGGGAGGGCCGGCAAGAGTGAGAAAGGGAACGAACAAGCCTGGGGGAGGAGATGAGGGAGAATCAAAGTGGGGAAAAGCGACTGGGGAATCCGAAGAACGTATTGCCGTCCGAGCTTTAAATGCGAGCGCGACCGAGTCAAAAGCTTCGCGTACCTTTCAGCAACGTGTGGCCCGCTACACGACACATCATCCAACCGACCGACCCGTTCTTTACCCCCCAACACAGCTCGAATTTCAAGCCGCCCCCCCATGTTCTTGCCCACTTTATCGTGTCATTCGCATCGTGGGGGTCACATCACCGCCGGCCACGGCGGCTGCCGGGTGGCGGAGCCCGGCCACAGGATATTGCGCTATCAATACAAAGCACGATGACATAGTGCACTTGCAATGTTAAGTCGCAGATACCTTCTGCCTTGCATAGAATCGTACAATGAATTGTCTTGTTCTGTCCAGATAAAGAAAGGCCCGGAAGGGCAGTCGGCATGGATGACCTCTCTAGACCCGCAATCGGAATGTTCAATTCAAGCTGGCTCCATCTTCATCGCACCACCAAATGCAATGCCGTTGTTAGTCCCACGTTTGCCACAAGCTAAACCAATGCACGCACCAGCTAACATTTCCTAAGATCGAAAAGCACACCACTGGGATATACGCTTGTTGAGGATCACAAAGTATGCGTGACCACCCACTGGCACACCTCCCTTTCAAGTGCACCTAGATTTTCATAACTCTATGAATTGCACAAGTTAGATAATTGTTGTGGTAAATTGTGCTAACAATTAATATAGAATCATGTGGTATAGAACAATTAATATAACACATTAATTTAATTATCGATTTAGGCTTTTGAGTTACAGATCGACTTTGCGCACTCCCAACAATGACATCAGGGGCGATGGTTGCGTTTTCCGAAGCATATGAGCATTGTGGCATAGCAACGCAAAATTGATGCATACCTAAATTAAAGGGAGCAAACATGATGTTAAGCTCCCACACGTTGAGCAATTAATATATTCTAGTTCATAATTGGCTCATAATTCATTGGTTTAAACTTTTGAATAAATGTAAGTTTAATTAGATATATCGATCGGCTCTCATTTGAGCCCTCTCTTGACGATCTCCCCAAGTTAAAGTTTCGGACTTCTACTGCACATTCCCAACATAGCTCAGTCCAATATTCTCGAATTTGAATGTCAAGAAAATTACAGCGACACAGTTGATTCTGTTTGGATATAAAGAATCGAGAAGAGTGATCTATCTGGATACTTCCCCTTACCTAGAATTTTGCTAAGATCGAAAAGCTAAACTGGGAGATTCAAACCAAAGCAGAGCAAGCAAGACCATAAAAAGACCTCGACCGGCCACCTCGCTGGTTACCAAAGGTACAAGTTACAGGCACCGCTAAAAGGGAAATGAGAACAGAAATTGCAAAAGCAAAAAACGCGCTTGGAGTGGTCCAATAACATCAAGCTTGACACGACACTAGTCCATATGCTCACGAGTCACGACATTACTTTCTTCCTAAGTTACGGCAAAGAGCATACCCCAGGCATGTTCTCCTCGATCCAAAATCGCATTTCACTATAATAAAAGCCACAATCATGTGGCATTATTGCAACTTGGTCGAGTGACTCCCCACCTATTATCCACTCACCCAATCTCACATTTAAAATAAAACAAAACTTCCCCGAGGACCGATACCTAAGACTTCACTCGATTCTTGAAAAATGAATAATTTAAAAAACATTTTTTCTAAAATTAATCGTTTTCATCATTTAAAATAACATAAAAGTAATATCTAGATGCTCTTGTGGACTACAAGGACATGAAGCTCCTACTTATTTATCATTTAATTGGTTAAAAAATAGATTTAAATTAGCAGTCAGCATTACAATTTCCCAGGACAGGGTCACCGGAAATTATTAAATTAGAAAGACTAAGGAGTGGGGGAGTTTCGATAAGAATCCATATGGAAGCGAAAGCAGAGCTCAACGCCTCCACTTCTAGGCACAACATAATATTTACAATAATGTCCTTTCCGAGGTACAAGACCGAATCGTAGATTCCGTGGACCACAATACTAGGTAGTCAAAACATTCAATTAAAACGTCAAAATAAAAACAAATTATCATTCATATCATTTTATTAAAATTATTATTATAGAATATATGAGGGGGGGTTGGACAGGCTGTCTCGGACGGAATCCCAGAAACAAAAAAAACAGCGAGAAAAATCAGAGGATTGAAACTTCCTCTTTTTTACGAAAACACGGACCCACGGTCGACCCTCCAAACTTCAATCCTCTCTTCACTCCATTCCGACAAATATAAAAATAGCAAAAACTTCAAAAACAAAAATTAAAAAACAAATCTTTCACTCCTTTCCGCTAAATCTATGAAAAAAAAAAGCACATCGCTTATTACCCAGAAGGCCATTCACCGCAACCTCGTCCTCCGCGCCCGGGACATGGAAAAAGCTGGCCATAATTGTGTCGCTGCGTGCTTGGTTGCTGCGTCATTCGCTTCCCTTCGATGCAAACATTTATTGCTTTCCTGCTGTTTCTTCTTCCTTCCTTCCCTAGGAACGAAACCCTAATCCCCCCTCACAAAAAGAACTCTGTTTTCTTCGACGCTTGTTTCAATGGTGTAACCCAACTAAAAATCTTTCTTTCACCGCTAAAAGAACTGTAGTAATAGCCTAAAACCTTTCATCTTTAATACCCTAATGGAGGAAGACGCCGCTCGAGACGGCGCCGGTCGGTCAGAGATGCGGAGGTTAGTAAGTCCACTCCTGAGGAAGCCGGATCTCGTTGCTCATCGCCGGTGACCGCCGGTGGTGGTGGTGGTGGTGGTGGTGGTGGTGATTGCCTCTCTGTTGGACGTTATGAGGCCGGTTGCTTCTGAATCTCCACGCTCCATCTGCGCAAAACCCAAAACAGAGAGAAAAAGAAAAGAACAATTCAGTAAAGATTTCGATAAAAAGAAACAGAACAAGATTCGCACAGAACGAAAGAACAAGACTCGTGTGAAAAGAACCCTTTTTTTTTTTTTTTAGTGTTGACGGAGTGGAAATCTCCGCAAGCTTGTATTTGGGTTTTGGCAAATCACACTCCACGACACTCGAGCCGATGTAACTTTTGGGGGGACCACGGAGTAGCATCATATGACCAAACCAAGACTTACCGCTCTCAGGCGTGAAGCAGACGTTATGACGAGCCTGAAGCTGGGGCTGGGATCCTGTATCGTCCAGGTTCAGGTTCAGGTTCAGGGCCTGTACTACCTTTGCAGGGATCAACACCGTCGAACCTGAATCGAAACACCCGAATCAGGACGGAGCAAAGATCGAACTAGTCATCCAAAACGACCAAAAAACAGAACATGGACGGAGGCGAAAAATTCGCACTAACTACAGAGGTTTTGATTCTTCCCCTGCCCCCACGCTCCCTCCCCCACGAAATCCACACGAAACCAGTCAAAACTCCCCCGCCAGGAGAGAACAGAGTAAAAATGAACTAGGGAAAAACGCCAAAAATCACTTCGAAGGACCACCACACCACAGAGCTTAAGAGATCTATTTCCTGACCTGTCTTCTTGCGTGGTTCGGGCTCAAGGCCTGCCCGTCGAGGCAAGAACACGCCGGTCCCCGTCGATTCCCTCTTGAGCCCGGCAGATCCGAGGAACACCGCCCTCGTACCCGACCCGTGAAGGTGGTGGTGGTGGTGGCTCCGGAGCTCCGACTGTCGATGCGCCTGCTGCAGAGTCGGCCACACGGGGGCCGCCGCGCCGACGAACCGTCCGTTCCCGACGCCCGCGAAATCGTTGTTCCTCACGCCTTGGAACGGGGTTTGAGGCATCGACTTCACGTGCTGAAACTGCCGGCAGAACAAACAAAAATGAAAACATTAGCGACGGCTCGAGACTGCTGGAGACTCGAAAGCCTGGTGAACCTGCTCGTGGAATTAGAACTTACCGGAGGAGGAGCGGCGGCGGCGGCGGCGCCCCGAAAGGGCTGGGGCTGCGAGATCGACTGGTAAGAATAGGGCGCGGCGTCGTATCTGCTGTGGTGCTTCGGGAAGCGGCTGAGGCCGTAGAGCTCCTCGTCGTTGATCCCCAGGTGAGCCACCCGGCCGGCGGCCTCGCGGAGGAGGTTCAGCGTGCCCGGAGGCGACGCGGGCTGCGACGGGCCGTTCGGGCTGCCGCGGCTCGAGCCCTGGCCGCATCCGCAGCTGCTCCGGAGCCCGCACAGCGTCGATTTCGGCGAGCCCGACAAGAACAAACCCTGACCAAGCAAAGCACCCAAAAAAAAAAAAAGATAACCCTAATCAGCGACGGCGCCGAAAATGGGAAAAAGGAAGAAAATTTTGAAAAAAGGGAAGGGGGGTTGGAAGTCGGAAACTACCTTCGTGTACTCGAAGTCGTCTTCGAGCGTCGACTGCGCGACCTTCCGAGTCAAATCGGCGATGTGCACCTCCTCGTCGCTCCACTCCTCCGTCGACCCCACCACCGACTCCACCGGGGAGCCGAGATCCGACGACCGGCCGGGCCCCCGCGCCGGCTCGAGGGTCGGGAACGCCGCCGCCGCCGCGGCTGCTCCTCCCGCCGGTGGCGGCGGTGAAGCGCCGCTCTGGGAAGACGAGGAGGTCGTCGTCGTCGTCGGTCTCGGAGAGGAACTGGGGAGGGAGCCAGAACTCGCCGTCGTCTATGCTCTCCGCCATGGTTAAGGGTGCGAGCGAGCGAGCGAGCGAGTGAGCAGTCGCGGGTCGGTGCTCGAAAGGGGCTTTTCCTTTTCGCTTGCGGGCGAAGGCTTCTGCAGCGATTAGGGCGGACAGCGATTTGAAGGCAAACTCCCGCTTTGAAGAGGAAGGCAAAGAAAATGGGGGAAGATGGCGGTGGGGGCTCAATTATAAACCCGAAGTGGGAAGTGGTGGGGGGAGCGCGCGTGCGGCGCGCGTGCGCGGGGGGGGGAGGTGGAACGTCCCTGAGGAGGAACGCTCTTTCTAGAGACGAGACCCGCGCGTGGGAGGCACGCGCGCGAGGAGAGAGCGGGGAGGAGGTTTCGTTTCTGGTGGGGCCCGGGTTTGCCGAGTTGCTGCCAGGTAAGATGGGAGGGGGGAGGGTGGGTTGCGGCATGTGAGGGAGTGGGGCCCGCCCCGGGCGGGGGGGGGTTTTGAATATCTTCTTTTCGCTTTTTGAAAAATAAAAAGGAAAAGGTGAGCATCGGTCCAGTGGTGAACAGTAAGCAGTGGGGGTCGAAAGTCGTGCCGATGGCCTAATTCATATTTCTTGCCGTATTTTTCTAAGTACATTTCCGTGGCATTTACAAAGATTTTTTTGGGCCGATATATTTCGTGCCGGAGGGCTTTGAGATTGATGACTCTATTGTAAAATGTAATTAGAGATATCATTAGATATTATAACATGTAAAGTGAAATCAGTTTATGCATGTTATTCGGGTATAAATAACCTATGCTAATGTTGTGGAAAGTGAAGTCAATTGAGTAAAAATGTTGTCTTTATAAATTCTTTCTCCCTCTCTCTTGAAGATTCTAAAATATTTACAAAGATTTTTATTAATAGTTCATCTTGAGCCCAAACTTGACATAACATAATATGTTGAGCATACTTATTTAATCCACAAATTATTGGGAAGATTCTAAAATATTTACAAAGATTTTTATTAATAGTTCATCTTGAGCCCAAACTCGACATAACATCGTATGTTGAACATCCTTATTTAATCCACAAATTATTGGGTAAATATTAATTTGAACCTTAATATTGTGCAGCAGAGAGAGAGAAAGGAGAGAGGTTTGGGGTTTAGGGGATGAGGTAGTGGACAACGAGGAGTGATATTTGTTTCTGGAAGTTTTACCGATAATTTATTACAGTCGTAGAGATTTAAAAGAAGAGAACTGGATGAGTAGAATGCGAAAGAGATGAAGGGGCATTTTATTTTGTAGAGAATTAATGATTTAGAAAATATTTTTCTTGAAATTGATTGCTTATACAAATTAATAGACAAAAAATATTTTTATTTTGAGTGAAAAAAATTAAATTCAATTTTCAAAATCATTCATTTTTTTTTGCGAAATAAACGAAACCACAAATTTAGGGTGCGTTTGTTTCGTGAAAAATGAATTATTTGAAAATATTTTCCAAAAAAATATTAACTTATATTGCTTACAAAAATAAATGAATGGAAAATTTTTTCAACGCCCGCAAAAAGAGTTATTAAATTGTAATCAATGATGAAAACATTTCGATTAATTAATTTTTCTTCATGATATAGGCAATCACTTTTTGGAGAATATTTTTCTAATTACTCATATTCCGCAAAATGAACATACCCAGTATATTCGACGAGCGATAAAAGTCATCACTATCCAACTCATCTCGGTCTTACATCGTGTTTTTTCTTTTTTTTGTTTTTCCCACTCTAACTCTCCGCGGTCATGTGAGAAATAATTTACACAATCGTTATTAAATATAGGACACATGAAAGTGCAAATGAAACAATTTCCAACCCCAAACGGCTAACCTAACAATAATCATTGTTTTAAATTCCTTCAGATCCTATCGAATGCCACGGTGTTTTATAATTTCAAACAGATTTTCCTTCTTTTTCTCCTATCATATCCTTATTTGTAATTTCATATTTCAAATACACATGAGAATATCTCAAGTCATTATAATTTTATTTTTTTTCAAAATTCTCTTCTCCTGCCATCCAAATTCCAAGCCACGCTATAAATTCGTTGCCTAAATCCATCAATAACCGAAATTTATGTTGGGAGTTAAACGGAGGAGACCGAAGGAGAGAAATGAAAGACGGGGTTGCGACCACCTTGACAAGACGTTCTATAGGGACGCGATCGCGAGAAAAAGCGGCAAATCACGGCGGCGGTGGAGGGGGGCGGGCCCCACGGCGCACGCACCGCCGTCCCTCAGTGGTGGCGTCGGCAACTGGGGGAGGCGGACCGCACATCTGTGCTGACCCGGAGCTCCATTTGGCACCTCTGTGTCCCCATGCTTTGCTGCCAAGCGACCGGCATATTAACAAATACCATTATTATCCTTGTCAGCTATTTTGCATTCCCCTGTTCTTTTTCTCTTTCCCTTTTTTTAAATTTTTCTTTGGTCTAAGCAATGGCGACACGCCGTTGTACCTCGTTGATATGACGAGCAAAATCAATCGAGAATAATAATGCTTGTACGGTTTATTGCGATTAAACTTGAATCGTATTACCATTTGACCGCAATTGAGTAGAGTTGTGATTAATAGGACCAATGTAGTGACATAGAATTTCTAACTCACGAACAAGAAGATTGCACGTTCAGATCTCACCAATTCTATGCTAGGATCACTCACATATTTAAAACGTCCCGTGAATTTTGTAGGGCACGTCATGGGTCTTCAACTAAATAATCCGCGCATTCGACTTAATCAGCCACGAGTTTATAATTGTTCGACATGTGATGGACATGGTCTACTAAATCGAAGTTGACGCAGTTGGTTGGATAGTAGGGATGACAAGGGATTCTCGGTTCGTGAAACTTAGAGATGGCCTTCCATTCAAGTCCCGTAAAGCATGTGAAAGCTACTCTGTGGGGGAGCCACCTGCATAGGTCAGCCATCGGGACTTTAACGGTTTGTGAAATTCTGAGTTCATTAGTATAAAATAGAGATAAGTTCATTATTTATAAAATAGAGATAAGTTTATTAAAAGTCTTAAATTTTACTATAAAAATGTAATAGAGTTTTAAAACTTTCAAAAATGCAATCAATTTTTACAATTTATCACGAAAGTCAATAAAAGTCTTAAAATTTTCAAAAATACAATCGATTCTTAAAACTTGTTACAAAAATGCAATTATGTTTTAAGACTTTCAAAAATACAATCAATTTCTAAAACTTATCAAATTAGTCAAATCAAATTATTGTGTTGATTGCAAACTCAATTGCATATTCATGATAAATTTTAAGACTTGATTATACTTTTCGTAGTTTTAGAATTCGATTGCACAAGTTTATGAATTTAATTGCTTTTTTTAAAAGTCTTAATACTCAATTACACCTCAATAATAAATTTTGGAATTTTCAGTGCACCTTATCATTATAAAATAATAATAATTATTATTATTATTATAATAACTGAGCGTAGGAGATTTTATTTTTTTTAACAATTCTGGAGTGTTTGACAGGTGGCATGTTCACACATATGCGAGTGGGTCCAAAACAAAGGCAAAGCGGAAATGCACCCCCGCCAGCTATTTCGGTGCAGGCCGTCCCCCCACCACCACCCAAAAAAATATCTGAATCTCCAAACGCATCCAAATTCCTATCCACAGCGACAACGACCAATTTTTTTTTTTTATTTCTTTCGTTTTTCCAATTGAAAAAAAAATGATTATTTTCTGTGTTGGTTTTAATTTTGTTTCACTTCGATCTCTTATTCCATTGCTCATATCCAGCCAAATACATTATCATCTTGCACAAGCAAAAGCCTGACAAGTGCACGTTTGACGGCTGCAATAATTTTGACGGCCACCTCCACTTTCGGTTTCTTATTGTATCTATTACCCTCGACTCTCGCTCAATTTATTTTACGAAAATAATTATTTTCATATATTCACTTATATTGCTTGTAAAATAAATAAATAAATAACATTTTTATCATTGATGAAAATATTTCAATACAAATTATTGTTGGTAATGAAAAAATTTTCATTAACTAATTATTAAAAATAAATATTTTAGAAAAATATTTTTCAAATTATTCAATTTTTGCAAAATAAATGAAATTAATAATCGCTTTTAAAATAATTAAATTGTGTAAAAAAAAAATTATTATTGACGATTCATATTTATCATTATACCCTTGCATTTTATCATTTTGTTGTTACACTAATAGTTCAAAAATCTCCATTACACCATGCAAAGATTGTTTTGGGTGAAGAGAAAACTCACCAACTCACCGACTCACCGTAGAGAGAATGGTCATGTTGAGTGAAAATTAGAGAAAAGTACTTTGGGATTAATTCTAAATTGCTAACTAAGTCATTGAGTGCTATGTCACCTCGTCAGTTGTTCTCGAGTTACATTGAGTAATCACCCGCTTCGTCCATTTTATTTAGTACCTACTTAGTACTTACCTTTTTCATTTTATATGCGCACCTCTAGTTCTATCAATAAAGAAAAAATTAAATTTAGTAAATTCTCGCAACTTTACTAAAATATCATTAAGGTTTCCATGATTCTTACAACAACGAAATTATAAATATTAATTTATATAGGCAATTTTTTTCGTAATGGGCGATCACCTCCAGAAGATCCACTTCATGGCTAGTGGCTACACGCTCCCTTGAAATATAAACAGTCGCTTTCTTTTCATGCATTGTCAGTTGTCACTCAACTTCGCCGACAAATGTAGCGCAAGCCTTGGCCCAGGCCTTGAAATGTAACCAGTCGCTTTCTTTTCGTCTTAATTCTTCTTAGTTCTTAAACTATGCCCGCGCAAGTTAGAAAAATCACACATAAGGTTATCGATGTAAACTCAACGAATATTTTATTCATTTTAAGTTGCCCTTCAAAGAAGGAAGATAGACACTTAGTCCACTCTCAAAATATGTGGTGAGTACTACTCTATAGCACCAAGATAACCTTTTTTAATTCTGTTTCCACCCACGAATTTACTACAATATACTTTTATGTATCTATGATTGTTATGACGTACCAACTAAATCCTAGAGCCAATTGCATCAATTGATTGCTCAACTTATAGTGATGTGCAGCAATCATGTCTGATCAAAGATTCTTCTTTACTCAAATTGAGGTTTAATTATGTGAAATCATCCAACTGAATAACTGTGGGGTAAGAAGACTTAACAACTTTTTGTCTCTTCCCAGTATTCTTTGGTACGCATTCAGGATTTACATTTTCCTTAAACAAAATGATTAACTAAGTCAACGAGTAGCTAATTATCTTGCTTGCATTGAATTAAAAAAAAAAATAGCAAAAGATTAGTTTTCCCTCCTTGGTTCTAGCAGTCTCATTTGGATGTGCACGATTTTTTTATTCTATATCCAATTAAAATAAAATATAACTTACTAACACCCCGTTGCTTTTACTATACAAATAAGGTATGCTATTACCGTGAGATTTTGGCAACAATATACTAAGAGTAAGCTATGTGTGTACAAAATGGGGAATGCATTTTGAGTGATAATGGGATTTATGATAAAAGGATAATGATCACTATCAAGGTATAATAATTATTAATAATTGCATTTAATTAAGATTAGATGCATTGTGACTTGATCCTCCAAATGGCCACTCAAGTAGAGACCCTGGAAGATCACCAAACAACAAAGGAAATCTAGGTAATTAACACATGCTCAATTAGTAGCTTTGAAGTCAATGTCAAACTTGTAAATTAACATCTAGGTAGCTGATCACAACTAGTCTTGCGAGTGGAAACTAGCTTATGGAATTGACATCTTCAAACTTGAATCCATCGAACAAGATTTTAGCTGAAATTTACCTTTTCTTGCAAAAATAAGGATTAGGCTAGATTAATCGATGAAATGTGGGTTAAGTTTGAGAATTAATCGATAGAAATGGATGTTCCCGCATTAGTCAATATAATACAATCGTTGGGAATTAACACATACTCAATTTACTATTTACAAGGGAAATTATTACTTTAAAAGCAAATTACATCTTGATCTTATAAAGCAAATCACGACTTTCAATTGCTTCCGATAATGTAATTACTTCCTCTTAAGGAGTTTTACTGCCTTGAAGGTAAATATTCATTTTGAGGATTATAGCTAAAAGCAATTTCTCCCCAAGAAAGATACTACTTTGTAAAGTTCTCCTAGAATCAAAATTACCACAATTATGAGCAAATTAGATGATTTAAAATCTCTAAATCTGGGTAGATAAATCTTTTTACACCTTGCAATTTGAGGGCATCGTCATTAGTAGTTATCCAATAATACTATAATTTTCTTGAAATGGTCATATTTGGTGGTTCATTGTGATTGATAATTTTCATCATTTATGATAACTTGCCCTTTTCACTTCGTAACTTGATGATAGAAATCACTCGGTAATTATCTTATCATATTGTAATTATCCCCAATAGGTCATAACTTATGTTTCTTGATCTTTGTAATTATACCTTGACTTGTAGAAAGTTGTCGGATCTTGATTGCACCTATAACTAATACTTTCCCTTTTCACATAGTAATTTAGCTACAAATTTGGTAACATGAAATTCCCATCTCTTAGTAATTAAATGATGGGACAGTATTTCACCTTAAATTATCGTGAGAGATAGCTTATAATTAGCGTTTGACCTCAATAATCATGAATTACCTGTAAATCTATGTAAGTGACAACTGATGATTAGTAATCTATCTTTAGAGACAGTAAATTTTCTTAAGTTCTCATAAGCTCGAAGGTCTTAATGATTATAACTTATACCAAGAAAATGTAACCTAACGTTAGTGTAACTATCCGTTCTCCCATTCTCAGTAAACTTACCAATATGATAACAATGTTTCTTTGAATTGGTAAACTAATGAAGTCTATATGCAAGTAATAATCCTTAGTAGTTGCAAGCTCTTTTATTAACTATGAAATTCAGAGTCTTACTTAAGTGAACTTGCTAAAATGTTAGTTAATAACCATTTTGACGTGTAACCAATTACATTTTTCAGAAGGAAAAATGACACATTTTAACTAAGGGTTAATACCCTCAAAAACCCCAAACCGGTACATCTGTGACAAATTTACCATAAACTAATTTTTTTGACCATCAAAAACCCCAAACCTGGTATATATTTGACAAATTTACCCAAAACCGGTACACTTGTGACAAATTTACCCTCTCGTTAGTTTTTATTAAATTTTATTATCAAATTATTAAGTTAAATGACACGTGACGCTTGATTAATATACCAATTTGGGATTTTATGCTCCGTTTGTCACAATTTACAATTTTTGTGATTTTTTTTTTTGTATTAATCCAATTTAGCGATAGTATATTTGTCACAAATTTACCATTGGAGTTTTTTGCAGTCAAATAAATTAGTTTTTGGTAAATTTGTCATAAATGTACCAATTTAGGGTTTTTTATGGTTAGTCGGGGTAAATTTGTCATAAGTATATTGGTTTGGAGTTTTTCATGGTCAAAAAAATAGTTTGGGGTAAATTTGTCACGGGTGTACCAGTTTGGGGTTTTTTAGGGTATTAACCCTTTAACTAAATATGCAATGTTTTTCTTGAACTTTTAACTTATTCAGTGTAGTCCCTAAACTTTAATTCAATAAGCATTGTCGTTCTTAGATTTTTAATTTATGCAATGTAATGTTCGAACTTTTGGTACATGTTCAATTTAGTTTTAATCGAAGGATAATATTAAATATTTTGATATAATCTAGTGATTAGATTGAACATTAGAACCACATAAAAGTTCAGAAATGATATAATATATTAAATTAAAGTTTAGATATCGTTATATCAGTATCCCTTTTCAAAATTAATTGAGATTTTGTACTTTAAATCCAGGTGGTCCAATTTTGTACGGGATCGGTCCATCAAACATCCTACTGGACCCTAGATATTTCCTGCACTTGCTATCAGAAATCGCAGCTGTACACGTGGCTTTACTCTTTTTCAGAGGAGATCATGCTCGTACTGTTTTTCCGAAATTTGTTAAAATTCAAATTTCAAATGCCCCCATCATAAAATAATGCAATTTAAAAATTTATGCCTCTTCTAACCCCAGAAAAAAAGAACAATTGATACCTCTGAATTTGAAAAGCATCACAAAAATAGCATCAAGCGACAAGTCACACCCGCTTCTAATGTTTTTTTTCTCGGTCCAGTTACAATTTCAAATCTGTTTATGAAAATTTGATTTTGTTTATTAACAATCCATGGATAATAAACAATTAGATTTAGATAATTGTATTTGCTTAGTCTCAATTTTGTGAAATTTACTTAGTTTTGTTTCATCGTCTAGACATTTTCACCTATCATTAAATCCCTAATGGTATAAAAATAGGTATCCTATACATTGTTCAGTAAATGTCTAAATATAGCATGGATTGGATATGAATATCTATATTATACAAATGGGTATTTGATGAGTGGACAAAACTGGATTAAGCATTAATGAGCAATTTGCCATTTATTGATTTTGAGAAAAAAAAAAAGAAAGAAATTTATGAAACCATGAGGCATGGAGTCGCGAACAATGTTCATGCCTCACGTGTAAACCTGCCATGATCGCATGGAGTTGCGAGCAGTGTTCACGCCTCATCGCGAACAATTTAGAGTTTGTTTAGGATAGCTGCAATTATACTGCGACTTTGCTAAATTTTAAATTTGTCATTTTACAGTTAAGTAAGAGGGTTTCCAAAAGTCAATGTAAGCTGCTATAATTGAAAAATTTCTATAGAACACCTCATAAAAAAGTTGTGGGGTCCCCTTTTTAGAGCTAACCATGTGGGAAAATTCTACCAAAAGGTTAGGGTAGTTGTTATAATCATCGTTCCACGCACCCCCAGCGTAAATTTTATCAAATTCCTCATCTCGCCCTCGTGAGCTACCATACTAAAGCCACCACTTTAACAACTTGAGTTTTGGGATCAAGTATTCTTAAATTATATCATATTTAGGTTTTGTCTAATTTATTTCACATGTTCGTCAAATTTTACGTATCATTTTTAATCCAACTTACATACGAGGTGAGTGTTGAAATATTCCACATCTCTTGATTATGATGTTTTATATACTTTTTATATATATATGTGATCTCGTAAAAAATAAACTTTCTTAAATTGGATCACCGCCCATATTTGACCGCATATTGAACATTCTATGTCAGCATCATGTCCGATCACATCAACGAGGGTAAATTCCTCCCTTTTTTTTTAACGGAAATTCCTCACTTTTATTTAGTGTCCAATCAAGTGTGAGAGTTGCACATGCACTGCACATGGTCTGATATGTCCTATGGCCCAAGTCACCGAAAGGACTCGCAGACCAAATTGATCATTTGGGGTTAATTGCACTTTCAAATCAAGTCCCTAGTCATCTTCATATCACGTTAGATTTGAGATGTCACAGAAATTATTAATATCGGATTATATTACTTAATGATATCTTGTCTATTTGATGTGTGATTAAGTTCATTTGCTTCATTAAATTTACTATTTCTAATAACAAATCTCCCTTAATTTGTGTACAAGCTTTTCATGCCATTCTCACTTGCCTTCCGGCTAAGTTTTGATAGAATTAAGTACCCTGTGAGATGTTGTGTTGCAAGCGTAATGAAGAGGATAAACATGGTATTTGATTTGGGGAATCTTTTTCTTACACGATGGACTGTGTGAGGTACATTTTCATCTTTTGCTATAGAGTAGATGACATTACAAATCAATTTCTCCACACCGAACAAAATAGTTTTAAGTATCAATTTCATGCCTTTTCAGCATGAACGCCACGCTGTTGTGTAAACCTCTCTCTATATATTTCGATTTTAGATAAGGGAAAAAGTCATAAAAAAAAATTCAAAAATTATGTCTGTTAAACAAATTTATCATAATTTTTTTTTGTGATATTGTAAACCCTAAACTTATATTTATGTGACAAATTTATCTAATTTTTTTTTGTGACATCAAAAACCTAAACATGTATCCTAAACTTGTACCCGTATAACACATTTACTCTTTGTCAAAATTTCATTAACAAATGTCCTAAAGATCTTATGTGGCTTCCTACATGGATGACACAAAGTAAACAGTGTTGATGTGGTGCTCGAGTAGCAAATGAATGTCAACTCATTGTATTTTTTTTTTCAGATGAAAAGAATTCTTCGTTTTCTTTTTCCTTTTCTTTCAACTTACTCCTTCATTTTCTTCATTGGTTTGACGATGATGAAAATGGCGGCAATAACGATAGTAAGAGGGGTAGTGGTGACGGCAATGAATACAAAGAAGGAAGGAAAAAGAAGATTTAATACTATGGAGAATCCAAAACTAGTATACTTATAATAAATTAACCTAAAATAAATTTTTTGGCCACAAAAAAAAATAAAACTAATACATCTTAATTTTATCCTAAATTTTATTGCAAACTTACTGAGTTGGATAAAAGGTGACATTCAAAGAATTAATATTACGGAAAAACCTCAAACTAGTATAGTTGCGACAAATTTATTTAAAATTAAATTTTTGACTATAAAAAATCCAAAATTGATATATTGCGATAAATTTATTTTCCGTTAGTTTAATTTAAATTTTATCGTCAAATTATTGAGTTGCATAATATGTGATGGTTGACAAATATATTAATTTAATATTTAATGCTCTATTTTGTGAACCGATTTCCATCAGAGTTTTGGTGCCTTTTGCCTTCTTCATATAATCAAAAGTCGTCTTCGCGACTGAATTATGGCACGGGAGATGCATCTTCTGTCGCGGGATGATGAGCCGCGGGACGCGCAAATGCGAACCATGAAACATGCCCGCACTCACTTCCGTCCAAACCGCGAAAAAAAAAAGAAAAGTCGATTTGACGAGACGACCAGCGAGGAGGCTGAAAAGCCAGAAGAGAATCCCCCAGAATCTCCGACGTGGCACTCATCGAGGGGGTCAATACTCAATCGTCAGTCGGCAGCTCAACCGTCTTACCTGTCGCTCCGGTAAAAAAGGCCACCCCTTTCCGTCCGATTTAACGGCGCGTCGCTGTCCCTGTCCTGTCGACTCTGCAGCTTTTTCCCCCGCCCCCACCACCACGCCTACGGCGCGTCGTTTTCCCGCTTGACTGGGGGGGCGGCAGCCGGCGCTGGACGGCGCTGCCCCTCCCTCCGTCTGGTACACACGTTACAGACGCCATCGACATCGCTTTCATAGTCGGACCGAGCCGTCCGCCTCTCATTATTTTGTCCCCTAAGGAAATACCCAAAATATATATGTATGTATATATGGAGAAAAATAATTTATTCTTTTGGAATACTTTATTCCATGTTTGAATGTATAATTGAACTTTATGATAACGACGGTTAAGATGATGCGTGTGAATTTACTAATTCGGTGAACCAAAAAAAGATAAAGAAAAGGAGAGGTTGCTTTGGTCAAGCCAAATAGGAAAAAGTTCGAATCTAAACACCCGTGACAAGACCGCCCACTGAAAATTACTGATTCTAGAATTCGACAAAGTGCCCGTATCACTCGATTAGTAATCCTTCCCAATCACTTTAGTATACGCGCGAATCTAACTTGTGCGGATACACGGGGCCTTTTAAGTTTATTCACTAGTATATTTTTTTTGTACTATTTCAAAAGTAGGGAAAGTAGCTTTTTTAAAATAGCAAAACTAAGGAACATTAGGACATAAGGAAAAAGGTCACTAGGTAGCTTGTTACATGGGTTGTGAGTGGGAACTCGGCCTTTCCAAGTCATTCGGGATAAGATTTTTAAGTCGAACTTTCGATTGATTGAGGTACTTGGGATCCTATGAATGGAGCCATCCAATATATTTCTATGATGTACAACAAACTTTAATTTTCTGAATGTTGAGGATGGACAACTTTTGCAATTTTAAATTTTAAATTGCAATAACCCCATCAACATTGCTAATTCACTTTATTTATCACCATTATGCACACTTAACAAAATTTTTAATCAGTGCTACATTTTCTAAATATTACTCTAAGGTTTGATCATAATTATTGTTAAACCAAAAGTGAGAATGAAAAATACCAAAGCAAAGTGAGGATTGGGGAAAAAAATTACCTAATAAAGAATTCTCGAATACCCAATTCTCCCTTTACTATTTAATTATTTAATTATTTTTATTGACTTCATTTGGAAAATAAGATTCCACAGAAATGTTAGTTTCGAAGAAAAAAATGAAAAATCATCAGAAGACCTCAACAAAACATCATCTTGTACTCATGTTTACTATTTGTTCCATTTATTTACAATAAAATACTGAATACAAATAATAGATTTAAGGTAGGGTGAAAATAAATAAACGAACATCGGTAAAAAAAAAAGTTTGTTTGGAAAAAAATAAAAGCCATGGAAATACTCAAAGAAACGCATCATCTCATTACTATTCATCATCTGATGACTTTATCATTCATAGAAGTAGAAAAATATCCAACGCTGCCGCAGAAAATCAACTTCTTTTAATACAGTTCTTTCATTTTTATGTTTAGGCTATTTTCTAAAAATAATAACGAGAGCACTATAAATTTAACTTGAGAAACATAGTAAAGCAAGCCATTTCATAAAAGTCTCAAAATAGATAGTAGATGTACTTGTTTTGTGGATGAAGAAGGGGTTGATTTGCTATTGCAATTCCGGTCAAGTTTTAGTGTATTATAATAGGAGTTTCATACCCGTTGAATGTTCATGTAGAGCCTATTTAGTACGTGCCAAACCATTTGATAACTTTTCCGTTCCTGAAAACAGATTTGAAATAGAATTCAGAAGTAAAAAAAAAAGTTGCTTATTTATTTTCAGGAATCAAAGCTAAACCATTTTTTTTTTTCTCTTCCTCTTCTTCTTTTCCTAGCTAGTTGTCAACCACAGTGATGGCAAACAACCAGCCATATGAGGTCTAATGACCTCGCTAGTGGCTGGGCAAGACTCGAGCTTGCCTAAATTTGGTAAGGTTGAGCTTGCCCAACTGCCGGCAAGGCTTGGGTCGGCCTCATCAATGGCTAGTGAGGCTCCCCCGAGGTCCATGGTTGAGTCCAGTGATCGGCAAAAGGAAGAAGAAGAAGAAAAAGGAAAAAAATGAAAAAAAAAAGGAAAAATATAATAAAATTATTAAATATTTAAAAAGAAATTCTAAATTATAAAATAATTTAAGAGTCTTACCAAATGTATTTCTATTTCGGAAGTAGGATTTTTGTACAATTATTAAATGCCTTCGAATGTTTAGAAACTCTTATAGGGAATAGAATTAAAAAAAAAAAAAAAAACTATTTTTGAGCATAGATTATTCTAGGGAAAAAAATGGTTACCAAACGTACCTTAGAGTCATAATTATTGTTGATTATGTGGCCAACTAGACTATAGGAAGGTTAAGCCCTTGCTGCAAAACCTTTAGTAAATCGTTGTGAAGAACGTTCTTTCCTAGGAAAGTTAGCCTGTGCGTCTCCCATAGATCTTATGACCTTGTGAAACACTAATAAATGCAATGATATGTTCATGAGTCCTTCTCTCACCAAAAATTTATTTTTCATATTCATTAATTATCTATACAAATAGATATTGATTTTGTTGCTCCGTGCATATTATACATAAAAAGGACATCGAATGTAATTTGAAAAATTCTACAGAAAATCAAATTTTGAACAATGAATAAATAATCAATGTTAAATAAAAAAATTGGATATATAATAAAATTTGTTGAATTCAAGTGAAATCATATCCTCAAATGTAATATTTTTGCGGATTGCAACAAAAAATCAATGTAACAAAAGATAAAAGTTAAGTAAAAGCAAATTAATGGAAAAAATTTAAATATATATGAACCCAACATTTTTAAAAGTAAGTTAAAGATAAAAAAATTACAAAAATAACAAATAACAAATCGAAGTGATTAAAGTAAAAGGACTTAAAATAGACACATAAAATGCTATTATTATATGAATACATTAGAAAAAGAAAAACTACATTTGAAGAAAGTTCTATTCCTTGAATAAGGGTTTATTTAAAAAGAAAAAAAAAAGCAATTAATGAGTCTAGACAAATTTCATAAGACTCACCTTTTGTAGGTACACTTTAGACTTGAGAAACACCTCATTGAGATAAGCATTAAGTAAAAAACGGGTTAATCCCCAAATGAACAGTCTAAATATAGAATTTCCTATATTCATTGGAGTGACGAATTGAATTCATACTACATGACTAATCCGCACTTACAAATTCGTTCCTTAACTACTAAACCACTTCCAATTATAAAAATGGCTTCACATCTTCCGTTTGAGGTGTAAATTTGGAAAGCCAATATCATAAGATGTGATGGCAATTTCTTCTTGGAAATTGGGAAGCACCTCATTAATATAATGCATTAGGTAAGACATGCGTCAATATCCAAATGAACAGTCTAAATATGGAATTTATTGTTTTTCATAGGTGAGGAATCGAATTAGTACCACATAGCTAATCTGCACTTAGAAATTTGTTTCTTAACTACTAAACCACTTCCAATGGAAAAAAAGAAAAGAAAAGGCTTCACATCTTCTGTTTGAGGTGTAAATTTGGGAAGCTTATATCATAAGATGTGCTGGCAATTTCCTCTTGGAAATTGCAAAACACCTTATAATATAACGCAATAATTAAGAGGCACATCAATACCGTACGATCTAAATATGGAATCTCCTCGTATTTGATGGTGTGGCAAATCAAATCCGTACCACTCGACTAAGTTACCCACACTCACGAATTTGTTCCTTAACTATCAAGCCAACCTCGATGGAAAAAAGAAAAAGAAAACTGGCATCACATCTTCCGTCCGAGGTGTGTAGATGCGATGGCAATTCCTTCTCGGAAAAGGGACGAAATCGAAATGAGCAAAACGATAGGCAGCAACGTGGAAAGGAAGCACTTGCAGCAATGGGGCAAAGGGTCACCAGGACAGGACAGCAACATGGCTTCGATTCAAAGGAATGGCAAAGCGAAAAAAAGGAAGAACAGCGATGACTCGATGAGTAGGCGAAAGTGGAGGAGGCGGATCTTTCCGACTTCCCTCCATTGATTTTCTCTTCTGTGCAGACGAGGGTTTCCTTGTGTGGAAAGGAACCTCGCTCACGTCGGACTGATTTGATTGCCTGATGCTCCTCGAATCTTGTTTTCTCCGTAAATTAATCTTGTTCCTTCCCCGCCGAAAGAGAGAGAGAGAGAGATTATGACGTCACCTCCTCGTCTTTTTGACCAGAGTACAAAGCACATGAAACCATGAAAGTGCTCTGGTCTCGCCCGCTGGAAGTTGGGGTGTCGTTTTATGAGTGTCATCATGTCAATTATATTTATATAGAATTAATATCATAAAAAAATTTAAATCGATATATTTATGATAAATTTATTTTAAATTAAATTTTTGATTATAAAAAATTTCAAATTGATATACCTATGATGAATTTACTATAAATTAATTTTTTTATCACAAAAATCCCAAAATTGATATATATAATAAATTTATGTTTCGTTAATTTCTATTAAATTGAATTAATATTATGAAAAATTGCAAACTCATATACCAGCAACAAATGAAGGATAAAACTCTAAATTAATACACTCATGTATTGACATGTGTTATTTAATTTACTAATTTGACAGTAAAATTTAACGGAAATTAATAGAAAGTAAATTTGTTTATGTATATAAGTTTAGGGTTTTTGGAGGTTAAAAAATTAGTTTAAAATAATTTAGTATATCAACTTGGGACTTTTCGTGATATTGACCTAACTATATAGACTTGTTTCGATGTAATAACTAATTGCTCATCACTAAGCCGAATCAAAACACATCGAGTTCATATCGATTTTGAGTTGCCAATGTTTACATCGGGCTTGGTTCAAATTTTTTCTTACTTAATTTGAGTTTTGAGTTGTATTTTCGTCTCACAGCAAGAATCGACATCCCCATCTCGAATGTTATGCTCGAATCTAGCTAAATTTTCCTGAAATATACTAATGGCGAGAGAACAAATCATTTCAATTAAAGTTACAATATATGGAGTGATGATGTGACAAAATTAGTGATGACATATCGTGGTAACTTCTAGTGGAAGTTTCTTTTCGGGCGAGTGAAGACAATTGATCTGTTAGGAAGTCCTTGAAATTACACCAGATCTGCTCTTGAAATTGAACAATTCGTCCACCTAGAAGCCCTTGCAGATCATATAGGTCCAAAAAATTTGAAGGTTGTATGTGAAGAATAAAGTAAAAGATGGGTTCGATCAGTACGGAGCTGAGATGGAAAGGATAGATTTTTTTTTTTTTTATATGTGAATCCCAAAATGCGATAGATACCACACCAGAAGTCACTTTAGACGATTAGAATCCAAAAAGCTATCTCTTTAAGATTAGATTGGACCCCTTTCCCCAAATCTAAAGACATTCTACCAGACATGTATAAAAAGATCAAAAAGTCTTCTCCCACCATTAGGTAGTGTCGGGAAATCGAAAGTGTGCGAGTAATAATTTATTGTGAATATACTGTTCACTTGTTTCTTAACAGATTAAAATTAAAAAAAAAAGGAAAAAAAAAACTTAATATAATATGGCATTGTCATGTGGGTTTTGAGGGTTCGAATTTTGACGCTCTCTCTTAATTTTCTCTTGCCGAAAGTGTTGAGTAATATAGTATAAGTACACTATAGGAATAGACATAATTGGACCTGCTTTCAAATATCTCTCATTAATTGAAACCCTATGCAATTTGTCTAATCTAAAGGAAGAGATAGTCTTTAGCTATATGTGCACGGAATTTGGGGAATTTGTCCAATAGGTCCTAAACCTATTGTATGGATGCCAATTCAGTTTCAAAATTACTATATTGGAATTTTGCACAAAAATTCAGAACTAAATTGGCAAAATTAAAAAAGTGCATGATTGAATTGATATATATATACACAATAGATTCATGATTGATTGGATAATGATTCGGGACTCATTAGGTAATTTCCCCCTTACCCAACTTAGTCCGTCATTGATTGACATGTTCCCAATTACTAAATTCAGCTGACCTCGTGTGTTGGGTGATTGAGATCACTTAATTCATTATGGACTAGAGTAACCCGAATGTGTTGCCTATACACCACAAGTAAGCCCCCTAAGAGGGAAAGGTCACATTCATCAGAACCGATCCAAATTTTGATTTCCATCTCTCTCTCTCTCTCTCGGTATTCATTCGTCATTGAAGGGCGAATGACGAGCGGTGAATACTCCTATAAAACTTACATATCGTGTATTTAAATATTCAAACCCTAGCTTCTCCTCACGTAAGATGCCACGATTTCAATTGGACAAAACTGAGTTAATTTTAACACTTCCGGCGATAGGATCCGTACACGCCAGGTTCTCCTGAATATGGCGCAAAACAACTCTGATCACGACCTACGTTGTCCCCAACATAATTGGTGTAGGTTATACTCAAATTAAATAAAGAAATCCGATGGAAGCGTGCGGTTTAGTAATATACGGCGACTTAAGGAAAACATCTTAGGGAAAGATAGCTATAATCTCTGTCAATGATTATAGTTTATCCCACCTTTCAATTTTTTTTTTTTGCATTTTTCTTTGTGTTAATATCACGAAAAATTTCGAACTAGTATACTTGTAACAAAGTTATCACAAATTAATTTTTTGATAATAAAAAATTTCAAATTAGTATATTTGTGACGAATTTACCATCTATTTCTATTCAAATTGGATTACTACTACGAAAAATTATACACTAATACATTTATGACAAATGGAGGGTAAAATTCTAAACTAAAACTTCAAACTAATACACTTGTCAACTGGCAGTTGATGGAGTTTTACCCTCCATTTGTCCATTTTGTGATTTTTCGTGGTATTAATCTAATTTTAACGGAAGTTAATAGAGGCTAAAATTATCGCAAGTGTACAAATTTAGGGTTTTTTTTGGAAAAAATTAGTTTGGGGTGAATTTATTATACACATACTAGTTTAGTGTTTTGTGGTATTAACCCCTATAATTTTTGCGATTATCCTATTCTATAGTGATCCTTAAATTCTCGTCGCAAATGGGTATTTTTTACTCCACGGGCACGACAGCATTTATCTATATACAATTATCACTAAGATCATGCTTTTCCCATATGATTACCTTTGACATTAGGAGGGATGCGCGTATCGGCCAGCTTGGGCAAATGATGAGCAGGTTACCCCGTCCACAAGCTCCAATGATTCCCAATCGCGGTGCGCACGCACTGTTGCGTGCGTGCATGTCCCCGAAGGAATTACGGCTAGACTTTAGGGCAACGCGTGCGCATCATGCGTGCATGATCTTAGGTTTTCCGTTCGTTATGGTCGGCATGTTCAGTGGACGGGACTTTGGATCAGAGTCATGTCTTTAGTCAAATTCTGGACGTGGGATGCTTGGTGGATGATGACGCTGCTAGATAAGAGGGAATATAATCTCCGAAATGGATGTGGAGATCCTATGAATTCGATTTGAAGTAGCTTGAATTTGAAGTTGTCGATGCATTGATGATTAACAAAAAGGGCCCCTGTTATGTCACATCAGTACACCTCAGAATTTGCGTAGCTGGCTTGGGGCATTTGGAGGGTTTTTAGCTTAGGAACTGAATCTCATCCATTCAAATCTTACAAATTATGAACAAATTTAGATCACTTGCGCATATCAAATCAAGGTATGATCTTAATTAACTAATAAGGGCCTCGAGAGATTCACAAGATGTTTTATGAATCTCAAGATACTCGAATCTCTATGCCTATACATCTAGATGATCAAAAACTAAAGATCACATGATTCATTTAATTCAACTTTGTAAAAGAGAAATGCACAATGTTTTATTAAAAATTACATACATCATGTTATGCTGATTGCCCTAAAATGCGCTACGTGGGCGTGCAAGTATACAATTGAATATTGCGAGCATCTTTGCGAAAAAATGCATAAGGATCATACGAAATAGAGTTGCCGCAAAACTTCTTCAAAAAAAGAAGAAGAGGAACGCCGCATTCGTGCTAGCAATTGTGCAGACCATTTCTCATTCACCATGAAGCAGGTTGGAACTTATGCCAAGGCACGGGGTTGCTGCGATCGTCATACTCGGACAATGCACAGAACCTTTTATCAAAACGCAAACCAGTAAGCAGATCAAGCATGCATAAAGTAATGCGTCAATACTCTGTGCAGTTCGGTTTCCTGGTCGCTTTTCGGCCGTGACAAGCGCGCATAAAACGTTCAAGCAGCGACCCACTCAGATGCGTCGTTTACATAATAAATCCCATTTACACGAATTAAGCCACAAATGGAGTGAACCCACCACCAGGATAACATTCTTTATTGCTCCTTTAACGCCCATGAAAGCATGCCCAACGAGAAACCATCATTAGGAGATAATCAAAAGCGGGGCGTGTGTGGGGTTCTAAAGAGTGGAAGACAGCGTTCGAAGAATTTTGGGGGGAGGGGGAGAGGGAAGAAGAACAGCATGTCGCCTTAATTAGCGGGGAACTGGCAAAAGGCTTTTTAATTACATGGGGGCTGTCCGAAAAAGCTGTCGTCGTCGGTCGTGGATGATGCTGCGGTCTGGTTGTCGCACTGTCCGTCCACAGGTTTGTCATGGCAGATTCCCCTTCTGGGCCCGGGAGCTTGACAATCTGTCCCCACTGTTCCCCTCCCTCTTTGACCCGCAGCAGCGCCCCGCACCTCCCTTGCCACCTCGGCGAACAGCTCTCTCGGACAAGACAATCCAGCACGACGCGAGAATATAGAAAGAAGAGAAAGAAACGGAATTCTCGAACGGTGAATTGTTATTAGATCTGCCGATGAATCGCTAATTATGCTGTTATCGACCAAATGATGGGGGGCCCAACCGTTAATCACTTCTGCTGTAAGGGGGATCGAATGTTGGATCTACTGGCACGGTCAGAAGTGCATCTAATGTGCCACTTAGCCGAATAAGAACTCCCTATGCACCGACCTATAAATAAATTCATAATTCGAATATTGCACCTTATTCGATATATTAGTGCTTGTTAAGTTCAGAGTTCACTTTTTGAATACGGGAGTCGTTGTTACTTTGATGGAGAGAATATTTCCGGTGCTTTTGATCTCATTCAAGCCCGAGATTCATGTGGACCTCGACGTGCTGACTCTTATGCTCTTCTTATTTGGGTTCTGTCCATATCAAACATTCATTAAAGTTTTCTGTACGGATTTAACATGGACATCCATTATCGAGAAATTGGCTGAGTGGTTAAGCGCTTGATTTGAACGTGTGCAAGTCTCATGCTCGGATAGGTGAGAACCCTTCGCTTGATGCGCGTGGGTAACATTGATGCCGGTGCATTCATGGAGATTAGTTGAACCGCGAGAAATGAATACCCTCTCTTGTAAAAGAACAGACCAGGTACGACGACGAGCACTGCTTTCTGCTTTTTATTTTTTGCTAGCTGGAGCTTTTGATACGCTGGGCCGTTGGCCACGATGGCCATTGTCGGGGCTGATTTTTGGGTCAGGATTAGATTTGGGCAGACCGAATGGATTTCGATTCGATCCGTTCATTTCAGAGCCCGATTGTCCAGGCCATGACCTGACGAGAGAGACCAGCGAATTGGAGAATGAGCTCGCGACCTTAACCCCGATGGAGCCCGGTTAGAGGTGGCGACATGGGTCATCGGCCGTATTTTGACTCATATTTAATGAATTTCTTGATATAAAGGATGGATTGGAATGGATCTAAGAAAGCAAAACCCAACTAATGATGCGTTCTAGCGGGCCACCCTCTCTCTCTCTCTCTCCATACGGTGTGAGTTGGGCTTTTTCGGCCCAAAGTAACACCAGCCAACGCCTTTTCGTTCTTCTTTTTCAAATTTTTTGATGAAGGAAATAACTGCGTTTTAAATCCTTGAAATAAAAAAGGTTTTACAGAGTTAACAATGTTAGTAATCCCTCTTATACCTTACGAAAATAAGAAGGAATATTCGTTTTCGTATGTTCATAAGTTCTTATTGACTATACATAAATTGCGTTTGTGAACCACTTTACAAAGCCCTTTGGGGGTCCAAAACCCATTTGCCCAAATATCGGGTGTTTGGGAACACCCAATAAAACTCACCTTGAAGGAATGCTAGCATTCCAAAGGCTGAAAGCCCAAGGCAGGCCCTCTGGTGCCTTGGGCTTTCGGCATTCTCGACATGCCCATGCCACTATTCATGAACTACCATTCATCTTCTTCTCTGGCGGCGTAGACGAGCTCGAGAGGCCGGCGAGGTCACGGCTGAGGTTGGCGAGGTCGCGGCGATTGTCACCGGCTAGTTGTGCGACCCCGGTGAGTTGCGTGACCTGGTGAGTCGCGTTGCCACCGCGAGGTCGCGCGACCTCTAGTGACCTAGATTTGGGTTGGGTGAGGTTCTGCGACCTCACCCAACCTAGCTCAGGTGGGCGAGCCTCACTACGGAGGTTGCCCAACCCCGAGGCGGCGGCGGCTTTTTTATTTTTTTTTATTTTATTTATTTATTAATCACCAAAGTTCTTTGTAAATGTAATTCCCCCAAACACCATTTTACTCAAAGGTACTTTGTGTTCAAACTACAATTTACCAAACACAGTTTGCATTTTGGAAAACACTTTTAACTCAAAAGTCTTTGCATTTTCCTAAAGACTTTCCCCAAAAGTCTTTCTAAACGCACCCATATAGTACCTCGCATATTTTGGAGTAGGTTTCGCTTATAAGATTTGATGCTCAAAATTAAATGCATTGCTGGTCTCCTATGCCATACACTGGCATAGCAACCATGTCTGTGGTAAAAGAAACAAATCATAGGAATACTTTAAGTTGGAAGAACTTCATCATGTAGCTAAAAGTTAGAAAATCAAGTTGCACACTCCCTAGGTAGCTTACAATTTTTAGCGGGCGGACGGGGGGAAGCGGTCCTGTCGGTTGTTGCCATCGAGCTTGGAGGAGAGGTGCTGGGTCGCCGGCGATGGCATGGAGTAGGCGCAAGCCTACACCGGCGGAGTCAGGCGGGCCAGGAGATGACAGTTTCCAAGTTTGGAACCTCCGCTTTCGGGTCGTGGACGCTTGGTTAGGGTTTGGAAAGGTAGAGGACGCCAATTACATTTATTGTTGCAAATGACAGTTTCCTTATCATCCCTTTTCATGTTACAGATCTTCATGGAATTGAGTGTTTTCAGCTCTTTAGTGCTTACGAGAACGGAAAAATTTGTCACATATATCTTTATAGGCGTGGACTCTTTTGCTTAATTAGAACATATTTCTAGCACCGAGAGATGTTCTCTAAGAACTTGATTCATCAAATTTTTTAGTAATATCTTACTCTAATTTTTTTCCCCTAGCATGCTATTTCTAATATTTAAGGGGAAAAATGCTAAGAATTAAAGCCCGATTGGGTTGGTATAAGTTGCTACAACTGTATTACTTAAAAATGGGTCAATTTGGATAGAATTAAATTTCAACCCCCAAATTTAACCCAATTCACCCGGTTGATAAGCTTAAGCCCATTACACCTTATTCAAGAAAGTACCCAACTTTTAGATTTGCATAGAACCGGAGTTATCAAGTGAGACATGGCTCAGCTCGGCTCTTGAAGTGGGCTTGCTTTGGTGAGGTCTATGCCGTTAGTGCCTCCATGAAAGACCTCCGAGGAAAGAAAACCCCTTTCATAGATAATCTTTTGTCTAAATTTGAGTCCATATGGACCAAATCTATTGTACCGGCTGATCTCATAAGTCACGCATAATCAATGTTTGTGATTATGTACTAGAGTCCAGATAAAAGTAGACCTTCTATGTGACACCCGAGTGTTTGGCTTTTGAAAAAGTATTGAAGTAGCTATCACCATTCCCAATCACCTTTAATTTCAAACTCGAATTAGTTCCCGTAATTACCGGGACCCTTCTAGCTTCTTTAGCTTCTTTAACTTGCACACACGGGTTCTTCTCCGCTCGATGCGATCTGCACCGGTCGCATTCAAGACTTTCCTAGGTTTGTCATATATCCAAATTTATATGTACGTACCAAAAGGAGCGTGGGTGATCAATGTAGTCAAGACAAAATGGCCATCAAACACTTCCTCTTTTGATGCCCATACATCTCCTGCAATGTTAGCTTTTATTAGCGAGAGGCTCAGCTCCAGTGAAGAGAATGGAATGGCCAGGGGGATTTGTGGTCCCATACGATATAAATCATTGACAAAAAGACATCCAAGAGGAAGTTTCCTAGCAACTTCTTCTCTCCCCCTTTTCGATTCTAGCTCATCTCCAGAAATTTTAAATGCATTTTGAATTCGAGGCTTGTTCTGATCCGACACCAAGTATAGCCCCATCTCCGCACCGTGCTGCTAGGAGAATCGGAGGCAGCCTAGCCCCGCGACACGTGAACAAAAATTTGGACCCGGACTCGAAAGACCGATGGCTGGAACGACATGATATCTGATCTTTACCAAAACGAGAGGCTGAGATGGAATGATGGGGTTGAGATCGGGACATCCGTCACGCAGGGACTGCGTCGTCCATGGATTGCAAAATGGAATCATACTTGTTCAAAGCTCGATTTCGCTACGCGCGTGAGAAACTTCAACATTCAATTATATCGTCTTCTGCAGTTCTTGGAACTAAGGAAGACTCGTGATTTTTCAAAGCAGCTCGAGATGCTTCGTATAGGATGATCACGGATGGTTCGACTTATCGTTTGCAAGATGATGTTGACGCGAGCCGAGGTTGACATGCATGTCTAGCGGGAATGGATGGTGGTACATGATGTGCTTGGTCGTGGTTAGCTGTTAGGTTATACTAAGGCATTCGGTCGTGAGACTTTTGCTTTGAAGACCTTTGTTCTTGTTTGGGGTTTTAATACCTTGGTTGTCTGCCGAAAACAGGCTTAGGTCCATTGCAGAAAGGATGTATGCAATCATACCCATCCCACAAGGCCGCAACCGATTTTATTGGAAGTGATCGATTTCAAGATAAGTAGATTCTAAATCTGGAATTTAGAACTTACCTTAGAACCGGTTCTCAGTTTTATAAACTTGGAACTTACCCCATTTTTCTGGTCTAGTTTTGAGTCTACCTAAAAACCTGTTTTTCTTAGCTTAGCATCAATTGTCTTGAAAACATTTTTTATAGCAAATAATATGAGCAACAAAATGGTTCAAAGTGAAAAAATGAATGAGAACGAGCATGCGAATGGAGTTAGGAACGAGTGAGGGTGAGCTTAGGGCGAGAATGTCTTGATTTAGAGCAGTTTACATGCGGTTTTGATAGATTTTGAATGAATGATTTTGAGCTCTTGAGCTCATAATTTCTCCGCACCTCAAACAACTATGTCGATCCGGGAGGTTTCAACTACATAATCTTATCCTAAATTGAATCATGATCATCCTCAAAGATTGAGCAATCATGCCAAACTACTTAGTAAACAAAATTTCGATGAAAAGTCTTGGTCTCCTAAGATTTCTCGCGAGGATCTCCCAAATGGTTTTGAGTTTGATGACTACTTGAGATGCAAACTACGTCTCCCACGATAACAGAGAATTGTATCCATGGAACGTTTGGTAATAATATTCCTCGTTTTCAAAGTTTCAACGCTTTGATCAAACCAAATTAACGTCCAACGAATTTTCTAAAGGGTAATGAAGTATGAAAAGTTCAGCTATCGCTATAGCAGAAGAGCTTGAAATAATATGCTAATAGTTTTTTGTCATGTGATTTAGAAGTAAAGTACGAATTGCATTTGAAAACAGATGATATTTGCAATCACGTAAAATCGTATGAACCTAATAAAAGAAACAAACGCATTTGACTGCACCCTCTCTCAATTGCGTATCACAAATTACATGAGAGAATCACAGTACAGCAGCCCATATTGATGATAATAATTATGAGGGCGTGCTGTGCCACCCAATGTTGCTAGATATGCCATGAATGTTAGACACAATAAAGATGTCTTGAAATATTTGAATCATTGATGTTCGTATTTCATAATGTTGTTTCGAATTTCCCCATTTACATTATTCGGAAACCAAGTCTTGTTAGGTACGATGTTTGCCTCGAGGCTCTTATTGGAGATTCATCTGCTTTATATAAGACACTCTTGATACTTAAGGCTTGTTTGTTTACGATTCAGCATGATTTTCCTATTAGAATCTAAAAATATTATACAAATTCTAAAAGGTTAAGATAAAAACATATATGTAAATTTACATGTTAATATTTGCATTTTATGCAAAGATTCATACTCGATAAATAATCTTATGGTTGTTGAATGCAAACGTGAGACTCTTTGAATTGGCCTATCTTTTTTTTTTGTTCAGGAATTGGCCTATCTAAAAAGTACAAAAGGGGCTGCGTGCATCAGCAAAGAACCTAATGCACTGTCATTTTGGATCATCCATCCGCCGTTTTGCACAAAATGTTTTGCAGACACATGCTATCAATTAAATCCTAAAATTTTGAATTGTATCAATTTAGTCCTAAACCTTTTGATGATTTGTCAATTTAGTTATAAATTTTTCAATTGTGTCAACTTAGTCCTAAATCTTTTAAATATTTGCCAATTTAGTCTTACACCTATTATTTGGAAAGACTATATTTGCAAATTGTCAAAATGTTTAGAACTGAAATGGACTAAATAGGCACAATTAGAGGCTTAGAATTAAATTGGTACTCGTGCAATAAGTTTAAGACTTTTTGGATAATGTTCTCCCTATCGTGGGCGAGATAGAATACATATGTTCTACTTTTTAATTGACAAAACAAATTTAATCCAAAATCCTCTGCAGAGTCTAGTCTTATTTAGGGTGCATTTATTTTGCGGAAAATGAAGGACTCGAAAATTATTTTCGAAGAAGGGATGTATCTCCAATTCCGATTATTAGCTGTTGTGCGATTGATCACGCGAATAGGGTGTGCACTATTGAGTAGGACTCAGGAAATTTCTTGCACGCGACCGTTCCAAATCTCTTATGCGGACACACAACAGAAATGTCAATGACCCACCATTTTAATGGACCCTTTTTCTATATCTTTATAAATACATAATAGCAAGCTCTTCCTATAAGATTGTCTCTAAGAGTGATACATACAACTCTAATTTGCAAAAGATCGATCATTTTCTCCGCTCATTTTTGCTTCCGACAAGGAGTTTACCTGTTTCCAATTAGCATTTTATTGGAAATTCTAATGCTCATGTAATTATTCCTATTAAGTGTTTTGTTGAAAGATTTTTTCTTTTATTTTCTGTCAATAGTGCAATTATGTTTTTGATTACATATAAATTTTTCTTACTCATATAACAACAATAATTAGGAATTTTCTAATGGTTCTCAAACTAAGAATTTGGCCTTTATTTAGGGGAATTATCACATGAAATATGATGCAATTAACGGGTAATTCATATTAAATTTGGCTGAGTGCCACCAAATCTGGCCAAGTTTCATCAAGATCTAGCGGCTTGGCTTGTGGCCGGCAAGGGTCGCTAGCCATTGATCGAGGCTCAATGATTTTGTTGTTGTTGTGATTTTAGCTTTTTTTCCAATTTAATTTAAATAAAATTTAGGTTAACGAATCAGATTTGGATCAAAACATCATCATTTTAGTCTCATGTTGCATATTTTAGCCAAGTTAGTGCCACATAGGAGAGAGAGAAAATAATAAAATAAATCACGTTAGTATTTTTCATTAGCCAAATTAGACGGGGTTTACGAAAGGACTTTATTGTACAAATTTGACAAATTTTATGACTTAATTACAATTTTTTTAAATTTTTTTTAAAGCTCAATTGCATTTTGGTGACAAGATTTAGGACTAATCTCTGTAAAATTAATGGGTACGCTATTTTCTTTTCCTTCTTTCACTCTCATTTTTTTGTTCATCACTTTATTTGTAACTCCTCCTTTAATAATATTTTTCTTTTCCTTTTTGCAAGTAACAATCATACAACAATAAAATAATACAAGAATTGAACGTACTTGAGATACACAAAATAAAATTTATAGTACTTCTCTAGATAACATAAACAACATAACATACATCAACATCCACATATGCATGAGTTCCTCTACATACTATTTAGCAAATCAATTTTTATATTTCTAGTTATTCGTTTACTATGATTTGTAGAAAAGTCTTGAGGCGCGAATAAATGCCATTTGCCCGGTCGAAGATTGAACCCAAGACGAAAGCATCCAATTTCTCATTCTTGTCCGCCACCTCCATCTTCCCATCCTTCTATAAAAGGCCACTAGCTTCCCAATCAGCTTCATGCCAAAGCATATCACAAAAAGAGCCCAAGAACCCGTCGCGAAAGCAGCATAGATTCTTGCCTTTATTCTCGACCGTTCACACGCCATTCGCGTTTCCTTTCGGCCCTTTTCCGTTCGGCATCCGTTCAAGAACCGGCTTGAAGCAGATCGATCAGCAGATCAAGAAGATGGGGAGAGATCGACAGATCGGCGTGGCCATGGACTTCTCCAAGAGCAGCAAGTGCGCGCTGCAATGGGCCCTCGACAACCTCGCCGACAAGGGCGACACCCTCTATATCATCCACGTCAAGACCAACTCCAACGACGAGTCCCGCGATCAGCTCTGGTCTAAATCCGGCGCACGTAAGTGAACGTGTTGAGGAGTTCGCGGTTAGTGTTCTTTTCATAGATATCTGAACTTGTTCGACTGTGATCGTGTTGCAGCTCTGATTCCATTGACGGAGTTCCGAGAGCCGCATCTCATGAAGAAGTACGATGTTCCGACCGACATGGAAGTTTTGGATATGCTCGACACGGCCTCGCGACAGAAAGAGGTAGAATCCTTTGTTCGTCGAGTTCGAATTCGTCGAATCCGATCAGATTGTCAATTGCGACGATGATATTGCAGGTGAAGATCGTGACGAAGCTGTACTGGGGGGATGCGAGGGAGAAGCTGCTTCAGGCGATTGACGATCTGAAGCTGGACTCTCTGGTCATGGGAAGCAGGGGACTTGGCACCCTCAAAAGGCAACTCTCTCTCTCTCTCTCTCTCAATGAAGATATGAAGAAACAGATAATGTTTTAATTCGGATTATTCGGGAAATGAATTTAGATAGTCATAGAAAAAGATCTATTTAGAAACTAAAACTTGAAATCCGAGAAATTTACAAGACTACTTGCCAATTACTTTGGCTAATTAGGTACAACTGTCCACTTTGCTGCAATATGTTATTATAATTAAACTTTAAACGATGTATACGTGCCAGCATGAAGTTTCTAGATGAAGGATGGGGTTGAAAAGGTGCCTTAGATTCGGTAGAGATAATTTAATCGGAATAAATTTTAGGGGTAATTGAATGTGAGGTAGGCTGGTTGTGAGACTGGAATCTAGAACTTACCTGCTAGATCATGGTTCCAACAAATGGAACCGGATGGAGCCGTTCCGGCCAGTTTCATTTTTTACAATGACATAATTGATGTTTTACATTTCTTGTTTCCGCATGACTAGTCAAGTCATGTTGGTTTTGTTCTCCCTTGTTGCGTCTCCAACCAGCTTGGTTGGTTGGTTACAGAGTTGATCTTCTGGTTCTGACATGAAAAACGGGGATCAAGCCGGTTCAAGACTGGTTCCAAGATTAAAAAACGAGAGTTCTTCCTAGAATATGGACTAAGAACCGGTCTGGTAAGGCCAGTTCGGACCAGTTTACTGGTTGAACCGGCCCAATTGCTCCTGTCCAAATAAGTTTATTACATCATCCTTTTGTCTAACTAAAACCGAAAAAAATTATTTTCCACAAACATCATGTTAAGATAGTACACAACTAACGGTAATTTCATCTCACGAAAATGACGTAAATTGTTTATGCAAAACTAATTTCACGCACGCTGAACTGTAGTACAAAACAATCTCTTGACCGTACCAAGTACATCACATTCGGTTTTTTTTTGGTTTGGTCATTATTGAATGCTGCGATCGTAGATAAAGCAAGGCATTAAATGGGTTGGGTGGCGATTCTGAATGCAGGATAATATTAGGGAGTGTGACCAGCTACGTGACCAATCACGCCCCTTGTCCTGTGACCGTCGTCAAAGAACCCGGCTTCAACAAGATCTGAATGTCATCACTTTGACCAGGAGGTCTCCTGAGGAAGAGGATCTGTCTCAAGTGTTTCTCTTTAATCTTTTATTCCAGCCTCTTTTTTTTTTTTTTTTCCTGCTAATGAATAACTACCTTTGTCATACCAGATCTTATTGATACACAATTTACTCATATATGAAATTAACGTATTACTTCTAGCCATGCTTTCTGTTCTTGGGTAGGGCTCGCCATTTTTATGAATTGCAAAAACATGTATATGCTTTCCTGAGACAGAGGGATTGTTAAGTAGATTTGATTTGCAGTGTTGAGCCGATACATGCTACGAAAGCTTATGTATTGAACCTTTACAAGTACCGCGAAAAAGGACTCTACCGAGCCATGGTCACGTTAAAGTAATCCCTAGATATATCGGCTTATAGAGTATACCATAGCCATGTTACAATAATCCCATTTCAGAACTGAAGTTGCCGCAAGAAAATTGTACCGAGCAATTTCAAAGTCTTCTTGAAATACTTTTCTTTGGATGAAAATCACGAAATCCAATCTTGAGAGGTTGGTCAAGTGATGAACATCCCGGGATTTTGCCTTTCAGGCATCGTAATGAATCTTCCTTTCAGGGTATCGGGAACGAAACCACTAGAGGAGGAGTGGAAGCCCCATTTTCTCATTTCTAAAATGCAAACCACAAAAGATGTATTGCATTTCCGATGCATCACTAGATGCAATAATTTCTCTTCTCGTTCCGATTACCTAATTCATATTGCCAAACGGGGTATCGTGGTTGAGCTTGTCATGTTAAGATCAGTCCCCACTACAAGGCTAGCTTTTATATTGTGCCCCAAAAAGAATATCTCAACAGGAACCTCCCTTTTCTTCTTGCGGAATGTGATGCTGACTAGTGCAAACTTTTTACACCTATTGTCACATTAGGCTAGAATATGATGACACATCAAACCCAGCAACCCTTTTTCTTTATGCGTCTATATCTGTGGCGTTCTCCTCTAGATATAATTGCAATGCCATACTTCGGTCGCCGATTGATCATTTGGGAGATTCTTCTCTTAAATTCATGTGTAAGGGTGTTAGTAAAACAGGACTGCATATTAGATAATGATTCTGGAATAGAGCAATTAATATATCTACTTGGCTCATTTGGAATGACACCCCATGATTCTTTGAATTATATTATGCATTGGTCTTGAAACATTAGTATGATTTGTAAGATAGTTTTTTATTTTTGGGTGGGAACAAACCGGATTTCATTTAACTAGCAGAAAAAGGAGAAAAACACTGATTAACTTCTAAACATAATAATCTCAAAGGAGTTGAGGGGGCTTAGAGAGCCAATTAGCAGGGAGGGACCCTAATCTGTGGGATTTTGGAATCTAATCTGCACAAAGATTATCCTCTCTTGGATAATGGATCACCGATAACCCTTTTAACTTGGCCAAAAGGCCTAAGCAATCTTCTATTATCAAACGGAGGGTCCATGGGCTTTGGCTTCTTGACATTTCAAATAAGTAATCAAATCTCAACCTTACATTCACTAGTATCTTGATAACTCAATTGGGATGTATTGATATCTTAGATGAGACAGGCCGTGACATGTTTTTACATGAGACAAAAGATGGGCCTGGCTGACTCCAAAGTGAATTTCCTCTGCTCTTGGGATTCCTGATCGCCCGAAATGACGGATGCTGGACCGCGGACGGATTGAGGAATTGCCATGATTCAATAAAGGCATGGATACGCAATCCCATGAAAAGAGTCCCTCTTCCACCTTAAACTGATAGCCAAATTATAGGCCAAATTTTCCCAAAGGATCACTAATTTATGGGTTCAATCCAATTTTGACACCAACTGTCAAGTGTGCCAAAGAGGCCAACGGTGCATCCTCAAATGTTGGTTTCGAAATTGGGTCAAAGTCATGATGTCACGACTCATAAGAAACCCAAATTAGAAAAGTTGCTGCCAGGAAATAAACTTGTCTGATCTAACTTCAATGTTCTAACGAACCTTGGTTACCTTCCTTGTTTCAGTTATGGCCCGGTTCAATGGTGCTCAGAGAATGATTTGATCTGCCCTTATTTCGCTTTCTTTGTCGTCCTCATAATCTTCTTCTTCTTCTTCTTCTTTTAAATATTTATATTATATAATTTGGACTTGCACATAAAAAGGACCATTTCTAGGTCAATCCTCATCCCTTAACGTTGGCTCGGATCCTTTGGGCTTATAATCGGGCCGAATTCTTCGGTGAAGCCCGAAGTGAATGATAATGATTCGAAACATTATCCAATGAAGTTGGAATGGACGTTGATGATACCGATATCCAAGGCTTATGATCTGGCCGAATTCTCTGGTGAAGCCCGAAGTGAATGATAACGATTCGAAACATTTTCCAATGAAGTTGGGCTGGACATTGATGATACCGGTGTCCAATGTTTCCAAGCGTTGACAAAAGAATGCAAGATCACCGCATGAGTAATCAGGTGGGTCGATTTCATTTTTTGACTGCCACACACCTGGTCATGACAAAATGAGAGTGGAGAAACAGAAAGAATTTTAGTCCAACAAGGCCCGTTTATTGCAGCCCTCATTTCGGCAAGTCGTTTCTTCAAGTGATTTTAACGATTAAGCAAGTGGTCGACAACGAACATAGAACATATGACTTCACGTTCCCTTTGCAAATAAAATCAGTCCTTACACGCGCAGCAGGAGATGTGAATATAACTACGGGTGTGCAAAGGAACTAGGATCTGCTTGGACCACCCGAGACTGGACTGGAACTGCTCGGAACCGGTGGTTCTTGAGGGAACTGGTTCGATTCCCAATTCCAATTTATGGGAACCGGTGGGTATCGGTCCGCTCCTCGATTCCATGGGTATCACTCAACCTTCGAGAAAAATGAAACAATAAATAATCCCCTAATTCCTAGTTTTGCCATCATTTTTCTCTCGGGAGAATTATAAAAAAAATCATAAATCTATTCAGTCCTAAATCTTCTTTTTGAGTTAATTTAGTCATAAACTTTTTATATTTGTGTCAATTCAGTTTATTTAGCCAATTTTAGCTAGAATCACTAAGGTGGACATTGATCGTCTTATGTGACACGGCCGATGTTGACGTATATATATATTTATAATGCTTTAATATTTTTCAGAATTACTTATTTATTTTTCTTTTCTTTCTCTTTGTTTTATGTTTTTCCCCCTTCTTCTTCCTTTCCTTCTTACTCAAATTTTTCGTTGGACCTCAGTGATCAACTAGAGGTAAGGGCAGGTGAGGTTGATCTTGTTGGCCATTGGCAAGGCCAATCTTGTTGTCTTGGCTGGTTGATGAGTCTAGCAACTGGCTAGGGGAAGAAGGAATGGAAGTAGAAAAAAAAAAAAAGAAAAAGAAAGAGAAAAAGAAAAGAAAAGAAAAAAAGAATGCACAAATAAATAAAATTCGAAAGAATGTCAAAATATCATTAAAAATATGCACGTCAATGTTGGCCGCGTCACATAAGATGGTTAGTGTCACTATTAGTGATTTTTGGTCAAAGTTGGCAGGATAAACTGAATTGATACAAATACAAAATGTTTATGACTAAAGTGAAAAGAAATATATTTAGGACTGAATTGACATAATTGCAATAAATTTATGATTTTTTTAAAAAAAATGTTTTTCCCATTTTTCTCTCCTATATTGTCCTTTTATTCATTTTGATGCTGATATGAAGTGGTAATGTAATCGCATTTTAAACATATACTCAATTCATGTAGAGTTTCATTCAAGCGATCTTTTTCCATGAATGATCATGTGTGAATTCGAATCGGTAAAATGGTAGGTTGGACTTTAGAAATCGCATCATCAAATATGAGATCGTTACCATAAAACGAAATTTTACAGCGCATGCCTAAAGACTAAAAACCCTAAACAAATTTCGCCTATGTCACTTTCATTCCCTCTTATATCATTCTTTCCATTTTAGTCTGAAAAAGCAGGTAAATGCTTTGGCTCCATTCTTCTGTTGCTTCAAATCAGCAGTCCACATCGCCAGCTATCAGAACTTGATGCGATTACCGTCATTTTCGTGTCAGTTAGAACAACCAGCACAATTATTGGACACTTGCAAGGGAAGCTAAAAGAAGAGCTTGAGGGTTTATGTGGTCCGGCCATTATTGGATCTCAACCGCAACTCCCCTTTTTTCTTGAACCTTGTTTTGCATAAGAGCTCCAAGTTAGTCTATATCATGAACTCCGAACTCTGTCTAGAACTATAAAAAATCTCATTAATCTCCGATAACTATAAAAAAACAGGACATGTTCCTTCAAGTTTACTCTTTCATGTTTGGAATTTTTGAATTTCTCGTTTAATTTCTATCAAATTAAAACAATGAATGATATTAACAAACGTTGGATTAATATTTTTAGTATAAATTAATTCTATACTCTTTTTATTATTATTTATTTATTTTTGCATTTATATAAAAAATTATATTTAATATATAACGTGTTTGAACGTGTTAGAATTCTCTATTTTTTTAGAAATGACGTGTCGGCGTGTCGTGTCGTGTCGGGTCGCGTGTTGCGTGTCCGTGTCGGTGCTACATAAATCACGGTTACCTACGGGTGGGTGAAATATTTGAATCATTGATGTTCATATTTCATAATGTTGTTTCGAATTTCCTCATTTACATTATTCGGAAACCAAGTCTGTTAGTATTTTCATTTTGAATTTCGAGCTACTTTGTCTCGTTAGGTACGATGTTTGCCTCGAGGCTCTTATTGGAGATTCATCTGCTTTATATAAGACACTCTTGATAATTAAGGCTTGTTTGTTTACGATTCAGCATGATTTTCCTATTAGAATCTAAAAATATTATACAAATTCTAAAAGGTTAAGATAAAAACATATATGTAAATTTACATGTTAATATTTGCATTTTATGAAAATTTTTAAGTGTTTCGGATTTTACGAAGTCAATGCGCATGCAAATATTCATACTCGATAAATAATCTTACGGTTGTTGAATGTATACGTGAGACTCCCTGAATTGGCCTATCTAAAAAGTAAAAAAGGGGCTGCGTGCGTCAGCAAAGAACCTAATGCACTGTCATTTTGGATTATCCATCCGCCGTTTTGCACAAAATGTTTTGCAAACACATGCTATCAATTCAATCATAAATCTTTCAATTATATCAATTTAGTCGTAAAACTTTTGATGATTTGTCAATTTAGTTATAAATTTTTCAATTGTGTCAACTTAGTTCTAAATCTTTTAAATATTTGCCAATTTAGTCATACACCTATTATTTAGAAAGACTATATTTATAAATTGTCAAAATTTTAGAACTGAAATTGACTAAATAAGCACAATTAGAGGCTTAGGATTAAATCGGTTCCCGTGCAATAGGTTTAGGATTTTTTAGACAATGTTCTCCCTAACGTGGGCAAGATAGAATACATATGTGTTGTGACCAAATTTTCGGGTGTACCACCTAGGGTTTGGCTAATGAATTACTAAGCCTAAACTTAGCTCGGGCTCTCCCAAGCCCATACCAATTCGCGACTTAAGTTCAAATTTCTTAACATGCAGATAGATTTTATCTAGGAGTCGCCACTAATCTATTTTTTGGTGAGTCGATTAAAAACTCAAGTAAAGTAACGGGAGTTTTACTTTACTTCTACGAACTAGAGATTTTGGGTATGGGGACTTGGTTACACTAGATTTCTTTAATGCCATTTCGGTACCATTTCTTTTATTTTCAAAAATGTTTTTGCAGGCAGCTTAAATTGATTTTAAATCTATTTCCCTAACATGTGAGGTGAACATATGGGTGCACAATCCACCAATTTAACACTCAGATAAAACAATGAATAAATTGCTAAACTTACTTCAAAGCACGAAAGCATCTGCAATGTTAATTAAAATCCACATCAACAACTCTAGATATGGTTTCTAATTAACACATAATTTTTGTTTTGTTTTCACTTAATTAATGAAAATCATGCAATACGCAATGCAATATTAACTAAATGACCTAATTCTAATGACATGTAATTTCTAATTAAATGGGCCTAGCAAAAAAAAAATACTAAATGACATGCATATGACATTTTTCTTTTTCTTAAAAGAATGCATTTTATTCTAAATAATGAAACTAATTTAACCTAAGGCATTTTCGTATTTTTTTATGAAATTCGGAATTAAATAAAATGTGAAGGATCGACCCCACAAAATCTTCTAGCTTGTCCACCTTGACCGTCTCCAGCACATGAATTTCACTTAGCACCTTCATCAGTGATTTTTGATGCACAAGGGATGTAAGCAGGATTCGAGCAAAGAGATCTGAGCGGGCATCTTTCGTAATTGTTCGACCACTTTATACTCGCTTGCTTTGATCACGGCCAGAAACTCCTTAGCTTCTTCATTGGTGACAGGTTTCGCGGGCTGAGCATTGGCTTGAGGATAAGTCCGACCAGACCTTGTGACGAGGTCAACATCTAGATCATAGGACCAGGGGACCGCCTTATTGTTGACATATTCATACGACTGAGGCATTTCAATCACTATCTCTCCGTCGGATGCATCTTCAAGTGGGGGCATGTTCAGGAGCGAATGATCAACTTCTTCCTTATTAGCATTGAGCGTAGCTTGCTCCTCCTCCCAATCAATAATGATGTGGAAAATAGTGGAAACTACGCAGTTATGGTCAGCATAAACGATGATGCCGTCATCCACCATCCTGGTGACTCTTTCCTTCATCAGTGACAGAGGAACATCCTCATGATCTGGATAATATCCAGCTCTCATTAGCCCGTTGTAGGCATCTGTCACATGCACCTTTGAGTTCTTGATCCGACCGACTTCAGGCTTCAGGATAGCATTGACTGTACCCTCATGCTCCGGTAGTGGATTCTTCTGGACGTTCGGCCGAGCAGTTTGAAATGAGAAGGCCTTCGTGCCCAAAAGGTTTTGGATCTTGTGCTTAAGGGTGAAACATTCATCGGTTGAATGTCCCAGTTCATCGCTATGGTAGTCACACTTCTTCATCGAGTCGTAGCCTCGAATACTTTTATGGTTAGGACGCTTCAGTTCACTAGTAAGCAAACCTTTCTTTCTTAAGATTGTCAGCACTTGGGATGGAGATCTGGGGAGAGGAGTGAATTGCCTTCTTGCTTGGGCAAATGATTGACGGCCGGCGGTTTGTTGTTGCCCTTGATTCATCTGGATAGTCGGGGCACAATTAGTTTTTTCTTGGCCATAAGCCACATTTACGTCTACAACAGCTTCTTTCTTTTTTTTGGTAGAGAATCTTCTACTCGATGGTTTAGTAAACCATCCTTTCCTTATCCCCATCTCGAGTTGTTCTCCCACGGGAATAAGCCGATTGAAGTTTTCAACGTACGTGTTGGCCATCCGGTTACGGAACTCAAAAGGGAGGGTTTTGATAAACAACTTCATCAACTCCTTGTCAGTAGGCTCGGGAGTGATTTGAGCTGCTAGATTTCGCCATCTCATGGCATACTCTTTGAATGACTCGCTCCTCTTCTTCTCCATCCTCTCAAGATCTTCTCGGGAAGGTGCAATGTCCATGTTGAACTTATATTGCTTGAGGAACGCATCAACCACTTCATTCCAGGTGTCAAGAAGGTTTACATTCTTTATCACATACCAGCTTAGTGCGGGCTTAGTCAAACTTGCATGAAATGATTGAATCATGAGGGGCTCATTTTTTATGTATTGGGTCATGCGTATGTGGTACATCTGCAAATGGGCTTTTGGGCAGGAAGTACCATCGTATTTCTTGAATTCCGGCATCTTAAACTTCCTCGGCACCTTGACCTTCTCATACACGGACAAGTCGAACGGGAGTGAACTCTGTGACTCTTGCAATTGTTGGAGTTTCTCCTCGAGTTTGGCAAAACGTTCATCTTGCCCGGCCTTAGGGACATTGTCAGGCTTTGTCTTTTCAGCAGTGACCAATAGTAGATCATCTTTGAGATTAGGCATGTCGTCATCACCCATTTGAGCCTTGTTTGTTTGATTCGGGACTACTATCCCGGGGAGAGTAGGTGCAGGAGTTGGATTCGCTCAAAGGGATTGGATTTGAGTTGTCATGAGTTGCATAGAGGTGAGCAACTGTTTGAGTTGGTCTTCCACGGCAGACATACGATCACACATTTCAGTTTGGTCGGCCATCTTTGTGACATCCCAAATTTCACCGGCATTCATTAGTATAATTGGATTGTTAGGAGTTCGGATTATTTTAGATCAGGCCAAGAAGTGAACCCGATGGACCGTAAGGACCGAATGGGCTTGAAGAGCAAGCGGGCCGTATGACTATTTTCGAATTAGACTCGAGTGAGAGATTATGGGCTTGGTTTGAGTGGGCCAAGGTTTGAGATTATTAGGTTTGTAGGTTAGGCCCAATGGGCCAGAGATAAATAATTAGGCCCAAGTGATTTTATTTGTTAAGATTTATGGATTATAAATAAGATAATTTGATTAATGATTGTAATGCTAATATAAATTTATGACTTTAGCATTTTGTGATAGATTCTTTTTAAATTAATATTAACTAGTTGATAAGTTGTGTATGTTACGATTTTGTATAATTGAAATCAAGTAGAAACGAAAGGAATTAATTGAAGAACATTAGAAATTAATGTTGCAACTAATGACATGAATTAAAAACCTAACTAAAATCAAATGACAAATGGCAAAGAATCCCACAATTGGAGGCCACGACACCTTCCTTCCCCTCCGTTTTTCTCTTCACCACCCACGGATTCAATGCCTTCACAATCAAAACAAGCAAAGAGAAATAATCATTAGCAAATCTCATCATTTGCCTAGCCTAGAGATTAGTTAGTAGGCATATTTCCTTCTTAAATTTTCGAAAATCTCTCTCTCTCTTCAAAACCGAGAAACCCACCTTCATCTCTTTCGTGTCTTTCTCTTGGTCGAGCGGTGAGGAAACCAGAAGCAAAACAGCAAGCTTCTTCCTCTTGCATGCGAGATTTTGGTGCTGATCTTGAAGCATCCTTGTGTTGTATTGATAGCTGAACAAAGGTAAGGAAAGATATAACTCTAAGTTGAAGTTTATCCACCATTTCATCAAGAAAGCTTGCGGATCTAACCAAGCTATGAAGGATATGACTTGTAGTTGTTGTTTTGTGGTTAATCTGAGTTGAGTAAGTGATAGATTAAAGATAGAAGCCATTGCATGTTGTTTTTGAACCTTGCATGTTTCGAAATCCAAGTGTGAGTGTGCTGTTTTGTTAAGTGAAGTGATGAGATGGTTACCGAGTGAATAGATTTGGTATAAATTATGGTGAGTGATATCATGGATGCAACAATACATCAAGCTGAGTTGTGGATTGATTATTTGTTAAGAAAGACATGCCAAAGTTATTTTAAGTTGCTGTGATTAGGTATTAAAGTATTGTCGAAGGAGTTTGTGAAAGGTTAAATAGGTTAGTCGGGATAAAAGTAAATGAAATCATGCACATGTTCGGTTCTAGGTAAAAACGGTTATGGAGTCTTTCGTTTGTAGTTATTTTTCCTTATGTATGATGACTGGAAATAGGAAAGAAATTATTCTACATGATGGAACATCTATAATATCAAGTTATATAAGTAGCTATAACCATATGAATATAAAAATATAGTGATAAAAGAGAATTTAGTAAAATCAGTGAACTGTTTTCATGAGAAATGGTATGACCTTTACTGATTATACGAATTTTCTGTAATTACCTAGTTAGAATTGGATCTTGATTTCTTAATGAAAATTGTAGAACACATCTTAAGGAATAACGTGTCAAGATTTCAGATTAAATGAATAAGAATTGATCAGTAAAACAATTTTCTTAGTGGATACAAAATTTGGACGTCAGTACAGGGTGTTAGTAAAGATTATAGAAATTGTTTCTCTCAATACAGTAAGATTCGAACTTAAGTTTCTTCACGGAAGATGTCGATCTATGTCTCTAATATAACGTACTAAAATTTGGTAATGTTTCGACAAGAATCGATATACCTTCTATGTCCAAAACAGAAACTGTGCATTTAACCAGTAAACTGTCCTAACCCGAGAACATATAATATATACCGTGTTATATATATTTGACTTGTGAGATATACATAGAGTCTAACAAGCTCATAATAGATATTAGTCATGTAAGAATAAGTCTCATACATAATTTGAGATATAAGTGCATATAGTATCATGCGAGTGCAATGTGTGCGGTGCATAGTGCTTGATTATGGGATAAATATTTGTTCGGCATGGTATGGGCCATGTTGTAATGGATTTTATCTTATAATTTGGACACGCACATGTGCTAGGATCATGAAAGTTAGATATATAGTTAGATACCTTGGAGTCTTTTCTTTTGCATACGATAAATGCATTAATTAAAGGTGTGGTAGTGTGAAACGTGTGCTTAAGAGAGTGAATGAACCCATCGGTAGAGAGATACCGGTGATGCCCCCGGAAGTTTGGGATGCCCTTGCCGAGTGGTCTTGGATGCCTCGGTAAAGAGATACTGGGATGTCTCGGAGTGAGATGCTCTTGTGTGTGATCAAGGATGCCTCAGTTGTGTGATACTGAGATGCCTCGGAGTGAGATGCCCCATGCTGAGTGGTCTTGGGAAGAACCTCGGTTGTGTGATGCCGGGATGCCTTGGAGTGAGATGCCCACAATTAGAGATGTTGTGGAAGTCCGGATAACATACTTTTCGGAAGTGACTCGATCAGGCCGGTAGAGTTCCGGTTATGACTGATTTGAGGGTGGATCATATGCACACTAAATATAATTCTATTTGACGAGTGAGTTCATCTAATATTGTTGCATTGTATCTTGATGTGAAATTGAGTTTGTGACGGGTAAGCATAGAAATGGATGCATATAAGGTGATTACTTATGTGATGTATTAATATTCAATTGTCTATGCTTGTGACAACTCTATTATTGTATCCTAAATTACTTGGATTGTGATTCCCTTGTAATATTGATGGTTGTGGATTGATTAAGTTAGAGTTCTATCATTCTTTACTGGGCATAGTTTTGCTCATACCTTACATTTTTCAGATTGATAGTATGGATGTGCTGCCATTAGCTCGTTATGGAGTGATATCGAACATTGAGGTTACTTTCACTGATGTGTATGACACTGATGTGGAGTTGACCTTCTCCAAATATGAGGCCACGATGTGGATGGATAATGGTAGAGCCGAGATGATCCCTATGAAGTTTGTTGCATGGTTTGTCAAGCATGATGGAGCGATGTTTGGCCCTATCCCTTTTAGCGATGATGGAGCAGGAGCTGGGACGGATGGCACCTAGACGCCTTTGATCACGTAGAAGCTGTCTATCTTTTGTTTTCTTTTGAACGTGGGCTTGTGTGGGAACTCATGAAGTAGACACCCTCACCCTCTTATCCCTGGCTTTTGTTGCGCCTTACTTTTGTTATAAATATGTTGTATATATAGGCGATGGACATGGAAAGAGTCCAGGTTGATAAATTTTGTAGGCCTTGATGATGTTAAGAAGAAATGAAGCTTCTTGTGATCTTATCTATGTATTGGCCTATATTAATATTCGGTAGAGTAATTGTAGGATAACCTCATAGTACAAACTATATAGATTTTAAATAATCCATGTTATACATGTTAACCTTCAATGGTAAACACTATAGATACCCAAAAGGAGGTTATAAGATTAGGAAGATAACAATAATAATTAAAATTTCCGCCTGCGCTTAGTACGTGACGCCCTGGGACGTCACAGCTCGTGACAATCTTAGCTCTCGATCATGTAATAACCGGCGAACGTGGAGGATCCGTTATCACCTAAATTGAAATAAATGAAAATATGTAAGCACAATGTGTAAATAGAGAACCAATCAATGACAATGATCTAATCAACTTTCATTTTTTTTTTTTTTTTATGAAAAGTTCATACAAGAAGGGAATTTCCTAAAGAGAGCTAGAAAAATAGACACCCTAGCAAGATCAAAGTTTCTAGACATGAATTGAAAACAAATTCTTCCAAGTTTTTTTTATTTATTTTCCAAATGATTTATTGCATGGCAATTTCCTCATTTCATTTCTAATTGACAAATGAATTAAATCAATGATTGACCTAGATTGTCATGGACCGACCAAAAGCACGACAAAATGAATGGCATGGTATAGGGATAGAAACTTACTTCACCAAGGAGAATCAATGGCAATCACATAAACAAGCACATGAAATGTGGGGTTTGACTTTTACTCTAGACAGGCTTAGCAAAGTGAAGTTAGTAGGGTGGGATGACTAGTTGCAGCCTCGCATACTAAGTCAAGTCCTCTTAACTTCGGCTTAGTCAAGAATGATACCCCAATGCGACGTAGTCTCGCAGGTAGAGGTAAACATTCTTGACACCAAGAAAGAAACTTTCGGGATTGAGTTGGGTAACCTCTACTACGTGGCTTCGCGGTCGAAGTCGTATCCAACTCAATACCATCCTAAGTATCCTAGTGCGGCCCAGGTCCGGCGGCAGGTTGTGTGTGCAAAAGTGTAGTGCAAATGCAAGGCATGCATAATAGTTTATATCAAACAACACTTCAACATGAAAATAAACCATACATTCCTTCACCTCCCTACAAAACAGAGGTTAGCAAACACTTTCCCCTTATACCTCCCAATCTGCAAAAACATTTAACACCTTAGATGTTAGGGATGTACTTGGAATCCTCGTTGCCAAACAAAAACTTTTTTTTTTCAAATAAAGAGAAAATTGGCTTAAGTCCACTAAGAGTTTTAACTTAATTCCCCAGCGGAGTCGCCAAGCTGTCGCGACCAAATTTTTGGGTGCACCACTTAGGGTTTGCCTAATGGATTACTAAGCCTAAACTTAGCCCGGGCTCTCCCAAGCCCATACCAATTCGCGACTTAAGTTCAAATTTCTTAACATGTAGATAGATTTTATCTAAGAGTCGTCACTAATCTATTTTTTGGTGGGTCGATTAAAAACCCAAGTAAAGTAACGGGAGTTTTACTTTACTCTTACGAACAAGAGATTTTGGGTACGGGGACTTGGTTACACTAGATTTCTCTAATGCCATTTCGGTACCATTTCTTTTATTTTCAAAAATGTTTTTGCAGGCAGCTTAAATTGATTTTAAATCTATTTTCCTAACATGTGAGGTGATCATACGGGTGCGCAATCCACCAATTTAACACTCAGATAAAACAATGAATAAATTGCTAAACTTACTTCAAAGCAACAAAAACATCTGCAATGTTAATTAAAATCCACATCAACAATCCTAGATATGGTTTCTAATTAACACGCAATTTTTGTTTTGTTTTCACTTAATTAATGAAAATCATGCAATATGCAATGCAATATTAACTAAATGACCTAATTATAATGACATGTAATTTCTAATTAAATGGGCCTAGCAAAAAAAAATACTAAATGACATGCCTCTCAATGAATCTAACCCTAATGACGTGCATATGACATTTTTTCTTTTTCTTAAAAGAATGCATTTTATTCTAAATAATGAAACTAATTTAACCTAAGGCATTTTTGTATTTTTTATGAAATTCGGAATTAAATAAAATGTGAAAATTATCTAGCTAGATTAAGATCCTATTCAATTTATATTAGGAATTAGGTTAAACTAAATCCTAATTTAAACTAAAATATTATCTTAATCCAAATAATCCTAGAATGCAATCTATCTAAAAATCTATCTAAACTTAAAATTAATTAGAAAGTAAAATTAAACATGCAATTTTACCCTAGTATGCAATAACGTGCAAAAGATGCCCTAATTCTATATCATATACGCATGATGTTTTATTTTATTTTTTTTTATTAATTTCGAAATTAGAATTTAACATGCAAATAAACTAACATCCTAAATGAATGCGTTTTCCTTTTTTTTTTTTTTTTTTTCATGATTCAAAATAAAATTCCTATTCTAAATATGCAAGATAATAAAAAAAAAAAAAAAAAAACAAACCTAATCCTAATTCAAACATTTTTTTATTTTTTATTTTTATTTCGAAATTAACAATTGCCAAATAATTAAACATGCAATTCAAGTTAAAAAACTAGCAACCTAAATTAATTGATTTTTTTGATTTTTTTTATTTCTATTTCTTTTTTCGAAAATTCACAATAAATGGAATGTTTAACCTAAATATGCAAATAACCCTAAAACATGCAATATTCTAACATACTTCAAGGTAAATAAAACAATCAAGACCACTCAAAAATAAAATATCACACATTATTCAGATCAAGGGCTAATGTTTCGTTAGTAAAACTGATAAATTGATCTTAAGCCTTAAAGATCAAAATATCAATTTTATTCCCACTTGATTAATTATTTCGTCTAAAGGCTTATAGACGAAATAAAAAAACCTGGCGCGGTTGCGAATCAAATGATATATTGGAATTTCCAATCATGTGCATCAATGGGTATATCAAATAGGGAAACGGAATTTTCAGAAATCAAAATAGACAAAATTTTTACCTACTCCAAATATTGGCTTCCAAATTTGGATCCTCAAACGACTACTCGCGACAATGTGGTGGTGCTTAGCGAGGTTCACGGGATGGCTATCCGCCAGGGGGCTTTGCGTGCGGCTCCTTGATGATTGCTCGATTCAACGATATGTGCGTAAACCTCGAGAAGTAATCTGCAAAACGATAACTTTTGTTGTCGTAGAAGTAGCAATGCTTGCCTGAGAGACCTAGAGAACCACGATGGGGAGATGCTCCAAATTTCAATAAAATAAGTGTGCAAAATCCTTCCTCCTTTCAATGTATACGTCCTCCTTTATTGAAAGAACGTGTGCCCTTCTCTTGCCCAGATTTTAGTGACTCGGATGCTTGCTGAATTTTGACTGAGCTCAACCTCCTCGCTGGAATTCGTTGGCAATGCGAGTATTGGTGCAAATCATCTAGGCACGACGAAACAGACCCGAGGATTGGGCTGATTGGGATGGGTGACACGAGCAATGGCTACTGGCGTTGTGGTGGCAACGAAGTCGTGGCCGGGAAGCAACCAGCTCGGTTCACGGATGCGGGGCAGCAGCGACAGCGGAGCTCGCGTAATAGTCGGAACAGCAACTACAAGGGGCGGAACTGCATTGACATCATCGATGAAGGGGTTGCGGTGGCGTCGTCAAGCGGTCCAGTAATAGCTCAACAGGATGGCAGCTCGTTGACAATGTATCGCGGACGATGAAAGCACCGCGGCAAAAGCGTCGACGTGGGTCTTGGCCAAGAATTGGCCAAGAAGACTCGGGCTCTTTCCTCTCTCACGTCTCTCTCTCTCGTATCAAGAATGCCCCCTTTTACTTTTCGCGCGATGTATTTTATAGGTCCAAAAAATGTATCCTCGCGACATATTTTTTCTGTTTTTTGCTTGCGCACGATACCCCTAAATATGTCGTTGAAATATACACACCCTGCGCGATATTCCCTTTTGTATTTCTTGCATATTCTATTCAGAAAAATTCCCTCTTTGCACAAAATACGCCTCTTAATGTATATTACCTAAAAATATGAAACATTTGAACGGAATATGTGAAAAATTTTCTCTTCACCGACGGCCTAAAATAAAATAAAATAAAACAAAATGAAAATGAAAATAAAATGTTTCTAAACTATATGCCATGTTTTTTTTTTTTTTTTATTATTATTATAAATTTAGCAAAAATCAACCCCAAAAATTTAGGTGTCAACAATATGGTCTACTTTTTAATTGACAAAACAAATTTAATCCAAAATCCTCTGTAGAGTCTAGTCTTATTCTAGGTTGCACGGATACTTTTTGGGACCCTTCGTGTCATGTCCGACACTCCGACATGTGTCCGACACGCTCCAACACGCGGAAAATCTGACCCGTGGTTAACTGCGCCTTCGACACGCTCCGACACGGGAGTTAGAAATTCCGACATGTGACTCCGACACGCATGGGGTTATTTTTACAAATTTCCAAAACTTTTGGGGTCTAAATATAAATATATGAAAAAAAATAAAAAATAATAATAAAAGCTAAAACAAATTTCCAATACTCGTTTGAAGATGTTGGGGTGATTGAAGTTGCAAATTTTTCACTTGATGAGCCGGAGATGGAGTTTTTTTTTTTTTTTTTTTTTGTTTTTGTTTTTTTTTTTTTCAGAAGTTGATAATGTAGATGAATGACTTTTTGTTATATTTGATGATGGAATGTTGATTATTTTTTTTTTCTTATTGTTAAATTTTAAATTTAATAGTGGAACGTGGATTATTTGTTTTTTCCTCCAAGTTTATGGATTATTACAATGAAATGTAGTTGGATTTGTCAAATTAAAATAATGAATGATATTAACAAATGTAGGATTAATGTTTTTAGTATATATTAATTCTAGGCTCTTTTTATTATATATTAAAAAAAAAATTTATTTAATATATAACGTGTAGGAACGTGTCGAAATTCTTTACTTTTGAGAAATGACGTGTCGGCGTGTCGTGTCGTGTTGTGTCGCGTGTCGTGTGTCGCGTGTCGGTGCAACCTCTTATTTAGGGTGCATCTATTTTGCGGAAAATGAAGGACTCGAAAATTATTTTCGAAGAAGGGATGTACCTCCAATTCCGATTGTTAGTTGTTGTGCGATTGATCACGCGAATAGGGTGCGCACTATTGAGTAGGACTCAGGAAATTTCTTGCACGCGACCGCTCCAAATCTCTTATGCGGACACACAACATAAATGTCAATGACCCACCATTTTAATGGACCCTTTTTCTATATCTTTATAAATACATAATAGCAAGCTCTTCCTATAAGATTGTCTATAAGAGTGATACATAGAACTCTAATTTGCAAAAAGTCGATCATTTTCTCTGCTCATTTTTGCTTCCGACAAGGAGTTTACCTGTTTCCAATTAGCATTTTATTGGAAATTCTAATGCTCATGTAATTCTTCCTATTAAGTGTTTTGTTGAAAGATTTTTTCTTTTATTTTCTGTCAATAGTGCAATTATGTTTTTTATTACATATAAATTTTTCTTACTCATAAAACAACAATAATTAGGAATTTTCTAACGGTTCTCGAACTAAGAATTTGGCCTTTATTTAGAGGAATTATCACATGAAATATGATGCAATTAACGGGTAATAAATATTAAATTTGGCCGAGTGCCATCAAATCTGGCCAAGTTTCATCAAGATCTAGTGGCCTGGCTTGTGGCTGGCAAGGGTCGCTAGCCATTGACTGAGCCTCAGCGATTTTTTTTTTTTTTTTTTTGTGATTTTAGCTTTTATTCCAATTTAATTTAAATAAAATTTAGGTTAACGAATCAGATTTGGATCAAAACGTCATCATTTTAGTCTCATGTTGCATATTTTAGCCAAGTTAGTGCCACATAGGAGAGAGAGAAAATAATAAAAACAATCACGTTAGTATTTTTCATTAGCCAAATTAGACGGGGTTTACGAAAGGACTTTATTGTACAAATTTGACCAATTTTATGACTTAATTACAATTTGTTAAATTTTTTTTTAAAGCTCAATTGCATTTTGGTGACAAGATTTAGGACTAATCTCTTTAAAATTAATGGGTACGCTATTTTCTTTTCCTTCTTTCACTCTCATTTTTTTGTCATCACTTTATTTGTAACTCCTCCTTTAATAATATTTTTCTTTTCCTTTTGCAAGTAACAATCATACAACAATAAAGTAATACAAGAATTGAACGTACTTGAGATATACAAAATAAAATTTATAGTACTTCTCTAGATAACATAAACAACATAAAATATATATCAACATCCACATATGCATGAGTTCCTCTAAATACTATTTAGTAAATCAATTTTTATATTTCTAGTTATTCGTTTACTATGATTTGTAGAAAAGTCTTGAAGCGCGAATAAATGCCATTTGCCCGGTCGAAGATTGAACCCAAGACGAAAGCATCCAATTTCTCATTCTTGTCCGCGACCTTCATCTTTCCATCCTTCTATAAAAGGGCACTAGCTTCCCAATCAGCTTCATGCCAAAGCATATCACAAAAAGAGCCCAAGAACCCGTCGCGAAAGCAGCTTATTATTCTTTTTGGCCCTTTTCCGTTCAGCATCCGTTCAAGAACCGGCTTGAAGCAGATCGATCAGCAGATCAAGAAGATGGGGAGAGATCGACAGATCGGCGTGGCCATGGACTTCTCAAGAGCAGCAAGTGCGCCCTGCAATGGGCCCTCGACAACCTCGCCGACAAGGGCGACACCCTCTATATCATCCACGTCAAGACCAACTCCAACGACGAGTCCCGCGATCAGCTCTGGTCTAAATCCGGCGCACGTAAGTGTACACGTTGAGGAGTTCGCGGTTAGTGTTCTTTTCATAGATATCTGAACTTGTTCGACCGTGATCGTGTTGCAGCTCTGATTCCATTGTCGGAGTTCCGAGAGCCGCATCTCATGAAGAAGTACGATGTTCCGACCGACATGGAAGTTTTGGATATGCTCGACACGGCCTCGCGACAGAAAGAGGTAAAATCCTTTGTTCATCGAGTTCGAATTCGTCGAATCCGATCAGATTGTCAATTGCGACGATGATATTGCAGGTGAAGATCGTGACGAAGCTGTACTGGGGGATGCGAGGGAGAAGCTGCTTCAGGCGATTGACGATCTGAAGCTGGACTCTCTGGTCATGGGAAGCAGGGGACTTGGCACCCTCAAAAGGCAACTCTCTCTCTCTCTCTCTCTCTCAATAAAGATATGAAGAAACAGATAATGTTTTGATTCGGATTATTCGGGAAATGAATTTAGATAGTCATAGAAAAGATATATTTAGAAACTAAAACTTGAAATCTGAGAAATTTATAAGACCACTTGCCAATTACTTTGGCTAATTAGGTACATCTGTCCACTTTGCTGCAATATGTTATTATAATTAAACTTTAAACGATGTATACGTGCCAGCATGAGGTTTCTGGACGAAGAATGGGGTTGAAAAGGTGCCTTAGATTCGGTAGAGATAATTTAATCGGAATAAATTTTAGGGGTAATTGAATGTGAGGTAGGCTGGTTGTGAGACCGGAATCTAGAACTTACCTGCTAGATCTTGGTTCCAACAAATGGAACCGGATGGAGCCGTTCCCGCTAGTTTCATTTTTACAATGACATAATTGATGTTTTACATTTCTTGTTTACCGCATGACTAGTCAAGTCATGTTGGTTTGACAAGAAAAATTATGATTCTCCCTTGTTGCGTCTCCAACCGGCGTTCCAACCGGCTTGGTTGGTTGGTTACAACGTTGATCTTCGGGTTCGACATGAAAACGGGGATCAAGCCGGTTCAAGGCTGGTTCCAAGATTCAAAAACAAGAGTTCTTACTAGAATGGACTAAGAACCGGTTGGGTAAGGCCAGTTTGGACCAGTTTACTGGTCGAACCGGTCCAATTGCTCCTGCCCAAATAAGTTTATTACACCATCCCTTTGTCTAACTAAAACCGAAAAAAATTATTTTCCACAAACATCATGTTAAGATAATACACAACTATCGGTAATTTCATCTCACGAAAATGACGTAAATTGTTTATGCAAAACTAATTTCATGCACGCTGAACTGTAGTACAAAACAATCTCTTGACCACATCACATTGGGTTTTTTTTTTGGTTTGGTCATTCTTGAATGCTGCGATCATAGATAAAGCAAGGCATTAAATGGGTTGGGTGGCGATTCTGAATGCAGGATAATATTAGGGAGTGTGACCAGCTACGTGACCAATCACGCCCCTTGTCCTGTGACCGTCGTCAAAGAACCCGGCTTCAACAAGATCTGATTGTCATCACCTTGACCAGGAGGTCTCCTGAGGAATAGGATCTGTCTCAAGTGTTTCTCTTTAATCTTTTATTCCAGCCTCTTTTTTTGTTTTTTGTTTTTTCCTACTAATGAATAACTACCTTTGTGATACTGGATCTTATTGATACACAATTTACTCATATATGAAATTAATGTATTACTTCTAGCCATGCTTTCTGTTCTTGGGTAGGGCTCGCCGTTTTTATGAATTGCAAAAACATGTATATGCTTTCCTGAGACAGAGGGATTGTTAAGTAGATTTGATTTGCAGTGTTGAGCTGATAGATGCTACGAAAACTTATGTATCGAACCTTTACAAGTACCAGCGACAAAAGGACTCTATCGAGCCATGGTCACGTTAAAGTAATCCCTAAATATATCGGCTTATAGAGTATACCGTAGCCATGTTACAGTAATCCCATTTCATAACTGAAGTTGCTGCAAGAAAATTGTACCAAGCAATTTCAAAGTCTTCTCGAAATACTTTTCTTTGGATGAAAATCGCGAAATCCAATCCTGAGAGGTTGGTCAAGTGATGAACATCCCGGGGATTTTGCCTTTCAGGACGTACTTGGGTATCAGGAACGAAACCACTAGAAGAGGAGTGGAAGCCCCATTTTCTCATTTCTAAAATTCAAACCACAAAAGATGCATTGCATTTCCGATGCATCACCAGATGCAATAATTTCTCTTCTCGTTCCGACTACCTAATTCATAATTCATATTGCCAAACGGGGTATCATGGTTGAGCTTGTCATGTTAACTGTTAAGATCAGTCCCCTCACTACAAGGCTAGCTTTTATATTGTGCCCCAAAAAGAATATCTCAACAGGAACCTCCCTTTTCTTCTTGCGGAATGTGATGCCGACTAGTGCAAACTTTTTACACCTATTGTCACATTAGGCTAGAATATGATGACACATCAAACCCAGCAACCCTTTTTCTTTATGTGCCTCTATCTGTGGCGTTCTCCTCTAGATCTAATTGCAATGCCATACTTCGGTGACCGATTGATCATTTGGGAGATTCTTCTCGTAAATTCATGTGCAAGGGTGTTAGTAAAATAGGACCGCATATCAGATAATGAATCTGGAATAGAGCAATTAATATATCTACTTGGCTCATTTGGAATGACACCCCATGATTCTTTGAATTATATTATGCATCGGTCTTGAAACATTAGTATGATTTGTAAGATAGTTTTTTTTTTTTTTTTTTTTTGGGTGGGAACGAACTGGATTTCATTTAACTAGCAGAAAAAGGAGAAAAACACTGATTAACTTCTAAACATAATAAATCTCAAAGGAGTCGAGGGACCCTAATCTGTGGGATTTTGGAATCTAATCTGCACAAAGATTATCCTCTCTTGGATAATGGATCACCGATAACCCTTTTAACTTGGCCAAAAGGCCTAAGCAATCTTCTATTATCAAACGGAGGGTCCATGGGCTTTGGCTTCTTGACATTTCAAATAAGGAATCAAATTTCAACCTTACATTCACTAGTGTCTTGATAACTCAATTGGGATGTATTGATATTTTAGATGAGACAGGCCGTGACATGTTTTACATGAGACAAAAGATGGGCCTGGCTGACTGCAAAGTGAATTTCCTCTGCTCTTGGGATTCCTGATCGCCCAAAATGACGGATGCTGGACCGCGGACGGATTGAGGAATTGCCATGATTCAGTAAAGGCATGGATACGCAATCCCATGAAAAGAGTCCCTCTTCCACCTTAAACTGATAGCCAAATTATATGCCAAATTTCCCAAAGGATCACTAATTTATGGGTTCAATCCAATTTTGACACCAACTGTCAAGTGTGCCAAAGAGGCCAACAGTTCACTTAGACAACGTCCGTCAGTGCACGGTGCATCCTCAAACGTTGGTTTCGAAATTGGGTCAAAGTCATGATGTCACGACTCATAAGAAACCCAAATTAGAAAAGTTGCTGCCAGGAAATAAACTTGTCTGATCTAACTTCAATATTCTAGCGTCCTTGTTTCAGCTATGGCCCGGTTCAATGGTGCTCAGAGAATGATTTGATCAGCCCTTATTTCGCTTTCCTTGTCGTCCTCATAATCTTCTTCTTCTTTTAAATATTTATATTATATAATTTGGACTTGCACATAAAAGGACCATTTCTAGGTCAATCCTCATCCCTTAACGTTGGGTCGGATCCTTTGGGCTTATAATCGGGCCGAATTCTTCGGTGAAGCCCGAAGTGAATGATAATGATTCGAAACATTATCCAATGAAGTTGGACTGGACGTTGATGATACCGATATCCAAGGCTTATGATCGGGCCGAACTCTTTGGTGAAGCCCGAAGTGAATGATAACGATTCGAAACATTTTCCAATGAAGTTGGGCTGGACATTGATGATACCGGTGTCCAATGTTTCCAAGCTTTGACAAAAGAATGCAAGATCACCGCATGAGTAATTTGGTGGGTCGATTTCATTTTTTGACTGCCACACACCTGGTCATGACAAAATGAGAATGGAGAAACAGCCCTCATTTCGGCAAGTCGTTTCTTCCAGCGATTTTAACGATTAAGCAAGTGGTCGACAACGAACATAGAACATATGACTTCACGTTCACTTTGCATATAAAATCAGTCCTTACACGCAGAGCGGGAGATGTGAATATAACTATGGGTGTGTAAAGGAATCAGGATTTGGTTGGACCACCCGAGACCGGATTGGAATTGCCGAACCTGGTGGTTCTTGGGGAACCTGGTTCGATTCCCACCCACTTTTATGAATTGGTGGAGTGGGCCCGGTCCCCAATTCCATGGGTGGATCCGCCCACTTAGATCGGACCGGTTGTGTTATAATACTATATTAATTTTTAATATTAAAAAAATTAACCTTAAGGAAGAGCTTGTGCTTTCAACCCTTATGAAAATGTTAGTTTATATCTACATTATTAACTTTATCCTAGAGATCACATTAGCAATTCTTATGTTCACTTCATTACAGTGGCATAACTTGGAAGCATGGGTTGATAGTTTTGAGGCATTGAGGTTAATGTATTGGTCAAGAGAAAAGAGATGCCTATAGCAAAGTGCAATGCGGTCTATTCATATTGTTACTATGTTGTCACCATTTCAATTCAATATGGTGACAATATATCAATTCATTGTGTTTAATGCTTCTTGGCTCTCTCTCTTCTAAATATCAAATGCCCAACTTACATTGGCATAGTTATCAGAAGTAATTTTCCTTTGATTGCTAGTTCTAATAACTACACTTTATTTCCAAAGGGCTGTTGAGCTTGTGAGACTTAGAAAATCATTGGTCATAATTTGACACAATTTTATCGGCAACACTTTGTATAATTATTAAATAGTTTTTGGTGAGACGGGTTTTATGGATCCATCCGGGAATCAAATCGGACTGGTAGTCTAGTTCTTGGGTGGATCCATACAATTAAAGGGTGGTTCTTGATTCCAACTTTTTGGAACCGGTTCTTAGCAGTCGATTCCCAGTTTTAGGTCGGAATCATCCACCCGGACCATGCACACTCCTAAATATAACCACATCAAATTGACAACCAGAGACAGGAAAACATGCAAAAAGATATGAGAGAGAGAGAGAGAGAGAGAGAGAGAGAGAGAGAGAGAGAGAGAGAGAGAGTGTTAGAAACTCTTTTCTTAAAAATCTTAAACTGAGAAAAAATGATTAAACATTTATGAGGATATCACTCAAATGAGATTGGAATTGCATTGGTCCATGCTCTAATAACGTGTTAGGCAAACTCTTTTCTTAAAAATCTTAAACTGTTAGGAAAAAATGCTGCACAAAACATTTATGTAGGATATCACTCAACCTTGGAGAAAAATGAAACAATAAATAATCCCCTAATTCCTAGTTTTGCCATCATTTTTCTCTCAGGAGAATTATAAAAAAATCATAAATCTATTTAGTCCTAAATCTTCTTTTTGAGTTAATTTAGTTCTAAACTTTTTATATTTGTGTCAGTTCAATTTATTTAGCCAATTTTAGCTAGAATCGCTGAGGTGGACATTGGTCGTCTTATGTGACGCGGCCGATGTTGACGTGTGTATATATTTTATAATACTTTAATATTTTTTCAAAATTATTATTTTTTTTTTTTTTTCTTTCTCTTTGTTTTATGTTTTCCCCCTTCCTCTTCCTTTCCTTCTTACTCCAATTTTTCGTTGGACCTCAGCAATCGACTAGAGGTAAGGGTAGGTGAGGTTGATCTTGTTGGCCATTGGCAAGGCCAATCTTGCCGTCCTGGCTGGTTGATGAGTCTAGCAACTGGCTACCCCGGGAATTTTTTTGAAGGAATGGAAGTAGAAAAAAAGAAAAAAAGAAACCAAAAAAAAAAAAAAAAAAAAAAACCTAATGAGAAAATTGAAAAGAAAAGAAAAAAAAAAAAAAAAAAAGAAAGAAAGAAAATAAAATAAAAAAAAGAATACACAAATACATAAAATTTGAAAGAATGTCAAAATATCATTAAAAATATACACGTCAATGTTGGCCGCGTCACATAAAATGGTTAGCGTCAATGTTGGTGATTTTTGGTCAAAGTTGGTAGGATAAACTGAATTGATATAAATACGAAATGTTTATGACTCAATTGAAAAAAAAAATATTTAGGATTGAATTGACATAATCACAAAAGATGTATGATTTTTTTAGTGATTTCCCATTTTTCCTCTTATATTGTCATTTTTTCCTTTTGATACTGATATGAAGTGGTAATGTAATCGCATTTTAAACATATACTCAGTTCATGTAGAGTTTCTTTCAAGCGATCTTTTTCCATGAATGATCATGTGTGAATTCAAATCGGTAAAATGGTAGGTTGGACTTTAGAAATCGCATCATCAAATATGAGATCGTTACCATAAAACGAAATTCCACGGCGCATGCCTAAAGACTAAAAACCCTAAACAAATTTCGCCTATGTCACTTTCATTCCCTCTTCTCATCCTTTGCATTTTCTATATATGAATCATAACGTAAGTCTGAAAAAGCAGGTAAATGCCAAACAACGTTTGTCTCTTGTACCTGTCGGGTGAAGTTCCTGAAGTTGTAAGCTTTGGCTCCATTCTTCTGTTGCTTCAAATCAGCAGTCCACATCGCAAGCTATCAGAACTTGATGATGCGATTGCCGTCATTTTCGTGTCAGTTAGAACAACCAGCACTATTGGACACTTGCAAGGGAAGCTAAAAGAAGAGCTTGAGGGTTTATGTGGTCCGGCCATTATTGGATCTCAACCGCAACTCCCCCTTTTATCAATGTAATTTCATGGTCACTTAGTACTTTATGTTCATAATAGCTTGTATGTAATGCCATTATGCAAAACATGATCATTATATCGATTTAAAATTTCATTTGAGAGAATCTAGGTCAGGCTGGCTTCATAGTTACCTTTCTGTTAATCATCTATGTGACTTGGCCATTAAGAATCTTCCTTCAAGAAAATTTTAGTACTAAGTCAAGTATATATATATATTTGCCCAAAATGATCAAAGGGTTATTATTATTCAAACGACCGATTTGCTTCATGAGTACATTAAATATATATAGACGTATGTTTTAATGAAGGAAAACTAATAGATTAGGCTGCTTTAGAATACATGAGAGAAATAGTACCCAAAAGCTCTAAAATACTAGGTGGAAAACATTTGTCTTCCTGCAAGATTATTATCATGCCATTAAAATTTGTTGAAGGAAGATTGCTTGCATATAAGGTTAATGTGAAAACTTGCAAACATAAGATTAAAAAGAACATGCACGGAATATATGAAAATTGTGTCATGAAAGATGTGAGAGTAGATCATCACATCATGTTAGATATTATTAGTACAACTCTACAAGTTTATGTCATTAGGTGGAAGAAGATTGCATGTATATAACATATCTTATAAAGAAACTATAAGAAATAGCATAGATATAATTGGTTCATGTTTTTTTTTTGTATGTCATCCTTTTTTCTACTGCATCAATTTTAAATTTGGTTTATAAAATTGTTTTGAATTGCCAATTTCAATCTTCATGATACCCTAACTTGGTCAGTCATTCTTTATTCATTCATTCATTTATTTTATTTATTTAATGCAATAGAATGCGATTGCTTTTCTACCTTTTGCTGTGTAGGTTGGTGGAAGTGCATCCTCAGTAGCACGTTTGTCCTTGGCCAAATAAAAAAAGTTTTTATTTACCGAACGATGAAAAAGTTTGTGAAGGTCAAGGCGAGGAGCGCAATGCTCGAGACCCAAGGTTCTTCGTCGCTTTCGTTTGCATTTTTGTTCTTTGACTTTATTGCTTTTTCAATTTTCATACTTTATTGGATAGAAAGAGATTTTCCTTCTTTTTTGTTTTTTTTTTTCTGTCGATAGTGCTATTTTATTTTTTGGTCGGATGTCGATAGTGCTATGAAATCTGAACTTTGAAGGGGAGGAAAAATTATTATATGATTGCAATTTTATGTACCAAACCGAATCTAAACCACGAAAGAAGATGGCTTTTATATGATCTCATCCAATCTCGTCGAATATGGCAGTCCAAATTGAATTTATCATATGTACTAAATTCATGAAATACTTGCTCGAAAAGGTGACAAAATGCATCTTTTTAGGTCACTCCAAGTAGCAAACAATTTCGAAAGAGTCAAAAAAGTTTATTGGAGCTTTGCCAAAAAATTTAATAAAAAAGAACAACTATGTATTTGAGCACTAATATTTCGTTTATTAAAGAGTACCTCAAGGCACTTCTTACATAATTGATTAAGAGCCATGGCTGGAAAAAAAAATTAATTAAGGAAATTTTACAGTTTGTAATATACCGAGTGTTCTCGTAACATGTGCAATCGTCATTTTGAAAATCGAACTATTTTTGAATTAATTGTACTTTACATTGTCCCCAAGGCACTAGTTGACGTCATCTAAAATAAAAGTATTGTTCCTTCTCCTAAATGGTAAAATTGAATCAAAAGAGCTGAAATTTTATATTCATCACCTCAAACATAACTTAAGTTTTCTATCGCATGATGAGGCCTTTTCAATCATTAAGTAACCATCAATTATTTTTTCATGAACTCTCTCGCATTCTCCAATCATCCTCATTTACCTACTTTAAAAGATGTTTTTATTATGCCATTATTTATCAATTTGCCCGTGCAACGAACTGCTAAAGACCCACAATTTACGAGTATGAGATTAACAAGGATTTTATTATAGAGGGATGATTGCAAGATCCATCCTTAACTTTTTGCTTTTGGTATCAAGTGTTATCCTTCATATTTCAAAATTTACATTTTGCATCGCCTCAAACTTGCATTCAAAATCTACAACCTAACCCCTCTCTTGCTCGCTCACCCTATCATTTCTCTCTTCTCATACACAACAACAAAAGTAATATCACAACAACATCAAGAGCCACACAGTGTCAACTCATCGCTAGACGTCATCGTTTGACACCATAGCTAGACCCTGATGCCGATCTTGGCTTGGCCTGGCCAAGCTCATGGCCAGGCCACATGAGCTTGGCCTAAGCGACAGCTCAAGGTCAATGAGGCCATGCAAAGTCAACCTCGAAGTTTTTGAGGGCCATGGCTAGCTGCGAGCCTCTACAACAGGCTGGCCAACCATGCCAGTTTTGTAGTAAAGATTGGCTGCACGGCCATTGCCATCGGATTGAGGTTGCATGATTGACCTCGACCTCGACTGAGCTTTGCTGGTGCTGTGACCATTGTCAGCTTTCAATCTGAAGTCGGTGACAATTGTAGATTATTGAATGCTCTCACAAATTTACGTGTGAGAATCTTTTGAACACCCATAAGATTTGCAATTTGAGAGCATGGGGTCCTTGCCTACTTCACTAAATAATTGAACTTCTATTTTGGAGCTTTCATAATAAATGATGGTGGAGAAAAGGAAAATAGATAAAGGTGGAGTCGATAAAAAGCGTCGCAAAAGTGAGACCGACATTATATATACATATATATGAATATATGAATATATGTGTATGCAGAGAGAGAGAGAGAGAGAACTTTAAAATCTTAAGCGACCAAAGCTAGTAAACTTTTTTGGTGGACCAAACAAGGGGGCATCCTCCACCTCGAAAACGCCGCCAGTTTCATTTCAAGACATCATTCAAAGCAGATCCGTTGCTTCCACGATTTCACTAGATTACTTTATTATTGTGTTCTTGGATGATATAATTGCCTACGACGTAGAAACCTTGTTTAAGCAAAGAAAGAACGGCGATTCTGCAGATGTTTGGCATACGACTTTTCAGTAACAATTATACACGTGAAAAGAGATACTTCGACTTTTATTACGTGTTACAACTACAAGATCGTCATAGCTGGAGCATCATTGCACATCACGAGAGCTTCTTCATCAGATTCCAACTCACGAAAATTTGAAAAAAACATATATATTAGAATTAATATTATGAAAAACTCCAAATAGCTACGTTTGTACCAAATTTTTATCCAAAACCAATTTTTTTGATTACAAAAAATCTAAAATTAGTACATATTTGACAAATTTACACGCCATTAATTTTTGTCAAAATTATTAAATTGTTGAATTAAATGACATATGATGAGTGTACTAGTTTAGGGGTTACATGTGTATTAATTTGTGATTTTTCATGGTATTAATCCAATTTAACAGAAACTAACAGATGATAAATTTATCATAAATATACCGGTTTAGGATTTTTGATGATCAAAAAATTAATTTTGAAATAAATTTATGATAATATATCAATTTGTTGTCGCATGTATATTATTTCAAAATTTTTCGTGATATTAATCCTATATATTATCAAACAATATGACAGGTTACAACGCAAATACTTAGACAATTCTCACTGTTGCCTTGCTCAAAAGCAGGAATTTTATATTCTAAAGAAATGGAAATGATGATTGACTTAGAAGCATTTGAAGGGACCAGCATAGGCTCCTCCATCGATCCATTTTCATATGACTCTCATGATGAGAGTCCTAGTGTTTGAACCAAGCTTCCCTAATCATGACATGCCTGGCCTTGCCAACATAAATAAGCAAAGCTCCCCCCTCAACTAAAAAAAACCCTGAACACCCAAAATTGACTTTTTCTTTTTTGCCTTTTGTCCCTGGCCTTTCCAAAATTACCTTGTCTTTTCCCCAATTTTTTTTATTTTTACTAGACAAATGTCTTGTTGTAATCTCATGGGTGGCGCTTTCGACCAACAAGGAGAAGATAGAGAAGGAACCGAACGCAGAAACCCTCCCACTCCGCACCACCAACTCAAGTTTTGCCTGCCCCTGCCAAAGCCCAGAGCGCTCCATAACTCCACCTCTCCATCTCCTCTCGGCCTCCTGGTCTTGAAGTTCCTCCGGAGGCTGCATTCCTGGGCTCGTTTTTCAGGTGGGTCGCGCTCGAAGAGGCTTGGCTACAATGGCATGGTAGTGAACAACTCCGTGTTTCATGCTTCTCCTGGTCGTGTCGAAGCAGAGACAGAGGCAGAAGAAGAAGAGGGTCCTGAAATGGAGGGTTCGAGTGTCAAGAGCGAAGGCACTGAGGGAAGGAGAGATGGGTTTTGCGGGAAAGTTGGTGAAGTTGGGATTTTTGCGGATTTGATCGAGGAAGAGAGGCGGGAGAGCAGCTCAAGCTCTGCTTTTTTGACATCGGAAGGGACGGGGGATGAAGAGCAGAGTCAGAACAGCTCCGAGGTGTCGTACTCGCCGCCTCCTGTACTGCATTGGTCGGTGGACAAAGCCCCGGCGTCGGACTGTGCCAGTGAGAATGGCGTCGTGGAAGATGCGGAGAAATTCCACTCCAGTGACAAAAAGTTGGAGAAACACGGCTCTACAATTTCAGGTTTGAACCAAGACAAAACCGAAGCTGAAATTTATGTAATAAATTTTGTTTATATTGATGTTATTACTGATTACTGTTTGGTTGATGGGGGATGCAGAGGTTGAGATGATGAAGGAAAGATTCTCAAAATTGCTTCTTGGAGAGGACATGTCGGGTTCCGGAAATGGGGTCTGCACGGCATTGGCCATATCAAATGCCATTACTAATCTTTGTGGTATGTTGCCTATTTGGAATTTGTTACCAACTTCTTCTTCATTGCTGTGGCGTATTGGGTTAAACATCGAATTTGATTGCTCCGGCTTGTTGTAGAAAGTGGGGTTTCCACCTGCATTGCTGATTGAAGGACAACTGGTTGTTTGAGACATAAAATGGCGAAACTAGTTTTCATATATGGATCTCTTGTTGTATGCTTCAACTAATGGTGGTTTTTCCACCTGCGTTTCTGATGTTCGATCTTTTGTTTCGTAACTGCATTTGTGAAGCCACCCTGTTTGGGCAACTTTGGAGGTTAGAACCTATTCCTCTGGAGAAGAAAGCGATGTGGCGAAGAGAGATGGAATGGCTTCTTTGTGTTAGTGATCACATTGTTGAGTTCACTCCGACATGGCAGACATTCCCGGATGGAAGCAAGCTTGAGGTAAGGCCATTTGCTTATTAGATTGCACCTATGAAATTGCATCCTTTGACATATAAAAGCCTGTTTCTTGCCATCCCATTTCTCTAGTGAGTTGTAAGTCTTGATTAGCGCTAGAATTCTCCACTCTGACATGATGGGGATGATTTTTTTTCTTTAGCTGCTTCAGTGTTCTGTGGGCATAAGAATCACTGTGGTTGTTAAGAACATGTGCACTTAGAGATCCATGGTTAAGGAAGAATGGCAAATGACAGCAATAATTGTTGCTATAGAACCATACATGTAAAATAGTCTCAATTCATGAACACTTTGAAATAGGTGATTGCTAGCTTCACTTCAGGTAAACAACTTGGCAAGATGATTCCATACTACTTGCTGGTGGATTAGAAATGAAATTGGTGAAAATTGATGGACCAATTGGATTTGAGTTTTCTCAAAAGTCATTTCTTCAATTCTTTGTCTGTGTTTCAGGTCATGACATGCAGACCAAGGTCCGATCTTTATATGAATCTCCCGGCTCTCCGAAAACTAGACAATATGCTTCTTGTAAGGTTTCTTCCAAGTGGTTAAGTGGTCTATGTTTTTAGTCAGGGAAAGAAAACTGAGGATTATGACTTGTCTTTGTCAGGAAATATTAGACAGCTTTGAAGACACAGAGTTTTGGTACGTGGATCAAGGGATTTTGGCGTTGGAGGCCGATGGATCGGCCTCTTTCTGACGAGCCCTTCAGCGCCAAGAGGAAAAATGGTGGCTTCCCGTACCTCGAGTCCATCCTGGAGGTCTCAGTGAAGATTCTCGAAAGCATTTACAACACAAACGCGATTGCACCAACCAGATTTTAAAAGCTGCCATGGCAATCAATAGCATTGCCTTAGCTGATATGGAAGTCCCTGATTCATACTTGGAAACTCTTCCTAAGGTATGAAGCACATATAACAGTCATGTATATATGTGGCATATGAATGCAATTTATTTAGTCTCTAAGAGTTCTTCTTCAACTGATTACAGAATGGACGAGCATGCTTAGGTGATATTATATATCGCTACATTACCTCGGATCAGTTTTCTCCTGAATGTCTGCTAGATTGCCTGGACCTTACATCTGAACACCAAGCTATAGAAATTGCCAACCGTGTCGAGGCCTCAATATATGTTTGGCGTAAAAGAACTCATTCAAAACCTGTCAATAGCACTAGCAGATCTAATTCGAAGTCATCATGGGGATTGGTAAAGGAGCTTATGGTCGATGCAGAAAAGAGAGAATTTCTTGCAGACAGAGCAGAAAGCCTCCTGCTGTGCTTGAGGCAATGGTTCCCTGGCTTGCCTCAGACCACCTTGGACATGAGCAAGATTCAATACAACAAGGTAAAATATCTAGGGACTCTCTCCTTCATTTGTTGTGGGCAATTTTTGGTTTTTCCAATTAGTTCAGTCCCTTGTGAAAAATCATAAGAAAACCCTGACAACATAGATCCAAGTAATCTTTTTGTTGGGACTAATGATTGGTGATGGGTGACAAATTAAAAATATTAAAGATTCTTACTCTGGAAAGTATCTTAAGTGTTCTAGGTTTAATTTCCATATAGATGTATCAGTAGAGTGATCCACTTTGCATTTCAACTGTAGGATGTGGGCAAATCCATTCTGGAGAGCTATTCGAGAGTACTAGAAAGCTTGGCATTCAACATTGTGGCTCGCATTGATGATTTACTCTATGTAGACGACTTGACAAAGCACTCCGACAATGTCCCTTCAATCTCCAAGGTAAGTTTGATTGCGCACAAGAGCATTCCGATCCCATACACTGTGCCCCTCTCGGGCACTCCGTATAAGTCGGCTTTCTCCACACCAAGCTTCTCTCCAGCACGTCTCTTCAGCCCCATGAGGGGCGAGAGATCTCCTTTCATTGCCAGCGGCAAGCTTCAGCAACGTGGTTTAGGCGAAAAAAAGGCTTTGACAGATTATATTGCCATGGACACAAAAGGAAAGGACCCTGGCAAGCTGAATGAGGAGGCAGATGCATTGTCGAATGTCGGCATTGAAGCATCTGCATCTCCAAGTGTTGTAATCTCTGATTATGACAAAGGTAAGCTCCGCGTGAGGGAAGATTTACATGCCAAATAAGAAACAACCAAGAGGGCTTCTCAATTTGATTTACCAATGTCAGTGCTCTGAACTATTCCCTCCTGTACTAGATGTATACACATATACAGGTCCTAGGTTTGTTTAGATCAAGCTGTTACTTGTGACATCTTTTGTATAAGCTGAGGCCTGACTGCTCATGCTACTACATTGTACCTTAAAGGCCATCTGGGGATTGTAATTACAAATCTCCATCCCGACAGCAATTCCCTTGAGATTGAGTTGCATATGGCGCAATGCATGTAGAATTGCAGACCCTCTTCTTTAAGGACTGACATGCAATTTACTGCTTTACGGGTAGATGAGTTGAAACGCTGAGCGCAAGTAACAGAAGTGGAAACATGAGCCAACGGAAGGTACTACTAAAGATAGGTTGAAATCATCTGATGATCTTGGAATTACCATGTTTGTATTCTCTTTCTGTGGATGCTCAGACATCAAAATTATGCTGGAAAGATAGGCATATCCCGGTGCTGCAGTGTTTTTGCCTACTGGATAAAGACAATATTTGAGCAATTTGAACTTTCTGAGAGTTCTCAAAGACATATCACTGTTGCTTTTGTTGCTGCCCAGGCACGTATACTAAGAGTAGCCATAAATAGCGAATGTATAGAAGAACTGCGATGTACATCGAGTTCATTCCTGTGAAATCAGTCGTCTCAGCCATCGACCTTGACGGGTCTTCCCTAACATCAGCATGATGCTTTAATGAACTCATTGCGCTCGAGTATTGACTCGTATAGATGAGTCTCCTTGCCCCATACAATGTGCTTAGCCCGGTAGCTTGAGTCTTTTCCGGGTCCAGCAAGTGTTGGGGTGTGTGGACTTAGACAAGAGTCTCCCAACCCAAAGACCTGTTCGGTTCTAAAATTTGTCCACTTTACCAATTTAGTTATAAATTTTTGCGTATTATTACAATGTAGTACTTCCGATTAATTTTCATCAAATCACTCACGTGGCGATGTGCCACATAAGACGATTGACAATTACTAGACCATCATATTAATGATTTCTGATGAAAATTGACCAAAAAATTATATTCGAATTTCAAATAAAGGTTTAGGATTAAATTGGCATTTGTAAAATAGGTTTAAGGTTGACTAGGTAGTTTTCCTAAGTTATTCACTTGCAAAGACTTGGAGCTAGAAGGTTTTGTCTTTGGAAAAATTACTATTAAAATCAAATCCAAACCGAACTAAGTTTGTGTTTGTTGCGGATAAAACTTAATGATAAAAGAAAATACTTTCAAGGAAAAGTTATTTTCTTGAAAAATCTTTTCTCTTTTTCAAGTTAGGAAATTTAATTTTTAACTTCAAACATGCATATTTTCTTTGACTGTAAATAATTTTTCAATGATCGATCATTTTAACCGAACCGGATGTTTGAAAGTTTAGAAAATTAATTCTGGAATTTTTTTACCCAAACAAACACACCCTAAATATGAAATGGGTTTAGTACTCCAACTTTGGCTTGTATGCTCTGTTAAAAAGAGGATCTTGATGCGAAGATTCTTTCTTAACATTTCTTGATCTTAGAAATGATAGGTCCTAATCACATGATTTGAAGACTTGCATACTTAGATTTAAAAATTGTACAACCATACTAGATGGTTATAGTCACTGTAAATACAAGTCTCCTTCCTCCTTATTTATACATGGAGAATCTCCAATAAATTCTTTCTTACATCCTCGACAACTTGAATCCAAAAATATACATCCGTCACCTACACAAATTACTAAATTGATAAAGTTGTACCATTCAAAAAACTTCGAGAAGTGTGAAAGATCCCGATATTTATTTTTGATAACTTGGGAGAGCAAAGCCCCTGAAATACTTTTTAAGTCCCATGAATCTGTAAAATCTAGACATTTTGGTCTATGTAAGTGACTGCGGCCCAAATCAACTTACATACATAACACTTTGAAATTTCTATTAGCTCAAGAAAGCACTTAATTGGACCTCGATAAAAACTTTAAGAGATGACTACACTATTCGAAAGCTTCATAATTTGATTACATTCTCCTTACAAGTTTGAAGAGTTTTGGACTACTTATCCAAAAAAAAAGTCGAAATGATTAAATTAAATTTTTGTGTTAAAGTTTTAAATTAAATTGGTCAAATCGAAAAATTTAGTATCGAATTAATATATAAAAAATAAATTTAAGATCAATTCAATAATTTTTCCTCAGACATACGAACCTTGGAATGCGTAAAATCGTTAATAATCTTAGTAGTCTTTCCTTCTAGATACGTCGTTTCTCTTTGCACATACGATGTGACCTCGATGTGAAATGCCTCTTCCCCCCTTGACTTCTGATACCCCCTTTTTCCTCTTCCACGCGTATTCAATTCGTGCCATCCATCGAACCTGTTCACGTCCCCATCGAACAGCTTAACGAATTGTCGTGGTCCTTCCACGAACCACACGCGCACGCATTCGCAGTTTATAATATTTATTATTCTATAGTTTTCTCCATCTTTTTTTCCTTTTCGTTATTTCCATCGTGCGATGAGACTTTGAACAGAGTCAAATCCACTCACATCCTTTCCTAATGACGACAAAGAGGGGTCCCAACCCGTTCTAGAAGGTGGGGGCGGCCGATCGCGATCATAGAATACCAACAAAATTGACCAATCATCTCAACTTGCCACTTGCCAGAACATTCAGAGAAGATACGTACAAAAAGAAAAAAGAAACTTGTTATGCCCCCGTAATTTTATGTGATGCTGCCAATTTATGCGTCTGAGCTTTTCTGTGATGTGCGCTAAGCTGGGAACTTTATTGGCCCTTAGGCAGAGAAATTCACGTGGACCCTTGTTCTTTTTTTTTTTTTTTTTTTTTTTTTTTTTTTTTTTTTTTTTTGTAATCAAGGATTTGCCTTAGCCCCATTTTACTTGTGCTATTCGGGGTCACAAGGTCCTCCAACTCACATGGAATGGCACCTTCGAACTTTAATGACGACTATACCTCGGAGGAGACTAACATAGGACTCCAACACTATGGCCCCTATTTACAACGCATTAACAATCGCGGGTTTTGAACTCTCGATTTTAGCGATGAAGGAGAGACTCTCGACCAACGCAGTTACTGCGATTGAGTTAAATATAAAAAATATCTCCCCCTCACTACTTAAATTCTTCTATTTTGACATATGCATCCTTCGCTAATGTGGGGGTTGGATCATCGCTAGCTTATTCACCCTATGCAGTATGATGCTACATTAGTAATTTTTGACAAAAATTGACTGAAATTACTATATAGGAATTTTGCACAAACGCTTAATATTAAATTGGCAAAATTGGAAAGAATGAATTGACATCCGCAGAATAGATTTATGACTGATTGAACAATTTTTCTAAAATTTGCTAATCTTCTACAATTTGTCAAGAAAATCTTATTGAAGTGTTTGGCCTTTTCTTGCTTTGTAAAATCTAAGATCACTTTTTGTTGGGATGCACATGTGAGTGAGTTGTGTTAAAGAAATCTTGAAGAATTTCCATCTCGAGAATTAATGTAGTGTAGAGCAATTAATATATTTTAGTTGGCCAATAACTCATCGAATAAATGTGAGTTTAACTGGATATATTGACGGGTTTGTACTATATCCATATTAGAGAGTTGATGTGGTGTAGAACAATTAATTTATCTTAATTGACTAATAATTCATTGGTTTAAACTTTTAAGTAAATATGAATTTAACTGTATATATTGATGGGCTTGAACTTGAGCTTCCTCTTGGCGATTTCCACGAAAAAATGTGTCAGACGTCTGTTGTGCGTTCCCAACAATTGGTATTAAAGCCCATGGTTGCGATTTGGGCAAGTGGGCATTGTGGTGTAGCAATACGGACCCGTAGGAAGTTGATGTAGAAGGATGCCAAATTAAGGGGGAGCGGAGCGAACACTGAGTTTACATTTGAGGGGAAGATTGTTAAAACGCACGTATGAGTGAATTATATTAGAGAAATCTCGAAGAATCCCACATCAGAGAATTGTGGTGGGAGAATGTTAGAATGCACGTGTGAGTGAGTTGTGTTAGATAAATTCGAATAAATCCACATCGAAGAATTGATGTGACGTAAAGTAATTATTATATCCTAATTGGCCTATAATTTATTGACTTAAACTCGTGAGTGAATGGTGGATCCAATTGGATGGGCTCGAATTTCGATTCCCTCTTAGTGATCTCCCAGGAAGAAGGTATCGGACTTCTACCGTGCGCTCCCAATACTTTTTGTTTGTGTTTGTTTCTTAAAGATATTCTTATAAATGGGGACTCTGTTAGTAGGGGAGTTCTACTGGCAATTACTTCTTATCAATACTGCGAAACAACTCCTTGGCCTCTAAACATAGGAGGATAGACGAACCACGATGTGATGTCTTCGGCTTTTCGCTTTGATTGTTAACCTAATTTCTTGGTCGTTGCCAGGTCGTTTGCTTTTGGGCCTCGACCACGCGTGCACGCTACTAAGTTTAGAGGACGAATCCACTCAAGCCTTCCCACCTCGTACTCGTTAAGGCAAGAATTTTAGGTCGGCTATCATGTCAATCGGACGCGCGATTCACAGCTCTTGGAAACTCAGTTTCATCGTCAATGCAGACATACCGACTCGGCAGGAGCAACTCGACTCGCTGCATCATCGAAGGTAGTCCCCCGTTTCGCCACAACGTTAACAAAGGAACTGCCGTTTATCTTGACGAAATTCAGGTGACCCTAATAAGTTAGTTGTCTGTTTTTACTCGAATTCAACGATTTTTGGGTACTTTTACGAATTAAGAGGATGGGAAGACGCGCACCCATACTATAAGAGTCCCGTTGCTACCGCAAGTAAGGCTTGAACAAATGACTCCCGGTTCCTGGGAAGATTTTTCTTCCCCCATAATTTGAACAAGATGAAACTTGTACCTGGATGAAGACCCTAGGAGTCCCGTTGCACACCGCAAGGCTTGAACAAATGACTCCCGGTTCCTGGGAAGATTTGAACAAGATTAAATGTCCAGAACCCATATGCACAAAAAGTAGATTTACACATATGCTGGCGCTGCTGACGATTTCGGCCTCTTGACCTCACATTCGAAAATTAATGTCCCGCCCCATTAGGCCGTCCCGATCGATGATGAAGTCAGTGGCTCGAACAAGTATATGTAAATGAAACAGAGGCACTACTCTGCTTGAACACAAGTCACGGCGTGAATCAAAGGGTTTCTATTTATAAAGGCAAACTGATCATGACAACAGCGAGGGAACTGTAGTGTCCGGAAAAGCTAGTGTTGCCGGACGCTTCATCGGAGCCCGCTCTAACTCTGTTTATATTTATTCACGATCAAATTGCATCTTGGTACTTAGCTTGGAACATCTCTAGCTGTATCAAAATTGAGGTGTTTTTATACATGCGGTCGGTCTAACTCTACGAGTGGGATGTATCCAAACTATGTACCGAAGAGAAGATAATCAAAAGGGGGCATGCGCCTCAGCCTAGTTTCCACGGCAGGCATTGGAGCTTGGAGCAAGACCCTTCCCACGTAACTGTACACTCTCCGCCGCCGTCGCAACACTTGCAGACGACTCCGAGCGTCGCCAGGATCTTCGAGAACCCTGCGAGTCGATGGCAACAGAATTCAATTAGCAGGGATGGACGGAACCGATTCGAAGGGGGGTAGAACCGAGACCGCGGAATCCGGAAGGAGGTTCTTACCAGGTTGCTGAGATGGGAAGCTCGGCAATGTCCTCGATTCGACGAGCTGCGCGACCTCGGATGCGGAGGCGGCGACCAGAAGCCACAGCAGGAGCAGAGAAGAAGGCTTGGACACGCCCATCGCTCTTCTCTTCTTGTCCGCGAGAACTTCCCCAGTTGCGCGTCTGGTTTGCCTGCCTCTCGCTCCGAGGGGGGAGCTGCGTTTTATATGCTGCAAGGCGTGCACCTTGTGAAAAGCGCCTTCTTTTAACATTCACTTTTTAAAATCAAATACCAGTCGAGAGACAGTTCAATACGGCTTAAATTAAATAAGGAAAACTTTTAAATAAGAATTCAGACTATCCTCATTTTTCTTTTAAATAAAGATTGAGTTGAACGTCATTTTAAATAAGACCTAAAGTGGTCGTATTAATCTCAAATTAGAACGTAACCCCATTGGCCAGTCAAAAGTATTTCTGTCTTGTATATATTATTTTTTTTCTTTTTCCGACTAAAACTTACAAAAATTAAAAAAGAACCAGAGGCGAGGTTGTCGACACATCGATGGTGCGGCAGCCACAAGTGAAAGGCTGGGGCCGGTCCTACCTCTTGGGTTTTTCTTTTGGGATAAATTTTTAGCCTTTTCTTTTTCCATTTTGAGTTTTTTTGGAAAGAAAAAAAAAAAAAAGAAAAAAGGACAAAAAATGAAAGAAAATACAAAAAATAAATAAATAAATGATGAAAAAGTCCTTGATCACTTGGTGAGTTTAGGCTTCTTTTTTAGATTCATATAATTACTTCAGCTCTTTATTTTAAAAAATAATGACATTTCAAGTCTTTATTTAAAAAACAATGACATTTAAGTTTATTATTTAAATAGATTCTTCTCCAAAGTCCTCATTTGGGGAGCCCTTATAGGAAAATTTTCCTTTAAACAATTATTGATTTCTAGAAGGACGATGGTTACGTGGTCGGGGATAGGCTTCTAGACCAAATGATGGAGTCTTCGTGCAACACGTTTTCGCTTTCCTTGCGTTTACATGGGGCTTTCGCAAGGACTTGTGCGGAAGCTTCATGCGTAGTGCTCGCAAAGGTAGGCGGGGGGGCCCCTCGCCTGTCCCTTCTTGTCTACACTCAGAAAGACAAGGTTAAAATCGAAACGATATTAGTCGTGATCTATAGTGGTGGAATCCACCGTATCTTGACTCAAGTCGTCTGTCGTTGTTTTCACCGCTAGTGAAATTGGCGTTTAGTCTACCGTGGCGGGATTCGGAAGTCTTGGATGCAATCCCAGCGCTCTTCGCGGAAATTGCTTGTTTCTTCTAACTTTAGTCTTACGTTTTGACAGTGCGGAAGAGGTGTGCCAAGTCTCGAAATGGATCCAAGCTGGTAGTGATATTATCCGTTTTGATGACGGCTCGCCCGCCTGGCACAGTCGCGGAGACTCATCTATTGATGGAATTAGGTTAAACATGAGCGATGATGGACGGGAAGCAAATCTGAAGCCCAATATGCCCGTCCTAGCTTAGTGATCACGGCTCCCTCGCATCCGCATTAGTTAAAAATGTGTCATACTTGTTTGATGTTGTGAATGACCTATGTACGTTTGTGACAACCTAGACACGAGCAAAATACATATATGATGTCCATAGCTGTATTTCCCTTATTTTTAGGAAAAGTATCAAAAGAGTTCTAAACTTATGACATTGATGCTAATTCAGTCAAAATCTTTCAATTTGACTAATTTAATCCTAAATCTTTTCACATTAGTACTAATTCAATTCATCTGGCCAAATTTGACTGGTTGGCACTGATGTGGATGTTAGTTGGCTGGTGAACGCTAATGTGACAATTTTTTTTTTTTTTTTTGTTAATTTTTTGATTTTCTTTTGATTTCCTCTTCTTTCTCTTGGTCTTCTTTTCCAGCAATGGCCAACAAGCCTTCAACGGCTCACCAACCATTGGGCGAGGGCCACGAATCCCTTGTTGGCTGTCGGTAAGGGTTGTGGCCCTCACTTAGCCTCATTGTGGCCTTGCCACGGGGCGATGGCGCCTTGCCAACGGCTGGTGAGGCCATGGTGGTGTTCGCCAAGGCCCAAGTGAAGGTCGCCATGGCCTCGCTAACTGTGGGTGAGGCCGCCTTTGCCTGTGGCAAGGCCACGAGGAGGCTAGCCTCGCTCGCGGCCTTCCACGAGGGCTGTGGCCATCACTTGCGGTCGGTGAGGGCTTTGCAGCCCTCGCCCAGTGGTCGGCGAGTCGCTGAAGGTTGGCCGACCACTATATGAGAAAAAGGCCAAGGGGAAGAAGAGGAAAAAGAAAAGGAAAAGAAAAAAAAAAGAAAAAAAAATTCAGCATTAGCTAGTCGGGTAAATGGACTGAATTGGTACAAAAATGAAAAGGTTTATGATCAAATTGATTTAAATAAAAGGTTCAAAACGGAATTGGTACAAATGTTATATATTTAGGACTTTTTTGTTACTTTTCTCTCTGTATTTTGCCATATTAGTCATGATATCTATAGAACCTCAATGAGTTTAGAAGGTTATTGGAACCAACACAAACTATTAAAATTTGAGCTGTTATGCAAAGGCATAGTCAAATTTTTGAACAATTTGTCACTTCCTTTCACACATAAGTTGGAGTTTGGCTGCTTTGGAATAAACATAATGGGAGAGGTAAATAAGGGGCCTTGGAAATATTTGAATGCATCTTTTCCTATTTTAATACTATGCTAAGTTTATGTAAGCAATTCCAACAAGCTTAAACTTAGAGACACTTGCTTTGTTATTATATAAAAAATTCCATATGACCATTATCAATTTTCTAGAAGTTTTAACTTTTTTACTTGGCACCACAAAGTAGTTGACGAACTCGGTTTGCAAGCCGAAAGTTATGGCTTCTGTCAAAATTAGTCTCAATGTTGAAGCCGAAAGTGTGGGGAGACCTGACCTATCATGCTTAACTCTCAGACGTGACTCAAAGAAAGTCCAAATTGTACTTAGTATCCCCATGGGAACATGTAACATGAGTTTTCTAATCTAAGTTGGAGTCAGCAAATTTAGCTCCCTATTTGGAGCTGAAGTAGAGTGAGCAAGGGTTCCACTCCTAATATCACTTTATCGGGAGAAAATTGTCTAAAAAATATTAAATATATTATATGACAACCAATTTCAACCTAAATTTTTCAATTTTGACCAAATTGATCTAAAACCTTTTGAAAATTTTCTAATATAGTCCTCGAGGCAAATTTTGACAAGAAATCGCTGACACGGCTGGTGCTAATATGGATAATTTTTATAATTTTTTGAAATTATATGAGTTTTGTATAATGTTTTTTCTTTTATTTTTCAATTGTGGTAGGGACTTAAAAATTGTAAAAATTGTCCATGTTAGTGTCAATTATCTAGGTAGGACGGCTAACTTTGCTACATAGGATGGCTAGCTTCCACATTAGTGGTTTGTGGCCAAAATTTATTGGAAGGACTACATTAACAAATTGTTAAAAGATATAGGATTAAATTGGTTAAATTAAAAAGTTTATGATCACCGTACAATATGTTTAGGATGTTTTGGACCATTATCCCCTTTAATGGGCCCTTTACTTATTGCAAGCACACGTGATTGCCCCCTTCCTTCGGCTAATCTGCCACTTCTTCCTTAGCTCAGTGAAAAAAATATGGTTGAGTGCCAATAGCAAGATATCCCTTTTAACAAGGCCAAATCTTTTATGTCATGCTTTGTGCATTCGGGATTAAAAGGGGTGGAAGGTCCATGCGCCAGAAATGAACTTGAGCTTCAAGAAAAGACGGGATTAACATATCCGTAAGTCTCAAGCAGGTAATAGTAATAATTTAGAGATGGAAATAACAATTTTCAATGCACATTAAATAACTTTGAATTTTGAAATCTATTATCTTCTTAGTACACCACAATAAAGTACACTCTGTTCAAAAAAAAAAAAAAAAAACAATAAAGTACACAACTTTCAAGGCATAATTAATACTTCTTATTATGTGCCTCACAAGCATTTTTTTTTTTTTAAAATTCCATAGTAAATTAGTCCCTCGTGTTTGAGGCATAATGAGGAACACAAATTCATAGTTAAGGGTGATTTCTTTGGAGAATGAATGATTTAAAAAAAAAAAAAAAAATATTTTTTAAAAATAATTAGTTATCTTGCTTGAAATGATTAAAGAACAAAAAATATTTTCATTATCAATAATAATTTATGCCTAAACCTTTTCGTGAATGATGTGAATATTTTTTATTCATATGTTTTTTAAATGATACAAGGAATTATATTTAGAAAAATATATTTCAAATCATGAATTTTTTGTGAAACAAGATCTTAAGAATGCCTAAAATCAGCATCATTACCTATTAGACATTATAAAACTACTTGCTATAACGCTAACATCTACAACTATGCAATGGCGGAAAAAAATTGTTGAAACATAGAAAAATAATTGGTGAAGTGCAATCCTACCAAGTGATTGTCAAGAAACATGTAACGAACATTCCAATAGATTTCACACCGTAAATTGACTTTTCTAGGTGGTTGAACGCCCTCACCACACCGCACAACAAACCTCTCCCTACTCCCATCATCGATTATTCTGGTTCACTAGATGATTCCTTTCTTTTTAATAAATGATTAGGTCATATGATATATTGCACGAATTAGAGGCAAGTCGAAATCTTAAGTTTATTGAAGCATGTCGTATGTTGAGTTTCAAATCTAGGGAGCGCTTGATGTTTGGTGCGGGAGACCAACAACCGGAAGTCAAAGATGCATTCGTAAGCCTTTTTTTGTCTTGATGCAATTATCCTGTTTGCTCAAGTTTAAATTCGACTTGTTTGATTCAATTATTAATCACTAAATCTCGAATTTGATTATATCTACCCTTGAATCACTTGAATCATAATTCTTACTTGACAAGATCTCAATAGGTTCATTTAGTTGATATTCGGAGTTCGAGTTCAAAATGTCATTTGATACGTTGCACTCTAAATATACAAATCAACCACGTGAAACATTTTATGGGTTAAATGGACGATGTAAGCAAGATCGCTGTATGCATGCACAAAATTAAAACTTCATGTCCTGACTTTGAGTTTTCTTAATGTCATTAGCTCCATTGTCAGTGTAAAACTTAATGTACACGTTAATTGCTGAGAATTGGGAATTGAGGGGTAGGGTTCGTGTGCTTGGTGTTCTGTAGAAGGGAGGATAATTTGACCGTTCAGTTTGTGGGTTTTGACCTGAGCTGCACGGCGGTATTTTCAGAAATAGAGGGTTAAAAATGGTAATAAAAAAAAGTAAGGAGAGTATGCAGTATTTTTCTATTAGTTAATGTCAGGCTAACATCCACCGTTAGATGTGGTGGGCCCATATGCAATAAACCTGACGTAACGGTGGATGTGATATGGGCTCATATGGATCAAGTGTAGGAAATAACTAATTTATATCCAGGCCTCCCTTGTATCTCTCATTACTAGTTGAGGGTGCAATACACATGCACCATCTCCAAAATTAATTATTAATGACTAAGATAGTATACTAATTTACATAATGCTCATAATACAATTGATCTTACTTTCTCATATACATCACAGGGTAGTCTTGTACATAATGTATAAAATAAGCTTCAACCGATAATATTGAATCTTTTGAAAAATCTAATAAATCAAAGCATAATTCGTTGATGTCTCAATTAATATCAAATTACTAAAATGGCCCTGGAGTGTAGGAAATGGAAAATAACTAAGGGACCTTTTATATATTAAAAGGAGATAACCGTTCTCATATTTTAATATGACTTTAGCCGATTAGGCACATACCAACCGCGAACGTGCATTGCTGATCTTGTATGTCACATGGTCCAGTTATGCCACATCTTGAGATTCTAAGGTCGCGGCCTAAATGTCTGAACGTTTCTCTCTCCATGTTGGCACCATTACAATTAACCAATCCAATCTCGAACATGTCAAACCGTAGCCAAAGCTATGTTGACCATGACTTGGTAATTTTATGAGAAAATTACACTTGGAAAAAATAAAACAAGAAGGAAATCTCAACTCAGTTATGTGCTGAAACTCATCAAATTCAATTTAGATCCTAATTGTGATATTTAGGTAATTTGTAAAACTCCTTTGTACATCTAATTGGATCATGACAATATTCTCGATCCATATATTTTTGGGAGCCCACCAAAAGGCCCACGTTCAGCTAGGCCTAAAGACAATTTTTGGAGAATGTAAAAGAAAAAAGAGTGAATGACATATGTACCCACATGAAAGGGGTAAAGGAAAGCTCAAAGAGTGGGGCCCACGGTCACACTTTGTCAATTACTCTTTAGTCACGGAGGAGCGTTGGAAAGGAGTATATTCACTGATGTCATAATAGCATATCATTAACTTATGTGGCGAGCTTGTCAATTACTAGTTAGATTCATTTAAGAGTGACATGTCTATGTGGCATCAAATAAAAAAGAAATTTAAAAGAAAAAATGACACAAAGAACTTTGGCAAAACTTTTGCAAATGTATTTTAAACTTTTTTAATTTATTCATTGTGATCCCTAAACTTTAGCCAAATGTATAATGGGATCATTGAATTTTTAATTTGTTTAATGTAATCCATAAATTTGTATAGTCCTTGAGGTGACTACAATAAATATTTTCATATAACACGTTAAAAACTGTAAATTAAAAGTTTATAAAAATGCATATTTGGTTAAAGAATCACATTGAATAAATTAAAAATTTAGGGATCAAAGTACACATTTAAGTCAAAGTTCAAGGACTGTTATTTAAAATTCACATGTATTTCTTTTCAGTTTTACATTTCTGGCATGCTTTTAAAGAAACCCAGTCATCTGACTTTCTCCTCAAATGAAAAAAATTTAAAATCCGCAGGTGTGATGGCAGGCTACAGAAGTATCAAAGTTTCCGACCTATAAGCTTTAATAAATATTTGCAAAATTTAAACGGCTCGCCAAAACCCACTTTTGTTACTTTCTTCTCAGTTTTACATTTTTGGCATTCTTTAACCAAACCTAGTCGTCTGACTTTCTCCTCAACTTGTTTTTTCGTTTCAGTTTCAGAGGGAAGAGTTTAAAAACTTCATCCTCAAGTCTGCGCTCACAACTTAGTGGGAGGTGCGATTTTGGAGCCGAAAAAAGAAGGAAGCAAAGAAACTTGAAGCTACAACAATTCCATTATGTTTTGTAGTACCAAAGATATTGTGATCTTCTCTGATTATTTTACTTTCCTCTTTTCTCAAAATCTTAGTTTAAGACGATTTACGATAAATTTGTTAGGTTTTCGACATTAGAAGGAAGGGGTGTCAAGTTTGTCGCCATGAGATCGGAGCAACGGTAGGTGTTTGCAAGGTGCAAATAACATTATGAATTTCTTTGTGTCCTTTTTTTTTCCATAAGCATTACTTATCCCAAATTGTTAACATTTTTTTTAGTCAATTCCAGTCCATTTTGATCGGTTTTCGAGTGAATTGGCTAGGATGGTCGGACCAAGTGCCGTCTTGAATTTAGTTCTTGTAATCATGTCATGAGTAAGTGAGGGGTAAACGAGCAGCCATAAATATTTTTTCCTTCCTTTTTGGATACAAGCAAAGCATTTTGCTATTCATTGAAAAGACAAATGATTTTGATGTACAAGACTCCTGTGAAGACTAGACATGACTTAATTACAAAGGAAACAATTGGTGGCTTGACCAATTTCATGGTCATTGTTTGATCGGGACATAATGAGATAAAATAATTGAATTACACGATCGTCAAAGCTGATAGGTCTATTATGCTCTTGAAATATTTTATACTATTTGGGTAGTCATGATATATTGCTAGATGTTACTCATGATTTATAGGAACTAGAGATTAATCGGGACAATCGATTCTCTTGGTTGTGTTAATATGTTAGTATAAATCTTATTGTCAACTTAGTGATGAACTTAAGGATATCACACGTAATAACCAATTCAAAATGACGTTAGAACGGAAGAGAGAATATTACACATGTGTTTGCAATTGAGGCAATTAGAGTAAGTTGAGCTGAAAATCTAAGCTTTGAAATGGTTTTAGACTTTACGGTTGAATTAAAGATTAAAAGCAAGCTTCAGCCTTTACAATCGAATCAAAGATCTGAAATGAGTTTAAATTCAATGACCAAATTAATTATCTAAAGTGAATTCAGAATTAATAGTTGCATCAATGATCTGAAGTGAGTTTAGAATCAATAGCCATATTAATGATTTGAATAAGTTCAAAATTAATGGTCATATTAATGATTTAAAGTGAATTTAGAATCAATAACCAAATTAATGTCTTGAAACAGTTTTAGACTAAAGACTAAATTAAAGATCTAAAACGGTTTCAGATTTAACGGTGATATTAATGTTTTGAAACGGTTTTAGACTTAACGGCTAAATTAAATATCTGAAATAGTTTCATATTTAACGGTTATATTAATTATCTAAAATTATTTTAAACTCAATGGCTAAATTAAATATCTAAATGGTTTCAGACTTAATATTCATATTAATGATTTGAAATGGTTTCAAAATCAATGGGCACTTTCATGATCTAAAATGGTTTCAAATTCAAATGACTAATTGGTGTTCTGAAAAGATTTCAAATATAATGATCACATTAAGGTTTTGTAATGGTTAAAAAATTAATGCCCAAAATAAAGTCTTGCAATAGTTATAAATTAATGTCTAGAATAATATTTTATAATAGTTACAAAATTAATGCCCAAATTAGTGTTTGAAACGGTTTCAGAACTTATGTCTAAACTCAATGTCTAAAGTGAGCTTATACGTTACAACCGAATGAATTCTCTGAAACAATTTTAGAGTTGATGAGCCGAATTAAATGTGATAAGAGATTGATTATAAAATGGCGATTGAGAGAGAAGATCAAAGGATGTCGACAATTATCGAGTGATAATAGTGATTAAATAAATAGTCACACACAAAAGCAATTGTTAGTATAATTGTGGTGGTGAGCTCTCTTAAGTTTCTCTTTACCATTCAACGTGAGTTGGTAGTGTGTTTGAACTAGAGGTTCGATATTTGTGGAGTTAGAACTGAAGAATATCAAAACCAGAGTAAGTTAGAACTTGTGCCACGAGAAGATCAAACATTCGTAGTTAGAATATGATGAACATTAGAACTGACGCTACAAAGATATCATGCGTTTGCGGTTTGGATCCGAACACATCAAAAGAATATCGAAACCAACGTTACGAGAAGACCAAACTTTCGTGGTCAGAATCTGAAAACGTCAGAACCAAACCTTTTGAGCAATGATCAAGGGTAATATGATTAGACTCCTCATTTCTACGTGCTTTTTATTAAAATGCACAAATAATGTTAAGGAAATACGTGTGCAGATGTTTTTGCTTTCGTTGCAAATTCAAATTGTTTTGATTCATTTTTGCCTATGTATGTGGTCTTCTTTTTCGAAACAAATCCCAATATGTCCATAGTCTCGTTCTTCGTTCTTTTCTTTTCTCTCGAGTTCGTGTTCCAACGCACTGATCGTGCACCAAACGCCGGGCCCTCGATCACCGTCCTCTTCACAGCCTCCATCCCCGGGATCAGCAGCGCACCACATGTGGAACAGCAGCCAGGCCGGGGCGCTGGTGGCGGCGGTGCCGCAGGGGGGCGAACGTGGAGGGGTTGGGGCTTTTGGATAACTATCTAACGTAATGCACTGTCAAAATATGCGGATAAAATCAAGACTCACATCATTTCGCATTTGTACATCTCTGCTTATTTTTTGATATACCGAGCCCCCGCATCAGATGGGAGAGACCTTGAAGTGCTACTCCCTCTGAGGCTTTTGGAGCTTGGCTCCCGTGTAACTAGCCAGACCATCACGGATAAAATCAGAGCATGACTTGGTTTCGACAAATAGAGGACAGTTTAGGCCCCAGCCGATATGACGAGAGAGGAGAGCGTTTATAAGTAGTGAGAGTTAGGACATGACGTGACTCGCAGCAGACTTTTAGGACGGTAAAGGGCCGGGAATGGACTTAATCACCCTTCATATTAGGGGAACATTGGTAGGCTATATGAGCCGCTGCTGACGACGACGCAAATACTGTAAGCGGGAGAGGCTTTCCAGAACGATTGACACTCAAAATCCATTTCCAAATCATCACCATCTTATATGATCGCTTGAGTACTTTCTTTGGAGGCTTGGTGTCCGCGAAACAGACTGTAGCCATATTTTCATCACCAGGTTCAGAGGAGCTTTGATTAATCATTTCACAGGACGCTTCAGAGGGGAGCGAGACAGAGAGAGAATGGGAAGCTTTCGTGCATGGCGCGATCACTTTGCGAAGGAACAAAAATTGGAAATATCTATTGAATAAACCCTTTACAGATTGATCAATAAGGTGGCTTGTATTCTCTCCGACTATATGCATTTTACGTACGAAATAAGATCCAGAGGAAGCGAATCTAGGCATTATCAGCCGTGTCACTAGCAGCCTCCGATTTATGTCTTCCCGTCGCTCTTATGTAGCAGAACACCGCCACCAAGAATGTCGTGGCGAGGCCGCCGAGTATGACCCCGCCACCGGCCACAGACTTATCCACCGACGAGTGACGCTTCTGTTTCGCCAAAAGGTGCTCTTGCTCGACCGACGAAGTCGGCGACAGATCAGAAGAGCTCGCCTCGCTCTGAGCCAGGGCACGAGACGGGCTTGCGCTTGGCCCTCCGAAGGCCATCTCAAGTCTCATTTGATGTCTCCCAAGCTTCCGATTCGTCATCTCTTGGGCCGCTGTCAGCGTTGCGCCGCGGACAGCTGAAGTCGAAGAAGAATCGGGAGAGTCTGACTTCAAATCTGCCGTCGCGAAAACCAAAAAGCATCAGCCATAATGAAGAAAAGGAGGAGAGATCTTGCCATTGCTCTTTGTGATGAGCGATGCTTTTTCTCTTTTTGGGCTGATGCTGTTGTGGAGGAGATTGATAGATTTGGCTAGAGCTCTGATCCTTATAAATAGTCCTCAGGCAGCGTTGCGTTGTAGAAGGGATTGCCCAGTCGTGTGGTACGATGGAAATTTCCTCCCCTTTGAGACACTGCACGACTTGTTTATTGATTATTTTAACTTTTGTATTAATGGGTTTGTCTGTGGAATAGGAGAAATTGAGGGAGATACACGTGTAGGGTATAAGTTAATTAGGGATACAACTAAGAATTTAAGCAGGGGGAGACAAGATCTCTACTATGTTTATTGGTAAAGAAGCATTACGTTTAGGTTGGACAAGAGATTAAATTAAGAAAAATGGAAGGCATCGATGACCCCATTCAAACTTTTGTTTAACGCACATTTTTTGAATTTTCTTGAGATCAGAGAAGGTGATAGGAAGTTACAAATTCACTTAGCACTGCAAGAGCATTTAATTTCGCTAACCTTCACTTCGTTTTTACGTCGAACTCTGTCTACATCCTTCACCTTTTGTTCTTCAGATCTGTGAATTAGGTCTCACTGATTCTCTGAATGTCCGATTAATTATTTAAAGAAATGGTACTTGTAAAGAGATAATTATCCGAAAAAGAGTCTGCTTTTAGTAATTGGTAACATTTCGAAGTAGAGTAGTCATCTTTCGAATTTTTACATGTCTTTTGCATTTACAAATGTCGACGGTCTTTTTCTCTTTTCTCTTTCTCTTTTTCTTTTTGTCAGAAAAAAAAAATGCACCCACAGTTTGCGTGTAAAGAAATATACATGCTTGTTTTAATCTTTAACGAATTTATACACACAATAGATAATAGATGTTCTTTTAAATCATGCACGAACGAGAGTTAGTCAACTCATTTTTTAGGGCGAAGTAATGGTGAGAAATGGGCTAGTGGCAGAGGGATCATATATCATAGTCCTTAAACTTTGTTATTGTCCCTGGACTTTATTTTGGTTTCATCAAATTCTAAACCTTTTGAAATTGTTATGTGACATCTTCAACCTCATATCAATTGGAAGAGACCCTCTAAAGTTATTCATATGTTAACACCAACCTTCAAATGGTCACTGGTTACTCAGAGTATGCCATTTGGGGCTAGTTCTTCATGGAATGAGCCGGGTCATTTTATAGATGGTATCAGAGCTAGTCTCACAAGATTAGTGCCTGATGCAACTTGTAGAAGATTTTTAAGATGACAAAAGAGATCGGAATGTACCTAACCACATGTTGAATTCTACAAACTGACATTGACGGGACGTTAGGTCTTTAAATTTAGTAGTTTGTGACAACCTATGTGCTATGTGGAGATAATTATAAAAAAAATTCTAAACTTATTTTGCGAATACAAATTCAGTTATAAACTTTTCAATTTGACCAAATTAGTTCTAAACATTTTGAAGATTTGCCAATATAGTCCTTTAAGCCAAGTTTGGCCAGAAATTTCAGTTGTGGACTTTGACTATCCTATATGGTACTGTTGTTATTGACATAAACAATTTTTGCATTTTTTTTTTAATTTATAGATTTTTTTTAATAAATTGTTTGATGTTTCTCTTTTCTTTTCTTTTCTACAATTGGGTCCAATGACCCTTGTCAGCCAATGATGGAATAAAAAGAAAAGAAACAAAATAAAAAAAATTACAAAATTTAGAAAAAATCTAAACAATTGCAAAAAGTGCCATATCGATAATTTGTCCGCAAAAATTGACCGGAATAACTACATTGGCAAATCGTCAGAATGTTTAGTATTAAATTGACTAAATTGAAAAGTTTTACATTGAATGGTATCTATATAATAAGTTTAGGACTTTTATGGTAATTTTTCCATGCCACATGGGTTGGAATAGGTCCTAATGAATTCATAAGTTAGCACTTCTATTGGGGCCTGAAGACCCCGGGGGGTTGTTCGTTTCATGATTAGTTTAATGTTTTCTCATCGAATAAAGACAGACATCTCATGATTTTGTTCCGTTATGATGTTTTACTCTATGAAGAATTTCGAAAATAAAAGTTATGAATTTTGCATCTCTGTTCAAAGAAAGGACATGCCAGACTTCAAAATGTGAAATTAATGTCCACTATACAGTGTGGTGTGTCCGTCCCAGTCAGTAGTATTATGTTAACTATATAAAGATCGGGTTGATAAACTTTTACAAAGTTTAAGGGTCTATTTATTCAAAAGAAAAATATTTTAAAAAAATTATTTTCGACTTATTGGTATTTGAATAATGAAAAACTAATCGATTTCCGGAAATCATTTTTCATAAACTGGAAACAAAGATTGAGAGAAGATAACTTCCCCTTATGATAAAAAGAAATCACTTCCCTTAATTACCAAATAAATGATAGCTAAACATTTTCCTTAAAAATGATTTCCATTGAATATATTTTCCGATGTCATGAAATTTTCAGTGAAATAGATGCATCCTAAAAACACAAATCATTTAGTGGTCTAAATGCATTTGTTATAGCTCAACCCGTTAATTAATCTTTGGCGGGACAAATAATTTCGCTTCTAAAGGTTGGTTAACGGAAGATATGATGTGGCTAGTTCTTGCTTAGAGCATGTGACATGCAATGATGAAGAGATCATCGTTCCCTAATCGTATCGATTCGTTTGGTGCATTGGTGGCATAAGGACGACAAAAGCCATGCACGCCTTGCAATTTGTTTTTGGGGGGTTGGGAGGAGCATAGGATGGTTAGGAGTCTGTCTTTTGTCCATGGGTGGCCCTGACCAAATCATTCACGTCTGTAGAACAAAATAATTGGTGGTATCATGTGCATCGCGGGTCATATTTTGTTATCACCTAATTTAGAAACAGATAAATTTTTAGAGCATACAATCAACCTCACTTTACTTGGTCACATTTACCCTTTCGATGCTTGAAATTCTCCTTATGGTAAATAAATACGAGTCTCCAATGAGAGAGAGAGAGAGAGAGGTGAATAATGCACAACGGCATTTTGGAGGGACGATAACAAAAATTAATCGATGTTTACAATCATAAATGGTCATCGCGCGCATGTGATAGAGAGATGTGTGTGTTGTGGGGGGTTGGGGGGCTGGGGGCATCAACAATTACAAACTCATGTTGATCTTGTGAGCAATCAATGAAGGGGATCCAAACTTGGGACATTCCACTTCTTGAGACAGACTAGCAAAGGCCTCGCCATTTCATCAATCTCCGCATTACTAAAACATAAGTCTATCTTTTTGTTCATCTCACCACCTCTTTCCTATATCGTAACACATTTTCCCGGCACATCAGACTGATCTTATGCTAATCGACACTTGGCTAAACTATGTACAATTTGTCTGTGGTATAGGTGCCATCTTTGGTACGAAATAACATTAGCAGGGAGCGACACTGGTGTCCACCCCATCATAAACTTATTCCAATGCTGGTTGAACCAAATGAATACAAATCTCAGCTTGTCCCAATGCCGGTAGAACCAGCACGATAGACAAGGAACAAGCATATTCTAAACCAGGAATAATTTGTCTGAACATATATGTATTAACCCCCACATGATCTTCTACTCTAGGTCCAAATACACTATGAAACCCATTATCATTTCTTTTATCTGTAATTAAGGCCCTTATATTTTTCAAATTGGAATCTGCAGCCTACCTTCTTGGTGAAGAGTGCCAAGAAAACTGGAGACACCGTACAGGCTTTTTTTAATTCTCCAAAGCTTCTATAACACCATTTTCGCATAGAATAAACCATTCTTGAAAGCAAACAGAGAGGCAGGAGATGCCCTTTATGTGGGAAACAATGAAGGTTCCGTGGCAGCTTGAAGTGACCAGACCAATGCAAAGATAAGATTTGATTAATGAGTTCTGCGTCTGTCGCTGTCTCCATCTCTCTACGAATAACGTTACACACTGCCATTTGATCCGGAGAATAATATATGATAGTAAGGTGAGCGATTGTAAGGTTCGCTAAGTCACATTTGATAAAAATAAAAAACGAAGGGTTTGCTGGAGATCCTGAAGGAGCCAGCTCATGGGCGGGTGGTGGTCAACCTCCATGGTTGGCCGGCTCGCACGTGCACTGAGTCCCCCTGACAGAGACAGCCTCTAGCCAGCAAGGCCTTGATCAATATGGAGCGAAGAGTGCAGTGGATTCTTCCCCACAAATGCTAAACATATTAGAATCGGTCAATGAATTCTGATATATTAAGCGATACGAACTATAATTGGATGCTAAATATGGCCTATTATCTGTGGCTCAAGATGTACTCCTTCGACTTGGGGTGAAAGCGCGTTTCTAGGTTTCTGAGGACGACCGGAGAATTGGCATGGGCCCGGATGCCAAACTGTGGGAGCGGAACACGATGACGGTAACCAGAAAATCTGTTAGGCGTCCGGGAAAAGGGATCACCTGGCCTGGCACTTGGGCTAGGTGGCCGGGCCACTGGCCGAGTGCCCGAGCCACTTGTGGGGCCACCCACCGAGTCGGCAGTCGAGTGGTCGGGTGCCGGGACAAGTGGCGGGGCCAGTGGCAGAGATTCTCAGCCACGCCTGGCCCACTGGCCGAGCTCTAGGTCACATAGTCATGGGCTCGGCCCAGAATTACGGGCACCCGAGATATCCACTGCCCATTTCATAGCAATAAGAAGGCACCCGAGGTGCTTTGGGCATGCACCCGACTGATGATATGGAGCACGATCTGCAGATTTTAGAAAGATGTTTTTAAGGTTTGGGTTGACCCCTAATCCATTACAAACATTATATGAGTGAGACAAACACTTCTTTTGTGAGATTAGAGTGCAAGTATAATCAAGCGATTGTTATCTACTTTTTTTATTCCTAGATCTTGTCTACTTTACCGAAAAGTGTTGATGAATTTTTTTTTCATGAATGCGGATGGATTGATATGAATGGGCAATTACAAAGGGTTCTTTGTTGCTTTTGGATAGGAAAGTAAATGATAGGAAATTTAAAGATACGAAAACTGGAGATAATCACAGTCAACCATTTAAATTGCATGAAATTAAGATAAAAGAGTTCTTTAATTGGTTGGAAGTTTTACAAAGAGCAGATGTGGCTATTTGATGTGGTTATTCAAAGCCCACAATTGATGGTTACAAATGATTTTTGAATTTTTTTTTTTTTAAAATAACTTCTTAATCTTATCTTCATTAACAACTAAATTCTTAATCCTATATGTGGTTACAAAAAGTTATATTATCCACAATTTCTTATTATCTAGTAACAAAGTTACAAATCCAAAAATGTCACTATGCAGCATATTGATGACTTCATCTCCATCAAGCGGTCGATAACTTTCTTAGTGAGTTGTCAATACTCTTCAAGTTGTTGATTGTTCCATTATCAATGATTTATGTTGCTCACAAGACTCTACTATTATCAACTAAGTTTGTTGGTTGTTGATTATAATCAAAAGTCACTCATTTTTTTTATCGATTTAACATATATGAATAATACACCGATCATTTACCACCCCATGTGGTGGCCGCGTTAGCTTGGGCTTCCATCCCCCTCACGAAGGGGATGGGTTCAAACCCCAGTGTGCAGTCGCTAGTAGTATTAAGTGTGACGCCGTGATGGTGGGTCCTGCGCTAGCATCACCAAGGGGTTTTACGGCTCGGGCTGTCGGTTCTGGTTCTGCTTCCTCTTGTCTCCAAAAAAAAAAAAAAAAAAACATCGATCATTCAATTTTTTTTTTTTTGAAAAAAAAAAATTGGATAATCAAGAGTCATCATATACTCTGTTGTCATTAGCAAATTTGATTTTTCCCTACTAAATTGGCTCTTGAATTTTTTTCTTGAAAACAACGCAATTTACTATATTGTGACTTCATGAGTGATGCCACTTGCAATATTTTTGTTTATTAAAACTTCTTTGCTCAGATAATTTGGCTTTCCATTAATTTTATCAAGACATATTTTAAGAGCAAATAGAATATTTTGTCCATCTTGTTAATGTCGAACGAAAAAAAAAAAAAAACGTTGAGTGTATTTAACTCTAGGCATTCTTTTTCCTTTTATTTTGGCAGGCTTTAAGGATCGATAGAGTAAGGCTTGTCGAGCATTGTATTTGCCACATTTATTTCAAAGTTTTCATTCGAGTCAGATTTGTACTCTTACTCACAATTTTCCATTAAAGGCATGTTTTGTGCAAAGATTTCATATGGCCTTTTATCTCTATCTTTAAGATGTCGTTCATATTTAAATACTCTTGTTGCCAATTGAAGTAAATCATCAAAGTCCTGGCTTTTGAACTTTTCTCTTAAATTAAATTTCAATCCATCAAAACCTAAATTTGTGAAATCTTTTTCTAAGAGTGAAATAACGTATTTATTCCTAGCCTTCTTTAAATCGCGCAACAAATTAATCGATCAACTCATTGTATTAATAGGAGAAAAGAGGATTGAAAAGTCAAAGAAAAGGAGAAAACAAAGTGAATCGCTCATCCTTTTAAAGGGGCCAAAGTAGTTCGGGAAAAGAGCGAGGCAAGTAAGAAGAAAGAAGAAGGAAAGGGGAAGAAGAGGAAGGGGGTTTCACATGTGCACACCAACGAGACCTCGCCAAGCCAACTTAACTACGTAATGCAATGCCTGATAAGTGGTCGCGCCCCTCATTTGTCCGATCGGACTAGTTTTTAGGTTTAGGGCTCAAGTTTGAAGTTTTGCGAGAATCAAGCTGTGAAGTCCAATTTTTGTTGTTGTGGAGCTTTGGGATTTCATGAAAATGGCGGTTAATGGCATCGTGGAGCCATAGGGTTTGTCGAGAGTTGTTTTCAAGCAATGGATTAGTTGAGCGAAATTTTAGGGTTTTGCATTCGAGTTCCGCATTGAGATTAAAGTTGAGTAATCGCTTTGGATGAGCAAAATATTAGCGTTTAGACGTAGTTTATTCATTTCATAGTTAATATAAAGTTTTATGATTTTAACATTATTCATTGCTTATTTGTTAGAACCGCGAGTTCGACAATATAAGTACCGTTTATTGTTTGGTCGTAAGTGACAAGGTGAGTGGTACTATGTATTGAACTAAAATGAACATTTTTGTTGCATAAAGCGGGATTGATTATTCACTACCTTTGAGTTATTTGAGAACGGTTTGAGAAACATATTATGAAATGTATCATGATAATTTATGTATATGTATTGCTTGGTGAAAGGGTTTATGAATGACTTGAGAAATGATTGAAAAATGATAGATGGCTATGTTGCGAAAAGTTATTTGCTTGATTTATGAGATTAATTTCTGAATTAGATTACTAGTATTGAAGGATGGTTTTTTATGCTCAATATGAATGTAAAACCAGTGAGGGGTTTTCGGAGGTATGCATACCAGTTTAGGATATTCTTTTGGGTCAAGTCATCGATTTTGTGAGTAGAAACCTTGCCAAGAGAGGACTCTTGGTTGCTTTGTCACTAGGTATTATATCTTAACCATGGTAGGATATTGAATAATAGATTGGTCAATGGATGTACATTGATGTGTGGTTTTTGATAGAAATTAATCAATAGATTTGACCATTAATGCTTGAGTTGTGATAATGGTTTCAATGAATTTTTCATATAAGTATAAACCCTCATTGATAAAAAACAACTCATATATGATTCAATATGTATTTTAAACTTTGAGTTTGAGTTATGAAGTTCTGGTATTGCTTTGTATACATGCATCATGTTACTTGATTTACTTAGATGATATGTATTACTTATTGAACCGTGATTGCTCATTGCACTCGTCTTTCATGTTTTCAAGTCCTCGATTAGCGTCAAGTAGACTAAGAGCGATATTGATGAGGACTTTTGGGATTTGGATTTGGTGATTTTAGGCTATGTCCTTCAGATGAAAGGATAGTTATGTCATCACCATTTTTTTTTTTCTTTTTATGGTTTTGGGGTGTGACCAAATTAGTATACCAGGTAAAAGCAATTTTTGACAAAGACAAATGAAACAATTTAAGTCTTAAAAACTCATTCGTCCTTACTTCCTTACACTAGGCTATAAATCGAATAATGTATTTGATGGTTGATTGTTCATCTTCGCCTACAAAAATGATGCGATCGCGCATTTTAAAACATCTTGGGAATAGCATAATCTCTGTTAAGTAAGCAAGCCATGTCAGCAAATGCATTTAACTTTTGCTTACTAAACGAGCCATGACTTTGACCACAAAAAAAGAAGAAGCCATGACAACAAAATTGCATGACATGGCAATTTATCAAATAGAAACCTCACGTTGAGCCAAATTTGAAAAGTTTTAGTAGTTATGTTCTAATTGTTTTACGGAAAATGTGATATTTTTGGAAAATATTTTCTAGAAAATTATATTTAGAAAAATGACAAAATTTTCGGATGTTTTTCTAAAACTTGAAAATGAAATCAAAAATATGTTTTTGTCATTTGAAATGGAAAAATTGATTTGATTTTCCAAAATAGACATGTACTATTTGAGTCCGAGTAAGTTATAGGAATCGAGTATAAGCACTAGAGTCCTAGGTTTGGTGGACTCAAATACGAGCAGCTGGGATTAGGACACAGGCACTGGGGATCGAGACATGGGCACCTAGGTCCCTGTGCCCAACCTCGATGGACCCAAGAATGGGCACCAAGGTCTCGGGCCTAGCCTCAATGGACCTCGGCATGACCTTTGTGGACATGTGCTCGGATACTAGGATTCTTGCGCTCATCCTTTGTGGATCCTATCTCGGGTGTCCGGGAATTGAGCACGAGCACTAGGTATTGGGCCCGGTCTCAATGGACCTAGGCAAGGGCGTTAAGGGCCTAAGCGCAAGCACGGGGTCTCGGATTTGCCTTGATAGACCCAAGCAATATTATTGAGGATCTAGGCACAGGCACCAAGGTCAGGAGCCCAGCCTCAATGGACCCAAGCTTAGGCACTGGATAGCTAGTCCTAGATGTCGGGGTTTTGGGAACTAATGTTGGGGTTTTTGTGCCTAAGCATAAAGTTTCAGGCTAAATGTTGATACATTGTCATATTTTGAAAAGTGATTTTCGATTTTTCAAAAAGGACATAATTTTCCTGAATTTAGGCATAGGTTTTCTATTGACTAGGAAAACATTTTCAATTGACTGAATTTCTATGCAAAATAAACATGGAAAAAAGAGGAAAATGTTTTCCCGGAAAATATTCCATTAAACAGACAAAGCCTTAATTTAAAAAGCACAAAAGTTCAGGTACTTATGACGTCGTTACCTCCTCATTTTTAAATTATATCTAAATATTAACCAAAGATAAACACACACAAAAAGAAAAAAAAAGAAGAAAAAAAAAGGAGCTTCTCATACTATTCTATCCTATAGAAAGTAGTTTATACCAATCTTAGTCTCATATCTTATGGATAAAGATGCTCAAGAGATTCCTCTATAAAAAATTGTGAGTTTGAAAATGAAAAAGGCGTGACTAGAGTTTGAACCTCATTTTGCATTTCAGAATAAGTTGAAGAAAGGACCTGCAACTTTACTCTGGCTAATGTCAAAATCGGTTACATTCACGATTTCACCCAACCTATTTGAACAAAAAAAAAAAAAAATGCAGATAATTATGTATTCGTGAAGTCGTCATGAGTAGAAGCTTCTAATCTTCTACGGCATTTTTTATTTGAAAGATGAGAACACAAACAAAAATCAAGGTGGGTGTTTTCTACCCATATATGATTAAATCTAGTCATTTTTACTAAATAGACAAAACCGACCATAATGATTTTCATATCAGCACAATTTGCTTTAACTTATTTTTTTTTTTTTTTTAGGGCGCGTTTGGTAACGATTCTGCCCCGGAACAAATTCTGATCGAAATGATTATTTTTGATTATGTTCCCGAGAACCGATTCCCAGTAAAAGAACGCGTTTGGTAACCGTACAAAATTTCTGATTCTGGAATAGAATTACGTTTGGTACCATGTTCATTGATTTTGTTTCAAATCAATTTATTTTAATTTTTAAATAAATTTTAAATAATTTTTATAATGTTTTCCTTTTTTTTTCCTTTTTTTCTTTTTTTTTTTTTTTTTTTAATTTTATTTTTCTCCTATTCTAATTCTTCTTCGGGCCGGTTGTCGGCCCTCGGCGAGGCCGGCCCTTGTCGACTCGACCTCGTCGATAGCTGGGTGAGGCTCGCCTAGCCATCGGCGGGGTTGGGCGAGCCTCGCCGGTGGCTAGGCTTGCCTCCGGCGAGCTCGTCGGACCGATTGCTGGTGACCGGCGGTGTCGGACGGCGGCGGCGGCGGTGACCGGCGGACAAAGGTGGCGGGCGGCGGTTGCGGTATGGCGGTCTATGAAAAAGAAGAAAAGAGAAGAAGAAGAGTTTTGATTCTCAATTTTGTTCCCGAACAAGAATCAACTTTTTTTTTTTGATTCTCGTCCCAAACTGATTTTGGGAACAAATTTGTTCCCCATAACAAAATTTTTACCAAACGTGATTCTCGTCCCAAACTGATTCTGGGAACAAAAAATTAGAATCTGACACTGTTGGGATGGTTACCAAACAGTGCCCTTAGTGGTTCTCTTTAAATTTAAACTTGTTGCTATTTGATTAAAAAATAGTCTCTTCTTCATCATTACTCTCATAATAACTTATCTATTCTTTGTTCTTCCTATCTCAAAAGCTCACTTTCCTAATGATTTTATTATTTTATTTTTATTTCATTAGTCTTAAAAAATCAAGTCTTTTTAGTTTATGTATAAAATTTTTTGTTTTTTTTTCTTTATTATTGATGAGACACTTTCACACATAGCATGTAAGATGTTACCGGAGTATCTAGAAATACACTAAAATTATTGATGCGAAAAAAAAATTATACATATTGAGGTATCTTGATATTTTTCAGTGAACACTTCTTAAATGAAATAATTTTTTGTCAACCAAAATGAATGAAGTTTCACTGGCTTTTTAAAAACATTCTTATGTTTCCAAAAGCTTTGATTTATCGCATCTTTTAAAGTGTTACGTTGAGGAATATAACTGTGATTTTGTTTTTGGAGTATCTTAGAAGGTTCTTATATATATATACACACACACATCATCCAATCGTTCCATTATATGTATAATATTATAAAAGAAAAATAATAAAAAAGAGTTTGATGGAGATATGTACAACAAAAATAAAAGTTTATGACGCATATTTATGTTAAAGGTTTTCTATATAATACTTAAAAATTTATTCATAAATTTTCTAAATAACGTAGAAAAACACTAGGTGCAATGGCTTAGTGGGAGTGATCATCGGAGCTAGAGGGGCCACAGTAGGAGCAGCTTTCGGTAGACTTCTAGGATGGTGAAGGGGTAAAAATAAATTGAATTGTGCAATGAACAAAGGAGAGAGTTCATGGATTATACATGTGCAGTTGGAATTAACTCATAAGAGTCATCTATAAAATGTAACGGCAAACATTTAGTATTGAAATTCCAATGTTAAGCGTGGAGAGGTTGCCATCAAAGTAGAACAATAAGGAATATACAAGTACCCACCATCGTCTAATTTTTTGAAGAATAAAAATTAATTTTCAAACGCATTTTGGCTGCTTTAACCTCGAGCTCTAATTTCAAGCCTAAGCCCCACAACCATGGCAACAGTGAGACTACAACTAAGATTCAAGTGAAGGGAGATATGCGTGCAATATACGTGCAACATTTGTGCAAGATACGTGCAATCTTGAAAGTATCGACGGTATTGGTATATCAAATAAGTTGAAGACAAACAACTTTTGAAGGAGGTTGCTTTATTGGATATCCAAAGGAACTTTATAATAGAAAGTGGGCTCACTGTGGGGGAAGGCTTGATCAGCCCGAGACCCAAGTTGACTGGACCTAAGCTTGGGCTAGGTTCTTCGGGTCTCGAGAATCATATAATATTATGTCGACACCTGATTTTGTCAATCGGGTAAAATTTCCTTATAAAAATATATAAAGGGGTAAGGTAGCATAGGTAACAAAAAATAGATAAATAGGCAATTTCAAAAATTAATTAATTTATTAAAAGTTCGGCTACTTCCCTTTGGTTCGCATAAACCAGCCCAGCGTCCACGACCTTCCATTTTTCTGTTGGGTTGCAGATGGGGAAATCGACGCCTACGATTCATGAGCTCATGGAAGTCACTCAAAAGAGCGCCACGCTAGATCGGCACCAAGATTGAGTGGGAAACCCCAGCCGTTCATCAATGCAGATAGAGAATCGACAAACTGGAATATGCGGTCTCACAAAAACAACTATGAAATGCGCCTGCAGAAGGAGGTGCGTCCAGGGGGCACGGCGCGACGATCCGCAAAGCAAGTGGTGCCAAAACAAAGAGGAAACAAGAAGGGAAAACAGAGGAAAAACAAATGTGGCTATTTTCCGTCACTCTCGGCCGAACGAACCCTCACCCCTCGATCGTGCCCAACTAGCCCCTCCACCGTTGTTATTCGGTGGTCTCTAGCCGGCATTGTCACATCTTAAAGCGGTTGCCCATAGCTCCCCCTCATTCCAGGTAGGGATTTTTACGAGCAAAGCTCATTCCCCCGAAGCCTTCCCTCTTGCTTTGCCCTGTGTCCCGCCATTTCTAGTTCATTTGCGTGCCGTGTCGGAATGAGTCATTTTCGTTAGTCTTGAACTCTATTTGTTGATTCTTGATTCCTTTTGGCCCTTAGATGCGTCTTTCTTTTTTGAACACTGAGATGGGTCTAATAAAGCAACGTCTTTTTTGCCATGTCCAAAGGCACTTTAGTACAGCTTGCATCTGATGTTTGTTTTGTTGGTCATTGATATGGTTTTCTTGGATTTACCTTGCCGTTGTTGCTTTGTACGTTGTAATTTCACATTCATGCCCACGGCGCTGTTTGGTGGTCCGCGAGGGAGCAAAACCCTCAACTCATTCTTGGAGTTATGGCATTGGGAAGGGTTTGTGATGGTTCGACTTTATAGCCCACACTTTGATAATTTTCTGTGAACACCCGGCACCAAACGAGAGTGTTATCGATGGGGACTTTTGGAAGTAAACTTTGGGTATGTTTTGAGTCTACGTCCTTTGGATGGAAGGATGGCCGTGTCACCCCCATCCCTATAGTTTTCGAGGTGTGACATTAACGATGTACCTATGAATACTTTAAAAGTGTGGTTTAAGGCAAACCCACTAACCATGTGGTTTAAGGCAGTCCTACTAATCTTATGGTTTAAGGCAATCCCATTAATCATGTGGTTTGAGGTAGTCCCACTAACCGTGTGGTTTGAGGTTGTCCCATTAATCATGTGGTTTGAGATTGTCCCACTAATCGTGTGGTTTAAGGCTGTCCCACTAATCATGTCATACCCCGAAACCATCATAAAAGAGGGGTGACACGGCCATCCTTCCACTCAAAGGACGCAGCCTTAGGGCTCCCAAAATCCAATTCCTAAAAGTCCGCTTGTCGATATCACTCTCGTACTACTCATCATTAGCTGATGAACTTGAAAAAGATTGGCAAATAAAGGAGTGAGCAACCACAACTCAGTGAATAGTGCATCTCTTTAAGTAGATTGAGCACCCACTATGCATATTTACAAAACAAAACCACAACTCTTTTAACTCAAATCCAGGATATAACAAACATAAACTAAAAGAATATAAGTTACATGTACTTAAGAATAGCTACATTCATTTCACAATAACATCAAAACAAATGTCAATGGTCAAATCCATTGATCAATCTCATTAAGTCACACGCCAATGGTCCATTCCATTAATTAATCTCATGCCACACATCAATGGTCTATTCCATTGATCCATCTCATATGAAACCACACGTCGATGATCCATTTCAACGACTAAACTCAAATCATATGTCAATGGTCCACTCCATTGACCAAATTCATATCAAATGTCAATGATCCACTCCATTGACCAATCCGTTGCTCAATATCAAACCATGGTCACAATACAATGCCTAGTGACAAGGCGACCATGATTCCTCCCTTGGCAAGGTCTCCACCTATTATTAGCCGGTGGCTCGGCCCACAAGGATATCCTAGAATAGTATGCACATACCCACAAGCCCCTCACTGGGTTTACAACGATATTGAGCATCAATACCAATCCAAAACAATACCATCCACAATCCATAAAATCAAATCCATAAATCATATCATAAATCACCAAAAGATTTCGCAACTCAACTTATTTGCCAAAAATACTTTTCATAAAATATTCTCAAATAATTTCAAGACTCGCCTCATAAATCAATTTTACAATCTGAATCAAATCAAATACATTTTAAAAAGCTTATCACAAATCGATATCAACATAACATTCCATAAATCATCTCAAAGTTGAGCTTTTCATGAATAGGTTTCACAAACCCAAAACATGTAATATTTCTCAACTTCGTTCATCAAACAAAATATATATTCATCAAAAAGTTCTCACACTATTTTCAAATATCAAAGTGTAGCAAATGCCCGATCCAACTTTTATGCAACAAACATGCTTATTCATAACTCATAAAATATCAAATCTTTATAATTTTGAAGACATGAGTTTATAAATTCTTAGAAGAGATAACACCACTCATCTTGGAAAACTTAAGATCAAATAACAAGTTTTACTCGAATTGTCGAACTCGCGATCCTATCAAATAAGTGAGAAGCAACGTTACAATCATGTAAAACGCTACCTCAACTACAATTCGACTCAACTAAGCTTGAATGCTTGCAAAACGACTCCCATGCGCCAACAAATCGCTCACCCAAAGCAATTTCTCGAATCTGTCCATAGCGTGAAGTTTAAGCGTGAAAGTTTTGTCATGCCATAACTTTCTCCACCGAACTTCGTTTCAAGCGTACTTATAGTCAATGGAAAGCCCATCCAACATACTACAAGAACCCCAATTTAGCCAACCCTAAATCAAGCTGAAAATCAACAAAATATGGCCCCGAAGTCCTGGTCGTGTACTGTTCATCACGCGTGATAAATTTTAAAATTTTATTTCGGGCAAACCGTAAGCTCAAATCACGATCCATAAAATCCTACAGCTTCACAACATCCCAAGCTATCATTTCTACAAAAATACATAGCTCAACAACTCAAAAATTATACTTCGCCGCTCGATTTTTCCAAAATTCTGAATTTCAAGCCCTAGGTCCGAAATTACTCCAATTGAACAAACATGTGACACGAGCGCTTACTGGGCATTGCATTACATAGTTAAGGTGGCTTGGCGCAGCTCCGATGATGAGAACGCACGAAACCCTCTTTCTTCTTCTTCTTCTTCTTCTTCTCTTCCTCTTCCTTTCTTTGAGCAAGAGCTCTCTGGTCTCCCTTTCTCTCTCTCCTCTTTTTCTTTCTCTCTTTTACTTTTATCTCCTCCTTTCCCCACTTTTTCTTTTATTTTATTTTCTTTTATTTTTATTTCTTTCTTTTCTTTCCTTCTCTCTTTTTCCTTTTCTTCTTCTCTCCCGAAGACTCTCAGTCTCTCTCCTTCTTCTTTCTCCATTTTTTTTACTAGGTCAAAACCCATATTTTACAAACCGTGTGGTTTAAGGCAGACCCACTAACCTTGTGGTTTAAGGCAATCCCACTTACCGTGTGGTTTAAGGTAGTCCCACTAACCGTGTGGATTGTATGATTTAAGTATGATCAAGAATCTCTTGAAAATGCATGGTTTAAGGCTAACCCATGAACCCTTTGGAATTGCATGGTATAAGGATAACCAAGAACCTCTTGAAAGTACATGGTTTAAGGTTAACCCATGAACCCTTTGGAAATGTATGGTTTAAGGGTAATCCATGAACCCTTTGAAATTGTGTGGTTTAACGATGACCAAGAACCTCTTGAAAATACATGGTTTAAGGCTAACCCATAAACCCTTTGAAATTGCGTAGTTTAAGGGTAATCCATGAACCCTTTGAAATTGTGTGGTTTAAGGATGACCAAGAACCTCTTGAAAATACATGGTTTAAGGCTAACCCATAAACTCTTTGGAATTGCGTAGTTTAAGGGTAACCAAGAACCTCTTGAAAGTACATGGTTTAAGGCTAACCTATGAACCCTTTAGAATTGCAAGGTTTAAAGGATGACCAAGAATCTCATGAAAATGCATGGTTTAAGGTTGACCCATGAACTCTTTGAAATTGTGTGGTTTCAGTGGAGAAACCCGTCATTTGAGAATATTCATAAATGGGTACTGCACATCAAATAAAATTCATTATAATAAGTATTATAGTAGTGAAAGCATACTAGATGAAATCAATTTCAGCACGTCATCAAAAACAATATTAAAAGTGTATCGGTAATGAGAAGGCAATGATTGCATAAACAAATCAAACTAATTCCGACCACTTGACAAACTCGCAAAACTATCATCACGCTTGGAAGATATCATTAATTGTCAAATTCTCTTGGGAGAAAAGTCCTTGTCGAAATGACCTTGACTTATGAGAAAGGTATGTTAAGTATGCCGAGCAAGGACCCCTAGTTAGAAAGGGCTTCTCGCATATTCTCAAGAAAAGGGCTGTTTGATCCCATCTCTTCATGTGGGAAATAAATTGATCACTCAATCTCACTCTTCCGGTGTGCAAGGCTTTGAATCATTTGCAATAAGTACACATTGACCAATCTAAAAGGTCTTTTAGAAGGACCGTAATGTAGGTTTGGTCATGGTTTAGCAATGGATAAGCATCATTGGCTATGAAATGAATTAATCACCGATTGACATCTTCATCGGGTTTACAAGTCAAGAAACCTTAAGATGAGATAAAACAACCTTGCTCTCACTTCTTCGAGTGGCATCTTCTTTGGGAAGTCCTTATTTCCACTTTGAATCATCATCATTGAGGAAGAAAAATTAGAAACATTCACTAGCGATCGAGTTTCCAAAGACTCATCGAGCGAACTTAGTCCTCGAGCCGTCAACGATGGTTGGCCAAACGCGGACCCAGATGTGGCTCCACCCTCTTTGATCTTGCCGAAATTGGTGCTGTTGTCGTCGACCCCAGCGGGCGGTGGCCCTTGGCCCAGTCGAGCGAGGGTCGCCGACCCTTGCCGGAGCTAGGCGAGGGCTCGTGAGCCCTCGCCGCCGGTCGCCCGACCCCGGCCGGGCCTAGTGACCTCGGCGGACCCTCCCCCTCCGCCGTCGACCCTTCCGACGGCGGCGGGGGAGGCGGCTGCGGTGAGGGCTCGCCCCTCGGCTCCTCCCTCCCCCCTCTTTTCCTTTTTTTTTCAAAAAAAAAATCAATAGTTTTTTAAATATTTTTATTTTATTTTTAAATGTTTTAAATAAATTTAGTTTTAAATTTAATTTTATTAATTTTTATATTAATTTTTTTACCATGTCAGCACCAAAATGGCGTCATTTTGCACTTTCTTTTGGAAAATCGCCACGTCGGCATTTTGGCCGGATTTTGGTCGGAGTGGCATTTAAGTGATTCATTTTGCTTCGATTTTGGCACTTAAGTATCACTTTCCAAAATTTTGGCACTTAAGGGTGTGCATGACAACGCTTCTTGGCTGGGGAAGAGTTTTTTTTTTTTTTTTTTTTTCCGAAAATATTGTTCTTTTATATTTCGTTCTAGGGAACAATTTCGAGTAAAAAACGCGTTTGGTAACTACACAAAATTTCTACTCTTGGAATAGAAAAAGAATAGAAATGTGTTTGGTAATGCAATAGTTTCTTTTTTGTATTTATTCTTGTTCACGGATCGCCAACCACCAATTGCCATTGCTCGTTGTCACCTCCGCCCGCCGTTGCCCGGACCGCCCGCCCGACCGCCCGCCACGACCGCCACCGCACACCCCATCGGCCGTCGACCATCGGCCGCCCGCCAACGGCCAGGCGGCGGCCGGTGAGTGGAAGGTCGACCGCCGACCGGTGGGGAACAATTTCGAGTAAAAGAACGCGGGCGCCAATTTCGGTAGAAAAAGAATGGTGTTTGGTAATGCGTTTCTTTTTTGTATTTATTCTTGTTCACGGATCGCAAACAGCCAATTGCCATTGCTCGTTGTCACTGCCGCCCGCGGCACCCACGCGGCGCCACCGGGTGGGGGCGGCGGGCGCGTTGGCCGGCGGGGCGGCGGCGGGCGATGGCGGGCGTGAGTGGAAGGTCGGTGGTGGCGGTGGTCGTGCGGCGACCGGTGGTTGTGCGGCGGCGGGCGGCGGCGGTTGGAGGTGGCCACGGCAAGAGAGAGGAACAAAAGAAAAAGAAAAAAGAAAATTGTCTTATTTCTAAAAATTGTTCCGGAACAAGAAGCAACTTTTTTTGTTTCTCGTTTTTTTCTTTCCAAATCTATTCCCTGAATAAAAAATAGAGAAATTGTTCCTGGAAGAAATGTTTTATCAAATGGATTTTATGTTTTTTTTTTTTTTTTAAACAAAAGAACAGAAATCCGGAAGAATGGAAATGTTATCATGCAGACTTTAAGTGTCCCTCCATGCCAAGTTTTGGTATTCCAAGTGTTCGTACCTCTAAGAGAGAGTGTCCATCAAATCAAAATCCAAGTTGATGACATCATCGTCGTCGTCATCATCATCCAATCAAGATTAAGAAGTAATGATGTCTATAACACCTTAAAATATTGACAAAGCAATGAAGTCATTCCAGTTGTTATCTTATTATTATGGATGATTGATTTCAAAATGGGTCGATTCTACCCTAAAATTTGAAATCAGACTAGGTGAGATCGGATCTCGGTTTATGAAACCAGGAAACGACCCACCTAGTCTTGGAACAAGACCGGACAGTGGAGTCAATCAAAAGTGTCCAATTCAATCCGGTCCAGTCCGATTCTTAGAGGGGACCTGGCCCGATGCACGCCCTAGTTGTTGTAACGAAAATGAACAAGAGCCTGGAAATTCAAGAAATTACATAAGCTCAAAAAGATGAACATTGAAACAACAATCCTACAAAGCCCAAAAACCAAAGCAAGCAGACAGAGATGTTGGGCCGGAAAGAAAGAGTTGGGTCTTGGAACAATCTCTAAATTCAAAGATTTTCACGGCGGCGGAGGCCCTCTCTTCCCATCATCCATCCCTGGACCATCCGTTCGATCTTATCTCGCCGTCGCGTAAGCTAGAGCGAATCGGACGCGACGACCATGGCGATGAAAAAGATCGCAACCCGCATCTGACCCACAATCGCAAAAGCCCCATTATCTTCTTCATCCTCGCCACCCACCGTATTTCCCGGCGGCCGCTTCTCGCTCCGGTCACGTCTCGAGCTGCAGAACAAGGAAGACGAACGGAATGTCCACCCTGCGGATGTCTCTCCTCCTCCCGACCCCTCCGCAGACCCTCTCCTTCTCGAGAACCCTGGCTTCCCCGAATGCCCAGGTCGTCCTCCTCCGCACCGAGCTCTCCCACCTCTCCCTCCGCCGCGCCCCCGGGACGGCGCCGCCCATCCGGATGGGCGGGGGGCCGAGGACCTTCCCGGGCGGCGTCTCCAAGTGGCAGTGGAAGCGCATGCAGAAGAACAAGGCCAAGCAGCTCCTCAAGGCCCGCCTCTGCCGGGAGCGCCAGATTTACGAGATGCGCAAGCGGGCCGAGCTCAAGGCCGCCGTCTCCGAGCTCGAGAGGCCGTGGGAGGCCGTCGAGAAGGCCCCCCGGCTGTTCTCCGTCGGCGCCGACGACCAGCTGAAGGCGCTCGCCGACCGGTTCCAGCGGCCCGGAGGGTTTGACATGTGGACCGATTTTGGACGGGCCGCAGGTGTTCGGCGGGGCGGAGGCGGAGCTTCCTTCCGCCAGGTTTTTCCCCAAAGGGGTCGTGCACAGCGTGAAGCCTTATGGGAGAATCGGTGATGGCAAAGAGGACGAATCGGATGGTGGTCCGGGGAATAGCAGTGGCAAGGCAATGGCTCAATGGAATGGCGGTTACCGGGGGAGGAAATCTCGCCGGGCACGCCGGAGGGGAATGATTGGGGCAGATGGGCATTCGGGTTCTGATTCGATCGACTCCGATGGGGAGAACATGAGTTCTCAGGGCTCTGTGGAATGGAGTGGCGTGGCGGCAGTGAAGAACGAGAGGGAAGTCGGTGTCGGCTTGAGGAAGGGAGGTGATAGGAGGAGGGACCATGGTGGATCAAATGGGAAGGATTATAGGAGAGTTGGGACTGATCAGAAGAAGAGAGGTGAGAGTTACTCCAGTCGAGGTCGTGGCAGTAGGATCGGCGAAATAATTGATGGCATGAAGAAGCCAAGGGACTCGGTTTCAGAAGTTTATGATATGAGTTTGCATCGAGATGGAAGTTACGGGCTGTGAGCTCTCTGTAGGTCATATCATTTGAATTTTGGGGCCTAGGAGATTGAAATTGGTGAGGCATAAAATTTCTGTCTGGTAATAAGACTTTGCCTGATTGGCAACGGAGCTGACGGATGGTTGAGCAACCCTGTGATGGAAGAAGCGTATCTGGAGGACGGTCAGGTAGAAATCACTCATCGCTTCAAGATGTACAAATATATTAGGCTTATAGTTGTTAGTTATCTCTTTCTGTACATTGGCCTTCTCATTTGTATATTGGATGCAATAGTGGAATTGTCATAGGTTCAGAAGCCAAGAGACCACATTACATGTCTGAACTAGCTTCATGATGCATCAACTATGGTTTATCATGGGCTATGCAAACTGAAGATGACTTGTTTAAACTAGCTGCTGTGAATTTCACTTTCAAGTTGGTCTGTTATTAGCTCTACTCATCGACTGTTGTGTGGATTTGTGAGAGAGAAACATCCTTGGTAGGCTTACATATTCTGTCGGTAACTATGTTATTTCCTCAAGAAGTTTAGCCAGTCTTGCTATTGGATTGGTTCCTACTTTCTCTCTTGCTCGTTTAAGGACAATATTGAGAAGAATAAAGGTTTCAGTTTTTCTTTCGTCGCTTGGACATAAGAACAGATCTGATAAATTCTTATTAGTCTATCCCCCTTTTATGTGCGACTGAACAAGATACCCGCAAGGATCGGGATATGCTAGTATGGGACGTGGGGGGGAAAGTAAGCATAGCCTTGTCAAATTTTAGCTTTTCCAGCAAAATCAACCAAGCGTATCCAGTTTTGTTCTTGCAACAGCCAAATTTACTTTGTGATTGCTCTGGAAATTTGAATGATGGATTAATATGGTTATTACTTTGGCACAAGTTGTCCTGAGCTTTCCCATGAAGCCTTTTTCCCATCTGATTCACTTGCATTCTGGCTGAATTCAGATGACAGTTTTCTCATGATTTAAGCTGTGCTAGGACTGCATGAAACTATCCATTGCTTACAATTCGACTTTCTGGTATATGCTTTTCTGGAGAAATCAATGAGTTTTGGAACATCTCCTGCGAGAACGTATTATAGTGAATTACTGATCTGCAACTTTCACCTGTATTTCTTCTCATGGAGGCATCAGGCATCGATGCAAGTTACCTTCAGATTTCGTGACTTGCCATTGCAATTCATTTCTCTTTTTGTATTGTTTGCCTTTGCCCTTGCTCTGCAATGCATGCTCCAAGGATGCAACCTCCACTTTTTTATCTGTTGCACGAACTACTCTTTTTTTGAGCTTCAAAATTACTGTCTGGTCCCTCTCTTTGGGCATCTCATGCATGTATCTTCAGTTGTGTGGCTGGAACGTGGGTTTCATGTTGTTGCTACATACATAGGGAGATGATGCTCGAACGTTTCTGAACATGTTGATCTGCTGGTAACAAAGGATCATTAACGCTCCACATCTGCATTATCGGTGAAGAAACTCCATTGACAGCAGGAACTATTTACTTAAAGTTTATATCGAGAAAAGAAACTTTTTCCCTATCTGCTTTAATTTCCTGAGCCACCTTCATGCTCTTTCGACATTGCGAGTAGTCGATGTTTTATATAATGCTTGGTTCTTTTTGTAGTCTGAACTCTTGAAACGTAAGTGTGGCGGGCACTTTTTGGACCATGAGGTCATCAATTTCTCATAGGTGATCACTTCGCATCTCAGTTATGATTACCTATACATCGGTACGGTATGGGAGCTGATTCGCATGTTGATGTTCTGGACCTGACCGGAATATGAATACTGAGTACTGAGTAAAGTGCACTGTAATTACCTGCTTCCGTGAGATCAGTCTTCACAGTTTAGAGTATGAATAGTTGAAGATTTACATCACGGTAACGCTCGCCGGTTTGTGCTGTCGTCACCCATCATGAGTAGCTTTGATTAATTCCATGGCAGTAGCACTAATCTGCCCAGCCACTTGAGAATCCGGCTCAGCCATCTCCACCGCACAAGTCTTCGCAACCTCCATCCTCGACGCCCATTGACGTGTTGTGATTGTTGCACCTAGCACAAGTTTTTTCGTTGCGGCACCTCCCTCAACCCTTCAGTTCTGGTCAGGACGGCTCTAGCGGAGACCATGAGCTTGACGGAAAAATAGAGGGAATGGCTCGGCTTGACGAAGGCTGCCACGATGATTGCGACCCTTGACGGAGCCGACCATAGAGGCCGCAATATCCGCAATATTAGACAGACCCGAAAACTTCCAGATTTGGTGAAGACCCTTGACAAAGCTCACCACAAAATTTGTGATGTAAGACCGCAAACAGAGCCGAACTTCCAGATCTGGATGCCTCCAGATCTAACGATGGTGGCTCATCAATGGCCAGTCTTGACAGCGAGGTCGAGATGCCATGGACGAGCCACTGTGATGGGCAGCATTGCGAACTCAAAATCCAAAAAGAGAAACAGCGTAATAGGGGTCATTCTTAGAAAGACAAAGCCGACCACGAAGACAGGTGGTGACGGCCGAGGGAAGCGCGGAGCTCAGGCAAGGCGGTGACCAGATGGAGGAGGAAGACAGAGAAAGATAGGTTTTCTTTTATTTGAGACAAGTGTCAAATCGTAAGTGAATCTATTTAAAGAAAAAAATAGTCTCCACATGAGCTAGTGACATAACACTCGCAAATCACTGAATATTTTCTTGTCGCTATGATCAATTCCATGGTAGTAGCAGTAATCAATCCTCAGTCGCCCCTACTTGATTTTTTTTTTGGTTTTATCCACTGTACTCTTCTCTCTCAGACTTTTACTATGCTTTCTTATAGAGTATGGAAGTCAAACCTCACATCTAGACTAAATTTTCTTTAGACTTTTGCATATGCCATTCAAAAGTCAACGGTAGCCTCGGGAGGATGTTGTAATGGTGAGTCGGGTTGGATTTGTTCATGGTAGCCTAGGGTCGATTAGGGACCAACTTGAAAGCCAACTTGACCACCATGTCAAACTTGAGATCAGACAATGAGTTTGATTAATGCAGAGAATGGTCTTGCCTTTTATTTTTTCATATTTTATTTATTAATTTTCTACTTTCTTATTCAATTTTTTCTTTTCTTTTTACATTTTTTTTCATAATTCTTTAAAAAGTCACATCAACATTTGATTGCACTACGTCATGTGTCTTAAGAAAAAAATCACATCAATATTTTTTCCACTAGCCAAAATGAATAGAATTAAGGAAAAGATTTAATTGTACCAATTTGACAAGTTTTACAATTTGATTACACTTTTTGAAAATTTTAAAAAATAAGTTGTTCTTTTGTGACAATTTTCAAGACTCCTAATATACTTATCTTAACATCTAATTATGGTAAATGAGTTCCAATCATGATCAATTTTAGACCATCGCGTATTGCGAGGATTTTGAAAGCTGTTCAAAATTTATCTTATAATTTTGTGCAAAAAATATAGATCGGGGAATTTTTACCTATCAAAATAGGTTTTGACGTGCCCATTTTACCATATCTCATTTAGGTTTAATAATTCTTACAACGATATCTAAGCACAATTCAAACACGACATGGATATATACCGGGAAATACAAATTCGACTACCACTACGGCATAATGATTTCAAAATTGATCATTGACAAGTAAATGACACGTGTCATCCATTTTACTAAACAATAGTTTGCAATCACATCACAATGTTTTATAACAAAGTGAAATGAAACAAATAGTCCATATGAATGTAACGATATAATACAAATTGTCCGTCCTAATATCATTGATATAAATTAATAAATTTTCATGTGGTGATATATATTGGTTGTGCAATATTGGCATTCATCTCTTTGTTCTTTCTCTATCTTATGAAGTGTTCTCTATTTACACCAATCCCCATTTTTTAGAAAAATGACACTAGAATTATTATAACTTTTGTACGGCGTTCACTTTAATATTGAAACTTTTCTCAAGATCACCTTAGTGCTACATCAGGAAAAAAAATGACCACTTATGCTTCCGAAGATAATTTCCTGTAAAAAGTCTTGCATGGCTTTTTTAATAAAATGTTATTTATACACGTGTTTTTATTTTTTAAGAATAAGTTTAACGTGAACAATGAGGTGACCATTCATAACAAAACGACGCCCCAAACTTCAAATTTAGCTTCCTCACGCTCCTGCCCGTTCTTCTTCTCCATGATTCAGACAAAAATAGAGAACGGAGCCCCCTGGATTTTGGGGAAGGATCTACATTTTCATCTTCTTGATGCTGGTTCTTCGTTCGGCCGTGGAGGAAATGATCATTTTTTTATTTCCCGAGATTTCCTTTCCATTTCCAGATTCATCCTCCTTTTCATCTTCACCATCGAACCATCTTCAGGATCTTGCTCCTTCACCTTCATCTTCCGCTCCTGGATTCTCGGTTTTCCTTTTCTGCTGATGGCCAGCACCTCTTTTGAGATTCTTCCCCCGTCAATCGAGCTCATCTCCTCCATTTTTACTCCCTGACCTTCATCTACGACTGCTGGACTTTATGAGCAGCTTATTTTCATAGGCTTTCTTGACACGAACTTGAGTTGCTTGCAGGGGTGAGCAAAATGAATCATCTGGACCTGACTGAACCGGTTAGTTCTAGGCAGTTCCTAGGTCCCCGGTCTGGTTCCTAGTTCCTTTAAAATGAACCGGTGAATTTCGGCCCAATTCCCTATTCTAGGGGTAAAATCGCCCACTTGGACCACCCGGACAAGACCAGACTGGACTGGTTTTTTTAATGTTTTTGTAATTTTATTACATATCTATAAATCACTAAAAAAACTGAATCTAATCCTTACTTCCTTTACAACTTGAGCACTGCATAATGAACTCCTCGGCTATGCTAAATCGTTTCTTAACTTAGAGGAGAAGTTTGAAGGATTTTATAGAGATTTTTGTTAATATAATATGAAGTGGGAGAGGTACTTGTTGATAAAGGTGTCCATATGATCAACACTGGGACTTTGAGGATGACCAAGGAAAATTTTTCCCCTTGGCTTTCTAGGAAAAGGGCTACTTTTTAGACCATGATGCAATTGATATCAAGGAAAATTTTACCCACTTGGGAACCCAACCGACTAATAAGTGGGTTGGTCCAGTTGCCGATTCAAGAGAGTGGGAAACCGGTCCCAACGGTCCAATTTTTGATTCCTGAGTAGGAACCGATTCAAGAGAGTAGTATAAGCTTGTGCTTATACTACTCTTCATTGCAAGATTCGGCTCCTAATTTTGCCACAAAATCATTGTTCTGAAGAAGAGGGCAAAATTGAGAGAAGATTTGTCCCCAATTATGTTTGTTAAATTAATGTCTCGAGTTTAAATTCGGATAACGATTTGTTAAATCGAATTTGTTGAGAAAGATTCCCCAAATAGGTTTCAAATTGGATGAAGGAGCCCTTCTTTTCTTGGACTCCTTATAGTTGCACAAAGGAGGAAATAAAATAATAATAAAAAAAGGTAAGGGTTATCTATCTTTTTTTGTATGTGTAGAAGAAGGCAGAAGAAGAATTCATATTGAAGAAAAAGAATCAAGGGTGGTGCGGCACCCCCTCGACACGGCCCCCGATCTGTTAGGATCGCCACAGTGATCTAACCCTTCAACTGTCCTAACAACATGCCACTATAATACCATTGAATTAAAGAGGGTCCATAAGTCCTAGGGGTTTGCATTATTTAAATCGATCCCAGCACAATTTATATGGCGGAAGCATATTTGATATCTCCCTAACCCATACTTATAAAATAACGCAATGCACACCAACTAAACATTTTCATAAGATAAATCGAGCACTTTTATTTACATCACTTGATGGACAACATGAGTTGGTACAATAAAAGGCCAAGGTTTTTCTAAAACTCGGCTATAACCAAAAGTGTCCAACTCCACAACAATCATAAGCTTTAGTCCATCAGATGATGCCGTCAATCCAAAAAAGCTCCCTCAGCTACCCATCACGCACGGTCAATCACACCCAGCCCGGTCCATCGGTTGGCGGTGGCGGTAGCATCCCCATCATAATCCCATCACGGCGAACATGCACGGACATGAACTCCTGTACTACGGGGCCTCCAAGTAGACCCACATCATACATGACTAGGACTCGTACACGGACGAATACCAGACCTCGGACACTAACACAAATGTGCTCCGAGCATGAGCACTCAACATCTACCGGGACGCTGTAAAAAGTGCCTCGTGTAATGGGTAGCAGAGGCATCTCTCAATCTGAAATGTTAGTCCCCAAAAGGGGTGAGTACAACCACTCAACAGTAAAGATCCATCAAACCACATAATGTAACAAGCAAGACAACCAAGGTATCACAAGCAAAGCACATATCATTCATGCACTCAAGCATACATCACCATGCAGTCATGCATATATCTCCATGTAGTCATGCATACATCTCCATGAGATCCATTCAATGCCTTGGTGATCACACTTCCAAAATCATGCAATACCAATTCAAGTTCAAAGACAATTTATACACCAGGCCATGTACACACATGCACATGATTCAATTTCCATATTGATTTTTCAAAAGGATCTCATTGTTCTTTCAGGGACCAGTGTTTGCATCCCTCATATCGCTTGCACCCAACCTGGCATCACGAGAAACCTCCGATACACACCTCCAGGCATCCGGCACACACCTCCGGGCATCTTGAAACTCTTGAGGACATCTGGCACACACCTCTGGGTATTGTCGACTTAGCCGTCCGACGGTATCATCATTATCATTACACATGGATATATCTCACTTTGCAAAAATGCCATTTGATGCAATAATGCCAAAATTTCATTTAATTTTACAAAATTTCATCAATTTTTAATGTCATGTGAAATGCATAATTGTCATGATAGCAAATTTCCCAAAAATTTATTTGTTCTTAAAAGAAGACAATTTTCGAATAAAACAGAATGCATTCCTTTAATTAAAATTCTGGAAAAATTAGTAAATGATATTAATAAATTCTGAAAATTTAACATGATGTAAACAAGACCTATAGAAAGAGGTTTCATGAAGAACACCATGTCAAGAAAGTTTCATATCAATCACATAGGTCCATACATCACAGAAAAAGAAATTCCAACACCGCTTTTGCACAGTTTCGGAAATAATTTCGATTAAGTCTTTAAATGAACTCCGAAAATTCTGAGATTTTAATATGTTCTAGTTGAGACCTAGAGGTAAAAGTCCAATGGAGAAATCTAAGTCTAATTCATTCTGGATTAAAAGATATGATTATTACAACTCATCCTAACCCTCGGCTCAATCTCCAGATTTAACCCTTTCAAAGAAAAATCATTCCCCGATCAATACTGGTCCGTTTATTCTCAAATTTTAGTATGTTTCTCCTCAAGATGTCGTATACAACTCTTATCAAGGGCATGAGATCAAATTCGGACTGGATAGTTTCACAAAATTCACAGAATCGCAAGGGATCAACATAACAGTTTCCAGATCTAGTATCTTTGAAGAAAACTGGTTTCACCAACAAATACTTGTCCGTTTCCCTTCAAATTTTGATATGTTAATCTTCAAGAAGTCCTCCACAACTTTCATCAAGAACACGAAGTAAGCTTCCAGCTAGAAAATTGCCTTACAGCTCACGAAATCACCAAAGGTCAACATAACAGTTTCCAGATCTAGTTTCTTCAAAGAAAAATCATTTCACCAACCAATAATTGTCCATTTCATCTCAAATTTTAGTATGTTGCTCCTCAAGATGTCATCTACAACTTTCATCAAGGACACAAAGTGAGATTCCAACTAGAAAATTGCATGGAGCTTGTGAAATCACCAAAGGTCGGACCGTTTTCCAAAAAATAGATTACTAGGCTAAGGCACTACTCCCATAACTTCGAAAATTCTAACATCCACCACATCCGAAATTCACCATACTTCACACACAACCACAACAAGCAAAGTGTAGATCAATGGACTCTACTTGCCTTAAATCCAATGAAAATCACAGCAAGCACAACGGCGAGGCTAGGCGGTGTCGACGGTCTTCCTCTTCCCCTTCGCGGCTCACACTCGCCTTCCTCTCTCTCTCTCTCTCGCTCGAACTCTCCTCTCGGTCTCACTCTCTCTCTCTCTCTCTCTCTCTCTCTCTCTCTCTCTCTCTCTCTCTCGGTGCCTTGCTCAATCCGCCCCCTCCCCTTTTCCTTTTTGGTTGCTTAATTGTTTGCATTCCATTGAATTTTGCATGCTAGGACACTTAGCTCCAAGAGGGAGACAAGTGTCTTCTTGTTGAAGACACATGGAGGAGGTGGCGTGGGGCTTCCATCCGGTTCCCCCCTCCCCATGGCCGACGGTTCTTGTGGGCCTCTTGGCCCACTTTGGGCCCAAAAATTTTGGGCCTAAAGTCCAAATTTAAATGGCCCAAAAAGTAATTCTAAAAAAAGCCCATATTTGCTCTTAATAATCTACTTTAATCCCCACTTAATTTCATAATCTCAATTACTCACATGGCCATATAAAATTGCAACATTAATCAATGAAAATTCAACTTATAGAGTACACGGCCAAGAATAGAAAATTCCTTGTCAATTTATCCTTTAGTACAATCCTTGATCACACTTAGATATATGATACATTTCCAAATCAAAGCAATAGTCCATTCAATGTTCAGCCTTGTTTAATTGGAATCCGTCGGTCTAATGACTATAATATAGTCTGTTGGTGCTTCCGATACATTTTCAGGGGTCGCAGTGTAACTAGGGATCGTTATGAAATTTTAGGATGCCACAGGTGGGGCTTAGAGTCAAAGTTTTGACTCTGGGCGCACACACACATATAAAAGGGCCAAGGTTTCTTTTACGTGAAGAAGGGAGCCACGAAAAACCTAGAGAACGCCGCACAAGTCTTGAAGAGGTAGAGATTGTGAAGCTTTATGTACGTGGAGAAGAGACAGACGCCCAGTTCTTATTTTGGCGTACGTAGAGCATTTTACTTTGAGCTTGAATGCGCGGTAATTTTTTGCAATGAGTTTATGTCCAAATGAGTTGTTTATTTATTTATAAACACTTTGGGTTTATGCTTAAATCTAGGTGTGGGAAACACTCGAGCGTGTGAGCGATTATATACTTTGATTCTTCGTTTATAGTGGATTATTTGCTGCTGGCTCTCCCCATGGACGTAGGTACCAATATTCAGACCGAACCACGTAAATTTCTGGTGTCCTTATTATTTCTCATTTATTTCTCTAGTGATTCTGTGGTGACATAAATTACAAGATCCTGTTGTTTTCGCGTATTATATTCCAACAATTGGTATCAGAGCTTGGGATTAGATTTATTGATTGTGATTTGTAGCCTTTGCTTGTCTGATTATTATCTAGAAATTCTGTTGTTGCAATTATGTCTGAGAGGACATCTGAAATTGAGGAGTTTAACGGGAGGAACAACTTTGGGTTATGGAGTATCAAGATGCGGGCATCATTGACAACCCAAGGTTTGGCCAAGGCATCGGATGGTGAAGATGAGTTGCCAATTATAATGAAAGCCTCACAATCCTGTTAAATTTGTCAGATGAGGTTTTAATAGAGATTGCCGAGGAGAAGAATGCCGTAGCATTATGGGCCAAACTTCAAGCACTCTATATGAAGAAAGATTTGAACAATCGCTTGTACATGTTGAAAATGATGTTTCAATTTAGATATACTGAATGTATGTCTATCAAAACCCATCTAGATGAATTTAATAATTTCACGATGGATTTAAAGAACGTCGGTAAGATACTTGATGATGAAGAACATGGCATGATGTTGTTAGCTTCTTTACTAGAGTCATGGGAGCACTTTACTGATTCACTATTGCAAGGGCGTACTACAATTACCTCAGAAGCGGTAAAGTCCGCCTTATTCTTTAAGGAGTGGCAGAGAAAGTTGCAATATGATGGTTTGGCGCAAGGAGTAGTGCAAGCATTGACGATTCGGGGTAGAGAACAACATCGAGGGCCTAGTAGCAACGGAGGTAAAAGCATATCGAAATCACGCCATAGAAAGTCCAAAGGACGTGTGAAATGCTTTGAGTGTCATGAGGAGGGGTACATCAGGAGAGATTGTCCAAAGCGGAGGATTAAAGGTGATAGGTAGAATGCCACAAGTAGTGTGGCGAACATTTTCCGAGGGGAGCACTAATGATGCATAAGTTATTTTATGTGTGACTACTACTTCGTCGAGATGAATGGGTGCTAGATTCGGGGTGTTCTTATCATATGATGCCTCATAAGAACTGGTTTACTACTTACTAGAGTGCAGATGGTAGTAGAGTTCTTTTGGAGAATAACGTAGTTTGTAAGGCTATGGGGATAAGGACAATTTGAATTCGGATGTACGATGGGGTGGTGCACACATTAACATATGTGAGGCATGTATCGGAGCTCAAGAAGAACCTTATTTCTTTGGGGACACTCGATGACATCGGATGTAGGTACACCGCTGAAGGTGGAGTACTGAAGATCTCTCGAGGTGCCATGACAGTGATGAATGGGAAGAAAATGAATACTCTTTATCATCTACTAGAAGAGATTGTGACCGGAACCGCTGCAGTTTCATCAGGTGAGTCAAAGTTTGACTTGCCTCAATTATGGCATATGTGTTTAGGGCACATGAGTGAGGTAGATATTGCGATGCTGAGTGAAAGAGGGTTGTTGAAGGGTCAAAAGACAAAGAAGCTGGACTTATGTGAGCACTGCATTTTTGGGAAGCAGCATCGAGTTAAGTTTACTACAGCTATTCATTTGACTAAACGACCAGTTGAATATATCCATTCAAACGTCTGGGGCCCGTCTTCGATTCATTCGAAAGGAGGTGCCCAATATATGCTGACATTTATCGACGACTATTCGAGGAAGGTTTGGGTATACTTTCTGAAGCACAAATATGAAGTGTTCAATCGGTTCAAGAAATTTAAAGCATTGATTGAGAAGCAGTCAGATAAGCAAATCAAGTGCCTGAACTGATAATGGCATGGAGTTTTGTGGTAAAGATTTTACCGAGTTTTAGGAGAAATAAGGTATTGTGGGACACCGTATAGTACTTAGGATATCATAGCAAAATGGCATGGCATAATGGAAGAACAAAACTTTGCTTGAGCGAGCTTGATGCATGCTTTCGCATGCAGGACTTGGTAAGGAATCTTGGGCCGAAGTAGTGAGCATGGCATGTTATCTGATTAATTGATCTCCATCATCGCTATCAAGTGGAAGACTCCTGAGGAAGTATGGTCGAGGAAACCTGTTGATTACTTTGGATTATGTATATTTGGATGTCCTGTGTATACTCATGCAAGTGATGGTAAGCTTGAGCTGAGGGCAAAGAAGTGCATATTTCTAGGTTATGCACATGGGGTGAAAGGTTACCGGCTATGGTGCACTGATCTCATATCACCCGGTTTTCTAATCAGCACAGACGTAATCTTCAACGAGACTGCAATACTTCAACAAAGGAGTTCTGAAACACAACCAGCAGGGTAGACAGATTATGGTATCATTAGTGAGGTGGAGCTTCAAGTGGAGACTTCGGAGACATCGAAGGTAACAAAAGTTGATACTACAAATGAGGCCACAGTTCCTGAAGTTGGTGATAATGGACAATCAACACAACCGCAGCACATTATAGCTGCAGATAGATAGAGAAGACAAATTAAATCACAAGTACGTTATGGTTATACAAATATTGCTTATGCATTTACTGTAGGTGATGAGGTGAAGACAGATGAACCTTCATCTTACTCTAAGGCGATGGCTAGTTTTGATTCATCGCAATGGCTAGGGGTTATAATGAAGAGATGGAATCGCTCCATTGAAATCAGACATGGGAGCTGGTCAAAGTACCCAAGAGCTAGAAGATTGTCGGAAGTAAATGGGTCTTTAAATGGAAAGAGGGCATTCCTGGTGTCGAGATAGCGAAGTATAAGGTGAGACTTGTGGCGAAGGGATATACACAGCGTGAGGGCATTGACTACAATGAATTGTTCTCTCTTGTGGTAAAACATACTTCTATTCGTGTTTTACTTGCCTTAGTTGCTTCGCAGGATCTCAAGTTAGAGCAGCTAAATGTGAAAACTGTGTTTCTTCATGGTAAGTTGGAGGAGCAAATTTATATGAGGCAACCAGAGGGATTTGTTATTCTGTGTAAGGAAGATTATGTTTGCTTATTGAAGAAATCTTTGTATGGGCTGAAATAGTCTCATAGGCGGTGGTATAAATGTTTTGATGCTTTCATGGCTAATTAAGACTATTCAAAAAGTCTAATGGATAGCTATGTCTATTTTAGGAGATTGGAGAATGGTTTTTTGATTTATCTACTTTTATATGTTGATGATATGCTAATAGTAGCTAAAAATATGTTTGATATTGATGTGCTAAAGAGGCAGTTAAATGCTGAATTTGAGATGAAAGATTTAGATGCTACAAATAAAATATTGGGTATGGAGATTTTGCGTGACATGATTGTAGGAGTTTTACGTCTATCTCAGAAGAAATATAATGAGAAGATCGTTGCACATTTTAATATGCAGTTAGCAAAATATGTAAGTACACCTTTAACGAAGCACTTTAAACTTTCAAATATTATCACCGCAAACTGAGGAGGAGGAGGAGCATATATCTCGTGTTCCTTATTTTAGTGCCGTGGGTAGTATTATGTATGATATGGTGTGTACTAAGCCTGATATTTCATAAGCTATGAGTGTGATTAGTCGCTATATGAAGTGTCTTGGTAAATCTCATTGGGAAGCTGTGAAGTGGATCCTCAAATATATGAAGGGGACAACAGACGTGGATATAGTGTACCAAAGGGACAACAATGGCAGTGAGACCACTGGTTTTGTGGATTCGGATCACACTTGTGACTTGGATGATTGCATGTCTTTAGCAAGGTACGTGTGTTTACGCTAGCAATTGGTGCAATTAGTTGGAAAGCGTCCTTATAGGATCATATTGCCTTGTCTTCGACTAAGACAAATTACATGGCACTAACCTTTGTAGTAAAGGAGACAATATGGTTACAAAGTTTGCTCTCGGATTTTGTGTTAGAACAGAAAAGTGTGGATATACACTGTGATAACCAGGGTGCGATATATTTGGCATATAATCTAGTTTATCACGAGCGAATGAAGCATATCAATATCAGATACCACTTCATCCGAGATATCTTAGCTAAGGGTAATGTTATTGTCAAAAAGATTGCTACAGTAGATAACCCGGCAGATATGATGACTAAGTCTGTTCCTTTGGTGAAGCTCAAGTTTTGCTTGAGCTCTATTTACGTTTGTGGAGAGTGAGCGCCCGTCGAGGCGTTGGAAGAGCAACATAGATGATGAGCACTATAACTTAGCTTCAAACATCAAGCCAATGTGGAGAATTGTTAAATTAATGTCTTGAGTTTGAATTCATATAACGATTTGTTAAATCGAATTTGTTGAGAAAGATTTCCAAGTAGATTTCAAATTGGATGAAGAAACCCTTCTTTTCTCGGACTCCTTATAGCTGCACAAAGGAGGAAATAAAATAAAGAAAAAAAGGTAAGGGTTATCTATCTTTTTCTGTACATGCAGAAGAAGGTAGAAGAAGAATCCATATTGGAGAAAAAGAATCAAGGGTGGGGCCCAGAGTCAAAGTTTTGACTTTGGGCACACACACATATATAAGGGCTAGGGTTTCTTTTACGTGAAGAAGGGAGATGCGAAAAACCTAGAGAATGTCGCACAAGTCTTGAAGAGGTAGAGATCGCGAAGCTATACGTATGTGGAGAAGAGACAGACGCCCGGTTCTTGTTTTGGCGTATGTAGAGCGTTTTATTTTGAGCTTGAATGTGCGGTAATTTTTTGCAGTGAGTTTATGTCCAAGTGAGTTGTTTATTTATTTATAAACACTTTGGGTTTGAGCTTAAATCTATGTGTGGGAAATACTCGAGCGTGTGAGCGATTGTAAACCGATTCTCCGATTATAGTAGATTATTTGCTACTAGCTCTTCCCGTGGACGTAGATATCAATATTCAAACTGAACCACGTAAATTTCTGGTGTCCTTATTATTTATCGTTTATTTCTCTGGTGATTCCGTGGTGACATAAATTGCAATATCCGTCGTTTTTATGTATTATATTTCAACAATGTTAATGGGGTTTCATGCATGACAATGTTGTTTTAGGGTTTTTTCATTAAATTTTGCGACATTGAATATTCAACCAGCCACGTTGGCTAGAAAAACCGTTAAAATATCAACATGTCATATTTTTGACATCCCAAATTGGAATTTGCACTTAAGTGTTAGTTTTTTTTTTTATAACCAAAGTGACACTGAAACAATCCAATGAAAAGTTTTTGCACTAAAGTGTGTTATACAAAAGTAATGACACTTTTAATGGCCTATTCTCTTCATTTTAGCTCACATTTTGGCGTTGTTATATGTACCGATATCAATTAAATGAAAATTCAACCCATGTGCCTGATTTATTGACTTTCGTTGTTTGACTAATTAATGATTACTTAAACGTATCTTCGGCATTTTTCGCACAATTTTCCATATTCCATATTCCATAAAAATAAAAAGATAGAGCTTTAATGGAAAAAAAAAGAAACTATAAAAAAATGGATTGATAAGAACTTTAATGGAAAAAAATTCATATTTCATTGGGTGACGTCATATAAGTTATATTTGCTTTGACCCTTCTTCAATAGACTTCATTACGCACCACTTCTCAAAAGGCTCCCCTTTTGAAATCATGACATTCTTAAACGAAACTTTAAGATAAAGACACATTTTAGTGGGCGTGTCTAGTCAATGATGAGAGTACAAAAGGGTCCATGAAGATGAAGATGCCTTTCGCTTCAAGATTTAGACAATTCGATGAATCCATGTGACATATAAAAGTGGTGCGAAATTATTGCCATATCATATTTAAGTTGATTCTAATTATTTTTAACTTAAATATCTTATAGTTGAAAATTTTTTGCCGACCGTCGGTAGGCAGGCTCGTCCAACGCTCCCAATTGAAAGGACTTCAAGCAGTGCCTTGTCCTACGACAAGACGGTAAAATTCGCAATCAATCGCCGATCAATAGTGTCAAGGGCCAGATTGCAAAGCATTCACTTTTGCCTTGAAGGCAGAAACAAAAAGCACTTGCCATTTCTCAAATTAAAAAAAAAAAAAATTGAACTTAAATGGACTATACTGGAGATGCCAAAGATCCTGTCCATTATCCCTTTCGACCATCGATTAAAACAAGAAAAATATGAAAAAAATGATGACATGACGTGGCAATTTAATAGGTCCCACCAAAGAGGCTATGCTGCCAACTGCACCCAGCATGCCACGCTCGGCACGCCTTGGTTCACCGCGAACGCCATGTAGTAACCGGGCGGCGCAACCACCGCGTTCGGCGGCGCCGTGCACCCGATCCTGTACCGGCCGCTGCCGTCTGGGACCGCCGACGTCACGGCCAGTTTGACCAGCCTCTGACCCTGGGAGAACGAGTGCGTCGCGAAGGGCGCGCTGTTCAAGTTCACCTCCACGATCCCCACCACCGGCAACGGGACGGACACGTACACGTCGAAGGCCTCCCCGTAACGGACCGTGGCCGGGATGTCGTCCAGCGCGGGCCGAAGGTTCGCCCGGTCCGGCGACAGGTACTCCGGGGAGAACGCCTCGATGCGCAGCTCCGTCGGGAATTCGGCGTTGAATTTGTAGAAGTAGTGCGGGTTGCTCCCGGCGATCAAGACCCGCCCGTCCGGCAACAGGTTCGCCGTGGAGTGGTACAATCTGGGGATGGTGGTTGGGGTCAGCGTCATGAACCGTAGCCCCGCGGGCTGGTCGGGCCTGTAGAGGAGCGGGTAGAGGCACGGGTCGGAGGCCAGCTCGAACCCCTGCGTGCCGGCCTGAGCTCCGTTGACGATCAGGACTTCGCCGGTGGGGAGCATTACCATGTCGCCCATTATCCGGCCGAACGGCATGTCCTCCAATTCCCAGGAAGGCTCGGCGGCCGTCGCTACGATCCGGCCGCAGCTGCCGCGGGCCGGCTCGTCCGTGTTCTGCTCGATGAACGCACCATACGGGGCCCCGCCACAGACCACGATCACGGCGGTGTCGTAGGCGCCGTCGAGGGCGAGCATTGCGGACGAGCCGGCCGAGGGATAATTGCGGGGGCCGCCCTCCAGGGGCGGGTACTGCCGGACCACCCGAGCGAGCTCGTGGTCGAAGGAGACCGCCCTGTCGTTGGCGAAGACAAAGAGGTGGCCGTCGGGCAGCAAGTGGACGTACGGGTACAGATTGTCCATCTGCTTGTCCCCGGCGTCGGCGAGGAACGGGAAGAACACGGCGCCGCCCTCCCGCGGCGGGTAATACTCGACGGTGTTAGCTGCGCGGCCGCCGACGACGATCACCGACCCGTCAGGGAGGATCTGGTTCGTCCCGTACCACCGGCCGTCGGCGAGCTCCACGTGGTCGAGCTCGACCCAGTCACAGCCGGCGGCGGCGTCGCAGGGTTCGAAGCGGCGGATTTTGCGGAGGCCGTCGAGGTCGCCGCCCGTCTGGAGGAGGGAGCCGTCGGGGAGGAACTGGCCGGAGGAGCACCAGGTGTCGGTGAGGATGGTGAGGGGGCGGATCCGGTTGGTGGCGAGGTCGAGGACCGCGGAGTGGGCGTAGCAGTCGCGCAAGAGGACGGCGTCCCGGGGGTGGCGCCGGCAGCGGCCGCGGGGGAGGCGGAGGCGGCTGGGGCCGATGTTGGTGCGGTCGAGGAGGACGACGGTGTTGAAGCGGGTGACGGCGGTGTGCATGGAGGCGATGCCGGCGTCCGCCACCAGCAGCTCCCACGTGCCCGGGAGGCCGGCGCGCGCGAAGGAGGCGAGTAGGGAGATGGTCGTGAAGAGGAGGGGGTGGAGGAGGAACCGCCATTGTCGCGAAGGTGAAGCGAGCGGCCCCATTAGAGAGAGAGAGAGAGAGAGCGAGCGAGAGAGACAGTGAAGAATGGAGGAAAGTGGAGAGACGAGAGCAATGGGACGGGCAATTAAAGATGGAGAAAGGAAGAGTCTAATGGAGGATCGATCTGTGGGGCCCGCCGTGTATTGGTGAGCTGGAATATTATAATAATTAATTAGCGATAAAGAAAAACATTAATTAGGAAAAAATAGGGATAAGTTCTGTGACGTAGGACGTATGTCTCTTTCTCTTTCTTTCGAGAGGGTCTTCGATGGTGAATGGACAAACAAAGGTTGTTTTGTTTTGCATTGAAGTGAGCACGTGAAGGGGACACGTAAGCATGGGTTTGCCTACGTGTCGTGGCTCTCTCCAGTCATCCGAAGAGACGATCTTGAGTGCATCTTGTGCATGTGGGGATAATGCGTCCTGACTTTAGGTGGTGTGGACCTTATACAAAACCCCACCAACATCAACGTCTCAAATGCTAGATTAGTATGTGCACATGGGGGAAGGCGAGTTGAAAACTAAGTTTAATTTATTTTATTTTTTTTTGATAAAGTGAATCGGCTTGAGAAGTAAATTATTTCGACTCTAACTCGTTGATATTGGCTGTGTTTAGTTTTTTAGTTTTGAATTGAGATAGAATAAGATAAAGGGTATTTAAAATTCTCAAAACATCATTCAGAATTGTAGAAATATCAAATCAAATGTTTGGTGTAATCTAAGATAAGATTTTGAAATCTTTGAAAATGTGCAATCTAGTATTGGATTAAAAATCTTTAAAAATCCTTATATTTTGAAAATCTATGAAAAATCTCATCTTTGACAGGCTCCTCATGTACTTGACTACTCAAACCCTCTCGACCATTTTCGTCAACAAGCAATCTCCAAGAAATCGATCTCGAGAGCTTGATGACCTTCAATAGATATGACCTATTTCATTAAGCAAAATTCTAAATTGAAGGCAAGGAGGACCTCTTTCTAGTGTTTCATTAAACACGTTGGGTGATGGTGGAAAACTAGAAAATCGGCTGAGAAAGAAAATGAATAACGAATGAGGTGGCGAGTCCATAACCTTCTAAGTAAGTCAATATTGATGATGATATTCGAGAACACTAAAATAGTGGTGTGGTGCCACTTGTGAGAAATGCCAAGAGCAGTGAATTTGACTTAAGGTGGGATTTTTTTTTATGCATAGAATTATTGTTAATTTTTAAAATTTTATTATTCTACGTCTTACGGTGAATTTCTTATTCCACATTTTATCCGGTTTAGGCCTAAAAAACTGCAGTCAAAAGAGGGAAGTTGGTTCAGTGACGTACGATTAGCCCTGAGAAGAAAAACGGACGGACATCGGTCGTTCGAATTCAGTGGAAGGTACACACGTGGAAGTGACGTGCGGGCACGGGTACGCTTACGTGTCGTGGCTTTTCTGTTCAAGGAGGTTTGGGAAGGTTTGGGAAGGTGTGGCTGACGTCAGCGGGGAAGAGAATTCAATGACGAGGCGGCAAAAGTGGATTTGGAATTGTACCCGCGAAAGCAACTCTCGAGCCAATCTCGATCTTGCAATCACGTGAATTCCTTACGAAATCCACGTTATTCGCATAACAAGGACTTTTAAGAATTTCTATCATATATATTCAAACGAATCTCAATCAATTGAATGAATCTTAAATAAGAAAACATCATTATAATCGAGAACAATTTATCATTTAAATTGCGCAATATAAAAAATACACTATTTATCAATGTTTTCTAAAGATCACCCCCTCCAAAATCGTACCGAACCACAAAAATAATTTTGTTTAGTTTGTTTCAACGATTTGAACCATATGATGCCCACCCTTTATCTCTAGATGTCCTTGGCAAAAAGTGCAAATGTGCATATTCTCTCCATAGTAAGATCCTCATGGTTTTACAAAATTTGCGAAATTTAAGGCTAAAATAGTATTGGGGGCAATGACAATATTGACATCAAAACTATGTACAACATTCATTTGGGCAAGTGTCATGACTTTAAGGAAAAAAGAAGAAGAAAAGAAACAAGTGCCTCTGGCACTGAAAAAATTAACAAAATCTCATTTTAATAATTAAAACTCATCGAGTTGCTTAAATGGACAATTCAAAAAGTCTAAGCACTAGAGTGATCGCTTGTAATGCAACGGGACTGAGTTGATCATCGTAAAGAATAATGATGGCAAGATAAGAATTGATTTTACTTCTAACTCATGACATCTTTTTGTCAAATTTCTAATTTTATGGAGTTTAGCGCCACCTCTAAAAATACTTTAAGTCACATTCTAAACTTTTTTTTAAGGTCAAAGACACATTTAAATCTTTAAATGGTCTCATTAATGGTAAGATTGATGGAAGAAGAAAAATGTACATTTAATGTAGATTAATTGATTTAATGATTTTGAATTCACCTAGTCTAAACGGTTGTTTCTTCTTCTTTTGTGTTCAAATTGGAGAAGCTTACACGTTCGTTGCTTTTTACGAGAATCATCTAAAATTCGATTATTTTAATAAATTTAATGATCGGGATTTTAATTTAACGGAATATTAATTAACTATATTTATAGACAATGCCTCTCTAAGGTTCAATTTAACATCCGACCAAAAAAAAAAAAGTTCAATTTAACAACTTCTTGTAATGTACAACTTTTTTTAGTTCAAATTTTTTTAGGTGTTTCTTCGGTTAAAGTTGTGGACTATCATAAATTATACTTAAGATTTGGAATTAACAAAGATTACCTATAAAATTTTAGCTCCTTAGAAAAGAAAACCTTCATAAAAATCAATCGTAAGTACATTACTAAGTAGGATATGGAAAATGAAGTTTGCATATGAACAAACGAAGAAAATAACACAAGATGATCAACTAAAAATTTGATTAATAGTATGAACATTCTTTTTTTGTATGTTCGTGATGATGTGCAACTTTTGCATTTTCAATAAATAGCAACTTTCATCATTTCCATTTGTTATTGTGACTAATTAATTCTTTTGAGATTATTTTCGTCAACTCAACAAGTTAAAGAGTGTTATGGCCATTTTAAGTATGAAGATAGTGAGGCACCTAAATTTAATGTCAAAACCCTATAAAATATCACATTAGTGCCAAGACTAAAAAAATTGTTCATTTAAGTGAATAGAATGATTTTTATTTGTAAAATAATACCACATTAGAGTTTTTTTTCATGTTGGAGCCATTAAGTGATCACTTTTTAAAAGTTGTGGCCTTAAATAATTGTTACCAAAGTTGGTGCTATGATAATATCATTTTTCCTACCCAAATGAACATGGAAGAAACGGGCAAATTACTTGATGAGATTGCAAAAACTGAATATTGGGGATTGATACCAAATGAGAAACTATTATTGTTTTGAATGTATCGCCTTTTCTTTTAATATGTATAATTAATATCTCAACAATCGAATAATTTTCTCATAAGTAATTTTAACACTCTGGAGGCACTTTTTAATAGGAATCATCCTCTTTTGCGGATGTACGGTCGATAATTGCAAGTTTGACTTAAAAAGTCAATGGCCGTGGACATTCCCAAGAAAATTTGGTTGATGTGCCTCTGGGAAACGAAATTTTAGGCAAGAAGGACGAAAATGAGCTTAACACTCAATCTCATACCTTAGGTCAATTTCTCCACAATATTGTCAGATTTTGCTTTTGGTATCATATAATTTTCGAAATTTTTAATTTCGTTACGTGTTGACACCCAATATTTTTAAAAAACAATAAATAAAATAAAAAAACTTAGTTTTGAAAATCTTTCTTGTGGAAAATATATCTTCATTTCGAAATTCAAAAAAATGTAGTTGTTGTTTGTTTTTGGAGCCTTTTTATTGTTGAGTGGTTAAGTGAATATGTGCAAATATATTGGGAAATCTTCAACGACTTTGTTTTTTTTACTATAAATGAAATGTGAGGCTTCGGAACCAAGGGGGGAGAAAAATTGGCAAAAAGTGTTCGTGTGTTTTCATGGTGAGAGAGTTTGGCAAACTATGGTGAGGTTTAATGGAGGGCTTTTGGGATGAGTTTTCGAAGCAATCACAAAAGGGGATGGATTTTTTGTGAGAGAAAAGTAAAAAAAGGTGAGAGTGGGGGTTTCTCCCTGCGGAAGAAAAAAGAACAGAAAAATGAAAAAAAAAGTTAAAAAGAAAAAGATAGTACGAAGACAAAGAGAGGACTGGTGAATGGGACGTGTGAACAGAGAAGGGGGAAAGCAGAGGAGAGAGAAAAAGGAAAAAGCAAGAAAAAAAAAGGGGAAAAATAGGAATGCCTACTGTTCGTCTTCTTCGCGAACACCCTTCGCCGGAGCTCCACGCCCGCATCGCCACGCCTGGCCCCGCAGTCGTCGATTTCGCGTTGGCCACCACACCAACATCTCCTGTTTGGTCCCTGCTCGCACCATTGCCCCGAACTATTGCGCCCTCGAGCACCTCCGCGCTCGGCATCCGGTGAGCGCGTCTCAGACCGCCGTAGTTTGTCTCCATCGTTGCTTAGCAGCCCGCAACCCGGCGGACCTTCACCTGACACCCCACACCGGTGACCAGTGTTTGCTCGAGCGCCACACGCCTCCACCGCCGCATTTCCGCCACTGCCACTTCATCGGTCTCCCCTCGCGAAGCTCGCTGTCGTGATCCACTGCCGTCCACTACATACCCTGATAGCCGATTGGGTTCTACTGCCGTGCCCGAGTCGACACCGAGCCACCCTTGATGAGCCCACTGTTCGTAAAATTCTAAATGCAAGTGAACCTATTGAACAAGTAATATAATGATGAGAAAAAGTATCGTCCCACGGAGATCGATGATTAATAAACTAATTAACTACTAAAATAGATTAATTCTAAAATTTATCTAATAGATCAAAATCTAATTGAGAATAAATTAAAAACAAAATTTGTAGACTAAATGCAGTAAATCAATCAGATAAATATGTTAGAGCATCCGATTTTATCATAACCACTAGATATAAATTTCAGATTATTGTGAATACAAGAACAATATCAAGCATGTGATAGCGGAATTTCCTAACCTATTTACTATCCTATCTCTAGGTATAGCAAACCTACTCATTTTATTAATCCACTATATCTCTATGTGAATTAAAATAAACATGAGTGCATTAAAACCTATGAATATTCCCGGCTTACAATGAGTCTTTTGGATCACCGAAAGCTACACAAATAAGGCGGTATATCTTTATCCACGTTTAATTCATGGTTATATATTATAATGAGCAATTGTATATTATCACTTCTTAGTCTCAAACATACACATCAGATCATTCAAGCGGTGGCCAGTCACTCAAAAGCATTAAGCACAATAATATATAACTCACATGAATGAAATCAATTGCAAAACATAAAAATCATGAAATTCACATCATCGTGGTTAGGCTACATCGTAGCCCTAACAAAAGAAAAATAGAACATAGTAGAAGAAAAAAATAAAAATATAGATCAAACTCAGCATCTTAAATCAAAGGACAAGAATTCTGTCACCACTTTTGTCTTCTCTTCAAAATACTTGAAAAACTCTCAGAAGAATGAAAAACGATCTAACCAAAACTTAGCTGCTCTCTATCTCTTTTTTTTCCTCTTCATAGGATATATCCAAGATTCTTATTTCCAAGCAATTGCGCACAAAATCAGGGAGTAAATTAGAGGATTTTGATTTGATATCTATCTCCCACTGCTGCTTGATTCAAATTCCTCAGTTTTGCCATCTTTTTCCTTATCTTCTCCATATATCATTATTCTGCATAAATAAGAAAAATTCAAATAATTAGAAGGAAATCCAAATATTTTCTCATAGATATTGCATTAATTATTGCTTAAAATAGGTAAAATAACTATATTTTTATGGAGTTATCAAACCCCCAAACTTAATCTTTTGCTAGTTCTCGAGCAAAATCAAGACATAACACATACCCAAGCTAACAACCTCCTCCATGACATCTTTCCATAATTACTCAAATTCATAATTCAAAGTAAAACACAAATTTCATCTAAACATTGAAATTGATTTCTAAGTTAAGACCAATTCTAACTATGTGATCCAAGTGTGTGTGTGAGAGTCCTCATCTTTTTCGAATTATATGCAATTCAGATAAATTCACATTGACATATAACCTCTAAAAAATTCTCAATAATAATGACCAAATCTCATAGGTTTGCTTTTCATTCTTCTCTCCACTAATGTAAGCTAATTATCCAACCAAAAATCAATAGGACTTTTCTCGGGTTGTAATGTAAGGTTGGGCTAAAGGTGAGATAACGGGAATTTTAAGCTCAAATCACCCATCAACACGTTGATTTCTAGGATCTAATTAGAGCCAATGTCATTGTCCAATTTCACTCATTCAAAATAATTTTTTTGCCACCATTTATCATCATTCCTTTTTTTTTTCTTTTTTTTTTTTTGGAATTGCTTTATGGTGGAGTTTCTCCCAAAGTCCCTCCTAATATAACATGAAAATTTCCAACTCATTGAGTATCCAAAAGGCTCACTCAATTGAAAGTTGGATAGGGAACCATAAAAGTAATTTTTTTTTTGACAATACACCCCAAACAACCATAGCAATCACTTCCTTTTTTTTTTTTTTTCATACTCCATCATTCCTCCTAAATTTCTATCAAGCTCAAATAATTTTTTATCCCAAAAAATAAATCAACGTGTTCATAGGGCATGGGACAATGTTATAATTTGATAATGGCTAGGCTAAATATATATGGGTGCCAATGAAAAATTGGGTTGTAATTAAGGCTCGACGGGGTGACTAGGGATAACTAAACAGGGTTAGCTTGAAAGGCTCAATCGATCCAAAAATTGCCTAAATCATTTTCTCAGTTAGATTTAGCTTAGGATTTCGCCTCAAGAGAAAATCAAACAAATTATAAGATTTGGGTGAAATTTAAGAAAATCACATATTTCACATGAATGTTCTCTAGATTTACACACAATTCAAAAATTAAGGACTTTTAGTGCTCGGTAAGTGGATCAACATAATTAGAATTAAGATTAACTCACACATCAATTGCAAGTTTAAATAAAATTTAAATTTTCCTAAGAATCGCAAAAATCACAACCAAGAATGCAATCATGATAAAAAAAAATTATCCAAAAAAAAACTTGTCTCCCCCAAACTTGAATGAAGCAGTGTCCTCAATGCAAAAAATAGAATAGGAAGAAGAAAACTTCCCTGGTTGTAGGATAAGTCCATAGATGATCTTGATGATTAAACTCTTGAAAGGTGCTCCCTAAAAATTAACCTGGATAAAATAGAGAAAAGTTAATCTTTTTTTTTTTTTTTGCAAAACATAATAAACTTAACAATAAAAAAAAACATAATTAAAATGCTTGGGTTGCCTCCCAAGAAGCGCTTGCTTTATAGTTTTCAGCCAAACTATCTCAGATGTCGCTAATCTGGAGGATGAAGTTCAAATGTGGTCTTCTACTTGTTGTAATCACCTTCAAAGTAGGGCTTCAAATGTTGACCGTTCACTACTTCTTGCATCTTCAGGTTCAAATGCCTCTGAGGTTGGATAGTGGGTTTATATTGTTCCTCCATCAAATCTGTCAAAGAAGAAGATATAATTATCGGTAAAGAAGAAACTCCATCTAAATAAGCATATTTCAAATGAGAAGGTAAGGGTTTGAGTTCAAGAATTTGAGGCTCTTCAATTGATGGTTTAGGCCTTGTAATTCGTTGTCCCAACTCCTGAAATTTAATTGCCTTTTGCCTTGAATATGGTGGAATTGCCTCCATGAAATTTGCGTACTCCTTTATCTCATCATTCTGAATATCTTTGTCCCTTGGTTGAATCAGACATGCTTCAAGTGGATCTTTAAAAATATTTTCCTGAAAAATCTTATTCACCAACTTGTCAACTGTCTCAATTCTAAAACAAGAATTATCATCATATGGATATTTCATTGCTTTAAAAACATTAAATGAAACAAGATCATCTTGAACTCTAAGGATCAACTTCCCTTGTTGTACATCAATAAGAGTTCTTCCTGTTGCTAGAAAAGGTCGACCTAAGATAAGTGGTACCTCAAAATCTTCCTCCATATCAAGAACTATGAAATCTGCAGGAAAGATAAATTTGTCAACTTTTACCAAAACATCTTCCACAATACCTCTCGGATATTTAATTGATCGATCAGCTAGTTGAAGTGACACTGTGGTTGCTTTTACCTTGCCTAATCCTAATTTCTTAAAAACTGAATAAGGCATCAAATTAATACTTGCACCTAAATCACATAATGCTTTTTCAAAGTAAGAATCCCCAATAGTGCAAGGAATAGTAAAACTCTTTGGATCTTTTAATTTCGGAGGTAATTTGTTTTGTAGAATGGCCGAACACTCCTCGTTTAACTTCACAGTCTCATAATCCTCTAATTTCCTTTTGTTTGCCAAAATCTCCTTAAAATTTTTTGCATAACTAGGCATTTGCGCTAAAGCATCTACAAAAGGAATGTTAATGTGCAATTTTTTAAAATACATTAAGAAATTTAGAAAATTGCTTATCTATTTTGTGTTGCTGGAGTCGCTGAGGGAATGGAATTGGCGGCACATATGGCTTGGGATTATCTGGAAAAAGTTTACTCTTGCTTGTCTCCTTTGATTGTTTATTGACCACCTCTTCATTGTCTTTGAAAATCTCTTCTTCTCCCACTTGTTTACCACTTCTCAGAGTAATAGCCTTTATGTTTTCAATTGAATTTTTCTCTGTGTTGCTCGGCAAAGAACCTTGTTGTCTTCCTGACATCATGCTTGCTAATTGACCCACTTGCATCTCCAGATTTCTGATTGAAGTCTCTTGGTTTTGAAATCTTACATTTGTGCTTTTGATGAAGTCATGAGTCGTGTTAGCAAGTTTGGTGACTATATCTTCCAAATTTGACTTTGTCTCTTCTGATTGTTTGAATCTCGGTGGTCTCGTCATATTCTGATTATTCCATGAAAAATTTGGATGATTACGCCATCCCGGATTGTACGTGTTGGAGTAGGGATTATTCTGTGACCTGTTAAAATTCCCAACAAAGTTAGAATTTTCATGAGATTGTTTAAAAGTATTACCTACCTGACACTCTGTGCTAACATGTCCTCCACCATAGAAATCACATGTTAAATTTTGAATTTTCATGATTGAAACACTCATATTATCAAGCTTTTTGTTGAGTGTTTCAAATTGTGCAGCAATTGCGGCAAAAGCATCCACTTCGTGAACTCCGCTAACTTTTCGCATTGGTAGTCTCTCAGTAAGCCATTGATAACTATTGGACGCCATCTCCTCTAATAGATTATAGGCTTCTTCTGGTGTTTTATTATTTAGAGTTCCTTCTGCAGCTGCATCAATCATAGAATGAAGATTTGTACTAGAGCCATTATAAAAAGTTTGTACCTGCATCCATACGGGTAGTCCATGATGTGGGCATCTCCTAAGAAATTCTTTGAATCTTTCCCTTGCTTCATATAATGATTCATTATTCATCTGCATAAAATTAGTAATATCGTTACGCATCTTCGCAGACTTTGCAGGTGGAAATAACTTACCAAGAAATTTCTGAATCATATCATTCCATGTAGTAATTGATCATGCAGGAAGAGAAGAAAGCCAACTCTTAGCTTTGTCTCTAAGAGAGAATAGAAATAATCTCAATCTAATAGCATCATCTGTAACTCCATTATATTTAATGGTGTCACAGATTTCAAGAAAAGTATCGATGTGAGCGTTTGGATCATCGCTTGGTAGCCCACTGAATTGCACTGATTGTTGAAGCATCTGAATGAGTGACGGCTTGATCTCAAAGTTGTTTGCTTGAATTACAGGTCTTCTGATACTTGATGTGGCGCCTTGAACTGTTGGCGTAGCATAATCTCTTAAGAGTCTACATGGATTTTCATTATCACCGTTTGCCATCTTCTTAGCGTGATTTCTCTGTTCTCTCAGTCGCCTTTTGAATGTACGCTTGATTTCTGGATCAAGCTCAACAAGTTTCCCTTGTTGGCTACGTGTCATAAACCGATGTACACCCTGAAAAATAAAACAAAACGAAAGCTAGATTAAACTTAGAATTATCTGGTATCAATATTAATTAGTATTAAACAAACGATTCCCGGCAACGGCGCCAAAAACTTGTTCGTAAAATTCTAAACGCAAGTGAACGTGTCAAATAAGTAATATAATAATGAGAAAAAGTATTGTCCCATGGAGATCGATGATTAATAAACTAATTAACTACTAAAATAGATTAATTCTAAAATTTATCTAACAGATCAAAATCTAATTGAGAATAAATTAAAAATAAAATTTGTAGACTAAATGCAGTAAATCAATCAGATAAATATGTTAGAGCATCCGATTTCACCATAACCACTAGATATGAATTTCAGATTATTGTGAATACAATAACGATATCAAACATGTGATAGCGGAATTTCCTAACCTATTTACTATCCTATCTCTAGGTATAGCAAACCTACTCAGTTTATTAATCCACTATATCTCTATGTGAATTAAAATAAACATGAGTGCATTAAAAACTATGAATATTCCCGGCTTACAATGAGTCTTTTGGATCACCGAAAGCTACACAAATAACGCAGTATATTTTTATCCACGTTTAATTCATGGTTATATATTATAATGAGCAATTGCATATTATCACTTCTCAGTCTCAAACATACACATCAGATCATTCAAGCGGTGGCCGGTCACTCAAAAACATTAAGCACAATAATATATAACTCACATGAATGAAATCAATTGCAAAACATAAAAATCATGAAATTCACATCATCGTGGTTAGGCTACATCGTAGCCCTAACAAAAGAAAAATAGAACATAGTAGAAGAAAAAATAAAAATATAAACCAAACCTAGCATCTTGAATCAAAGGACAAGAATTCTGTCACCACTTTTGTCTTCTCTTCAAAATACTTGAAAAACTCTCAGAAGAATGAAAAACGATTTAACCAAAACCTAGCTACTCTCTATCTCTTTTTTCTCCTCTTCATAGGATATATCCAAGATTCTTATCTCCAAGCAATTGCGCACAAAATCAGGGAGTAAATTAGAGGATTTTAATTTGATATCTATCTTCCACTGCTGCTTGATTTAAATTCCTCAGTTTTGCCATCTTTTTCCTTATTTTCTCCATATATCATTATTCTGCATAAATAAGGAAAATTTAAATAATCAGAAGGAAATCCAAATATTTTCTCATAGATATTGCATTAATTATTGCCTAAAATAGGTAAAATAACTCTATTTTTATGGAGTTATCACCCACTCCAATTGCAACGCCTCTGTCTCTCTCGCTGCGACCCAGACCAACACCCGTGAAGCCTCTGCTGCTCTTGCGAGGCTGCCGCTGCAATCTGACTTTAGAACCACGCCGCACGCCTCCGCTTCTGGTCCAACTCCTGGCGGTCCCCTCTCCGAGCCGTGACCCAGCAAGCCGATGCTTGTCCCCTGTCCTCGCCGCACTCTGCCTCAATTGGACGCCGCTGCTCCCTCTCCAACAGCTCGAATCGGTCACCGGTGCCGTGTCTTCTTTGGCTTGACAGCTGCGACACCGCCGCACCTCCATCGTTGCTACTCCGCCCTTGTTTGCCGCCCCTGCACCGGACACTACTTGCTGCCCCCTCCATCTTCGACGACCACCCGGCGCTACCCTCCTATCCCCGTTGGTTTACCCCATAGGTAGTTTTATTTTTTTATTTTATTTTTCATTTCTTTGTAGTTTAGGTTATTTCTTTATCTTTTATGTTATTTTTCTGTTTATTTGATTTGATAGCATTTTTAGTTTAGTTATTTAAGTTGTAATATTGAATGTTAGTTTTCATGAATCTTGTAGGTATTATTCGTAGGGATTTTGTCCAGAATTATTATAATTATTAATTTGATTCGAGAGACATCGGATCATTTTTTTAATTATATTAATTTCCGAGCTTATTGGTAGAATTTCAATTGTTAAATCACAATAATTATTTAATTTGTTCCGTAAGACTTCGGATCAGATTTTTAATTATTTTGATTTCCTTATTGTGATAATTAGGGTTAGAATAATCGTTAATTTGACTTGTGAGACAACATGTTATTTTTTCGATTATTTTAATCCTTTGTTGGTTGATTATATTGATTATTTAGGTTTAATATTTCATAATTACGCATTTTTTAAAAAATCAAAAAAAGTATAAAAAAACCTAAATCTTGCATTAGAGTTTTTTTTAGGCTTAGTAAATTAGGATCGCATCATGTTATCATGTTTTAGTAATTCCCATCGTGTAGTTTTTTTAATTACATCATTATGTTGTTTTCTTTTTTAATAAGAATTATTAAGTAATTTTAAAAAAAGAAAAAAGAAAAAACACAAAAGGTCATTTATTTGGTTAGTTAATAGGTTAGCTCATAATTAATCCCATTTTATGTCATCATTGTTTAGTGTAGATTGCATACATTAAAAAAGAATCATTAAAAAAAAATCATAAAAAGAACATGCATATAGAATTATTATGTCATTCGTCCCATATCATGAAGCGCATGCATATTTAGGATAATATAAATTAGATTACATACATATAGTGATAGTTCAAGTTATGACATCTCACATATCATTAAAATAAAATTCATGCATATCAAATTTAAATTAAGATTATATTTAATTAGATATCATGTCATTTAGAAAATCATGTTTAGGGCATGCATTTTTATTAACATTTTTGTAAATGTTTTTTAAAGGATAGACTTTAATAAAGTTGTGGTGAATCTAGCATTTTGGTTTGTTGAATGCTATTTCATTGATTGTGCACCCGCATGACCACCATTTACATGTTAATCGCTTAGGTTAAAATTAATCAATATTGCCTGCAAAATATTTTTTGAAATTAAAATAAAAAGGTACCAAAAGGACATTAGACCTAATCTAGTGTAACCATGTCCCCGGACTTATTGAATCTCTGGTTCGCAAAAATAAAGTATTCTCTCATACTTTATTGGGTTTCTAACCAACCCTAATTGGTTAGTGGCGGCTCCAAATTGAGTATAATTACATGTTTAAATGGGTTAATTCATTAGTATCAAGTTGCGATTGGTAGGACTTGGGAGGGTCCTCGCCAAGTCTTCGGACTTAGTAATCCATTAGCATTCTTTAAGTAATTCACCCTCGAAAATTAGGTCACGACAGCTTGGCGACTCCGCTGGGGACCGAGTTAAAACTCATAGTGGACATAGGCCTATTTCTTTTAAAAATATTTTTGTTTGGCAGCAAGGACACCAGGTATGTCACTAACATTTCTAAAGTGTTAAATGTTCTTGCAGATGGGAGGTATAAGGGGAGTAGTCTTTGCTAATCCTTGTCTTGCAGGAGGGTGTAAGGATGAATGATTTATTTTTCCCTAATTAGAAGTGTTGTTTGTATTTAAACTGTTGTGCATGTTTTATTACTCTTAGCACTACACTATTGCACACACGACCTATGGCCGGACTTGGGCTGCGATAGGATTTCTAGGATGTGTTGAGAATGACACTTCCTCCAAAATGAGACTGCTATGTAGAGGTTGACTTTTTCTTCCCCGAAATTTCTTTCATGATGTCGAATGTGTTTGTCCATATCCGCAAGACCGTGTGATTATTGGACATTCCTTCGACCGAGCCGGAGTTAGGGGGACCTAACACGTTAATGCGAGACTGCAACGGTCAGATCATCCCCTTAGCTCCATTTTGTTAAGCCATCTAGATAGAAATCGAGTCACACATTTCATGCGTGTGTTTATGTGATTGCCATCCTTTTCTGGTAAAAGTAAGTTGTCTAAACTCTTATTTTGTAATTTACTTACTTTATTACAATTTTGTCGGTCCATGACAATAGGTTTCGTCGTCAGTCTTGTTTTATATGCAATGGGGAAAACTGACGTATAATTCATTTCCACTCTAAAAAAAGAGCTCAAAATGTGGTTGAATCACTTAGATCAAGATGGCAAGAGATATGTGAAAGCCAGGATCGCCCGACTTCTCCCATTGTTAGATATCAGCATCCACTCCGGTGTTATACATGTGTTGCCCCATTTCTGATATCCACAAACTTCAACCTTCATGTTTGGTGAGTATGAGCTAACCCCAACACTAGAGGAATATAGTGTTGCCATTGGAATGCCCCTGGAGAAGGAACTTATTAGGCCGCCTATCGATATTGATTCCATTTCTGAATTATCATAATTTTTAAAAATCGAGGCTGAAGTGGTAAGGAAGGTTGTTAAAGTCAATTGCTATGCATGCCCATTTTCATTTTTGAAAGAGTGTTTTGCAAACCAACAAATGATTTCAAAAGTTAGGATTTTTATGTTAGCATTTTTTGGACTGATCATTTTTCCTTATCGAAAAAATGCCATTAATCCTTCAATTTCATGGGTGGTTAATCGTGTTTGCGATGGTTTAAATTATGTCAATATGATTTTAGCTGAAACATTTTTGTCATTAACCCGTTTCAAATAAAATGAGGAAAAGACCATGCATGCCCTCCCTGAACTTTTGCAAATATGGTTTTTCTCCCACATAAGAGGATTTGGGCACCTTATGAAACAATTTAAGATTGATGATTTTAGGCACCCCATACAAAAATTTGTGGTCCTAGAACGTTTTTCCCTAAATAAACGGTACGCCCGTCGGATTAATTTTTTGAAAGACCCCAATCCTAAGGCATTCCTATGGCATACTAAATGGTTTCGAGTTGAGGAGGTTCGTTTCTCACACAAGCATGATGAGCCAATTCCATTGCCGGGCCTTTCCGGTGCGACTTCTTATTACCCACATAGGGTGGCCTGTTAGTACAAAGTTCTTCAAGAAGTTCCTCCTCAAGACAGAGTTGTTCCAAGTTCGTTTCATTCGTAAGGATTATGACTATTTTAACAAGATCCATATGATCATTGCCGCATGGAATGACTGCCACCCAGAGAAGATTTTGGTGCCCGAGAGACTGAAGGGCGAGGAGGAGATTCACCATGCATCGGCGTTCTACATCTAGCAACACCGGATTCCTGCTGCCTTGTGTCCAGTGGTCCCTGATGTGACTGAGAAGCCTACTCAACGAGCACAAATTGAGCATCTTAAGCGGAAAGTGGAAATGATCGAAGTTGAAAATAAAAAGCTTCGCAAGGTGTTGGGTTCCCGAAAGTATATAAAATGAGTTGTTTTGGTTTCTTAGTTCAATGTTTAGGGACCTTGATTTCAGTGCTTTCAATTTTTAGTTCAAATGTTTAGGACTTTGAATTTCAATTCTTAGTTCATTGTTAGGGAACTTGGTTCAAATTTCAAATAAAATGAGGCGATTAGACCATTGTCATGGACCATTTTCCTATCTTGTCATCGTTTCTTACATTATCTATTTTCTTTTAGGTAACAACACGGCTCACCCAAGATCGCCAATCCGTACTTGTTCTAGAGTAACAATGGCCGATGACATCGAACAAATGTGTGTCGCTGAACAAACTCGCATCGCTGCCCTCGAATTAGAGATGAAGCAAGTCCTGAATGTTCTTGAGCAGCTCTCTAAACAAATCGATTCTCTCCAAACAAACGCTCCTCCATCAGCTCCGCAAGTTGAAGTGGTGTTACCACAACATGTTCCCATAGTTGATCCGAGAGATAAAGGCAAGAGTATATTCGCAAGTGGCCCATCAAGCTCTAATGATGCCTCCAAGGAGAAAATTACTGACGTGCCTCAAATTGTTGTTGATGAGAAGGTACAAGTGATACACTCGGCTATACCGAAAACGGAGCAAGAAAAACGCATGGCAAAAATCGAGGAGAAACTCAACTAGCTGCAGGGTTCATTTAACCAAGGCCCAACTGATCTCTCCCACTATGCGAAGATCAAGATACCAAAGAAGTTCCAAATGCCAGACTTTGAAAAGTATGATGGCACCTCTTGCCCGAAGATCCATCTGCAAACTTATGTGGTTAGGATGACCCAATATGTTGATAACATCCCTTTGATGATTCAACAATTTCAAGCAAGCTTGACAGGACTAGCGCTTCAATGGTACATTATGAAGAAAATTAATCTGCTAGAGACTTGGGAGGATTTGATTGATGCATTCTTCAAGCAATATAAGTATAATATTGATGTCACTCCATCTTGAGAAGATTTACTTCGCACTGAGAAGAAGAGGACGGAATCTTTCAAGGCCTATGTCACGAGATGAAGGACCGTAGCTACTCAAATTACTCTGGAGCCGACTGAAAAGGAACTAATGGATTTGTTCATGAAGACACTCCCGCCTGAGTATCGAAATTGAATGTTGGGTTCGACTGCCGAGTCATTCAATTAGCTAATCCTTGTCGGTGAGCGAATTGAAGTAGCATTGCGAGATGGATGGGCGTCTGATCAAACCAGCTTGTATGGGAGAGTCTCAACCAAGAAGGATAAGGAACTTGTAACAGAGGTTAATACAGCTTATATTCAACCACCTTGCCTTACCCCGAACACCTAACAGGGAGGAGCACGACCGTTCTTTGGCCAGCAGAAAAACTCTTTTAGACGTCAATTTACGCCACTTCCTAAGCCCTTGTCCAAGATCTTGCCGACTCTTCAGAAGAGAGGATTACTCGCTAAGGAACCTAAGCAATCTAATCCTGAGCATTTCCCCAACTATGATCCGTCCAAGACATGTGCTTACCATATGGGGGAAGTAGGGCATTTTGTTGATGATTGTTATATGCTGCGACACAAAATTCAAAAATCTTTTGGATGCCAAGGTGGTCTCATTCCGTGACGCATAGCCAACCATCTATAATAACCCACTCCCTGACCACCCAGAAGTTGTGAATGCCATTTTCAGTTTTGACGTTGATAGAAAAAAGAGCTTGAAAGTGCATGTAGACGATGTTTATAATGGCTTAGTTCGAGCTAGATATTATTTAGATGCAAAAGAGCCCACCATGTTTCAGATGATGCATGAGGAAGAAGGGGTGATCGATACCTGTGTTCAATACTCCAAGCCTCTAGATGTTGACGTTGATGTTATTCCTGTTGGATGGGGAGACAAGCCGGTTGTAGACACCATTCGATCCACTAGAAAGGACAACGCACTCGAAGGAATGATTGAATTGTTCGAAGAGAATTTAGTGTTTGCCATCGACGAAGTTTTAGAGTAGGAGAGTTTTAATTATTTGCACACTCCTTTGCGCAGGAGTTTTTATTGCTTTCCTTAATTTGCATTAGGATTTTCAATTTTAGGATTTATCTCATTTCAATAATGTAATTTGCTTTTCATCCAATAAAATACATGGAGATTTTCATGTTTTAAGGGCATGTTGAAGTACACTAAACTAGCCTTATGATGAAATCCTACCAAAAAGAAAAACGGCAAGGAGCTAATTCTGAAGGTTGGGCTTCTTCATGTTCCCTTTGAAAATTTTTTCAAAATAAAAATAATTTTCCAGCATGCATCTAATTTACCCTGTTTATTTCTTTTAATTATCTGCTTTATGTTTCAGGTGCAGCCATGCGCACATGAGCTCCCTTACAAAGGGGGGGGGGGGCAAGACATGGACACCTAATAGCTTTGACTTTATGATCCGAGGTGCAAGAATAGAGCATGGCCTCTTTGTCATTATAGAATGCTTTCACATGATATTGTGCAATTCGTCAATTCCACTTGAAATTTATCAAAATGGAAGATGTCGAGTTACTTGAACATACTAAATGAGGCGTGAAAGGCAAGCCTTATCCCATACACAGTCCTTTGTCTATACATTGTGAGGTGAGTATGGAAACATTTTGTATTTCAAGGTGAAGAGTTTTCTTGCGAAAAGTATGATAGCTGAAATGACGAGAGGCAGTTCATTTCTCTATCCCAAACACTACAAGTGATCCATTACTTAACCCTTTTGAACCCATACACTTATGGATATTCTTTTCAAATTACCCCTGTCAAGAATCACCCCACATCGGGGCAACTGGGAGATAAAATGACATCATGAAGTGAATTGAAATTTTCTTGCTCTCACTTGCATCAATCTTCAAGTCGTGCTATTACATTGCATTCATGTGGTAATTTAAGTGCCTTAGGATAACGAAGAGCGTTTCTTTCATTATCCTACACACTTATAGCCTTTGCATAGCCCACTTGAGCCTACAATTTCATTTCTTTTAAACCAAGTTGATGATCATCCCCCACACTGTGCGCAAGAATTGAAATCAAAATAGAACTAAGGGGTATGAAAAAGAAGTGTGCATGGTAAAAGCGAGGTCAATGCCCATGAAAAAGAAATGAAGAAAAAATGCATGAAAACTAGGGGGATAAAAAGTGATGTGCCTAGTAGAAGCAAGGCCAATGAAAAAGAAAAAGAAAAGTCATGATAGGTGACTATCGGTTGCAAAAGGTTGTATCTCAATGGAGCAATACTCAAAGAGTCAAGATCAATGGTGTATCCCCGGCGAAAGAGAAGATCGGCAAAATGCCTAGATGATCATCAACTTTGTCCCCTATACACATCTTTGAGCCTAACGATCCTTTCGTTTCTCAACCCATGAACCCAGCCTATGTTACGTCCCTTACAAAGTCTCTTTAGATTATAGCACTTGAATTAACATAGGAGTTCACATGTTTTAAGCATTGCTCGAAAAAGTGCGAGCAAGATTATTTCTTTCTCATTTTGCAGGGTTCTTGACTTGTAAACCCGAAGATGATTACATAATTGTTCTTTCAATTGCCTTGACTCGAAGAGTCCCTTTGTTAAGCCATTGACCAAGCCCACATTACGTCCTTGTCAAAGACCTTTCAGATTGCTAGGGTCGTACCGCTTGCAAGAAAATTCGAACTCTTGTCGACAAGATGATGATAAGATTCCCGCATCAATGGTCGGGACAAATAACCCCTCCTAAATGAGAGCGAGTGAAAAGCCTTTTCACACTAAAAAGTATCTCATTTAGCATGTTCAAGAGATTCATGCTATAACTGAAATTGTCCTAGTGATAATTTTTCCGATGAAAGCTTGATAAAGCCATCATGCATGGACCTTCATTGAATTTTTTCTCAAAGACCAAAAAATTGTCTTTGAAACCCTGAGTTTGTTCAGCCATCTTGGTACTTGATGAGAATTGCAAGTACCCATTTATAAAATGTTTTCAAATGTCTAGTGTGAGTTCCAGATGTTTGAACTTGTAAACACTTGATGTGACTTCCATGTGTTTGTCTTTTCAAACATCTGATGTGATTTCCAGATGTTTAGTAAATGTTTTCAAATGTTTGACATAAGAATAAGATCTTTGAAATTTCAAGTACTTGATATAATTTCCAGGTGCTTAGAATTTGATGAGAGTTTCAGATCTTTGAAGACTTTGAGCCTTTCAATTATCTGAAGGGAGTTTCAGATGTTTGTCAGGTCTCATAAAAATCATTTCACACCTAATCCCTAGACAAGTAAGATAGGTGCGTGTTCTTCTTTGCATTTGCATTTCATTGGGCATAGACACATTGAGATCTATGTTCCTGACCAAATCATGGCATTACATTGCATTTCTTTATTGCATGACCTTGCATTTCAAAAGAGATTAAATTTATTTGAGTCCATTTAAAAAAAAAAAGTCATTAACATTTGCATATTCATTTCATATTTCATTTTGGATGATTTAAATTTAGGTGTCATTTATCTTTGAAGGAAACCTCTACGAGCTTCCCTTCAAAGAGGGGCAGCTGTTGACATCCAATATTTTTAAACAATAATAAATAAAATAAAAAATTCGATTTTGAAAATCTTTCTTGTGGAAAATATATCTTCATTTCGAAATTCAAAAAAATGTAGTTGTTATTTGTTTTTGGAGCCTTTTTATTGTTGATTGGTTAAGTGAATATGTGCAAATATACTGGGAAATCTTCAACAACTTTGTTTATTTTACTATAAATGAAATGCGAGGCTTCGGAACCCCGAGGGGGGAGAAGAAATTGGCAAAAAGTGTTTGTGTGTTTTCATGGTGAGAGAATTTGGCAAACTATGGTGAGGTTTAATGGAGGGCTTTTGGGATCAGTTTTCGAAGCATTCACAAAAGGGGATAGATTTTTTGTGAGAGAAAAGTCAAAAAAGGTGAGAGTGGGGGTTTCTCTTTGTGGAAGAAAAAAGAACAGAAAAGTAAAAAAAAAGTGAAAAAGAAAGAGAGAGTACGAAGATAGATAGAGGATTGGTGAGTGGGACGTGTGAACAGAGAAGGGGGAAAGCAGAGGAGAGAGAAAAAGGAAAAAGCAAGAAAAAAAAAGGGAAAAATAGGAACACCTACTGTTCGTCTTCTTCGCGAACACCCTTTGCCGAGCTCCATGCCCACACCGTCGCGCCCACCCCCGCAGTTGTCGATTTCATGCTGGCTGCCACACCAACATCTCCTGTTTGATCCCTGCTTGCACCATCGCCCCGAATTGTTGCGTCCTCGAGCACCTCCACGCCCGGCGTCTAGTGAGCACGCCTCAGACCGCCCGCAGTTTGTCTCCATTGTTGCTCAGCAGCCCATAACCCGGCGGAACTTCACCCGACACCCCACACCGGTGACCAGTGTTTGCCCGAGCGCCACACGCCTCTGCCGCCGCATTTCCGCCACTACCGCTTCATTGGTCTCCCCTCGCGAAGCTCGCCGCCGTGATCCACCACCGTCCACTACATACCCCGATAGTTGGTTAGGTTCTACTACCGTGCCCGAGTCGACACCGAGCCGCCCCTGACGAGCCCACTCCAATTGCAGCGCCTCTGTCTCTCTCGCCGTGACCCAGACCAACGCCTACGAAGCCTCCGCTACTCATGCGAGGTTGCCGCTACAATCCGACTCCAGAACCATGCCGTACGCCTCCGCTTCTAGTCCAATGCCTGGCGGTCCCCTCTCCGAGCCGCGACCCAGCAAGCCGACGCCCGTCCCCTATCCTCGCCGCACTCTGCCTCAACCGGACGCCGCTGCTCCCTCTGCAGTAGCTCGAACCGGTCACCGGTGCCGTGTCTTCTTCGCCCGACAGTTGCGACATTGCCACGCCTCCACCGTTGCTACTCCGCCCTTGTTCGCCGCCCCTACATCGGACACCGCTTGCTGCCCCCTCCATCTCCGATGACCACCCGGCGCTGCCCTCCTGTCCTCGTTGATTTACCCCATAGGTAGTTTTATTTTTTACTTTTATTTTTCATTTATTTGTAGTTTAGGTTATTTCTTTATCTTTTATGTTATTTTTCTATTTATTTCATTTGATAGCATTTTTAGTTTAGTTATTTAAGTTGTAATATTGAATGTTAGTTTTCATGAATCTTGTAGGTATTATTCGTAGGGATTTTGTCCGGAATTATTATAATTATTAATTTGATCCGAGAGACATCGGATTATTTTTTAATTATATTAATTTCTAGGCTTATTGGTAGAATTTCAATTGTTAAATCACAATAATTATTTAATTTGGTCCGTAAGATTTCGGATCAGATTTTTAATTATTTTGATTTCCTTATTGTGATAATTAGGGTTAGAATAATCGTTAATTTGACTTGTGATACAATAGAATATTTTTTCGATTATTTTAATCCTTTGTTGATTGATTATGTTGATTATTTTAGGTTTAATATTTCATAATTACACATTTTAAAAAAAAATCAAAAAGTATAAAAAAACCTAAATCTTGCATTAGAGTTTTTTTAGGCTTAGTAAATTAGGATCGCATCATGTTATTATGTTTTAGTAATCCCATCGTGTAGTTTTTTTTTTTTTTTTAATTACGTCATTATGTTGTTTTCTTTTTTAATAAGAATTATTAAGTAATTTTTAAAAAAGAGAAAAAGTAAAAACACAAAAGGTTATTTATTTGGTTAGTTAATAGGTTAGCTCATAATTAATCCCATTTTATGTCATCATTGTTTAGTGTAGATTGCATACATTAAAAAAGAATCATTAAAAAAATCATAAAAAGAACATGCATATAGAATTATTATGTCATTTGTCCCATATTATGAAGCGCATGCATATTTAGGATTATATAAATTAGATTGCATACATATAGTGATAGTTCAAGTTATGCCATATGAATTGCATCTCACATATCATTAAAGTAAAATTCATGCATATCAAATTTAAATTAAGATTACATTTAATTAGATATCATGTCATTTAGAAAATCATGTTTAGGGCATGCATTTTTATTAACATTTTTGTAAATTTTTTAAAGGATAGACTTTAATAAAGTTGTGGTGAATCTAGCATTTCGGTTTATTGAATGCTATTTTATTGATTGTGCACCCGCATGACCACCATTTGCATGTTAGTAGCTTAGGCTAAAATTAATCAATATTGCCTGCAAAATATTTTTTGAAATTAAAATAAAAAGGTACCGAAAGGACGTTAGACTTAATCTAGCGTAACCATGTCCCCGGACTTATTGAATCTCTGGTTCGCAAAAATAAAGTATTCTCCCATACTTTATTTGGGTTTCTAACCAACCATAATTGGTTAGTGGCGGCTCCAAATTGAGTATAATTACATGTTTAAATGGGTTAATTCATTAGTATCAAGTCGCAATTGATAGGACTTGGGAGGGTCTGCGCCAAGTCTTCGGACTTAGTAATCCATTAGCCTTCTTTAATTTCGTTATGCAATTCATTTCATGAATATGACATGTAGACTTAAAAAATGTACCTGTAATCTGTAGATCTTTTTTTTTTTTTTTTATATAACAATGGTGAACAAAACCGATCGTGCCAAGTATATATATTCCAATTTTAATGTATCGAAACTATTTGACTTGTCTTGGAAAATTAGAAAAGTAAATTACTCCGACAGTTCTTCGGTATTAGACAAAATGTATGTCAGTTCCACTAAGAAATACTGCCAAACTACAAGTAATTTATATGAAAGTTACTATCGTTTCTGGCCAAAACTAATAAGACCTAAAATAAACATATCAACCATGTGTTAGGGGTGAGCAGTTCCAAGGATAGTCTAACTCAAGCTAGAATTTACCCTATTAGGACAAGTTCTCTAGATTTTGGAACTTAAAATTTACCCCACATACCATCAAATCTGAAACTTATCCTATTAATCGGTTCCAAGATTTACTAGGGAATTGACCAGTTTTTTTTTTTTTTCATTTTTAATTAAGCTAAATGAAAGTGAATGCAGCAACAAAAATCCCCATTTATCAATAACAACAATCCATAAAAGCGAACGCGTAAAATAAACTAAATAATAAAAAGTTCAAAAAATGTGACAAATAACCTAAATTATATAACTTTAGTCCTTAATTATCCATGAAATAATTGTACTAAATTCTATTCACCCTAAATAAATAAATAAAAACAACAAACATAATTAATTACTTAAAATATTTTTAAGTTAAAAGTATTATTAATTAAACTAAAATAATCATCATAAAATCTCATTGTATATATTTTTCTTTCTTCGGAGATTAATTTGCATGCTTTTTGCAATAACCTTTCCTCAAGAAAATGGAAGACCTTGCACAGGCTCTCTTATCTCATCATGTTCTCCCCATATACCTTCTTTCCATGATGCTGGAGAATTTAGGAAGGGAAGGCAAATTGTTGTAATCTATGGACGATGATGAAGATTTCATATAAGTTGAAGTTGTTCGATTGGAAGATCACATCTTGATATGAATTGAATGTTGAATGTTTGTAAAACAAATAAAATAGTGATTTTCCTTGTCCCACATAAGAAAGTTGGGAGTATGTGGGCTATTATATAAGTGTAGACATCTTCTAACTTGTTCAAATGAAGACAATGGGATATTGGCTAGACTTTATAATACCCACGTGCGGGCTAAATAGCATCGATATCGACACGTTGACACGTCATTTCTAAAAAAATAGATAATTCCAACACGTTGGGATATGTTATATATTAAATTTATATTTTTATATATACATGATAAATTAATTTGATTCAAATTCACAAATAAATAAATAATAAAAAAAAGAATCTAGATTGAATTTACACTAAAAACATTAATTCACCATCTGTTAATATCATTCATCATTTCAATTTGACAATTAATCACTTCTTTTTCCCTTTATTATTTTTATTTTTTAAATTTTTATATTTTAACCCCTTATTTATTAAAAAATTTTAAAATTAACTCGCACGTGTGGGAATTTTGTGTCGAAATTTCGGACTTGCGTATTGGTATAGGTGACCACATGTCAAATTTTGACAGTATGTTGGAGCATGTTAGACACATGTTGAAGTGTGTCCGACACGACCCGAAAGGCTTCAAAAGAGTATTAGTGCTTCCTAGCATTCAGGTGCATGATTTGGATTAAAAAAATATTATTATTTGTTATTATGTTTATTCTGAATTTTTAATATGCCTCTCCTACGTAGAATTTAAGAACATATTTGTTCACTTTACAACATTTTCCGAAAGGCTACCTTTGCTGAAAAAGATTTAGACAAGTACGTCGATTTATGGTATCAATGATTGTCAAATCTTGTCAAAGTTTCTTCCCAAAAACAAATACAGCCTTCCTTTCAATTCTTTCCATTTGAGAGTTCCTGGAAATATATCATAATCGCTATATGATATTTTCAACTGAGATTTTGTTGTATTTTGAAGGATTTTTGTCAGTAACCATTAGCAATAGTTGTGGGGCAAATAATTTATTAAAGAGAGTGTTATCATGTTTCAAAATCTGATACAATTTATTCCCAACCCAAAGTAATTTTTCCCAACACTCCTCATATACCTTCTTTCTATGATGCCAAAGGATCTAGGCAGAGGAAGACAGGGCGTTGCAATGTATAGAAGATGATGAAGATTTCACACAAGTTGAAGCTATTCGATTGGAAAATTGCATCTTGATGTGAATTCAATGTTGGAATATTTAAAATCTTTGCCACAACTTATAAGACCTAAAATAAACCACACGAATCGTGTGTTAGGTGTGAGTGGTTCCAAGGTCAATTTAGGTTCCACTTGGAACCTACTCTATGGGAACCGGTTTCATAGTTTTTAGGGTCTACTAGAGAATTGGCCATTTTTTTTTTCTGTGTTTCATTTTTTTCTTTTTTTTTTTTTTTTGTTTAATTTCAATTAAGTCAAATGAAAGTGGATGCAACAACAAAAATCCCATTTTTCAATAGCAACAATCCATAAAAGATGAACAAGTAAAATAAATAACAATAAAAAGTTAAAAACACATTACATGTGACTTAAATTATGGAACTTCGGTCCTCAAATTATCCATAAAAAATTGCTCTAAATTCTAACCACTTGAGATAAAAAGAAAAAAAAAAAATAGTTAATTACTTAAAATAGTTTAAAATTAAGAGTTGTATGAATTAAACTAAAATAATCATTAGAAAACCTCACCACATATGCTTATCTTTCTTCGCAGATTATGTTGCATGCTTTTGGTAGTAACCTTCCCCGAAGATAATGGAAGACCTTGCATAGGCTCTCCTGTCAGATCATGTCCTCCCCATATGCCTTCTGTCCATGATGCTGGAGAATCTAGGAAGATGAAGACATTGTGTTATAACCCATAGACGATGATGAAGATTTCACACAAGTTGAAGTTGTTCAATTGGAAAATTGCATCTCGATGTGAATTCAATGTTGAAATATTTAAAATCTTTGTTTTTAGTCTTGAAAAGTAGAACTCCACCATGAGTGTTCCTACTCATTGCAAGTTGGAACTTGAGTATGATGAGATAGGGAGGAGGAACACCCACTGAACTTGTGGAGTGAATGGATCATAGTAGTGGGAAGTCATATCACTAGATCACTCGCATTCGGCTTGGAAGAGAACAATTCATCAGATTTTCAATTTAGGGTCATTTTGCCAATCAGATCATGCATGAAAACGAACCAAAACAAATATGCTCAAGTTTGGTGTGGACCTCTAGACTACATGAGCATTTTAGTTTCACTTTCTCGCGTCTAGAAAGAGATGCATGTGTCACGGCCAAGAGGTTCCGGTAACTAAAGGGCCGTGCCTTATTGCGGAGGATCTCCTGCGATCGCTTGGATTCCCGACAAGTCTTCTTTCGGAACTTTCCAAGGGCGGGCGAAATGGTAATTGAGCCATATTCTAGAAGTCTCATGTCATAAGTGTCGGTCATTTATGTTGGTATTTGGTAGTTGTCATTAAGTGTCGGTAGATGAGGTGGTGCGATCTCGTTCGCCGAATAAATTCTAGATCAACGGATGTAATCAGAGGGCCTCAAGTATAAGAAGGGGTGCCCTCCCCCTCATTTGTAATCATCCAACCATTTCAGTTTATAAAAGGTTCATTTCTTTCTAGAGTTTATCTCTCTAGAAGCTTTCTCTCTTTACGATCCGGGTGAGTGAGTGAGTGTGCGATCGAGCAAGGCTTGGCTTAGGCAATCCAAAAGAGCCTAAGTCGTTGTGCGGTCACGATCCCAATCGATCGGCCCGTGACAAGTGGTATCAAAGTAAAGGAGAGATTTGTTTCTAGAGATTGAGGAGCGCCAACTGTTCGAGAGAATGTCGAGCCAAGAAGCTGCTATGGATGGAGAGGCCGCGCAAGTCAAAGAGACCCGCGGCCAAATGAAGAAGAGAGTAGCCTTGATGGATGCCGTAGCTACAATTGATGAGAAGCTCGCGAAGGTCCGGAGTGCCATGGTCGAGTTCATGGAAGGCCTGGACGACATGAGAGACCGCATCATGGAGGTTGAGGGTTCGTTTCGTGAAGACTTCACGCCGGCCTCAACCAAGCGATGGCCCCACTGCACGACAAGGACGAAGCCCTTGAAGCATCGATCGATGTGTTGAAAGGGCGCGTCCAAGTGATCGAGGAAGAAAGCCCTTGTAGGGATGAGGTCGAAGCCATGAAGGTGGAGATCCAAGAGCTCAAGACCGAGCTCGCCCTATGCAAGCTGAGCATCACCAATGAGTCAATGATCACACAAGCGGTGCCCAAACTGGAGGTGCCGAAGCCTAAGGAGTTCAAAGGCAACCAATCCACCAAAGAGGTGGACAACTTCGTGTGGAGCATGGAGCAATACTTTGGCGCCGTCAACATCCAAGACGAGTCAATCAAGGTAAGAACCGCTTCGATGTTCCTTATCGATACCGCAATGCTTTGGTGGCGAAATAGGTGTGACGAGACGAAGCGCGGTGCCGATCTCGTGAACTCATGGGATGACTTCGTAAGGGAGTTCCGAGATTACTTCTTCCCTGAATTTGCTCAACAAGAAGCCCGTAGCAAGCTCCATCGCCTCGAACAAAGGGGCATGATCCGAGAGTACGTGAGAGAGTTCACGGAGCTCAAACTCCAAATCCACAACCTAGGAGAGGAGGAGGCTCTTGGAGTGTTTATGGATGGATTGAAGCCATGGGCGCAGCTTGAGCTAAAGCGACGGGATGTGAGCAGTCTTTGCAAAAGTGCTAAGCGTGGCCGAGTCCCTCGTCGACCTCACCAAAGCCGAATTGAAGAATTGAACAAGGGATTGGAGGTCGGATCGATCCTCCAAGGATGAAGGTGGAAGCACTCCCTGTGCACCGAAAGATCAAGGTGGTCGAGTCAAGACATTGGGAGAAGGAACTTCCAAGCCATCCTTCCAAAGGGGTCGACTGCAAACGGACTACATGACTAGTAAGTTCGATCAACCCTCGCTTTTTCCTTGCTTCATTTGCAAAGGTCTGCATTGGACCCAAAAGTGCCCAAAGAAGGGCAGAATCAACGCCCTCCTTGCTGTCGAAGAAGAAGAGGAGGAGCCCAAAGAAGAGAAGCAGCAAATCCGAACTTGGAGCTATGAAGGTTGTCAACATCGTCCAAGCTTGATTGCCGTCCAAAGAAGAAGAAGCGGCCTCGAACTCGGACATGTTCTTCGTGGAGGTCAAAGTGTGCAGCCGAGTGTTATACACCTTGGTCGACATGGGTGCGTCGAACATGTTCATGTCAACCGAAGTGTTGAAAGCCTTGGGACTTCTCGTGGAGCCAACCGGGAATTCATTCAAAGCCATCAACTCGAAAGGGCTCAAGGGCGTAGGGTCAACTCCCGATGTGGATGTCCGAATCGGCGGATGGAAGGGCAAGCTAGCATTCGAGGTAATTCCTCTCAACGATTATGATCTCATTCTAGGAATGCAGTTTTTCCATACCGTGAGGTCCATGATCGACATGAGGACCAAGTGTATAATGATCCTAGATCCAAAATGTCCAGCAATGATCCTTATGATAAAAAGGGTGGTCGACACCAAGACCATCACAATGATTCGGCGTCTTGACAAGAGCTTGAAGGCCGAGAAGCGCATGAGCAAGCTGTTAGGGAAATCCCTTATGATGTTTTGAAGATGACAACATAAATCAAAGGCTACTAACATGTTTGATGATTGAGTAATAGACTATGCAGATGACAGAATATGTAAAGGATATTATCAAAGTCTATACTTGGAAGAACCAGAAGACGGACTTTATGCTGAAGCTGAATTTATTCAGACTGTGTCTAGACCTTAAAGCTAAATCCGTTCAGAAGCAGAATTTGTTCAGACTCATATTGTAAAGTCTATCGCACTCAGACTCCGATTATAAAGTCTATTGCTCTTAGAATTTACATAAAAAACGAGACAAAATGTAATACAAGCCCCAAACATATAATGGCTAGTGATCTGGTTTGGATTTCACATCAAGATAGATTTGATTGACTTAATCTAATTGATTGACAATTGGATATTGAAGACAAGAACTTTCTATACGAAGAAGCTCTACTTATGGAAACCAAGATTCTGTTTATATGGGCGATCGGAATCATTTTGGGATTCTACTTCTATCACTCAACAGCTACCAAATCTTCTTAATACAGATATGTTCAATGGGTAGATTGGAAGACAATCCTTTAGATGCTGTCCAACGACTAGTTTGGAAGTGGAGGAGTATTTAAGGAGACCAAGGACCGATGAGCAAATAAGAGATGGAGCGTAGAATTTATACTTCCAAAGTCTGAGTAACTTCGATCATACACTTGTCTTTGGTGAGCTTAAACGTTTGTGATCGTGAGAGAAATACCAAAAGAGTGACTTAGTGAGATAGTGTGATCTACTACTAAGTGTTTGCACTCAAAGTTGTAATCTCTTGTTGATTGCATAGTGGAATCCAGCAGAAGGCTGTTAGCGTGGGAGAGTGGACGTAGGCTTGATCTAAGCCGAACCACTATAAATTCTGTGTTCTTATTCTCTTTCTTAAACTTTATTTTATTCCGCATATATTTACCAAGGTTTCATTTAAACACCTATTCACCCCCCTCTAGATGTTCATACTAGCACTTTCAATTGGTATCAGAGCCAAGTGCTCATTTTATAAAAGTGTTTTTACTTTTGAGCTAAAGATCTTCTATGGCTATCTTGGCACTAGGACTTATGGAAAGGCAAAGCAACACCAGGCCACCATATTTTGATGGAAAAGGAATACAACGTGTGGAAGAACAAAATGAAAGCATTCGTAAGATCTAGAGATCCCTTGCAATGAGATGTTGTGGAAAAAGGAATCAATCCAACTGCTGCATCTACATCAAATAAGAATGGCAAAGACAAAGAAACAAAACCCCCTACTCCTATGTCTCGGACGGAGTTGTCCAAAAGAGAAGCTCTTGATGCAAAAGCCATTTATTCTTTATATTGCGCATTGTCTCCTGATGAATATAATAGAATTTCTTCATGTGAAACAACTAAGGAAGTTTGGGATAGACTTCATGTTACTTATGAAGGGACTGATCGTGTAAAAGAGACAAAAGTAAACTTCCTACTTGGCCAATATGAATCATTCAAGATGAAGTCAGGAGAGTCGATTGGAGATATGTTCGATCGTTTTACAGAAATTATAAATGGTTTGGCATATCAAGGTCATCCAATTTCTGCCCCAATGAAGGTCAACAAACTCTTGCGAGGTCTCTCAAAAGATAGGAACCATGTTAAGACCTCAATCTGGGAAACTCAGAGGATTATGCCACTCTCCGTTGATGAATTGATTAGGACTTTTCAATCCTATGAAGTGGAACAAATCGTTGATGAAGATCCCGAAGGTAAGAAGTCCATCACTTTAAAAGCTAATGCTGATTCTGATGATACAGACTCAGAAAATGACATGGACGACGAAGAACTTGCCTTTATGATCAAGAAATTCAAAAAGGTGAGTAGAAAAGGAAGGAAATTCAATGGAAGAAGACAATACAAGCATAATGGACAGAAAAGAACAATGAAAGAAGATGACAAGCAAGTAAATATATGCTTGATGGCACATTCAGACTCAGACTCAAATTCGGAATTAGAGTTTGATTCAGACACAGACTTAGAATCAGAGTCTACCTCAGACACAGACTCAGAATCTGATGAGAAAATCGAGGTAAGCCATTCAAAAATTCCTATCAAAGTTTCAAAGTATATAAATGATCTTTGTTTAAATTTCAAATCTTCTCTTAAAAGGATCTCCGAACTAAAAAATGAGTATTCATGGTTTAGGCAACAAGATCTTTCTCAAAAAGAAAAGTTTGAAATTTTGCAAAAATATTTTTACAAATAAAAGAAAGTCGAGATTTACTTGTAAAAGAAAATGATTCTTTAAAGAAAGAATTTTCAAATATTTTGACAAAATTTTCAAAGGGTTCAAAAACATTAGAACATATTTTTTCCATACAAGTACCTTACTATAATAAGTCGGGACTTGATTTCAATAAGGAAAGTGATTCTCTAATAGATTTTCCTAAAGTCAAGGAGAGACTTAGACAAAGACCTCCTAGACTTGCATACAAAAAGCATTTTCAAAGGATCTTTACAAAACCTGTTGGTCGAAACACCCTCAAGTGTTCAAATTGTGGAGATTCGGAAAACTTTAAGAAAGAATGTCCTAAAGTCTGGAAATCTATTAAGAAAGATTGGGTAAAAACAACATATTCTACTAACTCTCATGGACCCAAGAAAATATGGGTACCAAAAAAAAGATGAGTTGTTTTTTTGCAGGAAAAGAAGAAAGAGAATTTGGTAAGGAATATACTTTTCTCAATTTGGTTTGAGTACATAATTTAAAAATTCTCATTATACTTATATTCTTTTTGTGCCTCAATTGATTCAGATTTCATTATGATCATATTCTATGATTTGTTTTATTGAAGGAAGAATCGAGTGATTTATTTTTGTGATTCGTGAGTTGAGATTTGATTTAATACGTGTGATTATTTGAGATAATTTAGATTATTTTGTCTAATTTTATGCTCTCTAATTTTGTCATGTTTTGCATAGTAGAAATCTATTTTACTGATATTAATTTATTATGCAAAATATTCTTTCTCAGATATTCAAGGATTTTATTATCTCTGATTTTATCATGCTACTAAGTGAGAATTTATATTTCAAGATATTATTGTGCATAATGTTCTTTTCCTTAAATAATATCTGATGATGAGTTAAGAAAGAATATTTGCTTATCTTTGGAGATTTTATGTTTTGCTCTAACAAAATGGACGGATCCAAATTGATGGATACCAAAAAGGAAATAAGTTGATTGCATGAAATTTTATAAGGGAAGAATGATCGCGAATCTATGCAAATTTTGGTGCAATCAAAAAGGTATCTCATGCGAAGGTTGATAATGATTTTTTATCAATGGTATATTTCAAGCATATACCTTGGGTAAGAGAATATTTTATCATCCCGCCTTACAAATCTCTACATGCATTTATTTATCATGATTTTGGATGATTGCTTAACATTTATATTGCAAATATCTTTTGTCATAAATATAAGGCATTACAAGTTTTTACTTGATTTGGCACGTGATAGAAATATCTACTTTCTTTTTGCGAAATGCATCAATAATATATTTTTGAGATTTATGCTCAAGGAAATCCCTTTGATCTCGAAATATGTTATAGCATATTTATGGATATTCTTGCTATATTCTTAGAAGATGTCTTATATCTAGCAAGTTTGTTCCACAAATCAAAGGAAGATATTATGTGATATTTTTGCAAAGATTGTTATTTGTTATACAAGAATTTGCAGGTAGCAAAAGAATATTCCATATGGATTTTGGAAAGCTTGATTAAAAAATCGTGGAGATTCTATACTATTTCCTAGAGGCTCAAAGATTCTCTTCCTTGTGGCAAGTTTTTGCAAATTGTTGAGGAAATCCCAAATGTGTCGTATGAAAGGGGGAGAAAGCGAATCCAAGAGAAAGGAAAGAATCGTGATCTCCTAAAAAGGCAACAAATTGAGGGGGAGCATTGACCAATTATGGAAAAATCTTTTTGAATTGATTGTGATTTTGATTATTATGGAAGGAAGGAAAAGGTAAATGTGACAAAATTTGTCAAGATTCGATTAGTGCATCTTTTATTACCTTTTGTCATTAACAAATCTTTTATTGATATTATCATTTTATTATGACAAAAAGGGTAAGTGAATTTTATAATGCATCCGTGATTTTTATTGGATATTTGTTGATATATATGATTGAAGTGAGCTATATTGCATATCTTTAATATTCGATTTACTTTATAAAAGCTGATTTTTGGAAATTATGCGAGACATATTTGTTATCATTTTATATTCTCTACGTGATACTATTTCTATTGTTATCGCTTTTTGATTATGATAAAAAGGGGGAGAGAATATAAATATGCATATGTATTGATTGATTGATATTGCATAATATTGAGCTGTGATTATTTTTCTATATATAATTATGCTCAATCTATTTGCTATCTTATGTTTTGATTTGAATTACATTGCTTTGATTTATTAATATTTTAGAAAGTGTGATTACACGTCTGCATATTCAGAGATTGTTTTGTCATCATCAAAAATGGGGAGATTGTTAGGGAAATCCCTTATGATGTTTTGAAGATGACAAAATAAATCAAAGGTTATTAACATGTTTGATGGTTGAGTAATAAACTATGTAGATGACAGAATATGTAAAGGATATTATCAAAGTCTATACTTGGAAGAACCAGAAGACGGACTCTATGCTGAAGCTGAACTTATTCAGACTGTGTCCAGACCTTAAAGCTAAATCCGTTTAGAAGCAGAATTTGTTCAGACTTAGATTGTAAAGTCTATCGCACCCAGACTCATATTGTAAAGTCTATTGCTCTCAGACTTTACATCCAGAACGAGACAAAATGTAATACAAGCCCCAAACATATAACGACTAGTGATCTAGTTTGGATTTCACATCAAGATAGATTTGATTGACTCAATCTAATTGATTGACAATTGGATATTGAAGGCAAGAACTTTCTATACGAAGAAGCTCTACTTATGGAAACCAAGATTCTGTTTGTATGGGCGATCGGAATCATTTTGTGATTCTACTTTTATCACTCAACGGATACCAAATCTTCTTGATACATATCTGTCCAATGGGTAGATTGGAAGACGATCCTCTAGATGCTGTCCAATGGCTAGTTTGGAAGTGGAGGAGTACTTAAGGAGACCAAGGACCGATGAGCAAGTAAGAGATAAAGCGTAGAATTTATAATTTCAAAGTCTAAGCAACTTCGATCATACACTTGTCTTTGGTGAGTTTAAACGTTTGTGATTGTGAGAGAAATACCAAAAGAGTGACTTAGTGAGATAGTGTGATCTACTTCTAAGTGTTTGCACTCAAAGTTGTAATCTTTTGTTGATTGCATAGTGGAATCCAGCAGAAGGCTATTAGCGTGGGAGAGTGGATGTAGGCTTGATCTAAGCCGAACCACTATAAATTCTGTGTTCTTATTCTCTTCCCTAAACTTTATTTTATTTCGCATATATTTACTAAGGTTTCATTTAAACACATATTCACCCCCTCTAGATGTTCATACTAGCACTTTCACAAGTCGCCACACATGGATAAGTTGAAGGAAGAGTTGGATCCTACTCCAACACATGCTATGCCGATCCAAGTGCTCTTCCCCGAGGTTGAGTACTCGCCGCATGCCATGCCCAAGCCAAAGTTGGAGTCGAAGATAGAAGGGTGTGGTCTTTCGTTCATGAGCGTCCGAGCCAAGCAAAACCAAAAGAAGAGAGCCTGTGCTCGTGCCAAAAAGGCCGTCTGTCGAGCTGTGAGCGACGAGGTTCCGGTAACTAAAGGGTTGTGCCTTGCTGCGGAGGATCTCCTGCGATCACTTGGATTCCCGACAAGTCTTCTTCCGGAACTTTCCAAGGGCGGACGATATGGTAATTGAGCCGTATTCTAGAAGTCTCATGTCATATGTGTCGGTCATTTATGTCGGTATTTGGTAGTTGTCATTAAGTGTCAGTAGATGAGGCGGTGCGATCTCGTCCGCTGGATAAATTCTAGATCAACGGATGTAATAAGAGAGCCTTAAGTATAAGAAATGGTGTCCTCCCCTCATTTGTAATCATCCAACCATTTCAGTTTATAAAAGGTTAATTTCTTTCTAGAGCTCCTCTCTCTAGAAGCTTTCTCTCTCTATGATCTGAGTGAGCGAGTAACTGTGCGATCGAGCAAGGCTTGGCTTAGGCGATCCAAAAGAGCCTGAGTCGCTGCGAGGTCACGATCCCAATCAATCAGCCTGTGACACATGCATGAAAGTTATTGGCATTAGGGCAACATATTCATAGACCAAGCCTTTTTGTGTCCAATTCTCGATTCGGTTCTCCGGTTCTTGGTTGTTAGTCTAGTTGGATTCCGTTCTCACCCTAAACCGAGAGCCGAACCACATAATACATGTTCCAAAAAATATGGAATCATGAACTAGCTGATTTCACCAAAACTTGGAATTGCACCAATTCCTATAACCGATTCGGTTGGTTCCCGATTTTATCTGGGAATTATACTTATCCCTATCGTGTATGACCTTTTTGTAGTTTATTGGAAAAGTTTGTCCTTATAAAAAAAATTCTCAAAATATATATCTTTCCCAAACCTATTTTCCAAAGTACACTTCTCACCACCCAACCATTGCTGAAGTTGTTTAGATCGTCCCTCGCTTTGCCTCTCTTAAAAAATATCCGAGTCTTGCTAAAGGTCCCCCCCTAATCCAGCTAAAAGCCTTGGCAGATCAATTTGCTTCTCTAAAGGTGCACTCGATTGATTTTTACATCTCGAAACATCTTCAATAACTTCCTGTGATTACGGGGAGTTTGTTTTGATGAGTAATTTATACATGAAAGACTTACTAATACCGCAGATTATGGATGATCCATCATTTCAATTAGTAATTTTGGAAATACTTTGATCATAAGATATCCCGATTCTTCTATATCAAAACCATCATTAGTACCTAAAGTAATCTTATGCTTAACCACTTAAAGTTGAAGGTAGCTTAGTTTATCATATAATGTTAGGCGAAAATATTAAATTATTTCGTCAACTTGTCGTCCTGATTGTGACAAAATGCCTTTGTTTCAGTGCGCCTGACTATTTCTATATTGTCACGAGATGAGGATTCGATGTCATTTTCAAGCACAGAGGCAAGTGGTTGGAGCACTTTGGAATCCCGGGAATCAAGAAAGACTTCTTCTTACCAAATATGCCTTGTCCCAACATTCCAATCACTTTTTCTAGGCCACGCAGAATATTTTATTTCCAAATTCATCACATTGGACCCCAATATCAGAAGGAAAGGAAAAAAAAAGAATGCTACCATATACTTTGCCCCGAAAGATTACGATATTGAACTCGATGTAAAGTTTAGGGATTGATATAATTACCCCTTTTTGAATACATTACTGGTGTTTTTGCTTATTGGTTGCGAATGAAGGAATTTAATAGAAAAGAGCAAACATCACGTAACGAAGGTCCACATGACTACTATCCTTTGATTAGATGACGAAGACAAAACCCATTACATACTTCAAGCTTTTCAAAGGCATGAATGACATGTTATCTCGTTGGCATCGGGATTTGACGGGGCTAGTAGGGGCACAGGAGTAATGGAACACATTTAGTAATGATGCGAGCCCAAAGAGTTTAACTTAAAGTCTTTTCTTTGTAAGGTTGGTATTTGGTGCTAGGCAATAACAAAATATGACAATGTCAAACTGAGATATGTGGAGTTTGTTGTTTTGCCAAACTTATGCTTTTGTAAATTTATCGTGATTATGTTGTCAAGATTGTGACTTTGATTGTGAGCTCAATTCAATTCATTGTGCTTGATTGCCAAGTTTGGTGTTTAGTTGGTAACTTTTTAGGAAACACTTCTAAACTAATTGTCGTATAAAGTTCATTTCAAAAAGTTTGTTTCCCATATATGATATATGCCCTCGTCTCCTTATACTTTTGTTTTTTATTTGTGGGAAAGCGCCTTTTGTTCTCTTTTATTGTTGAGTTCACTTTACTTTGTCGTAAAGCTAGCAATTATGCTGAGATGCTGCCCATATAACGATGACATGGCTTTTGAAGAGTTGGCACTTGTTCTCAATATAATGTATTCACTGGAAACCGGCAAATGCTTTAATTGCAAAGATATAAATATTTAGGGTGCATATATGTTTTGCTAAAAATCAATAATTTGTAAAAGATTTTCCTAATTCTAATGGTTTACATCTCTTAGGAAAATGAGTTGACAAAAAATATTTTTGCTTCAAGGAAATGCATCGAAATCTGGTGGGCCCTTCTACTTAGCAAATGGATTTCCATAGTTCAGATGAAACTTTGTATGTTCACTAAAAATCAATAATCTGAAAAGATTTTCCTAATTTTGATGGCTTTTGTCACTTAAGAAAATGAGTAAACAAAAAATATTTTTGCTATAAAGAAATGTCTCGAAATCCGGTGAGCTCTTCCACTTAGAAAATGGATCATTATCCATAGTTCAAATGGAACTTCGTATGTTTCTCTAAAAATCCATAATTTGTAAAAGATTTTCCTAATTTCGATGGTTTATATCACTTAAGAAAATGAATTAACAAAAATTATTTTCGTTATAAAGACTTGCTAGAATCCGGTGAGCTCTTCTCCTTAGAAAATGGATCATTTTCCGTAGTTCAAATGAAACTTCATATGTATGAGTCCCCATAAAATCTTTTGAAATATGCTTATAAATGGTTTTTTTACTATGCACCGGAAAGTAAATGAGCAATAACCATTAACCAACACTCTTAATAAATCTTCTAGAATGTCAAGGCACGGAACGGGTTCATCCTGGCCAATTTCTTGATTTATTTTTCTCAATTTTTGGCCCAAAGGGCCTTTTCCTTTTGGGCCCAAATTAAATTGTTTTGGTTGCCCTTTCGGCCCCATCCATCAATATCCACAGTAACTGATGGACATAAAAAGTTTTCAAAATCTTAAATTGGGGTTTTAACTTCCCATGGAAAAATATATAAATGTAGTCTAGCTTTTTCCTTCCATTTAAACGCCCTCTTGCGCACAACACCGCAATCTCAAATCCCATCCTTGTTCTCTTGCTATACTTAGCGGTTTTAAGTGCTAACTGTCCATTCTCTTTATGAATAATTATTGTGATTACTGATGATTGGTTCTGGTTGTCTCGGCTTGAACCGTCCTTATCCTTTGGTGGACGAGTTCCTCGATTTCTCATATCTCGCTGCCAAGCCCGAGCATCAATCTTCCAACCACGATGAGACGAAAAATCGAAATTCCTTGGCTCTACTGATATATTTGGACTGAAAATGACAATCTAGGATTTTGTTGTGTTGCGGGTTAGCGGATCGAGGCAAATTGGGTTATAGAGCAGAGAATTTTAAATTTTTCGCGTGGTTTCATATCTGCAAACCATTGAAGATTTCGACATTGTCTTTCATTACTAGAAATAATGCTTCTCCAAGCATTTTTTTTTCCTCAACATTTACTGTAAAAAACGAATCTTGTTTATAATGTCAACTTTTTCATGTCCAATGCATATGCCACCAAGTTATTTTATGCATGCAGGATGAGTTGCATGTGGTGAACGATAACGCATCTACCACAAGATTGTGGATTGCTCATATTAGATCTTCACCCTTTAGGTATCAATAATTGAGAGAACTCTTCATGCAATTCAGGGTTAAGACTATTAAATATCTGTTGGACGTGGATGCTAGGTAAAACTCAACCTTGTGCTCGAAACTGTCATTCCATAGCCTCTTCTAGTTGTTCTGTGAGCTTGATATCACTTACGAAAAACTACACGCAAGAATTATGTCAATATAGGTTACCTAGTGTTCAAAACTATCAAGAATTTGCTATTTTGACATAATGGAAAGGGAATGCGAGAACGTTGTCAATGCTGTCCACCATGGCCCGTGATATACTAATCCTCTTTGGATGCATGTGGGAAATATCATTACATAAATGCAAAGGATTTTATGTTGAAGAGTTTTAATGACATGCAAGGATTGCGTTTGGTAGCGAGGACAAGGACTATGATTGGATAAAGTGGGATAAAAAATCCTCCGGATAATATCGTGACATGTTTAACCCTATCAAGTGTTTGGTACACTTCAAGTAAGTCTGAAAAATAAAATTTCAATGGTGTTAAAAAACTGAAATTTTAAATATTCAATTAGATTAAAAGAATGAAATGAAAAACCTTAGAACCCAGGTTGCGGCCACCGCTACCGCCGTGGTGGCTGCGATCGAAGACGACCACCGCCAACGTCTCCTTCGCATGATGGCGCAAATTCAAAAATGATCTAAAAATGCGTAAAACCGCGGCACTTACTTCAGGGCTTCGTCTACTACATTAGTATCCGCTTGTTTGAGCCGTCTCTAATGCGAGTGTAACATCAAATACTATATGGCTTCACTATTGCACTGAGATCAGCTTGGAGGCTTTTGCTCCAGCAAGAAAAACAAAAGAATCGATGCTTGTGACTTGACTTAAAAAAAAAAAAAAAAAACTTTCTGGGTGGAAAGTCGATTTTATACGGTATCCAAGTCATGTGTTAGTGTCTATTTGATTTCTTCCACATTCAAGGCATGTTAATTTGATCAGATGGTGATCTTGCGATCAACCACATGGTCACCTTTTGTAGCTGTTCTAGCACGTATGGATCTGCAGTCCCTGAGATATTATTACACTGACCACATTGCAGTTCTGTTTACAAGAGAGGAGCTAACAGTAGGACGACAAGCATGGATTTTACAGGACATTGCCAAATTTGCTTAGGAAGTTTCGTCTTTGCACAGGCTATCCCATTTCAATCTTTTGAATTTGACCCCGCAGATTTTTATAGAAGGTATATATCGACAAGTTTGGTTTGGAAAGATTCGTGATTCATTAGTGATTATTAATGAAGTAAATGACAATTCTCATTTTTTTAATTTTCATTTATAATTTTTTTTTCTTTTCCAATTCAACTTTATCTTACCCTCCTCTCGGATTTCTTGTCCGGACATATCTACTTCGGAGGACATCCGTTAACACAGATAAAATAACAACTTTCCTATTTAGGCTCAAATTCGAACTACCAATTTCACTACAAGTACTCTTGATCCCAATTTAAATATGACACATATTGTTCTTATTCTAAAGGTAGCAAATCTAGAAAGCATCACCTAGTTCAAGCCTATTAGCTTGTGCAATTTTAGTTATAAAATTATTTCGAAACTAATCGCTTGAAGCCATGGATTCTTGAAATAATCGCAATCGAATAGAGTGCGTTCGTGAGTGGAAGATAGATATATGATAATATCCTAATAGTTCAAAAAGTGCTTCATCAACTACGCATTATAAAGAGGGAAAGGAAATTTTAGGCGATTCTTAAATTGGATATGCAAAAGGCATATGATAGAGTACAATGAGACTTTTTATGTGACTATATGCAGAGATTGGGATTATGTGAGAATTGGGTCTAGCTTCTTAAACAATATAGTCTCCTTTAGTGTGAGATTTAATGGGGATTTTCTAATACTTCCAACCCTCTTGGGGTGTAAGGCAAGGGAATCCATTAATGCCCCATCTTTTCATCATCATGGCAAACGTGTTATCTTCATTAATAATTAATGCAATATTGGATGGCAGCTTGAGATGAATTAAATTGAATATGTGGTGCCCCATGCTATCCTACTTATTATTTGCTGATGATGCCATTTTTTTCCTATATGGCATGGTTAGGGAATGCCAAAATGTGGCTAACGTTCTGAACCAATACTGCTATGCATTAGACAGGCCATAAATTTTTAAAAGGTCTATGTATCTTCTTTAGCAAAGACAATTTTGAACCAATACTGCAAATGAGCTAAGAGTTCCTATCATAGACAAGACTAGAAAATATCTAGGCATCTCGTCAGACTAGGGGCAATCAAACAAACAACTTTTCTCATGGGTTTTAGCCAGGATGAACTCAAAATTGGAGGGATGGAAAAAGAACCTAATGACCAAAGCGGGGAAGGAGGTTCTCATTAAAATAGTTATGCAGGCTATGCCTCTTCAAGATTCCTATCTTGATTTGTAAATCAATTGAAAGAAAAATTGCATCCTTTTGGTGGAAACATAATGCTACGAAAAGAGGAATTCCTTGAAGGAAATCAGAGGCATTGAGGACTAGGAAAGATGTGGGAGGCTTGGGATTTAAAGATCTAGTTGCCTTCGACAAGACAATGCATGGGAGACAAGTATAACGATTGATGCAAGCTCGTAATGCCCTATGGAGTAAGCTCATGAAAGGCCTTTACTACCCACAATGAGAGTTTTGGAATGCCCATAGAAGCCATTGCCCCTCCTAAGATGACAAAGCTTGTTGGCGAGTAGAGAAGTGATTGAACTTGAGGTGAGATGGCTAGTTGGAGACGGAAAAAGAATTAAAGTCAGGGAGGATATATGGTTGCCTAGAGGTTGAATCGAAGGACCCACAAATCAAAATAACCCCATTTATGTCAAGGAGTTGATAAACCAAGATGTTCAAGATGACAAATCTAGAAGTTGAGGGAGCTTTTTGATGAGGATGTGGTGCTAGAGATTCTGTCTATTCCCCTCACCTCCATCCCTCGCTCGATAAACTTATTTAGAGAGGAAATACTTAAGGTTCCTACTCGGTTCAAAATGGCTATAATAGGCTTTGTTTCAAGACTATAAAACCTAATGCCACCCTAGCGTCACCATCATATCAGCCTCCTAGAAGTCCATGGACATCAATATGGTAGATTCAAAATCACTTGAAGATTTGGTTTTTCCTATGGAGTGTATGCAATAATGCACTACCAATGAAGGAAAACTTATAAAAGGAAAATGGTACTTGACCTGCTTTGCCCAGTATGTCATAGTGCCCTAGAAACTATTAAGCATCTACATGTCCTGTGTGAGTAGACAAAGCGGATTTAGTTAGATTTGCGCTTAAATCTAGCCACCTCCCCAAAATGTATCACTAGAATCAACAAGTGGATTTTAGAGAACATCACCCACTGAAAATGGCTAGTCCTCAAAGCCTTAGGCAAATTGTGTAGGAAGCAATTAGCTCACTAAACCTCTGCGGAAAATGGAACCCTAGCAACGCGAGGCTTAAAGGATGCAAAGACTCACCCGATTGTTGGACACCACCACCAGCGGCCTACTAGAAATTGAATGTTGATGGGTATTGGTGCAGCGGATTAAGGGTGGGCGTTGTCGCCAGTGTGTGTAGAGATTCTTGAGGGCTACTCGTTGGTGGTTTTACCAAGAAATTCCATGCTCCATTAGCCCTTGTTGTTAAAACTCTTGCGGTGTGGGAAGGACTAACATTCGTGGAAAAGGAGCTTGCGTGCATCAAGAAAAGTGAGTAGAACCCCACAAGTACAAAAGTGTAAGTGTTGCTCGTGTTTGACAATTCGACCACAATGAACTGAGTAATGGATTAGATCGAAATTGTTTGGGCCTCTTGGTCTGTGATGTTGGAATGAAGAACACTTATGGGCCATATAAATGGTGTAGTCATTGCTTATTGTTCCCAAGAAACAAACCGGATGATAGATTGGGTGGCGAAAACCCACATGACCAACTCTCTTGGCACAGTACTGCTCTCGTGGTAAAGCTTTCCCTCTCTCCTTTAGGCAAAGCTTCCTTCTATCCCTTCGATGGGTGATAGAGTAAACAAAACCCTAAAACCTCTATAATCCTCATTTGGCATCTTCCCCACGAGGATTTCTCCACACTCCATATTCGGTAAGATGTTTTCCCTTCACAACCCAAGCCTTTCCAATGATTACAATCCCACAGGAAAAAAACCCTACCTCCATAGACGACAGCAATCGACCCATCCCTTCCCTTTGCTCGATACATAACTTACAAACTTTCATCCTCACCATAGTTTAGCCCACCAATCTATCAAAGCAACCTTGCGATCCTACCATTTCCGTCACAGAACTCCCTTCAATCTGTTCTTCTCTTGACTTACCTCCAAAACTTCGAATAAACCAATCAACAATCTTTCCCGTCTACACAATTCAATCCAATCCCCTGCTCCAAGGTGCCTTTGCGCGAAGATTACAGCCAGCAGTAAACCTCATACTTGCAAAAAAGAAGAATGGAAGGTAAAATGGAGAATGATATGCGTATGGCTGCCTTATGTAAAAGCCTGGGCCACTTGTGGTTGGAGAATGATGTAGTAGAAGCGATCAAAGAAATCCCCCCAGAAAAAAGGGAGGAATGCAACCATACCCTATTTGGTAAGTTATTCTTGAAACTTAATGTCAATTTCCAAGCTTTTCTTAATACAATAAAGAAAGCATGGAAAACAGAATCGGTGGTCTGCTCCCAAAAGGAACCAGGTTTTTTCTCTTTCGTTTTTCAATCGGAGGAGAATAAAGAGAGAGTCATGAAATTCGGACCCTGGTCTTTTGTCAGTAATCTATTAGTAATCAAACAATGTGAACCTGAAATCCCAGAGTATTGTTATGATTATTCTTGATGCACTTTTTGGGTGCATATTGGAGGGATACCCCCTGGGTGGATACTAGAAGAAGTATTTACTGATCTCGCAAAAAAGGTAGGCAAAGTACTGGAAATTCAGGTGGACTTAAAAGGAAAAGGACCACAGAAAGGTGGAAAGGTGAGAATGGAAGTGGATCTGTTAGCTCCATTAAAATCGGGTGCTATTCTGGATATAGGAAACAAGAAGTTATGAGTGGAATTTAAATATGAATATCTACCGCACTATTGCTATTCGTGTGGAAAAATTAGTCATTACGCTACTAACTGTGAAGAAATTCCTTATGAGCAAACAAAATGGGCTGAAACAAGGTAGGAAAATATGGCCCATGGCTTAAAGTGGAAGTGTGAGACCATAACCCTTATTGGGAAGCATTCTATGGCAGATTAGAAGAAGAAATTATTGATGAAGATACAGCACCAGAAATTCTTCTTACAGCTTCTGAAATGGACATAGTGGCCAAAGACAAAATTGATACCAGGGTAGTCCCAAATCGCAATAAGAAAATGGCAAAAAGCTCAAGCTTGCAGGAGGTACCAGAAGAATTAGCAGAAACCCCTATGAAGAATACAGATCATGGCAAACAAATTATGTGCTTCGAAGCTACTAGGCCGATCCTCTCAAAGGTTGGGAATTGCAACAAGAAAAGTATGAAGGTACAGAGGACGAAAAAGCAAAAACGCATAGCAGAACCTGTTCCCCTTATGATCGATGATATGGAGCTCTTGGAGACCCCAATTCAGTTGATCAAAGATGGAAATGAGTGGGCTTTGGTGGCTAGCCCTAATAAGCCACCGGAGACGACATGAAAATTATAAGCTGGAATTGTCAGGGGTTGGGCAATCCCCTGACATTCCAGGAGCTAAGAGCTCTAGTAGCTCTTGAAATGCCCAATCTGGTCTTCTTAATGGAAACAAAGAACAATGAAATGATGGTGGAAGGTGGAAGGTAAAAAGAAGACTTAAGTTCCCAAATCTGTTCCCAGAAAACCCGGAAGGAATTGCGGGAGGTTTAGCAATTTTGTGGAGTGGGGAAGTGGAGTTAAAGGTAAATACTAGCTCTAAATAGTTTATTGACTTGGAGTATAAAGATCTGGCTAGTGGCTATCAAATGAGGATAACTTTCCCCCATGCATCGACGAACTTCGAGGAGAGACTAAAGCTATGGCAAAAGCTGAAGGATTTCCAGTTAACAAACCAACTACCGTCGATTTGCATGGGAGATTTTAATGAAATTTTTTATGTTCGGGAGAAGGTAGGGAAAATAGAAGCTAATAATCACCGAATAACAGCTTTCCGGGAAATTTTAAATGAGTGTTCCCTAATGGATATGTACAGCAAAGGTTGTGCCTACACTTGGGCAAACAATCAGGAAAGGGAAGCCCTTGTTAAAAAAAGACAAGATAGAGTTCTATGCACAATGGATTGGAGAATTACCTTTACTAATGCTGAAGTACAGGCTCTACCAGCAATTGGCTCGAACCACAGCCCTCTCCTCCTTGTGTTGCATCCTGAAAGTAAGAAAAGGAAGAGAGAATTTAAGTTTGAAGCATACTGGTCAGAAGATCAAGAGTGTGGGGAGATTATCAAGAGAATATGGAACAAAACGCCATCAAGCCACGCGAGTTTCTCAATGAAAGTCAATGAAATCTCTAAGGAGCTTGCAAATTGGAGCAAAGATAAGTTCGCCAATGCACCATGTCGTATTAAGGAGCTAAACAGGGAATTAACAGAGATAACTAACAGGAATTCTGGAAATTCTAGCATGAAGGAATCCCAAAACATTGTCGACCAAATTGACAAGCTTTGGAAACAAGAGGAAAAATTTTGGGGGATGAGATCATGTATTAATTGGCTGCAATGGGGAGATAGGAATACTAAGTTCTTCCATGCTACTATAGTGCAGAGAAGGCAGAGGAACAGGATTATGATGCTGCAAATGGAAGATCAAAGCTGGTGTAAGGAACCATCTGCACTCAAAGAACACATAGGGTCTTTTTACCGGAACCTATTCAAATCGGTGGGTCCCAAGAACTATCAGCCAATCCTAAACCAGTGCCCCAGCCCAGTAAAAGGGGAAATAAATGAATATTTGATGCCAAACATTACCCTTGAAGAGGTGAAAGATGCGGTTTTCCAACTAGGCTCATTAAAGGCCCCAGGACCTGACGGACTAAGTAGCCTTTTTTATGAATAGTTTTGGGAGGACATCAAGCGGAATTTGTTCCAGCTCGTGCAAAATTTCTTTGAAACAGGTACCCTCGACCCCTTCCTAAACAAAACACACATATCCTTGATACCAAAAGTAAAAAACCCAAAAAATATAGGCCAATTCAAACCTATTAGCTTGTGCAATTTCAACTACAAAACCATCTCAAAAGTCATGGCCAATAGACTAAAGATATGGTTTCCAGAGATTATAGCGCCTGAACAGAGCGCCTTTGTACAAGGTCGGCAAATCCAGGATAATATTTTAATAGTTCAGGAAGTCCTACATCAGCTGAGAATAACAAAAAGGAAGAAAAAGTTTCAAGCAATCTTGAAATTGGATATGCAGAAAGCTTATGACAGAATTGAATGAGACTTTTTGAGGGATTGCATGTTGAAAATGGGTTTCTGTGAGAGTTAGGTATCTTTAATCATGTAATGTGTCTTGATGGTGTCCCTAAGTGTGAAGATAAATAGGGAGCCAACTCAATACTTTACCCTTTCAAGAGGAATTAGACAAGACGACCCTCTTTCTCCATACCTATTCAGCTTAATAGCAAATGTTTTCTCTTGGATGATGAACAAAGCCCTAGAAGATGGAAGCCTCAAGGGTATAACGTTAAACAGGTTCTACCCTACACTGTCTCATTTACTCTTTGCTGATGATGCCATATTTTTTCTAGATGGGACTATCATAGAATGCCAAAACTTAGCAACTATTCTCAACCAGTATTGTTTTGCAACGGGCCAAGCCATAAATTTAAACAAATTAGGTGTATGCTTCAGCAGCAATTGTCCTTTATCTCTGAAAAGAAATTTAGCACCAGAGCTTAGAGTCCCAATAATAAACAAAACAGGGAAATACCTCGGAATACCAACAGACTGGGGTCACTCAAAGAAAGAGATGTTCGCTTGGATTCTAGCAAGAGTAAACTCGAAGCTAGAGGGATGGAAAGAAAAGTTACTATCCAAAACAGGTAAAAAAATTCTGATAAAGAGCTTTGTATAAGCCCTCCCTCATTATGCGATGTCAATTTTTAAATTGCCTATCTCTATTTGCAAAGCCATAGAAAAAAAGAATTGCTTCATTCTGGTAGCAGAAAAGTGACTCAAGAAGAGGCTTGCATTGGAAAAAATGGGAAGTATTAAAAACCAGAAAGGATGAGGGAGGTTTGGGGTTCAAAGATTTGATTAATTTCAACAGAGCAATGCTCGGCAAGCAAGCTTGGTGATTATCTAAGTCCCCTTCAGCATTGTGGAGTAGAATCTTGAAAGGCATCTACTTTCCAAATAGAGACCTGTGGAAGGCAACAAAAGGGCAACGACCGTCTTGGGGATGGCAAAGCATTTTAACAAGAAGAGAAGCCATATAATCAGAGGTTAAATGGTCGGTGGGAGATGTCAAATCTATCAGCATACGAGAAGACAAATGGCTCAAGTCTGGAGTGCTTGGAGGCCCGGCCAACCAAAATGAACCAGTTATGGTGGCAGAGCTTATCAATGAAGACTTGCGGGAATGGAAGGAAAGGTTAATCCTTAATCTTTTTGAAGAACAAGTAGCAAATGAGATACTTGCGATAACCATTAGCCCGAGCCCAAAGAATGATTGTCTAGTTTGGACTGATAACAAATCAGGGACATATACTGTGAAGAGCGGTTATAATATGGCCTATTCTCACACCACAAAAACAGAACCAAACAGAGCCTCATGTTCTTTCAAGCCTCCAAGAACCCTTTGGACTAGAATTTGGAGTCTAGCAATCCCCCCCAAAAAGAGAACTTTCCTCTGGAGTCTATGTCAAGACACCATACCAACGAGGGAGAATTTGTATAAAAGAAAAATACTACCCGACCCTTTCTGTCCGTTTTACTCCACCCATCTAGAAACAACAGAACGCCTATTTCTACTATGCAAGTGGAAGAAACAAATATGGGTAGACCCAAGAATCAATCTCAGCAGGAACTCACGTAACATAACAAGGTTCGATAAATGGCTAACGGAAGTGTTTGAAGGAAGGGAAGATTTACCCAAAAAAAAACTAGTTGCTGCTGTGCTGTGGAACATTTGGAAGACCCGCAACAATTTTATTTTTCGAGCAAAGCCTCCAAAACCGATTGATCTTGTAGATCTTGCACAAGCACAACAGAAGAATTTCAGCAGATGGCAGAACCAGAAAGGGCAAAAACCCACAAATTGAAGCTTACCGATTAGGTAGACGTCGTCGGAGAGAGACGAGCTGAAGCTAAACGTTGATGCTTCATGGGTTCTGGGCGATTTCCTTTGCTTAGCTGCTAGTATTTTGCGAGATTCATTGGGTCTCGTCGTTGAGGGTTACACCATAGAGGTTCGGGCGTCCTCTTCCCAACAAGCAGAAGCCCTATCTCTACTGCACGGGCTGATGTACTTGAGAAGAAGAAAAGAAAGGCACGTGCGAACAGAGACAGCTCAAAGTGGAAGATGGGTGTACGAAAGCGACAGTTTAAGCTTGGTTGAAAGTGTTCTGGGCTAGGCCGAAGCACCATGGGATTTGAAGGAGATAATGGAACAGTGTAAAGAAAATTTAGCCCATCTCGAATCAGCAAGGGTAGTATACTGTCAACGAGAGGCAAATCGAGCAACGGATTGGCTAGCTAAAGCCCACCGAACCAAAACTCTCCCTCCAAATTGGGTGACTTTTCCTCCCTTTTCCCTTTCGGAAATTCTATGTTCGGAATTTTATCCATCGTTGTCTTGTACGTCTCGCTTATCTTCATGAATGAATGCAATATCTACTTTTGACCAAAAAAAAAAAAAAAAACTCTCTTGGCATGGATTGGCTGATTAAACCCCCTTCTCTCTCTTTGGTCTTTATTATGTTATGATTCTAGAAACTCTCATATTGCGTTTGACGGTCATGATAAAATTTAAAATAGAATAAAATTTATCCTATCTCGCATTTGGTGCTTATTTAAGACAGGATAAAGTCTGATATAAAGAGAATATAGGTTGGATAAAATTATCCTATAAGAGATGTGGGATAAAGATGGATATGATTTCTAAAATCCATAATAAAAAGTTTTTCTCAAATAAAAACTTCTTAAATAAAAAAAAAGTTTAAAACTATATTTCAATATAAATAATATTTGAATTCTAATATAAGAAATTCAAAATAACAAAAAAAATAAAAATTTATTTTTTAATTTAATCTTATTTTTACTTATATATTCAAATTTAATTCTATCTTATAATATAAAATTTAATTTTTAAATATTTATCTATATTTATTACGTATTTTAGGTATTTAGTATTTTAGGTATATTAGTAAATTTTTCTATTAATAAAATTTTATTAGAGAATGATGGAAGGGGAAGAAAGAAATAAAAAGAATTAATTGAAAAATAGAGGAGAACAAAATAAAAATGAAAATAAAGTTGACAAAAGTGTTACAAGAGATATTTACCATCTCTGTTTGTAAAATTTGTGATTAGTTCATATTGATATGGCGTTTTAACCAAATATGTGTCCAACTTTATTATTGCAAATACTAAAAAGTAGATAGAATATAATAAAATCCCTTGAATTTCATATCTTATTCTATCCAGTTTTATTCTGATTAGAAATCCAAACGACTAAACGTAACATTATGGTACATTTTCTACATAGTAATGAATGAAATGTTTTAATGACAAAAAAAGAAGTCATGATCGATTAAATTGTTGTACTTGTACATTAATCACGAAGAAAATGGAGAAGGGGGTATTATTTAAATCGATTTAACATGGAATCTCACTATTCGGAATTGTGTTGCGTGCTCTTTTCCAGAAAGCAAATATATTTTTGGTTGGCCGGACCAACCCAAAAATGCCCCAAGAAACTCACTTTAGAAATAATATTCTTCATCGCCTAACTTTCTTTTTTATGCGTCCAAACAAAACCCTAGACTCTAAACTCAGCTTTGGCATCTCTCGGGGGGAATATTCTCAATGGATCCACGGAGGTGCGGTGCAAAACTCTCGCTACAAACGAAAAAATCAAAATGAATTAGCCGAAAAAAACAAAAGAAAAAGGATTTTCTCACATGAGTTTCAGGTGCAAAATCCAAAGTCCATACACTATGCAAGAAAAAATAAAAAATTTATTCCAAACACCAAACTTTTCCTAACCCAATTCACACCACAAAAAACCAACCAAAAATATATACAATATATATATATATATATATATATATATGTATGTATGTCAATTAAAAAAATAATTTAAAATCCTCCTTCAACATCAAAATTAGCCCCCACCTGCGATTTTAGAATTCTAAAGTTTAAGGTTTTGTTATAGGTCTCCAAATTTCCACCCATGCTTTTTTTCTCAAGTGAGTAGAAATATTGAGGTGACATTTGCGGAATCTCCCATTAAATACGTATATGTATGTATATAATTTTAAAAAATAATTTAAAACCCTTTTTCACCATAAAAAATTAGCCTCCACTCACAATTCTAGGAGTGCAAGGTCTAGGGTTTTGTCACCCACCTCCATCCATCAAACCCCGAAAAACCTCCCCACCATCTTACCTAGAAGAATTCCGCAAGAAAGGAAGAACCTTTCCAGCACCCACAGGACACCCATTTCCTGGTTTTTCGAATTCTATGGTTCTTGAACACGCTCTCCACCTCGCACCCACGTCGATGCTCTTGTCGTGTCTTCCTCAGGTCGCGCGGATAGAACCCTGATACGGCGGTGAACCGGTGTGATCGAGCCATGAACGTGGAGGCCCGAGTCGGGGTCGTCGTGGAAGGCGGCCAGAGGGCTCTCAGTTCTGCCCACGGCGGCGTTCTTGACGGTGGGCCGAGGAGCTTCCTTCAGCAGCAGCAGCCCTCGCCGCCGCCGCAGCAGCAGCAGCAGCTCAAGAAGCAGAGCTTGAACCCCCAGTCCCAGATTGGGACCGTGCAGCAGCTCTTGGCCGGCGGCGTCGCCGGGGCTTTTAGCAAGACTTGTACCGCGCCTCTTGCTCGCCTCACCATCTTGTTTCAGGTTCAGCCATTTCTTTTGATATCGTTTTTTGCCCTTTCTGATTCGAGGGTCGTCGGAATTTTCAGCTGAATGTTTGCTTCCTTAAATAAATGTTTGATTCGGGGATTTGCCTTGTGATGAGCTTTAGGAAGTGGGTTTCTTATGTGACTTTTTTCTTTTTATTTCCCCTTCTCAGACTGAAAGTGAAGTTGGAATTTGACACGGAAAAGGAAAATATTTTGTTTTTCACTTCTCTACCTGTCACTACCTGTAACTTTCGCAAATTCATGTAGTGCTGACTTTGGCGGTTTCTAATGTGCTTCAACAGTTTATTGTGATTTTAGTTACATCTGTGTTGGGTTTCATGTGCTTGATTGATGTTTTTTGCGGGTTGAGTCTCCTTTGGACTGTGCTCGGTTATTGATTTTGGTTCTAAGAATTTTTATTGAAGTTAATGTACAGATTTGTGTTAAGTTTGGTCTTAAGTTATTGCTTACAGACTCATATATAAGCTTTGTCTGAATGGATGAACTTAAGAAAGCTATGTGATGTGAGATGAAGAATTGTTGACGATGAAATGTGCTGGCGGGGACGGGACATATTATGTGGAGCTTATTATAGGTAGAATAAACAAGACAGATGTTGGCATATAGAAGTTGGAAATGCTCGAATTTTCTTCTTGGTCCAGCCTATTCTTTTGCTGGATTTCCACAAAACCTATTATGGAGAGATTGACCTCATGGCACGGAGGCAATATGATGGTTAGAAACTAAACCTATTATGGAGAGATTGACCTCATGGCATGGAGGCAATATGATGGTTAGAAACTAAAATCTGTGTGGGTTTCTGGCTCTGCTTATTTTCGAATTGGAAACTTCTTATCAGCTATTGATATTAGATCAATAGTTTCGTAGTTCTTAGAATTTTCTGCTAATAGGAAGAATAGGATGGAGTACTGGACGTGATTGTCTTTGTTATTTTATCAATGGAATTGGATGGTATCTGAACCCCTGATATTGATGCACAAGACTTTTTTTTTCCTGGGATATCTTTCTTTGAGGTGGATTATATAAAAATCACGCAGAAAGTAGGTTTTTTATGTGGGTGGTGGGGGTGGTGTTTCTCCCTGTGTATGAGAGGGTGGAGATATTGTGGGTCATGGCAGTTTGTATTTCGATCAAATGGTAGCTTTTATATACTTGATATTGAATCTTGTATGTTATTTGATGTGCCAAGGTGCAAGGTATGCACACAGATGTTGCAGCTCTGAGCAAGCCTAGCATATGGCACGAGGCATCACGCATTGTCAATGAAGAAGGGTTTAGAGCCTTTTGGAAGGGAAATATGGTTACGATTGCTCATCGCCTTCCTTACTCTTCAGTCAGCTTTTATGCTTATGAACGGTACAAAAGTGTCAGTAACAAAATACTCTGGCCAATTCCAAGATGTTCTTAGAGCAGAGTGATATCGTGGAGAGTCCCTAATTGTGTTTTTTTAGTTCTGCAGATGTTACAGTCAATTCTTGGGGAAAATAGCAAAGGAAGTGCCAGTGCAGGTCATTGTGTACACTTCATAGGTGGCGGAATGGCTGGAATAACAGCTGCAAGTGCAACTTATCCTCTGGATCTTGTTAGGACACGCCTTGCTGCACAGGTGAGTGTGTACGTGTTAAAAAATTACACTGTTTTGAAGTCCATCTCATGTGTTCGCTCCCCCCGCTGTTAGGGTAGTGTTTTTCTTCTCCTTTTTCTGTTTACTCATCTACTTGTTTAGTTGGGGTGGGGGAAGTCAAAACAAGAGGTATCAATGGATCATATAGATTAGGGATGAGTGTTTCCAGGTTCTAGTTCTAGCTTGCGTACAATTTCCACTTGAAATCTGGAACCTACTCACTAGAATAGGTTTTTTATTTTTCAAACATGAAACCTATTCTGCATACCTTGGAACCTGAAACCTTCCCTGTCACAGTTTTTAGGGTTGGTTCCAGGTTTTGCGTAGAATCCACCTGTATTGTTAATTGAACGATTTCTGTGAATCATTATCTTTAATGATCACTATTTACCGTTATAATTTATTAACTATAACTTATATTTAGACAAACGAATAATATGAAACATTAACAAAATAAAAGTTTCAGTCATAAAATAAAAGTTCAGATTAGTGGTTTCAGATTATATACTTATCATTGAAAGTTATGCAATATCATAAGATCACGCAAAGATGTAGACCAAGAAAAACACATAAACTTATTTCAGGTTTTGGATTATAAGTTCTAGGTTCTAGGTTCTAGGTTCTACCTACCTAGAACTTGAAACCCACCCGTCGAAATAGGGGCCATAATTTTTGGAATCTGAAACCTACTTTGCATACCTTGGAACTTGGAACCGGTCAGATTTTCACCAGTCCGGTTTCAGGCTCCAGGTTCTACCTTGGAATCATGCTTACCCTTAATATAGATAGATTGTGGGATAGATACATGTTCTTTTAGATTTGGTTTGTGATGTTTGGCTATTTTTCTTCATTTAATTCGTCTTCACACTTTGTGGATTTTGCAGAGAAATACAGTGTACTACAGAGGTATTTGGCATGCATTTCATACCATTTGTAGAGAGGAAGGCTTCTTGGGGTTATATAAAGGGCTTGGAGCCACGTTATTGGTACAGTTGTGGTTCAAGTGTCTGTATCTTCAAATTCGTGAAGTTGCTTACTACTTACCTGTTTTCTCTGCATCTTCTGTTTTGTAGGGTGTTGGACCCAGTATAGCAATAAGTTTTTCTGTGTATGAGAGCTTGAGATCTTTTTGGCAATGTCAAAGGTGAAAATTTTGCCTTTTTATTTGTTTCTGTCTGATGCTTCTTTGGGTCTGTGAGTGTATATCTTTCTTTGTCTTAACATTAGGCCGAATGACGCTACTGTGATGGTCAGTCTGGCTTGTGGCAGTCTCTCAGGGATTGCATCATCAACTGGTTAGTAATTGGGAAGTTCCATTTAAATCTTGCTTCCTAGAAAAGATCTTCCCGTTTTGCAAGCTTTTTGCTAGTTGCTGAGTTCTTTTTCATGATTTGAGTTATTGATTGAGTTATTGAAAGCCTAGACGGAGTTATCTGGAGTATAATCTCTTATTCTTAAAGTCTTCATAAAATCCTCTTGCTTTGCCCTTATAGCTACATTTCCTCTGGATCTCGTGAGACGAAGGATGCAATTGGAAGGGGTCGGTGGTCGAGCCCGTATTTACAATTGCGGTTTGTTTGGGACATTCAGGCACATAATAAGGACAGAAGGCTTCCGTGGCTTGTATAGAGGGATACTTCCGGAATACTACAAGGTTGTCCCTAGTGTGGGCATTGTTTTCATGACCTACGAGACACTGAAGATGCTTCTATCTCAAATTTCTACTCCGGATTAGCCGTGTACCACTTTCTTGTGCTGACAATGAGTCCATCAAAATTGTAATGAGAAAAAAGAGAAAACATTCAGTTGATTTTAAGGTAGCAAGTAGATAGATAGGATAAAAAGAATCTACAATATTTGTGATGAAGTTCCATGGCGGTTAATTTTGCTGTTACCGTCGTGATTTTGAGGTCAAATTTTTCTGTTCATAATTAGCTCGCCTTTTGGAAGTTGTACGGAGTTGAGGTTAATTAGATCTTTATCTTTGGAGGAGAATCAAAGTACCATGAGGCTACAGATTTGGTCTTTGCTCTTGTGACCCGCTTGGCAGATTATGCATTTGTCGATGAGACAGTTCTGTAAAATTCTAATATCATATAGTGACTTATTATGAGGCTAGTTTGCACTACCTATGTTTCGTCATTGATCTGATTTGGCCTTGTTTGCTATCATCCGATGTGGATTTGTAAATTGATCGAACTATTATCCTGCATCTAGTATGTGAATTGTGTGATACCCTGAACTCTTTATAATCTCCATCGATCCACTCGTATGTCTCATAGCAAGATTGGAACCCGAGCACTCTTGTTCAGACTGTTGCTTTGTGTCTTGGCTGAAACCCATTGTTGCACTGTGATAAATCATAAGTTGGATCGCTCGCGCCTTCTCGGGTGGATGCCTCATCATAGATGAGGTGGGCTGAGCTGCCGAGGGAATAAAGTCAAAAGATCGAAAACTTGGAATATTATTTCCTGCTTCCAAATTCGGGCTTTGTTAATATGATCGTGGATGGTCGTTCATGCGGTTCGAACTGGCTGTTGCCCGCTGAGTCTAGCATCGGGGCTGGACCCAATGGAGTGCTTTGGAGTGTTAAAAGAGTTTGTATGGAGAATTTATGCCCTGATTACCGTACATCTTTTGCCTAGAATTTTGGCCAAGCACCTAAACCTAGAGAAGTCGGCAACTCTATATGAGGGATTGAGTGGGGTCTAGGACACGATTGGCGTTGGCATTTTTCCAAGTTTGCTTCGAATCGCCTCTGCTTTCGGTGTGGTTCATGTCTCAGCCTGGTGCGTGGTCGTCTGCCAAATCTTTTTTGTGGATGCAATGATTCAAAGAGAGAAGTATAGACTGAAAACGCTCCAATCAAAAGCACTTAGGTCCTCAAATATCTGTGATAACTTGGTATATTGCAGATAAACTAAATGAGGAATATTAGATTTGGATTCATATTCGATATATATTGTAGTGGACAGAATCAATCACATCGCAATAGACAGTTTTCGCATATTTGAGATTTTCTTTGTCGGATCTAATGCGAGACACGTAATTTATTTGAAGTACGAATTGGTTTGATGCGTGAATTAGTTTGATATGGTAAAATGATTCGAGAAAATGAGGAATGTTCTATTTCTTTTTTTCGTTTTTTTTTGGGAGAAATGCTTAATAGGCCATGGCATGGATTCTCCAAATGGTACGACGTAGGATTGCCTTAGCTGTCAAGGGACCCATGCATGATTGGCTTTGCGTTTATTTTTTCCTCCTCTTATGCCTATTCTAACTAGAATCGAATGCTGCAATCTGCATCAGAGCTTTCCCTCCTTTCTCTACTTCTTCTGCAACTTGCAAAGCTGCTGATACCATCTTGTGTCGTGTTGCCGATTTTTCTATGCTTTGATCGGTTATTCTTTCTTAATGATGTTTTCAATGAGGCGAATTATGATATCGATAGGCCTCCTTGTGACAAAACCTGTCGAACTAGCTAGTAACATGAAGGTACGATGCGTGGCATGGAGCGAAGTAAGTTCAGCTCAAGTGAAGGATCAGAAAGTTTTACACTTGGGAGCACCGTGAACACGGCATGGTTGAACATACCAATGAAATTACCGAAGTATAGGAAGCTGGGTTTGGCGCATTGTACTGGTCCTGTGAACCAGTGATGTATCTTAGAGCACCTCACTAACCCCAGCTTGTGAGAAAGATGTTTGCCATTGGTTGGGAAATGTCAATGTCATGCAGGATTTAGTACAGCATGACAGCATGAGCACACTCCTGGAAAGAGCGGGCATCGGATGATATTTGTGCCGACACGTGTTGAAGTGTAGTAGGGACATCCTAAAACGGGTCATTGAACGAGCGAATCGACTCGCGCACGCCACGTACATGGCATATATCCCTCCAAGAACACAAGCTTTGTGGTGGCTATAGTACTAGTTAGGAATAAGAATATGATCAGAAAGCAGATGGAGACCACAAAAACCAGATTATCTTTGAGGAAGTGATGAGACCCCTCTTTCCCTTTTTTACACTCTATCATTTCTGAAAGCGAGACATCGGCTGCGAGACATCATATCAATAGAACAGAAGTATCTGTAAAAGTTTTGTCACATTCTTCCAAGTGAATTATACTGAGATAGCTTCAAGCACACTAATTGTATCGACAAAAACTAGCCCACGATTCTAAATTTCTTGCTTGTGTCCTCCAAAAGGTCAGTTATAATCATTTCAGGGGAGAATTTAAGTCTTTTCTTTATTAGTTAAGTCGATCCTCTGTCAAAAGCAGTCAAGCGAATTTCATTACCGAGGAAAGGAAATTCTTCTCATATCATTGGCTATGGGAAGAACAAGAATCAAAACAAGAACCTATCATGGTTTATTGCTAAGATTCACAAGCCTTCTAATCTCTCGTTGATACGTCTTAGTTAATTAATATATATTTCATATCACGTTAGCTTTAAATCCAGTATAAATTCTCAAGCTTCAGGCTCATTACCCTCAAAGTCCTTCCTCGTAGAAGGCGGTTCCTTAGTAAAAATTTTCTTTCTGATCCTCCATCTGCTAACGATGCCATACCGTGTTATAGATCTATGAGCTGAGATGATTTCTATCGGGTGAGGAACAGGTAATCTGCATCCTGAGGTTTGGATCATCTCACCAATTGCATCTAATCCTCAGGATGCGGATTATCTATTCCTTATCGATAATGAAGAGCTGGAGGGGTTTTCTGTTCTTCTCTTCTGTAAGGATCGAGCAATTCTTCCTGTCTTCGTGCTCTCGGACAAAAGTAGCTGCACTTTCTGGTAACTCCCTCTGTGTAAGATATCTATCTTGAGCAAAACAGCTATAATCATAGTACAGAACCTGTCTCCTCTTGTTGTATTGACATTATCAGCATGGATTCCAGTGGTCTTTGCGCTCCGACAAAACTGGCTGCACTTTCTGGTGAATTCCTTTGTATCTCGAGTGAGACAGTCATAGTACAGAAACTGTCTACCCTTTTTCTTTCTCGTTTTGTTGTATTGAAATTATTGGCAAGAATTTGCACGTCCTTTGCGGGAGTCTCTACTCGACAGAGAATCTCATGCGTTGGTATTACTCATCTCCTTTTTCTATTTTCAGTGATGAAGGTCGACCTGCTTGAACTTGCGAGCTTCTCTTGTTTGATACGTGTCTCCTATGAGGGGATAAATTAATGGTTGGTTCACCGGTCATTTCTCAGCTTTACTTTATCGAGTTTCGTCAAATGGTTATCGAGATCACTTGGAATTCTTTATTGGGTAATACGTCACGACTTCATCCTCGATTATGCGATAAGAAATAGCGAAATAGGAGAGCAACAATGACAGATAATGCAGCACCACCAACCAATTTAGAGAGGCTCGTTTCGTGGATAACACGGAGCTTTCTAATCGAAGAAAAGCATATCTTTTTCTTCTGCAAGCTTGAATATGCCCAAGAATAATATTACACCCACTCGTCTTGCCTGGAAGATGCCAGACAGATTTGGCGAATATTATAGTTAACATCATGCCTGATTGCACTATTAGGGGGGGCAAAGAAAGAGACCTGAGAAATATAGAAAGTTCAAGAACTGCTTGTGCTCCTTTGCAGGGCTCCAACCGCCTCTTCCTTGCTTTCGGCGAAGTCCTTGCCGTCCTTGAAGATGAGAAACTCCATGGCATCGATGTGGAAGAATATGAAGCACCCGCATAAATGAGTGATGCATGACCCAAACTCCTTCCCAACCACACAGTGCCACGACGAACCGTAAGCTTCATCAAATTTCTGTTATCATTCATATGATGGGTTAACACACTCTCCTCACAACTAGCTTGAGTTTCGAGTCAGCAAGACAGCACTCATCAAGTAAGATTGCAAATAGAACACGAACTATTCCTAATGAAAATTTCCCAGTTAATTTAGGACCTTTTTTCCCCCAGCTAAATAGGTGCTGCAGCAAAACTGGTGCAGATTAGAAGGACCTGAAATCTGACTAAGAGAACTTTTTACCTGTAAGTTCTTTGCGAAAAGAAGAAGCAGAGTATTTAGCAAGTGGTTGAATCAATAATAATGGTTACCCCTCCAACCGTGCAAAGATAGAGCAAAGCTAGTGCCTTCTCAGTGCAATTATCCTATTAAGATCCTCCAGCAGAATTATGACATACTACCAGAGAAACCATAATTCATCACTTGTCTCACACTATTTTGTTGTAAATTCCATCTAGTTTCGAGAAGAAAACTCTACTCATACTCCAAAAAGAAAGTAATTCGCCAGCTATTGATTTTGAGAGCAGGAGAGTAAGTGTTTCTCCACAGATGAAGAGGACAGCATGCCAACACCAAAAGATTAATTCAGATTAAACAGAGAATATTGCTAGGTGGGTCTATGACCTGCTTGATATGATGAGCAATGGCCTGAAAATCGGAGGACTCATGGAGGTCCAGAGCTTGGTAAGCTAAGTCCATTACATGGCTACGCATCGCTTCTGCCATGTCTGCCTCTCGTACTACAGCTCGTCCCTCCAGCATCTCGCCGAAACCTCGTATCAATTGAAAAAAACGAAAAAAAAACCTTCAAGGAGAGTAAACTGGTATTGCCAACATTTATACAGCAGGATGCTATAAGTAAATTGAAGCAACGAGTGGTGGCTGAGTTCACTTGCGCGTTTCAGAATCTTCCAGCTCAATTCCAACGAACGGGTACTGAAAAATATCTTGCTTTGAGCCTGTTTCTTATGTAGGGATGCAACCTTTTCGTCGTTAATCAGGGTGAAGTTCCTGGACTACGTTCGCACATGGAACACGACTGCAACTTGAACTACGATAGGCTCCAAGATCACCCGTGTAAAAGACAGAATTCGGAATGTTTATGGACAACAAATGCAGGCTTGAAGATATAAAATGTGGCTGGAAACTTCTTGTTTGTCTGCTTCATGGCAAGTGGTCCGTGTTTGATGCAAAACGGTTCTAGCCCTTCCTTTTATTTCTATTTTTTTTCCTTCTCCTTTTATGTTTGCTTATTCCTTTTCTCAAAGTGAGGAATCTATAGAAAGAATCAACTTCCCTGTATTTGGGACATTATAAATAAAAGTGCCGAAAAGGATTTGGAATTCGCTTACACGGTGATGCTGCTGCAACAAGAGCCGCTAAAGTGATGCTTAAAGGGATGATCAGTAGTTCAAGTTCATCTTTTTGGCCTTCCACAAGCTAATTTGGATTGAAATACTGTCGACGATACATGATTAATGAAAATAATTGAGTCTTACAATATTTGAGATATCAGCACAATCAGAGATTTATTGGCTAGCCGCCTCTTTATGGGGGCCAAAGCTAACCCAATATTAAAAAAAAAAAAAAGAAAAAAAAAAAAGGGCAAGTTTCCAAGGAAAAGAAATGAAGTGACGGAACTCTCTTGCACACTGGGGGACGGGGACGGAGAGCTTTCATCTAGAAGAGTACATAAAGATAAATGGAAGGAGGGTTGGCGAAGATTCTACAGCCAAACATTGTTAGAATTGGCTCAAATTTCGGTATATTGTTCGTGTGATCGAGATCTACAAGTTAATGGGTTTTGTTTGTTGAAATTCTTCTCTAAGTTTTCTGGTCTAAATCTTTCTTGTTCCTTGTTTTAACTAACTTTTGTGGTGATAAAATATTGTTGTACTTATGGATGTGGAGCCTCTATGACTAAAGAAGAACCTTTTTGTATTCTATTATTTTTGGTGATTAGTGGAAGTTCTTTAAGTAGTGGTTTTCCATGTGAAAAAATTTGATGTTGTTTTCATGTTTGTTTAATATTTTACCATTATATTTACTTATTTTAAGGTTGTTTTGCGAGAACATACTGTTTGTTGTTGTTGGGGCTGAGTCGATTTTAGTCAGTTTAGTTTTGGGGAAGAAATTGATCATGGATTAAGTTTAGTTCATGGTGAATTATTACCTGGTTTTCCCAGATAGGGGGTAGGGGGGAGGGTGGGAGAGAGAGCTTTTATCTAGAAGAACACACAAAGATAAAGGGAAGGAGCATTGATGAAAATTCAACCGCCAAACATTGTTGGAATTGGCTCAAATTTCAGTATATTGTTCGTGCGACCGAGGTCTACAAGTTAATGGGTTTTGTTTGTTGAAATTCTTTCTAAGTTATCTATAGTCTAAATCTTTCTTATTCCTTATGTTAACTAACTTTTGTTGTGATAAAATATTGTTGTACTTGTGGATGTTGAGCCTCTATGACTAAAGAAGAACCTTTTTGTATCCTATTATTTTTGGTGATTAGTGGAAGTTCTTTAAGTAGTGGTTTTCCATGTGAAAAAATTTGATGTTGTTTTAATGTTTCTTTAATATTTTACCATTATATTTACTTATTTTAAGGTTGTTTGTGAGAACATAACGCTAGTTGTTGTTGAGGCTGAGTCGATTCTAGTCAATTTAGTTTTGGGGAAGAAATTGATCATGGATTAGGTTTAGTTCATGGTGAATTATTGCTTGGTTTTCCCAAGAGGGGGTCGGGGGGAGGGTGGGAGAGAAAGCTTTTATCTAGAAGAACACACAAAGATAAAGGGAATGAGCATTAGCGAAGATTCAATTGCCAAACACTGTTGGAATTGGCTCAAATTTCAGTATATTGTTCGTGCGACTAAGGTCTACAAGTTAATGGGTTTTGTTTGTTGAAATTCTTCTCTAAGTTATCTCTAGTCTAAATCTTTCTTATTCCTTATGTTAACTAACTTTTGTGGTGATAAAACATTGTTGTACTTGTGGATGTGGAGCCTCTATGACTAAAGAAGAACCTTTTTGTATCATATTATTTTTGGTGATTAATGGAAGTTTTTTAAGTAGTGGTTTTTCCATGTGAAAAAAATTGATGTTGTTTTCATGTTTCTTTAATATTTTACCATTATATTTACTTTTTTTAAGGTTGTCTTGCGAGAACATAACGCTAGTTGTTGGGGCATTGATTTTACGGTTTAGTTTTGGGGAAAAAATTGATCATGGATTAGGTTTAGTTCATGGTTTATTACCCAACCGCCCCAACAGGGGAGCGAGAGAGAGCTTTCATCTAGAAGAACACATAAAGATAAATGGAAGGAGGGTTGGTGAAGATTCGACCGTCAAACATTGTTGGAATTGGCTCAAATATATTGTTCGTGCGACTGAGGTCTACAAGTTAGTTGGTTTTGTTTGTTGAAATTCTTTTGTAAGTTATCTCTGGTCTAAATCTTTCTTGTTCCATTGTTAACTAACTTTTGTGGTGATAAAATATTGTTGTACTTGTGGATGTGGAGCCTCTATGATTAAAGAAGAACTTTTTTGTATCCTATTATTTTTGGTGATTAGTGGAAGTTTTTTAAGTAGTGGTTTTCCATGTGAAAAAATTTGATGTTGTTTTAATGTTTCTTTAATATTTTACCATTATATTTACTTATTTCAAGGTTGTCTTGCGAGAACATAAGGCTAGTTGTTGCTGGGGCTGAGTTGATTTTAGTCGGTTTAGTTTTGGGGAAGAAATTGATCATGGATTAGGTTTAGTTCACGGTGAATTATTACCCGGTTTTCCCCAACAAGGTCATGCTGGGTTCCAAAATAGGAATTTACCTGTTTGTTTCATCCAACATCGTTTAGCTTCCGGAAGGGCCAACCCCAAAAAAAAATCAAAATGAAAGGCAAGTTCTAAAATTTCCACTAACGATATGCTAAAAATCTGCTCATCGAGAACGCAAATCAACGCAATTCGAGCAAACCGATCTGAGCAAAAGGTTACGACTAATTCGAAAGGCTCCTGGGGAACAAAAATGTAGAAGACTTCTGGTATTTCATTTCACTCGCTGTTCAAAGTTTCACAAGAATCCCGAGAAGAATCTCTGCATCAATCTGGAAACTACAGAAAAGTACCGAAGAGATTCTAAAAAAAATGAACTTTCTCTTTGCCCTTGAATAAGCTTTTCTTCTTCCAGCCTACCACGTATACCAGTCAACAAAACCAAAATCCTAAGGAAGAAAAAGAAAGAGGACATGTCCAGATAAAGTTACATGTCCTCTCAGTGATCCACTTTCTTGGAGACCAAGAACTTCTTTGAGCATCAGTTCTAAAAGCAGATCACATCTGCGTTCAACTTCTCTCTCTCTCTCTAAATCAGTGAACTAGGCTAAGCCAACTTGCACGAAGATTCTTGAATTCGCGCTCTGTCAAAGCCGGGATTCAAAAGATATCGATTCCATCTGCACCTTAGGAAGAAACTCAGAAACTTCCGTATAATTTATCGGGTCCTGAGCAAGAACAGGCTGAGTTCTTGACCCGGGCCGTCGTCCGGGTTGATCAGATGGAAGGACTCCGAGTCGGCGCTGCCCACGACGTGCTCGTAATTCGCCCGCATGTACATGATCTCCTCGGAGAGCGCGGACCCGGTCCCGGACGGTATGACGCCGGCGCCGACCGTCATCGACTGCATCGTCTTGAGCATCGACCGGTTCTGCTCGCTCGCCTTCCTCCTCGTCGCGAAGCCGAGCTTCCGCCCGTTGCAGGAGAGGGTCCACACGGGCACGGACCGCAGGGGGCAAGAGCCGAGCCCGGGCTCCGAGTCGGCCGAGCATTCAAGGGCGATGCGGACGAGCTCGCTCGACTGCATCTCCTTGACGAGCTGCTGGGTCGGGATCGAGAGCTCGAGGAGGAGGGAGGGCTTCGTGGAGAGGCGGTCGTGCTGCACGCAGAACCACACGTGCCCGCGGCGCGGGCCGAAGATGGTCCCGATCGCCATGGTCTTGGAGGGGCGCGGGGGCGCCACGGCCACCGGGGACGTCGACCCGGCATCGTCCCCCAGGAATCCGTCGTCTTCCACATCGTCGCTCCCCTTCCGAACTCGATAAAGGTCAAGATTGAGTTCTTGAACTCTGGGGTCGTCATAAATATAGTCTCTAAGCGAGGTGCTTATGCGCTTCTTGGCGGGGGCGGCGGTTGGCGGGGCGGCCAAGGGAGGGGCGAAGCAAGGGAGGATGAACCGACGGAGGGTGTCGATCTTGGTCATGGTGGGGCGGCTTTCTCGCGGCGGAGAACGAATCAAGAACCGGGCCCGGTCGATTCTCGACGCGAAAAAGAACAAAAATTTGATCGACTGGAGGCGGACGAAGGTGGAGACGCGAGTGAATTTATGGACGGGAGGGAGAGAGAGAGAGAGAGGTGAGAAAAGAGGCGGGAAGCTGCCGAGGGGGGGTCGGGGGCTAGCCGTTGCGTGGCAGCGAGAGGGGGATAGACGAAGCGGGCTTTCGCCACGTGTAGGGAGGCGATTGGACGGCGGTTCAAAAGGGAGGACGAGGGGTGGGGTTGGGGAGTGAGCCCGGTCAAAACCCGTCCGAGCTTGCTTGCACTGCTTTTGCGTCTTTGCAGCTTTTGCCGTTCGTTCCATCTGGTCGAGCGGGAGAAGAGCAGGCTGGCTTCTTCTCCTCCTGTCTTTGACCGGGAAAAGACTGAGCTAAGAATGTCAGTGTGCAGAATCTCGCAGCATCACCATGGATGGTGATGGCATCATCGCCTTCGGCTCGATAATGATGCCAAAGCATGGCTAGGAGAATCTCGCTTTAGATGGACGAACCTCGAGCTCACACGGATCGCCCCTTTCGAGGGCGTCGCGTGGCCGGCAAAACGCGAGTCCCGGCCCAAAGCTTTTGCCATGCTTAGGGAAGGCGTTTTTCTCCTTAGTTTTGGTATGGATTATCAAGTGTGAGATGGTCGAGTCTAATTAGTTCATCTGTCAGTCCATTTAAAATAATTCCAAAAATATGAAAATATGTATCGAATTTCGAAATACAAAAGTTAGGAAATAAACAATTAACTATTTAAAAATCCAGTAAAGCCAAAAACCAAGTTGAGATTAATAATCAAACGGAAACTTCACAAAAAATGATGCGGTCTAAGGGCCAAACTAATGCATGTCCCAAAACATATATATATACACACACACACACATAAAGGGTTAATGGTTTTAGGCCGAAGGATTGGTATATTAATTTGGAATTTTACGTTCCGTTTGTCACAGTTGATTTTTTGTGGTATTAATCACCTATTCACCTCCTTATCGGCCCTTGGGTTTTTATTTGTCGCAGTGTATTAATGGGGCTTTTCATGAATGAAATCTTGATGGCCTCGTATATTAATATATATCTTAATCATTTGGCCTTTGGCATCATGGGGCTTTGAATTTTGGCTCAAAATCATTTGGGCTAATTTTCCAAAAACAAATTTTAGTTATAGTTGCAATTCTACCCTAATTTCTATTTTGTCTTAACAAATGCCCCCAATTTTAGGTCCATTTCAAAGCCGCCTCGAATTTTTTTTGGTAAAAAAAATCATTGGTCAAGCTTTTTTGTGTTTAAAAAATCACCAACTTTAAATTTAGTCCAAAATCTACTCCCTTTAGATCTCCGTCCAAAAATTGTTGTTAGTCATCCTTAATTTCCCTTTTCATATTCAAAAAAAGTTTCAATTTTGGAGATAATTTTTCTTGTCATCTTGCTAATGTGGATCTATTACCAACATGGAAATTCTATGTGAAACAACTAATGACATTTTTAGATGGAGAGTTTTTTTTTTTTTTTTTTTTTTTTTTTTTTTTTTTTTTTGGTAAGCAAGATGGAGGGTTAAAGGAGTATATTGGAGACTGGATTGAAAGTCCGTGATTGTTTTAAAAAAAATAAAAATTCAAGATAGATTTGAGAATAAACTTAAAGTTTAGATTATTATTTTTTATATATATATAAATATTTATTAAGAATTTGGACTGAACCTAAAGTTGGGGGATTTTTTAAAAGGAATTAGGCCTACTTATCTGATGACTATATGCTGAATTTTTCAAAATCGATGATAAATAACACTTTGGAAAAAAACATGTGTGATAATAAAATCAGGTTTCGCCCAAACCAGCCTGGAATGTCCTTGATTCATTTATCCAGGCCCAATTCCTGTTTTTACTCAGTACTGAGCTTACAAGCCAGGCCGGAAAAACCGTACCTGGTCTGCTCATGCTGGATCGAAAAACCCCTTCAGGCCCGGCCTATTTACGCCGGTAGCAACAAGCATTGGTAGCTCCCTATGCCCAGGACAATGACCACGCTGATCACAAATATCAACAAACCAGACCACAGAAATTAGATCTTTTCAGATCTGTGAACAAGTTAGCCTTTTGACACTTGATGCGCTATTCTCACAGTACGTTACAAATTCATTTCTGCAGAAAAAACTTCCTAAGGTCAAAAGCAACACTCAATCTCTGCATTATGGCCAAGCGGGAATTCGAAACCAGCCTCAAAAATCACAAAGCGTTAATAAAGATTTCGACGCCTATTCCAGGGGGATAAATGCCCTGATGCAGTCTAACCAAATGGCCCGAAGCATCTAGACTTACAATCGATGAGCTGATGACTGAAGGGGGAAAAATTAGATAACTATTGCACCCCACTCAACCTTGCCCAGTCCACGAATTGCATGCCACCATATATGTTGTTTCCGAATCGTACCCCCACCGTGAAGGCCATTGCGACGGGCGGCATACGCTTGGCAAGAGGCGATGCTTCCACCAGTCTCTCTAGTCCGTTGATTATCTGATACCGGGTGTTGGAAGAGACAGCAAGAAAAACGCCTGCGAGTTTTGAGATACAAAATAAAGGAGAAGGTATTAGTGGGGCTGGTTGAATGATCACCTGGAAGGTTGACAAGCACCTAATTAGCTCATCGGTTACTGCTTGACGCTAATATTACATTCCTCTAGGTAACAAGTGGAAAAAGGAACAGGAAATAATGAACATGAAAGTAGCCATGATAGACAAGAAATTTCTTTTCAAGTGGATCTTTCAATATTAAATACTCATAAGAGCAACAACTACAGAGATAATTTGGTATTTTGGCCGGGGAGATGGTTCAGACCATTCTCATATGGCAATATCCACTCAAATTTTAATACATTGTCACAACTGAAGAAACTATCATCTATCATCATTGTGAAAAGTTTGATGCAGCAGATTTGTGCAAAGAAAATCATGTTCCACCATGATGATACAGCTATTATGTTGTTGACAAGGGGCACGTAACATACAGACAACGCCACAATTCAAGTAGAAAAAAAGGTAGGAGAAATGAAGGAACTATATTGAGAGCATGTAAAGAACCAGGGAAGCATGCGGATCAAAAGCTTGAGGTAATCAAGAGAGACTGAGAAACACAAAATATCATAGCAGTGAAGAAGAGATGGGCAAATCGGTGAGATCAACAGAATGTTACAAAATTTTGCTTAGTATGCTATAAGTAATATAATTTGTAACTTAAGAATTACCCCAAAGAGCTGCACTCTTCACAAGAGGTGGCACTGGAATGTCCTCTTCAGATTTTTTTATGTTCCTAAAAACGCAAATGGAAGATTAAAGTGAAAGTCTGGGACAAGATACATATAACAAGAAACATTCAAATCAATTGAATAGTCAGAATGAAGGGACAAAAGTAGCTCAGATCCAATACATTTTTGCTTATATGGACAAATAATTTGCACAAGGTGGAATTTAGTTCTTCTAAGGAACTCCATAAGTTACATGGGAAGTAAAGGATGAGCATACAGTCAGAGGAGATGGAAAGGCAAGCACCATTACATCAAACAGATTCTGGACATGCCAACTGTTATTAACAATAGGAATCATAAAGACAAAGAAGGTGAAAAAGAAAGGTCACTTCCGACCATCCCACTACAAGTACTTAATTAGAGGACATAACAGATGTTCTCGAAGTCAGCTCTTCTGCTTATAGAAAAAAAAGTAATTCAGCTTTTCCTATGGCTTCAATTCAGATGAACAAATAGCGTGCTATTGTAAGGGTTCGAGCCACAAAATGCCAATGCTTTGTGATTGTTATTGCCCAACCTCAAATTTTGGCATGTCGGAGACATTGACTTTTACCTTCAAAGTTACTAAAAAGTGAATGTACCCCATTTGACTTATTTTGCAGCTTCCATGCTTAAGTCACTTCTAAATTACTTCAGGATGATTGAAATGAAAATAAATCATCTAGGAACACCATGGACAAGGGAAAAGGCATACACGACAGACAGTACATGAAGGGACAGAGATGCAAGAAATGCATAATGAGCAGTGTAGATGCAACAGAACGCCAATCACCTCCACAATCCCACATTGTTTAGATATTTTCCTTATAACTCTGAAGGCAAAAATCCAGACACTCATGCTCTTCTTGTGAGCAAAATCATGAAAAAAGTTGAAAGCAATGACCGAAAAGATGTGATTATCATGCCGAACATGCAAAATTAAATTTTTACCGCTTTGTTGTCATGATCAGATTTGCGATTCCTTGTCCTATGATACCACATGCAAACCCAACTGCACCATACAGGACTCCCTGTAATTGTTGTAGAGAATGAAAAACATTAACCAACTATTTCAGCTTTCTACTTGTTTATATGAAAAACTAAAATTCAATCTACACCAAGGCAGCTCACCTTATAGAAGTATGTGCCTATTCTCTGATTTACAGAAAATGTACACCCTGGTCTTTCAGCTTCAAATACACTAAGAAAGATTATGATTCACAAACGTAACAGAATGATAAGTCATTTTTCTCAACAAATTTTTAGCAGTAGTGAAAAAATCACTAATGCAAAGCAATGTAGCAACTTATGCCTACTCTACTGTGACATTGAAAAATCTGAAAAAACTCAAGGACTCAAAATTCATTAAGAGAAAGCATGAACTGAACCTGCTAGGAAGGGCTGCATATGCATGCTGCATGCGCCCGAGGAATCCCTTGGCAAAAGAAGGTTGACCAATCCTAGCATAAGGAGCTAGCATACCAACTAAAGCAATGTTGACCGCCACCCCAACCAAAAGATCTGCAACATACAGCTCGAATTCTGCCCAGAAGTCTTTGCCCCTCTTTTGAACTTCCGCAATTGTCGCACAACAAGAATCAATAACTATCTGTGCCAAGTTATAAATTAATAATTAATTGCCAGGGGAAACAATACAAATTGGATAGATGAGCTTTCATACCATACCAACATGAGCAACAACAGGAATAATAGTATGAGATCAGTCATCCTGAAGAATTACTAGTTATTAAAATTTCCCTAATATTTCTGCCTTGGGTCTCTTAACCATGATAATAGCTTCATGGCCATATGAAGATGACGGGGTACATGACTAACCAAAAACAAAAGCACAGTGCAGTAATGCAGTGAAAATGGCATAGCCTTTTAGTCAAGGAGAGCAGTTAAGAGGCAGTTTGTTAAAGCTATTAAAAAGTCAACACAGAAGGTATTCAGGTTCCAGGGATGACACTTCCTTAAAGCAAGTAACAAACCTCTATTCCAATTTTAAAAAGAAATGATGGATCAGCCAACATTCGATTCCGAAGCATGGAACACGACTTTATTGCAAAGCCCAATGGCCAGACAGAACCCTACAATAAACATAAGAAAGGGGGCAAAAATTAGCAGCAACAATAACAAAATAAGGGGAAAGAGTAGCACCTTCTACAATTTCTTTCCGAAAAATATCTATGCCTGATACTTCAGTTACCAATGAATGAGCACAAGAAACCTCGATAGATCTACCTGCAAATCCAGGAATCTTTCCAGAAGAACCTTGCGAAGCCCGACACTCTTTGCCGCCTCCAACATATCCGGAGGAAGAGTAACCCCCCGAGCCTTGGTTTCCCTCATCACTTCCTCAAACTTCATGATAGGCCCAAACTCCTCCTCTTCCTTGTCATTCCCGTCATCACCATCTCCACCACCACCTCTGCCACCACCTCTCCCATTTGAGAATCCCCATTGCCGCCAATACCATCGAAGCCATCCCCGCCATTACCGTTGTGATCTGCCATCAACTCATAGTCATCTTCCACAATATTAACATTTTTCCCCGCTACTCCGCTAGCTTCCTTTTCTTCGAAAATCGCGGTGTTAACCGCACCAACAGACTGTGACTCACCCTGTGGCTGCGACACACTCATCATGACCACAAACTTCTCCACTTTCCCCACAGAGCATCGACGTACACTAGCCTTACTATGAAGCAACAAAGCTACTTCATTTACGGACCACTTGAGGACATAATTACCGGGCATCGACTCGAAAGAATAAACTCTCTTCGGAACAAGTTTGTTTTCCAAACTCGCGAGTTGCAATGCCGCAACCATCGACGAATAACTCGCCATGTCTCTCCCTCAATAAAATTTAGATGGGTCGACGAATTAGCAACCAATAACTATCGTAAACAAAACCCGACAACTAGAAACAGGCGATGTTGAGAAAGCTTCTTCAGATAAAGCTTTGAAAGATTAACCCCTTTTCACTAGAAAGACGAAGCGACGCCTTTCCCAGCTCCTCGAAGGGAAATGAGAAGCGAAAGAAGAACACCCACTTGATCTTTTGTCCTATCTGGGTGGGGATTTCTTGAAGGTTTATGCAGCAATGAGAGAAGGCCAAGAGCCGGAGGAGTAGGAGGCGAGGAGACGGCGAGGAGAGAGCGCTCAGCTTGGGCGGTGCTTTGTTCCCCTGCTGTTTCTCGTTCTTGTTTGTTTTCAAGGGGAGCCGTAGCGATATAAAGAAGAATACTCATCCGAGCTGCAGGCGAGTGAGGTGCGGGAAGTGGCGGCGTGGTTGGTCGTCGCACGGGTGTGAACGCGAATCTATATGGTTCCTGTTCGACATTCGTACTCGAGCTCTGCCTCGAGGGGGATACGAACTCCGCGAGGCCCTAAAGATTTTACGTTGGTTCACGCTCGTAGCTTCGAGCGAGAAAATGGAGCATAGTCACTCTTAGCTCGTTTCGTGCGATTCTTGCAGGAGGAGTTGTCTTCTTGTGATCCTAACAAGAACATCGCGGTCAAGCTCCAATAATTTAGCTAGGGTTTTGACTAGTTGAGCCGAATGATCAAAGACTTCCGCCGCCGACCAGCCTATTGGAGGAAAATGTCTCTCTACAGCAAAGAAATTTAAAAATTGCTTTCAGTCAACATCATTTAGGCAATTCTCGTGCTAAAACTTTCCAAAATTGACAAACTCATTCTATAAGATTTATCTTTCCATGGATAAAGGTCGCAACTTAGCAAGTGTATTAAAAGTTTCTAAAATTGGTGAACTCATTCTTTCTTTGTATGGAAGATTTATCTTTCCATATATAAAGGTTGTAACTTAGGAAAGTTGTTCTATTGCATTTATTCTAGCTAACGTATTTCTATAAAACTTTAGTTACCTTATATTTTAAATACATGTAAGAAGTAACTATAAATGTTGCGTTTGGTCGTCCAGATAAAAGCCATGATGGGATATGTTTTATCCTATCAATGTTTGGTAATTGTCTAGGATAAGATAAAGTTAGATATAATGAAAATATAGCTTGAATTAAAAAGTTGAAGAGGGGTGGGATAAGGTTGGATATGATTTCTTTTATCAGTAATATAAAATCCTACGCTCTCCTTTTCTTTCTCCTCCGTTTACTTGAAAGACTCGTCTATAACTAAAGCATCGACATTGAAGCCTTCTTCTCGGTAACTCTCTGGTTCACATTGAAACTTTATAGAAGTGGCGAATTTGCAAAGGTAAATAATCATGCTCTCTCTCACTAACGTTGACTTCTAAAGTAGCGTCGAGGTTATGGATTGTTTTCTTGCTTCATCAATGTTGTTGGAATATAATATGCGAAACGATAGGATATTGCAATTTATGTCAACGCGCAAACTCCAAAGAGATAAACGAGAAATAATAAGAACACCAGAAATTTACGTGGTTCGATCTGAATATCGGTATCTACATCCATGGGGAAAGCTAACAACAAATAATCCACTATAATCGGAGAATCCGAATTTACAATCGCTCATACGCTCGAGTGTTTCTCACACTTAGATTTAACTCAAAACTCAAAGTGTTTATAAATAAACAACTCACTTGGACATAAACTCACTGTACAAAATTACCGCGCATTCAACCTCAAAGTATAACACTCTACGTATGCCGAGACGAAGAATTCACGCGCAGCTCTCTTCAGCTTGACGTGTGCAGCTTCTTTTCTTTCTCTCTCGTAGGGCTTCAACCGCCCCCTCCTCGAGACTTCTGCTTTATATATATATGTGCCCAAGGTCAAAAGTTTGACCTGGGCCCACCACCACCACCTTTAGCCTTCAATGTGAGAAGGCTTTTGCAAAATGAGGAAATCTTACTTTATCTTTTATTTATTTCCTCTTTTGTCTTGTAGTGATAGGTGAACTTTCTTCTTTTGTTTCCTTGCATATTTTGCACATCCGAAAGAAAAGTCCAATAATAAGAAAGATTCCTTCATCTCATTTGTAATCCACTTGGGAAAATCTTTCTAAATAAAATTTGGTTTAATAAATCGTTATCAAAATTTAAACTCGAGACACTAATTTAATAATTCTCCACATTGGCTCGATGTTTGAAGCCAAATTATAGTGCCCATCATCTATGCTGCTCTCTCAACGCCTTGACAGGCGCTCACTCTCCACAAACGCCGATAGAGCTCAAACAGAGTTTGAGCTTCGCCAAAGGAACATACTTAGTCATCATGTCTGCTGGGTTATCTGTTGTAGCAATCTTTTTTACAATAACATTACCTTTAGCTAAGACATTTTAGATGAAGTGGTACTTGATGTTTATATGCTTCATTCGCTCGTGATAAATTAGATTATATGCCAAATATATCGCACCTTGGTTATCATAGTGTATGTCCACACTTTTCTGTTCTAACCCAAAGTCCAAGAGCAAATTTTGAATCATATCGCCTCCTTCGCTACAAAGGTTAGTGTCATGTACTCTGCCTCAGTTGAAGACAAGGCTATGTGATCTTGTAAGGACTCTTTCCAACTAACTGCATCACCTACTGGCATAAACATGTACCCTGCTAAAGATTTGCAATCATCCAAGTCACCGACGTGATCTGAATCCACAAAATCAGTGGTCTCACTGTCATTGCTGTCCCTTTGATACACTATACCCACGTCTGTTGTCCCCTTCAAATATCTGAGGATCTACTTCACAGCTTCCCAATGAACTTTACCAGGATGCTTCATATAGCGACTAACCATGCTCACAGCTTGTGAAATATCAGGTTTAGTGCATACCATAGTATACATAATACTACCTACAACACTAGAATAAGGAACACGGGACATAAGCTCCTCCTCCTCCTCAGTCTACGGTGATAATTTATTTAAAAGTTTAAAGTGCTTCGCTAAAGGTGTACTTATAGAGTTTACTAACTGCATATTAAAACGTGCCACGATCTTCTCAATATATTTCTTCTGAGATAGACGTAAAACTCCTGTAGTCATATCATGCAAAATCTCCATACCCAATATTTTCTTTACAGTACCTAAATCTTTTATCTCAAATTCAGCATTTAACCACTTCTTCAGCACATTAATATCATATATATTCTTGGTTGCTATCAGCATATCATCAACATATAAAAATAGATAAATAAAAGTACCATTCTCCAATCTCCTAAAGTAAACATAACTATCCATCTGACTTTTGAATAGTTTTGATTAGCCATGAAAGCATCAAAACATTTATACTATTGCCTAGAGACTGTTTCAGCCTATACAAAAATTTCTTTAATAAGCAAACATGATATTCCTTACTCAGAATAGCAAATCCCTTTGGCTGTCTCATGTAAATCTGCTCCTCCAACTCACCGTGAAGAAATGCGGTTTTCACATCTAGCTGCTCTAACTCGAGATCCTGCGAAGCAACTAAGGCAAGTCAAACATGAATAGAAGCATGTCTTACCACAGGAGAGAACACCTCATTGTAGTCAATACCCTCACGCTGTGAATATCTTTTCGCCACAAGTCTCGCCTTATACCTCGCTGCCTTGATACCGGGAATGCCCTCTTTCCGTTTAAAGACCCATGTCTGATTTCGAAGGAATGATTCCATCTCTTCACTCATAGCCCCTAACCACTACGACGACTTCGAACTAGCCATCGTCTTAAAGTAAGACGAAGGCTCATCTGTCTCCACCTCATCACCTATAGTCAATGCATGAGCAATATCTGTATAACCATAACATACCGATGATTTAATTTTCCTTCTCTATCTATCTACGGCTATAGTATGTTGTGGCTTTGTTGGTTGTTCATTATCATCGACTTCAGAAACTGCAACCTCATCTACAGTCTCAACTTCTGTTACCTTAGAGGTCTCCAAAGTCTCCCCCTGAAGCTCCACCTCACTAATGATACCATGATTTGTCTTCTTTGTTGGTTGTGTCTTAGAACTCCTCTGTTGAAGCATTGTAGTCTCATCGAAGATCACATCTCTGCTGATTAGAAAATCGGGTGATCTGGGTGCACCATAGCCGGTAGCCTTTCACCCCATGTGCATAACCCAAAAATATGCACTTCTTCGCTCTCGGCTTAAGCTTACCATTATTCGCATGAGCATACGTAGGACATCCGAATATACGTAATCCGAAGTAATCAACAGGTTTCCCTGACCATACTTCCTCAGGAGTCTTCCACTCAATAGTAGATGATGGAGATCGATTAATCAGGTAACATGCCATATTTACCGATTCGGCCCAAAATTCCTTGCCAAGTCCTGCATGCGAAAGCATGCATCGAGCTCGCTCAAACAAAGTTCTGTTCTTCCGTTCTGCCACGCCATTCTACTGTGGTGTCTTAAGTACTGTGCGGTGCCTCACAATACATTCTTTCTCATAGAACTCGGTAAAATCTTTACCTCAAAACTCCATGCCATTATCAGTTCTCAAGCATTTGATTTGTTTATCGGACTACTTCTCAATCAATGCTTTAAATTTCTTGAACTGATTGAATACATCATATTTGTGCTTCAGAAAGTATACCCATACCTTCCTCGAATAATCATCGATAAATGTTAGCATATATTGGGCACCTCCTTTCGAAGGAACCGAAGATGTGCCCCAGACATTTGAATGAATATATTCAATTGGTTGCTTGGTCGATGAACATCTGTAGTAAACTAACTCAGTGCTGCTTCCTAAAGATACAGTGCTCACATAACTCCAGCTTCCCTGTCTTTTGACCCTTCAACAATCCCCTTTCACTTAGTATCGTCATACTTGCTTTACTCATGTGCCCTGAACGCATATGCCATAATTGAGTCAAGTCAGAATCTGACTCACTTAATGAAACTGTAGTGGTTTCGGTCACGGTCTCTCCCAGTAGATGATAGAGAGTATTCACTTTCTTCCCTTTTATCACTATCATGGCACCTTGAGAGATCTCAGTATTCCACCTTCAATAGTGTACTTACACCCAATGTTGTCGAGTGTCCCTGAAGAAATAAGGTTTTTCTTGAGCTCTGGTACATGCCTCACATCTGTCAATGTCCGCACCACCCCATCATGCATTTGAATTCGAATTGTCCCTATCCCCACAGCCTTACAAACTGCGTTATTCCCCAAAAGAATCCTACCACAATCTGCAGTATGGTAAGTAGTAAACCAATTCTTATGAGGCATCATATGATAAGAACACCCCGAATTTTGCACCTATTCATCTCCCGACGAAGTAATAGTCACACATAAAATAGCTTTTGCATCACTAGTGCTCCCCTTGGCAATGTTCACCACACTACTTGTGGCATTCTGCCTATCACCTTTATTCTTCCGCTTTGGACAATCTCTCCTGATGTGCCCCTCTTCGTGACACTCAAAGCATTTGATTGATGGAGTTCTTAGGGTCAAGGAAATTAACATTTGATGAGGTTCTCGATCTTATTTTTAGTGAGGATATCCATTGAAGAAAATTTGGTGGAGCTATGCTTGTTGTTTTAGTAGGTGAAGATATAGGAAATGTTAGTTGCTAGTGATAGCAAAAATAGCATAACTGGAACAAATATAGTCAGTTTAGGATTGGTGGAGTTGTTTGTTGGCATTGTGGCAAAATGGGGCTTGTCAGAATAGATTCCTTAAGTTGAGAAATGAGAAAGGTAAGAGAATTAGGATTGAGTCTGTGAATGATGTCGTAGTTATATCTAATAGTACTTTGGACAGTGCTAAATTTGTCATGGTTCATTGTTTGAAGGATGTTTGTTGAATTCAAGTAATTTTTTTTATACAACGTTGAACAAGAACCAGTTTGCTACTTATCAATGCATTGATAGCAAAAAGATGTAGTTGTGGAATAACATCGAGTGTGGTCTATGCAGACAATCTTCGACCCAAAATCTTTTCCAATGATTTATATAACTACATGCTACCATGATTGATTTGGCAGCTAAAAATGTGAAGTAGTTATCTTAACTCACAAAACAATTTGAATATTTATAACTTGGCCCTAGAACTTAGGATTTTAATATTCTACATAGGAAAATCTCTTTGACATAATCAATCATCCTCTCTCCCTTTGTTTTGGGTAAATCGCAAAGCTTCATAATAATCAACCATTGTCCATAAACAACGAGTTTACTATTGATTTGTATGTAAAAAAGGGGACACGGTACATCAGAATAGACTACATGATTAGAATTACCAATCCCATGTTGGGTTCTCCATTCTTGGCTATTTGAGCAAAAGGAGGAGCAGTTGTTGATCCTGATCACGTCCAAATTTGGCATCGTATTGATGCATTGGTTTCCCTCCCCATAAAGCTTTGTTATTGATTTCTTCCTCGATCCCTTAGGGTTAGCACGATTGATTAGACATTGCATAAGTTTAGCTTAGAAATTAGAGATCATTTGTTCAATTCTCATTAACGGCGTGCAAACTACTCTGAGTTGGGGTCATTCGTAGAAGTTAAACGGCCTGAGCTTAATAGATTTATGGGGCTTATGGAGTGTTACGTAGAGCTCTCATGCTTTTGCCTTTGAATTACAGAAAAAAAGAGTCATTTAATTCCTCATTTGGATAATGAGGCCATAGAAAAAAAATTGCAAAGAGGTCCAATGCCCAGCCAATCATTTTTCCATGTTCATCTAGAAGTGTTAGGTCATTATTAATTATGAAGTATCTTCGGGATTGCCTAAACAATCCGATCCCATTGAGTTCCAAGCTTGATCTGAACCTTGTTTGTTTGTGTGTGTGTTTATTTATTTATTTATTTATTATTATAGAAAAACTAAAACATAAACATTTGGCTACATTTTCTTTACCAAAAAAAAACATTTGGCTACATTTTAATATATAATGGAAAAAGTCACAAGTAAATTTATATGTCAACGTTTGTATAATGTGAGAAATTTTAGATGTTTTGTGCTAAAAAAGTAGAAATATGATCCATATAGATTTAGTAAAATGTAAAAACCTATCCAGACACACCCTTATATTTAATTTTTTTTTTTAAGAAAAAATTGTAAAATCACTTTGATTCAAAACCCCATGAAGTGGGATCTATTTTTCAAAGTTCCTTTCGGACTTGACTTTGTTTAATATCACATGAACTTGATCATTTTGACCAAATAACCTCGATGAGCTCATCGATCACTAGAAATGATTACTAACAATTACATGTGTGACATCCATACGCAGAAGTTGGCAACAATAATTAGGCAAGTTGAATTGACACTGTTAAAAAAGTATTAATGGCAGGATTAAAGGATAACAATTTTTGAATTGTAATTTTTGGGATTCATTAGATAAATTCTAGGTTTGGTTTATGGTCTATAGTGTCTAATGTACGTGAAAATTAGACACATACGGCTTCATTTTCTTGCATGGACCGCCCACTTTCTCTCTCGTTCGGTTCTCTCTCTTCTCTCTTTCCCCCACCACATGGCATTTCAGTTGTGACACATGGCATGCCAACCGCATGAACCAATAAGGGGAAATGAAAGGCTCATTCTCTCTCTCTCTCTCTCTCGACCCTCCCCTCTCGCTCCCTCTTGCCGATCACTGTCTCTCTTTCTCAATTGCTCGTTGCCTCCTTTTTAGGGTCATGCCTAGCCAAGGCGAGGGACTAAAGCTCAGTTTTGCGGCGAAATTATGTTCGATTAGCTCAAGAGGCAAGTGGAATTCCAACTCCCTATGTTTTGTTGATTTGCTCGTTGTGTGGATCAACAAATCTTGTTTTTGGTGTGCTGGGTTTTTTTGTCTTGTGCTGTCTTGACTAGGGTTGTATCAAATTGGGTCGAATTGTGTTGTTGCCGTGGGTTGATTGAGGTCTAGATTACATGCAATGCATCACGGGATGTTGAGGGATCATTAGAACTATAATTTGGTCGATTTGAGCTCAGTTTTGGCTTTGCATGTGACCGTGGATCTCGGATGGTTCGGCATGAGGCTCGGTTTGGTAGGTCTCGGTGAGTTTGGTGCAAGGCTCGTGGTCATGGGTCTCGGATGGTTTGGTGTGGGGCTCGATGATCCCGAAATGTGGATAACTCAATTTGTGAGATTTTGGTTAGGAGGTTCGGTAATAGTGGGTTGTAGACATTCGGTTGTAAAGTTCATGGTGTAATTGCGGGTCATTGATGTTTGATTTTGAGGTCTAGTAGTGCACGAGTCGTGTTGTGAGGTCGCATAGTTGTCAATTATTTAATTAGATTTTTATGGAGTAATTTTGGATGTGTATGGTGGTGATAAAAATTTAGGTGGGTGCGGTTAAGGTGATGGTGCATTTGATTGATGAATTTTGCAAGTGATGTCGTGCATTATGTTTGGAATTATGTGATGGTGCAACTTTAGTAGAAGTTCAGCTAGTTCATGGTGGGATTAGCGTGTTAGTAGCGTCAATCTTGATGATTCTAGATGTAAAATAGTGGCAACAAAGTGCAAGATAGGTTCAACTAAGTGATGTGGTTAGTGTAATCGAGTTGTGTTGTTGGTAGTCATCAATTTTGAGTCGAGTTAGTCTTAGATTATCTTATAGATGCAGGTGTGCTTTTAGGATCGAGTCCTTAAGATTGTCAATCCTAATTATGAGTCATTTTTGTGGTGAAGTCTGCATGTTTAATGATAAGATAATTGTGCATGGATTGTGTGTTTAAGATACCTTGTAATGAATACCGTCGGAGAGCATACCGATGATGCCTCGTGGATGCCTAAGAAGAGTGTACCCTGGAAGCCTAGGGAGAGCGTGCCATATATACCTTGAAGTAAGGATGCCATGGTCAGTGGACCACGAAGCTTGTGCGGGCCAAAGAGTGTACCAACATACACCGCGGCGGATTGGAGGGCGCACAAGAATTCCGCTAGATGATAGTGTATTCCTCCTTATGTGGTTTGGAGCACACTGATCATGTGTCTTGCAGTGGAAACATTGATTCAAGTGAAAACTAAAATGTGTGATTTTTGTATGTGTATGCGTGATCAAGTCGTTCATCGAGGTCAATAAGTTTTACATTGTGAGTCTAGATGATACTTGAGTCCTGTTGTTATAGTCCAATTGTCTTTAGCATAGTTTTGTATAGTACTGTTTATGTCATAGTTGATGGGTAAGTTGTGCATCTTAGGCAGATTTTTCATGCATGTAATGTGTGGATCGTATGATATAGTGTTTTGGATATTTTATTTGCTGGACATTAGTTCACCCTTGTTGATGTTCACATTTTTCAAATCATAGATATGGTTGCGATACCTGCAGCCCTTATATCTTGCTACAGCACCCTGGTTGTACAAGTTCGCTGATCTCGCCTTTCTGTTTGTGGTAATTGTATGTTATATTGCTATGCTTTAGGTAGACATAGGCTCGCCCGTCAGCCACGTCGCATACAGCTTCGTGGCGATCTACACCAAGATCCAGGACTCCTGATAGGTCCTCTGCCATTCCTGGAGGACAGCAGCGGTGAGAACGGCAGCGGCAGCAAGGGCGGCGGCGGTAGGGAATAGTAGGCGAGGGAGGGGCTGTGGCTGGGATCCATTTTTGGAGGCACAGTCTTGATAGTTTCCGGGATAGGACCGATGCGGTTGGATGATAGCTGGTGTAGATGACTTTTTGGGTGCAGTCGAAATGGCAATGTAGTTGCCACGTGGGAGCACTATACCTTTTTGACCTCCTAGTTGTAGTCCCGATGAAAACACCCATGTTCATAAATAAAGCAAGAAATGAAAGCTGATGGTTGCTCTTCTTTTGTGTTCATCCATTTTTGTATTGTTTGTCCAATGTTTTAATTTTGACTTTCGCTTGTGCTATAAAGTAAAAATCGTAGTAACTCGCATCAGAACGTGGCGGGTTGGGATGTCACAACATGCTTGTCAAATGTATGTTTGTGCCTTTCCTATGAGCATTTTAATCCAAAATTTAACCTTATCGTGTATTTCTCGCATGCAAAGAAAGCACCTAATCGGGTTCGCTTTGGTCCATGCTTTTCTTATTACAGTTTTCTTCTCACATCTGCAGTGATTCTCTATCTCCATTTTTCAATCCATTCTCGGAAACCTTAGCCCTTTCTAATATTTTATGAGCACGTGAGTGGCATGGCAGAAATGCGTTTTGTCAGACTAGACTGACTTGCTCACAGAAAAGGGGCAAAACGTGCATGTGATGAGCACTAGGTGTGTTAAGAATACCTCATTCGAACCAAAGTGACGGAACCGGTCCAAAAATTTAGGTTATTTTTGGTTTAGGTCTCATTCGATTCAGGTAGTTTGACGGTTCGAGTTGAGCAAGTTTGGCTGAGGTTTCAGTTTTTTTTTTTCTTACCCTTCTCATTTGCATTCTGAAGAATCCTAAGAAAACACTACACTTTATCAAAAATGAGGTCTCACTATAGGAAAGGTGTTGTTGGTGTAAGAGATTAGAAAACAAGTTTTATCACTCTATTGCTTTATTGTCGAATAATTGCACGATCCTGTGTTTTCATTCTTTAGAGTTGAGGACGAAAATAGCAAGTCAAGTTGTACAATTACCGTTCATAACGTAAATAAAATACCTTGCAAACTGAAGTATCATTAGAAAAACATATGTTGATGTTTTCCTTATGATTGGAAAATTCACGGTATCAATAATTAATTGGTCTTTCGAAAGATTCTCCTCGAGATTTAGTTAATATGGTCTTTTGGCCATTATGCAGATTGTTTGAATATGATTGAATCTATTGGAAAATATTGGTTTTGTTAGATCAAAGGATGGGGAGATCTTGGTCTTTCATTATTTCGATATGTCATCATGCTTTTGATTATGTCTTTATATCTTTGCTTTTATGTTTCAAGAAACTAAACTTCCCATGAGATTCTGCCAATTTAGCTTCTTGTTAAATTTCTTTCTCTAGCAGTTTTAAATCAGCTCAAAATTAACATAGATAATGAAATCAAATGTGCTAGAGGAGGTCTAGAAAAACTTGATGCTCAATCGATGCATATGTTTGTAATAACAAAAAAAAAAAAAAAAAAAAAAAAAGGAAAAGGAAAACTTGAAAGACTCAACCCGACAATTCGAGTCATAATAAGTGCAATTCCAAATGGTTCGGTTAATCGAATTGTTGATCCCCCTGAGCACACAATAATTTGTCGACCGTGATTTCCAATATTGCTGAGCTCGAGATCATTGAGTTCAAATGAAGGTCAGAAAATATTTTAGGACAAGGGTTAATGTCATGAAAAACCCAAAATCGGTACACCCTTGATAAATTTGCCCCAAACTAATTGTGAAATTTCCAAAAACCCAAAATTGATACACTTGTAACAAGTTTACCCTAAATTGATGTGGATCTCCACATGAACTTGTCATGTCGAATTTAGTTATTGTCATGTGTCCAGTTAAGCAATTTCACGACAAAATTTGATCGAAACTAACGGAGGTAAATACGTAATGAATATAATTTTGGGTTTTTTTATAACCTAGAAATTAGTTTGGTTACAATGGAATTGTATGGGCAGTGGTCTTGTTCAGCGGTCTCATCCGTCACGAGCATTGTAGTCATTGTCCGAATCATCCGAGCTGTGCACTTTGCTAGAAGATGTTCATCATGTTTTTGTTCAAGTGCCTTGAGGTCTTCTGGTGAGAGGATCTAGTTGAGCTGATATGGTGCAGATGCGGATGTTTCCTCTTGTGCCCAGTCTGTGTTGTCGATGTCTGCAGTATCGGCAGGAATGCTTGGTTGAGGCCAATTAGATGGCTGTGCATAGAAGGATGTGTTCATGCCTTGAGATAAGGACAAAGGTCCTTGATCGTAGGGGTCTTGAGAAAGAGGACCTCCCCATCTAGCATAGGGGTCTTGAGAGGACTGTATATTTTGAGAGGACTGAGCAAAGTTATCTGTGTCTGCCATTTCGTGCTCTTGTGATGATGCAGTTTGTCTGTATTGCTCGAGTGCTTCCTTGGCTTCTGGTGCCAGGCTATAATGATCCCATGCAGTGGGTACATTATAGTTCCATGCATCTTTAGGAATGGTTTTATTTTATTGGCATAAAACCCTTTGGAGTTCTCGGTATTGGTGCTCATAGCAACCAACAGGTCCTAGATAGGACTTGTGAACTCGAGCTTCTGCACTATGTGGAACAGGTTTTTATGATGAGGTACCTATACTTAGGGGGGCATTGATGATGTTGCCATTATTTGTCAAGAAAGCCCATGGACGTCGGAAAAACAAAATGGTGTGGACTTCAGCGTTTGGCTGGGTAGTTCTCAATTCTTTTTCTAAGAGATATTTCCAGTGAGTGGGAGGATAGAACCAGTTGAGAAAGTTTAAGAGATTTTTGTCGCACTCATTTTCAATGTTTCCTCTACCAAGTCCAAATATCTTGGTGATGTTGGCAATGAACCTTCTAGTTGGAATTTCAATAGCTATTAAGTACTTATTGGTTAAGTACCATAATAACCATTGAAGCTGGTCAGGGAAATCATCTTCCTTCCAAATTAGTGGATGTATGAATGGATAATTTGAATTTAATCCAAAAGGATAAAGAATCGAACATCCATTAAATCTGAACAGATCTGTGTGGCATTGCCACATTAGTTTATCCAGATTTTCAGTGAAACTGTCATTCTGGATATGCTCAATGATCTCCTGGGGATATTGCCAGCTTGGCCAATCTTTTATCCTCTCAATCTTATACTTCTCATTGTGATGAGAAGTATGGAATGCATGCCTCATGATGTACATGTTGATTTCTGTTGGGGCTTTTGGTCTTGATAAGAAGTCAGCAAGCACATTCTTCTTCTCGGCAATGTGTTTGGTCTCAAAAGAATATTGCGAGAACCATTCAGCCCATCGAAGCAATTGGGAATTTGGAACTTACTTCTGTCTGAACTTGGTCATCTGGGGAAATGATGCCATATCCAGTTCTACTAGGAAGTGATGGCCGATGAGATGGAACTCGAACTTTTTTATTTCATTTTTCACTGCTAAGATTTCTTTGAAAGTGGAATGATAATACATTTCTGCTTGAGAAAATTTTCCACTCTTGTAGGCACACAGGTGCCTCTTACCATCAATTTCCTCAAAGAGGATAGCGGCCCAGTATTCATTATTGGCGTCAGTCTGGAGAATTCTCTTTCCAGTTGATGGGATTTGTAATGGAGGAAGAGTCTGCATGATCTCCTTAAGTTCGGCAACTGCTTTAGTATGAGATTTTCCCCAGGGTGGGGGATGCTTATTGAGCATTATTTGCAACGGAATCAGCAATTTTGCAAGAGTTGGAACAAAATCCCTGAGATAATTAATTATCCCAAGAAATTGCTGAACTTGCTTTGTTATGAAGTTTTCTTCAGGAAATTTCAGCAGTTCCTGAGCAATGTGTGGCCCTGGATAGTATTTACCTTTGTGAAGGTGCATACCGAGAAATTCTATTTTTGTCTGGGCGATATTCATTTTTCTTTGGGAAAGCATAATCCCATGTTTCTTCATTATATTTGCGAATTGTTCAAGAAGTTGACAGTGCGACTACTCATCAGGATTGTAGAGCAGGATATCATCGATGTATACTGCTGCACTTGACAGTATTGGTTGAAAAATTCGACACATGGCCTTCTGAAAAAGAGATGGTGCGACCTTTAAGCCAAAAGGAAGAACTTTCCATTGGAAGTGTTGGTTTGGAATACGGAATCTTGTCTTAGGTCTGTCTTCAGGATGGATGCCCAATTGCCAAAATCTAGCTTTAAGATCAAATTTGGAGTAGATATGGGCTTTGGTTAGTCTAGTAAAGAGGGAATTTCTGGAAGGTAAAGGGAATTTGTCGTCTTGGAGGAAAAGATTAAGAGGCTGATAATTAATTACCAATCTCATATTTCCTCTGTTTTGCTCGGCTCGCTTATTGACATAGAAGGCTTCACAAGCCCATTGAGAATTGGAGATTTCAATAAGACTTTGCTGCAATAATTCCGAACTTTCCCTTTGAGCCAAAACCAAATGTTCTGGCTTCATTCCCACATGACTCGCCCTGGTTGGATTAATATCCTCATTCCTTTTAAAAGGAAGGCGAACAAAGAATTCTGGATTTTGCCATAAAGGGTGAGAACATTTTTGAGCAAACTCAAAATGGGATTCTGAATAGGATTCTAACAATTTTTGCATGTTTGGGTCTAACAGACTCATTTGAATGGAAAAAAGTTTTTGAATATTGATAAATTCAGAAAATTGATCTTTATACTTAAGACATTTTCCAGGAATGATACGAAGTTGAGAAATCTAAGTCATAATATCCCAACCAATGATCAAATCTTTGTTAGGAAGACTTGAGCCAAAGATTTTTGTGGTTATGGAACACTGAAAAAAAATTGGACAGTTATCGGAGTAGTTCTCATATTTGTAGAGAAAGTATCTCATGAAGTAGAATTAAAATACCGAACACAGGAAGTCCAATATTCTTCAGGAACTACTTTAGTATCTAAGATTGAAGAAGCTGCTCCAGTGTCTATAAGAGCAATGACAATGATTGGCTTGACAAACTTTGAAGTGAATATTTTCACAGGAAAATGGGGACAATGAGTTTGGCTTGAAAATATGTCAGTGCTTTCTTCTAAAGGGGTCAGAGATATATGAAAAATATCTTCCTGATTTGAATCTGAATCAGTTTCACTAGGAGTTTGGTAACAAGGGATGACAAAAAGAGTTTATTCACATGGTTCTTCATCCGCAGAAAATAGAGATTTGATATCATCATTTTTAAGAGGAATACCAGTTTTGTTCTCTATATAATGTATCAAATGATTCTGACCTTTTTTCCTTTGAGGACAGTTTTTGGCAAAATGTCCATTTTGGTTGCAGATGAAACATCGATTTGACTTCTTGTGGCCTTAGCGATCTTTCCTTTTGCGTAGGTATCGCCATTTCTTCTTTCTTCGGAAGTGCTTAGAGCCATGCCTGGATTTGTTTATCCAGAGCTTTTTGAAGTGTTTCTTTTTTTCTGGAAGATTTTCCACAAGAATCATCACAATCTTTCTTAGAGCATTTGATCTTTAACCTCTGGCGAGAACAGGCTGCGTCAAGTTCTCTGTTGTCGTTGACATGAGTCCGGATCATTTGCCTTTTGATGCACAATTCTTCAAGGCACAAATGAATTTCTTGTTGGATTTCTCCCAATGGAACATCCTGGATTCTTCTCTATTTAGATAGAAAGGTTCTTTCTACCGTTTGAGATAATTCTTTGGGAATAGAGGTCAGGAAGACATGCTTCAAATTCACATAAGCTCCAATTTGGTAGAAGAGCTTAAGCATTTCATGATAATGCTTATCAAGGTGTTTTTTCTGAAGAGAGCAGCATTTTCTTTCAAAAAAATCTCTTCTTTTGAGCTCTATGAGATCAACATGTTTCCCCACAAAGAAATGATATAAAAGGGTAATGGCATGACCAAAGTTTGGCAAGAGTAAAAAGTGAAGCTGATCTTGTTCTGACACAGATTGCCACCAAAGTTTGAGGCTACCGGTGAATCTTGTGACAAAGTTGAAAAGAACATCATACTTGTCTTGGTTGGTAATGGCTTGGGTATTCAACCAAGTATGAAATTCTTCAAGTCTTTCTGGCCATTTGTGATAAGGAATATCATCAATAGTGAAAAACTGTTTTGATGAAGTGGACACATTCTGAGAGGAATTGTTTGGTTGAATAACCTCTAGTTTAGAAGGGTTTGATTCCATATCATGGTCTGGAGGATCAGCCATGAATATTGATGAAGTTACTGGTGCTATGGGAAAAGAATCAATGGTAGGGATTGAGAAGGATGATGAGGGTGAAAGAGATACCGAATCAGATTCAGTGTCAAAAACATTCGGGAAAGCTGATTCTGTTGGAAATAGAATCTGGTTTGTCGGAATGACAGGATCAGGGTTTTGAGGAACATGATTAGGCTGTTGTTCCTGATTGCCTAAATCTCTAAGAAAATATTTTAATGGATTTGACAGCATCAATTGATCTGGCCTTTCTCTTATGACAAGCGAAGATTCTTCGAGCTTTTTCTCCTTTCCCTTTTCTTTCCTTATTCGATCAAGTTCCTTGAGACGATTTCTCATCTCAGCCACATCTGTCTTGTCTTGTCTGACAGGAATATCTGTGATAATAGCAAAGATAGACGTCTGAGGCGGTGGAGGAGGGAGAGGCTCTGTTCGCAAAGTAGTCGGAAAGGGGTTAAGTCTTCCTTCTTCAAGGATCTGAATTTGCCTTTTAAGTTTTTCTATTTCCGCTCGAGGACTTTCAAGATGATGATATCCTAAATGTTGTCCAGATTCTAAGGCATGAAGCCTCTTTTGGAAATCTGAAAGCATTTTCTTGGTGGTTTCATCATATCTTCGAAGATCTTGTTGCACATTCCCAATCTTGGAATCAATTGCCTTAAAAACATTGCTATGTGTTAAAAGAGTCTCTGATTGTCAATTTAGAACTGCCTCAACAACAAGAGTTCTTTTCTGTTTTCCATGCTCATCCACATCGGTGGGGGCAAGTATCTTAGGAACATGCCTATATCTGCCTTGTGGATCTATAAACTCTCTGGAGCGAGAAACAAGAGTTTAGAATTTTCCCGAACAAGAGGAAGAAAGTCTGTTTCCTAGAACATAGCAATGGAAGAACTGTGTGGTGTTTCTGTTGGAACCTCAAGTGGGTAAGAATGTTTCTTTGCCCACTTTAGAATTGGTTTGTAGAACGGGGAAATGGCTGGTTTTTTCTGAGGAGGAGATGGAGGAGGTGATGGAGGTGGAGCTGGTGAAACTGGGGGTGGAGCTGTGTACTCTGGTGGGGGTGGTGATGCATAAGAAACCATAAACTGAAATTTGTCACACTCACTAAGGATATCAACAGAGGGGAACAAAGCGGTCTCCGTTCAGGTACCTTTGGTACAAAGGGTCCTTTGGCTTTTTATGCTTCCGTCGGGGTCGAGCAGTTTGGTCTACTTCATCAAGAGAATTTATGCAATAGGAACATTGACAGAAAGGGTCCCAAAAACAATGACCATATTTGTCTTTGTAGTAATGAATAGGATGCCCATCACTATTAAAATGTCGAACAAGCTTCTTTGGATCTGGCTCGGAAATTGATTCAGGAACACATGGTTCAATCATGAAGAGGGTTTGGAAGATAGAAGGAGGACCTTCTTCCTTTTCCTTGCCAAATTTGATGGAAACAGTTCCATCTTTCTTTCTGACAAACTCGAAATCGGATGACTGGAAAGGCTTGTTATTCTGATGCAACTTTTCATAGTTGGTAATCCAAGTCTCTAGAAGGAGCTTGGCCAACTTTTCCTTCGGGATCTATTTGGGAACATGAATGCAGGATGCTTGATCATTTTGCATGGAAATGAATAAAGCATCTTCATTTCCATTGTGGAAATTCAAATCAAGGGCATGGTTTTGCACTCTGTAAACCATCTAGTAGTATAGTGTGGCAACAATAGAGTCAGCAATTTGGGGTGTTCCAGTGAGCTAGATCTAGACTTTCAGAAAGGAGAGTAGCTATGAATCTGACAGAGCAATGTTGAAATTTGGATACAAAGTCACGAAGACTGTTCCAGCATTCAAGGTGGTCTAGACAGTACCAATACAAGCATGCTAGTATTCTAGGAATCGAGTATCTAACAATGCTATTCTTGCCACAACTGGCAAGCCCTTGTGACCATGGAAGGTAAGAGCAAGACGAACAACGCCATAATGAACATGAGAATATCCCTGTTGGATCCATTGTTTGGGAAATTCTAGAGGGATCTGAAGGGTAACAAAGTACTCCTTCTCAGTAGCCGGAATGGGGTGCTGGTCGAACTTGGAGGACTGAACATACTCCTTTACTTCTTTTGGGGTTTGGCGAATGAGTTGGCGAATGGAACGGATGGGAGAAAATGACAAAGTGGGTTTATCAAAAGCAAAATAAGGGTTCATCAATGGGAGTAGGGTTTCAGAGATCTTAGTTTAATCACTAAGAGAGACTTCATAGAGATAGTCTATCTTAGAAGCATTTGAGATGCAAAAATCTGAAGGGGTTGAAGAAGATGGAGATGAAGCAAGAGAAACTGGTGCTTCAAGTATTTTGGGATCTATCATGATGTAAAGAGATCTTCTCAGCACTGGATTCTCCTACTAGGAGCCGGTAAAAGACACAAGTAAGGAGCCGATAAAGCTAGAAAATGTTCATGTTGTTAGAGAATTTCTTGATGTATTTCCTGAAGATTTACCTGGCTTGCCTCTTGATAGAGAGATAGAGTTTTGTATCGATCTAATGCTTGGTACAACACCTATCTCTAAGACCCCATATCGAATGGCACCTTCTGAATTGAGTGAATTGAAAACACAACTGCAAGAGCTTTTGGATAAGGGTTTTATCAGGCCTAGTGTATCACCTTGAGGAGCTCCTGCTCTATTTGTGAAGAAGAAATACGGTAGTATGCGACTTTGCATAGATTATCAAGAACTTAACAAGGTGACGATAAAAAATAAATATCCTTTGCCCGGATTGATGATTTATTTGATCAACTTTAAGGGGCTCAGGTATATTCTAAGATCGACCTACGTTCTGGGTATCATCAGTTGAAGATAAAAGTTGACGATGTGCCAAAGATTGCTTTCAGAACAAGGTATGGGCATTATGAATTTCTTGTCATGCCTTTTGGGTTAACAAATGCACCTACGGCTTTTATGGATTTGATGAACACGGTATTCAAGCAATTTCTTGACAGATTTATTGTGGTATTCATTGATGATATTTTGGTGTATTCGAGGAGTTTGGGAGAACATGAACAACACTTGAGAGTTGTTTTACAAACTTTGCGTGAAAAGAAGTTGTATGCTAAATTTAGTAAGTGTGCCTTCTGGTTTGATCATATAGAATTCTTGGGTCATGTAATATCAAAGGATGGTATCTTAGTTGATCCAAAGAAAGTTGAAGCAGTTGTTCAATGGAACCGCCCTACTAATGTCACGGAGGTAAGAAGTTTTCTTGGGTTAGCAAGTTATTACAAGCGATTTATAGAAGGGTTTTCTAAAATTGCCAGTCCACTTACTTGCCTAACCCAGAAGGGAGTTAAATTTGTGTGGTCAAATCAATGTGAGCGTAGTTTCCAAGAGTTAAAGAGGCGATTGGTGTTAGCTCCTATATTAACTTTGCCTTTAGGAACTAGTGGCTTTACAATTTATTGTGATGCATCTAAGGAAGGTTTAGGTTGTGTTCTTATGCAGGATGGTAAAGTTGTGGCTTATGCCTCTAGACAGTTGAAGGCTCATGAGAAGAACTATCCTACTCATGATCTGGAGTTGGCGGCAGTTGTGTTTGCCTTAAAAATATGGCAGCACTACTTGTATGGTGAAAAATGTGAAATCTTTACCGATCACAAGAGTTTGAAATATATTTTTGCTCAGAAAGAACTTAACATGAGGCAGAGGAGATGGCTAGAACTTCTGAGGATTATGACTTATCCATCAATTACCATCCAGGTAAAGCTAACATGGTAGCTGATGCCTTGAGTCGCAAATCCTCTAGAAATATGGCAGCATTGCTCACTTCTCAAAAGCCTATTCTTGAGGATATGAGAAAGCTAGACCTGGAGGTTTTGGTCCATCCTCGATTAGCTAATCTTCGAGTACAACCGACATTGATTGACAGAATCAAGGCTAAACAAAATGAAGATCCTCAATTGAAAAAGATCAGAGAAGGTGTAGAAGCTAGGAAACAAGATGACTTTAGTATCCACGTAGATGGATCATTGAGGTTTCATAGTCGGTTATGTGTTCCCGATGATTCAGAATTGAAAAATGAGATATTACAAGAAGCTCATAGCACTAGATTCTCGATTCATCCAAGGAGCACCAAGATGTATAGGGATTTGAGAGGAAATTTTTGGTGGATCAATATGAAGAAAGATATTGTGAAGTTTGTCGACCAATGTCTAATTTGCCAACAAGTGAAAATTGAGCATTAGAAACCAAGTGGCCAGCTGCACCCACTTGAAGTACCTAAATAGAAGTGGGAGCATATTACCATGGATTTCATCGTCGGCTTATCGAGGACGCCTAGTGGTAAGAATGCCATATGGGTGATTGTTGATCGATTGACTAAATCTACACACTTTTTGTCTTATCGATTTGGTCTTTCACTTGAAGACATGGCGAAGCGATACATTAATGAGATAGTGAGACTTCATGGAGTTCCAGTGAGTATTGTTTTTGATAGAGATCCCAGGTTTGTGTCCAACTTTTGGAAGAGTTTACAAGGGGCGTTAGGTACTCAACTCAATTTTAGTACAGCTTTTCACCCACAGGCGGATGGTCAGTTAGAGAGAACTATTCAGACATTAGAGGATATGCTACGATCGTGCGTTATTGACTTTGGTGGTTCGTGGGACGAACATTTACACTTGGCAGAGTTTTCTTATAATAACAGCTATCATTCCAGTATTAAGATGGCTCCTTTTGAAGCTTTGTATGGGCGTAAATGTAGGACTCCTGTTTGCTGGGATGATGTTGGTGAGAAAAGATTAACCGGCCCTAAATACATACAACAATCAAAAGAGAAAATCAGACTCATTCGAGAGCGTTTGAAAACAGCACAAAGCGGTCAGAAAAGTTATGCAGACCTTAAGAGGTGCAAAGTAGAATTTAATATAGGAGACCATGTATTCTTGAAGGTTTCTTCTATGAAAGGCGTCATGAGATTTGGCATGCGTGGTAAATTAAGCCCAAGGTACGTGGGACCATTCTTGATATTAGAAAAGATTGGTGAAGTTGCTTATAAATTGGCTTTACCACCAGCATTATCTGGAGTCCATGATGTGTTCCATGTGTCCTTATTACGAAAATATGTGCCAAATCCTAATCACGTTATGGATTTTACACCGTTGAAGTTGAGAGAAAACTTATCATACGAAGAGCAGCTCGTTCGTATTATCGACAAAAAGGATCAGGTGTTACTACGATGCACTATTCCTTATGTGAAGACCTAATGGCAAAATCACACGAAGAGGGAGGCGACTTGGGAACTCGAGGAGGAGGCAAGGCACAAATGCCCTCACTTGTTTCATGATTGAGGTACTTGTAAATTTCGAAGACGAAATTTTTTTTAAGGAGGGGAGAATGTAATATATGGGCTTTAAAAAAAAAGGAAAAGAAATGGTTGAAAAGTCAAAAAAGGAAGCTGAAGGAGAACTGTGGAACCTTATGCTATTTTAAAGAGAGAGAGAGAGTGAGAGAGAGAGAGAATAGCACGGGCAGAAGCAGGGGAAAGAATGAAATAGGGGAGAAGAGAGAAAGAAGAGAAAGGAAAAAGGGAAAAAGGGAAAAATTTTGGCGTGCTCGTAATCCGGATGCCTCATCAAGTTGACTCAAGTGTGTTGTGCAACGTCGGTAAGAAATTGAAGCCTTTAATCACCTACTTGAAGCAATCGCCGCAATTAGGGCTTGAAATTCAGATTTCTTCGATATTTGTGTGGCGAAGCCTGATTTTTGAGTTATTGAGCTATATATTTTTATAGAAATGGTACTTTGGGATGTTGTGAAGCTATAGCATCTTACGGATCGTGATTTGAGCTTGCGGTTTGTCCGGAATGAAATTTTAAAGTTGGGGGCGCAATCTAGAACTGTAGCGAACAGTAGCTTTGAGCCTTTTTTGTTGTTGTTTTCGGTACTGTTTTGGGGCGGCTGAGTTGGGGTTGTTATTGTACGTTAAGAGAGCTTTCTAAAGACTATAAGACGGCTTGAAACGGAATTTTGTGAAGAAAGTTAAGGCGTGACAAAGTTGGTGCATGGGCTGCGCCTAGCAGAAAATGATGGGTTTCCGCTAAATGTAGGCTTTTGTGGCGCATAGGTGTTGTTTTATCGACAAATGGGCCTAGTATAAGCGAGTCATTATAAGAATATTCTTTTTACTCGGCCTTTTGATATTGTTTTTCCGTTAATTGTTAGAGATCTGAGTGCGTGGTTCGAGTATGCGTCGTAGTTGATTTTTGACTTTTCTCAAGTGAGTGAAACTATTTCTTCTTTGTATTTTAAACTCATGTTTTGAGAAATGTGGTGGATTATATATTCAATTAGTTAATAAAAAGCATATTTTCTTGCATAAAGCAGGATCGAGCTATTACTACCATTTTTGTTATTCGAAGGGAATTATATTTCGACTTCGATTTGAATGGTTGTTTGAAAAAGGATTTGTGAAATTGTTTATGAAAGAATCTTGAAATGTTTTAGAGAATGCTTTGATATTTATATATCAAATTTTGAGTTGTGATATGATTTTCTTTCTGATGTTGGATTACTGGATATTGTGATTGGTGGTTGGTGTTCAATATCTCTGTGGACCCTTAGGGGTGTGTGGGTATGCACATACTAGTTTAGGATATTCTTGTGGGTTAAGCCACCGGCTAATAATAGGTGGAGACCTTGCCAAGGGAGGAATCTTGGTCGTCTTGTCACGGGTGTTACGCGTAACCATGGTTAGACATTTGAGCATGAATTGGTCAATGGAGTGGACCATTGATGTGTGATTTGAGTTTGGTCGATGGAATGGATCATCGATGTGATTTGATGAATAGACCATTGATACATGTTTTATAAGATTGACTAATGGACTGGACCATTGGTATCTTCGGTATTTGAGTTATGATTATGTATTATGATAAAGTGAGTTACGATTGTGTTTTAAATGTGCATAGTGATTTCTCGATCCGTTTAGAAGAAATGTGTTACTCACTGAGCCGTGGTAGCTCACTCCTCTCATCTACTTGTTTTTCAGGTTCTTCAATGAGTCGCGAGTAGGCGTGAGCGTTTGTTCGGAGATGACTTTTGTGGTGGAAATTTTTTGGTATGACTTGTGAATAATTGATAAGCTTATAAGTTAGTCTTTGCAAAAGGTATATGTTTTGTTTCGACGGATTGTAGAAATACTATGATATTGTAACCAAATGCCCTTTTTGTCATATATATATATATGAATGTATATATATGTTGATATCGGGTTGAATCTTTGTTATGTTAAGGTTGTGTCATTTGGTAAAAGGACAGCCGTGTCATGCCCTTGTTCTTATGGATTGGGGTGTGACATTTGTTGCTGATTTTACTCGACTTAAAAGTTACTTTGGATAAATTTATCACATATATATTAATTTGAAATTTTTTAGGATATTAACATTTGATTTCAAGATGAAGTATAAATTTTGAGAAACGGACCCTGCTTCCACTGCAGCAACTTCGACAAACGGTAATTTCCAACAGGTGCCGGCGGAAAAACCTCCAAAATCCGTTTGGCCAATCGGACGCTTCGCACGCAGGTCTTCGCTGCCCCCCCCCCTCTCTCTCCCCCTCCGATCGCTGCCCTCTCGCCCGTCTTCTCTAGGGTTTCCATCTCCCGCCTCTCGAGCCACCGCCGGTCCGCCTCCGCCTCGATCGACGGCCGATCCCGCCGCGTGCGCTGATGGATTGGGGCGCGGTGACGGCGGAGGATCTGGTGGACGCGCTCCGCGAGGTCGAGTGGTCGTCCCCGCCCCGGCCCCTCGCCGAGTTCTTCTCCAGGTTCACCCTCCCCAGGTCGTACGCCAAGTGGAGCAGCCGCCTCAAGTGCAATCTCTACTAGTACGGTCTCCCCTCTCGCGACCTTCTCCGCTTGATCTCGCGTTGCTCTGTGCTTCTGGATTTGACGATTGTTACTGAATTTAGCTGCATCAGAATTTGAGAAATGTGATTATAATGTCTTCTGTGGATTGTTATTATTATTATTATTATTTAATCGAGGAATCTTTGGATGTTGGCAACTGTATTTCGCCGCTGCATGATAATAAGAATTGACCTTTTCTCATCAGCAAAATGATAAAATTGACTTGAGTAGGCCATTCTATGTCATTTCTGTCAATTCCCTGCAGAGTTTCTCTGTTGAGTGCTCCGTGAATTGTATGCATCTATTCATTTGAAGCATATTGTTTTCGTCATTGTCATGATTGACGGTGTCCTGTCGAAATCAGTTCGATGCTCCTGATGGGTTGTGTTTGTTCAGTTCATGTTTTGGGTAAAGTAACATCGGTGGATAAGCCACCTGTTTGCAAACGGGGGGAGTGGCGCGCGTGTTGGACAAAATGTTTATAGGAACATATCTGTGAGTTTTAGGTGATCATTTATTGGCGAAATAGTTGGTCTTTGCATATTTTTGGAGATATCCTGACCATATATTTTGATGCAAATATCGGAGTTAGCTGCTTGTGTTGAGATTCCAGAGATAATTCCATTAATTGTCATGCAGGAAATGATTGATTGTAGAGAATTTCTTTTCCCCTAGATATTCCTCCTGATATTTTTGCTTCCACTATACCAGTGCCATGGTGTTTGCATGAGGAAATTGTTGCTCTATACTGATTCTTTTCCTTTTGGCCATAATGTCCTTTTATACTATTGCAGCTATCGGACCAACTATTTCATCATGATCATGGTTATTCTAGGTGAGTGGAGGTAACGACTTGATTATTATGTTTCTTTCTGCACATCAGATGTATGCATGCATGCAATCAAAGGTTCATAACTACCTGTTCATTTTATAATTAATTCTTCCTTTTGTCAAATTTGATTCTCAACTACAGGATTGGGATTCCTTAGGAGGCCTCTTGCCATAGTTGCTGCTCTTTTAACAGCTCTCAGTACTGCATGTCTTAATGACAGGTACTCCATCTTACCCTCCTTTCTCCTCCCTACACTCTGCTTATGATCTTTCTTTTCCTTCTCTTTTTTTTTTTTTTTTTTTTTTTTTTTTGGGGGGGGGTGGTTATTAATGTGCTACTGAGCCATCCAATGCATGTTGTGTGGAGTCCTTTTGCTGATGATGTGATATGTGCCATATCTACCCATCTACCTTCATTTGTTAATTGTGGTATATGTCTTATTGGTATCCTACGTATGACATAGATTTTTATGGGAAACCTTTACTAGGACATCATCAATCATGTGAAAAATCAAAACAATTAAAATTAAGTAAAGGAATGACAACTATGGAAATAAGGGCATCCGTTCGTAAATGTTGTGAAAATTGTCTACTGATACATAGGAGACAAATTGAAGTACTTGTTCCCATTTGAGACATTAAGAAGACAAGGATAATCTTTTCAAACGAGACTCTAACGTAAAGGATCCATTGGTGAAGATCAACCTCTTATATCTAGATTAACTCTTATCCATCAAGCAACGGGCCTTCCACTCAACGTTGTTGGATCACTAACGCTGACTAAGTTCTTTCCTTTTTTAAGAGGTGGAATGGAATGACCCATTGAAGTGTAATGATCATATATCCGTGGTGCATTATTTATCGTAGAGTAGGTCCCATGCTGGTGATTGATGTTGTGTGTTGCCATGATCTTGTGCCAGTATGGGAGCATATCTTAGGTTTTCTTAACTTGAACATGTACATGTATTAAGTCTATGAAACTTCTTCATCACAGACTCGACGTGGGTAAGGAAGCATTTCGCCTGGAATGGCACGCCTGACATGCTAATTAGTAACAACTTAACACGACGACTAGACAGTCACCATGTCAAATTTTAATGATACAACTATGTGACATGAAGTAACAAGTATACAACATCAGGTATTACACCAATTAATATTGAAGGCTCCATTAGTTTGTATCTCAAAGTCACAGTTTGGTTGCAAAGAGCTTTGTTTAGAGAAGAGTTTAGGCATTTGAGTTTTGAGCACTCCCACTCCACTCTTGTAACGCTGAAGAAGAAATTAAAAGGATGTGGTTCGAGTGACATAGGATGACATAAAGGAGAGATTTTGCGGGAGGGATGACAATGAGATGGAAGAGTTTGATTGGGTAGGGTTGTCTTGAAATGGGCCCGGCAGGCCTTTAGGGAGGGAGGAGGGAGGGAGGGAGGGAGGGAGGGAGGGAGTGGTTTGGTAGCTGGGATTTGAGATTGAGCATTATAAACCTCTTATTTCTTCTATATGAGGGTTAAGTCAGCTAATTTTTGATAAAGTAAAATTTAACCAACACTGAAAATTGCAATAAGTTATTGACTGAGTTTTCTTTCAAAAGCAATAGGTTAGTTTAAATGGGTCAATTCGTATTAAAATGGGTTAAGCTGGTCAACCTCATAAAATGCGATTTCTGTTGTACTATTGACTGGTTGATTTGATTATGCTGAACTCCCCTAATTACTTGTCACATAAAAGGATCTTGTAAAACACTGCTAGTGATATAGTTCATATATTGGGAATATATGTTATGACATTAAAGCACCTTGAAGGTGAATGACATCTTTCTAGAATCTACTGTAAGGCACCTTAACAAGGGCGGTGCGCCAGTTGAGAGTTTTTTGCCAAAATACCTAAGGAATTCCGTGGTACTGCTATTGAAAGCTCTAACTGCTATGGATTAGTTACAGGAAACATCCACACAGTACCATATTTCTCTGATTTGTTAGAAAATGCATCACCACTGCTTTGTCTTGAAGGTCAAACCTTTAACACATTGAACTTGATGGCTGCATTAATGGCATTTTCACCTTTTTTTTCTGGAAAAAAGAAAAGCTAGTTCCATATATTTGTGTCCAATATGCACGGGCGTACAACACCTAGTTATTTCAAATTAGTGGCCTTTTTGAACATTTTAATTTAGATTACGGTGGGTTGTGGCATTGATGCTGCAGTAACAGCTTGTGCCAAGGCTAACACTGTCTGTTATAACAGTGTAATTAACAAATTGCATTGCTGACAGTCCAAGTGGCTGTCATAATGGCTAGTGGTACCGTAATGGAAGCTACAGTATTTTGCAGGCTGCAACTCTGCCATTATGTCCCTCAATTGAAATTAGAAAGGATATAAATATATAGTTAACAGAGCACCACTAATTTAATTCTCTCTTGTTGCTCAAAATCTATTCTCCAGGTGGTTGTCCTCTACTTTTGGTGTGCTCAACTTGATTCTAATTGTTTGCATATTTAATTCATTGATAAATTGAAGGTGCTCTGTGTAATTCCTGTATCTCCATACTTTGTCCAAATGTTTATATTTGGACTGGGGCTTAGGGCCTTATGATGGGAGTTATTTGATGATCTCTGGAAAAATAGAAGGATACTTTATAGTAGTTTCTTTGATGGTCAGTAAAGTGTCATACTTGGTTTGTTTGTTTTCTTGTACTTGGTATATGTCTTTCAGCATTATCTAGATGCTAAGGATTCTAGTACAGCTTTGCAGGCACTTTCAGTGAGAAGATAACAAGGACTGTGAGGCAGCTTTCACCGCATTTTGCTGCCAAATTGAGGCCCTCTCATATGTAAGTGAAGTGCTTACTGATTGTACCTACAAAAAAAAAAAAAAATTTAAGAGCTGTACTTAGTTCTGTACATTCTTCTGCAGACCTGTTATTCGTGGACGTCCATCAGCAAAAAGATCAATCCATATCTGTGGCCAGCCTCGCCGGGTGTTTGTCTTGATATTTGGCTCTGGTTGGTGCTAACCTATGATCAGCATTTTTAATGATCAATTATATCTTTATTTTTTGGATTTTGTGCATATGGTGACTGCATTTTCCTTTTTCCATTTTTTTGATCCCTTCCACTTCTTATTCTCCTCAGCGAGTCTTGTGCTTTGGTATGTTTCCTGTGGAATCTTGACTGTCCTCTGGGCTTTCGCCATTGGACTCCTTGGTGCGTCCCTCTCGCTCTCTTTTTTTCTCTCTCTCTCTCTCTAGCACATATTTGGCCTCTAGCATCTTCTCATTTTTATTCTAATTTGCTTTTGTTGCATTCCCCTTTTTTCTTTCAGCCACTGTCCTTCACGCAAGTTTCAGAACACCAAACCTGAAAGCACGCCTAAATACATTTCGTGAAGAGTTTCGTGCAGTTTGGCGCAATTACAGCGACCTTTAATGAAGCAGAGTAACTGGGAAATGGGTTGCTGATTTTTCTGTATGTATGTCTCTAATTACTCTATCACGACCCTTTTGCAGTCTTATGCAGTTGTGATTCAACAGCTATGTAGCTTACATTCTTCTATGTTTTTTAAGGCATTCATGGATATAAGCTGCTCCTCTTCTCATTTTAAGTTATTTTTATATTTAACTCGAATTTGAGTTGCTAAAGTCAATCAATATTGCTTTACTTTCGTTTTTTAACAGCTTCCAACAAGCCAGTCCGGTAATAGGGTTTTACTCCAAACTGGTGAACTGCTGAGACGGCACCTACTGCTCTTAACAGCTTCAGGTTATTGGAGTCTGGAATTGTCAGGTGAAGGCTGTTGACTCTAGTTGATAATGGAAGGAATGTAAATTGTAAGAACTTTGTCCTGTAAAGAAAACTAGTCCTCTGGAATTATTATCAGAAAAACAATAACAAGTGCAATTCATTGTTAGAGTTCTTGCAGATTTGATATGGTAATGGAAACCTGGTTCATGAACTATGCTTGAGGTGGCTGCTTATTTGTGATTCCTCCCACTAAAAGAAGAAAAGAAATGTTGAATATGGTTCTTCTGTTCAGCTTATGATGTTAGGTGGAAAATGTGGTTGCATCCAAGTTATTTTCCTGCTGATCAATTGGATGGTGTCTGGAGCGAGTGACTATTGTATTACAGCATGGATGACATGGATGATCTCTGATAATACACATCTTCGGCTATTGACTCTCTTTTTGCGGCATACTGTATCCAACCAAAATAAATACTGATTAAGATGTCGTCAGGGACTGTGCATGTTTGCTCATGCATATGTCTATTCTTGAAATCATGCATTGATGCATTGTGGCAGCAATTAGCTTCTCATGTGATGGTTGAGTTCACAATCTTGGAGAAGCTTTCTTCATCATTTACGTACTGACTCTTAACAGTCGACTGGGTGTAATTACAATTTGGTGGCGCAACACCATGGTGTTCACTATTGCAATAATTGAAGCTCTTCTCGAACCGACGGAGATTCAGAAATGATACATGTCTGATGCATATGCGAGAGGAACTTTTGTACGCAAATGGAAAAGGAAAAAGAAAGCAGAGAGGATCTGTTGGCTGTACGTGTGGCTCTTCCTGATGAATTGAAAGTACTCTTTTGCCTTTTGCCTTTTGCCCCGCTTTCTTTACAACGTGGGTTTCTTCCTTTTGGTTGCTCTATCATTCAATGCCTTTTTTTCGATTCCTCATTCTTTCAGCTTTCAAATTCCATGTGTGGAAGGGTCCACCTTCAACCCCTTTCCACAAATTCCCACATACGTGCTCCTTTTTCTTGCCTCTTGTTTTTGGTGGTGTCCTCTTTTCGCTTTTCAATTAATTCGACCTGGGCCTGTCTAGTTAAATTGTTGGTAGCAGCTTTTGCCACTCTACGCATGCTATTAATGGTACAGGAAGGTCCATTCAATATCGGCATCAGACTCTTTGAAAATCTTGTGCTCACCTCTCTCTATTTTCGAGATGCGATTATTCTCTTTTTCAAAAGAAAAGATGCCATCGTTCCATTAGCAGCAAAGAACCGTGCGACCTGAAATCCCATCCACGAAAGAGACGCGCACATAAAAGCTGCGAGCTAGAAACAGTTCCGCTCGAGACCAGCATCGGTTCAATTAAACAAGAGCAAAGGGAGGAGATGAGGGAATGGTTACAAGCTCTGGCCTCTGCATGGGGATTCATGCTGCTGATTGGCCTCATGTGTTGCTGTCTCAGCACCAAACCTCCCCGGCAAGGCAACACCGGCGGCGGAAGCGCCAGCTGTAGCTGCGATGGTGGCTATGCTGGTGTGGTCTAATACCATCCTTTCCGGCTTTTCCTTTTTCTTTTTTTTTTTTTTCTACTGAAAGTAGGAGCATTCATTCTCCTCTTCCTCTTCCTCATTTTGGTTTTTCTCGTTTTTGTACTTCCAACCAATTATGCTTCTCAGAATGGTCTCAAATTCAATCCGGCAATGAATGGTATGGCAAGCAGAACCGATTGCGAATACCAAAAATTTCATTTTCATTTGTGTTGGTGCTATGCTCGGGTTTAGTAATTCACTTTAATAATTAAGTTGAAGTTAAAAAATAACATCTTGACCCAAAAAAAAAAAAAAAATGAGAAGTTTGATGAACTGTTTTGACTATATGCAGATTTTTATTAGTCCCAGTCATTGCTCAATCCTTCGGCATGGATGATCATTGAATCGTGCCTTTAGGACAATATATCACCTTGATTGTGTATTATTTAGGACAATATCTCAAAATTTACGTTCCATTCGTTTCAACATTGATTTCCACCAAGTCCCCCAAACACAAAGCTACATTGATAGAGCAGATCTGATTTCAGTGAGTTATGGCCTTGTAGATAACAGCGTGACTCTGATCGTCCGATGTATGCATTATCGTAGTAAACCACATCTTGGGTGCCATTAACGGCGGTGATCTGCGCCATGAAGCATGTCCTCTGGTACATGCTGTTTTCGAAATGACCGCTTCCCATGGGAGGAGTAGATTTGTCGTTCGGCAGGGAGAACGCACATCTGCCCCATCTCACGGTGTTGGCGACTCCCATGATCTCCTTCAGCCAGTGACCAACTGAATCTTGGATCTTGTTCATGTACAAGTACCATGCTTTTGATATCGGGTCCTGAAAAAATTGCATTCGTCCAAATATCCACAAGTAAGAACTTGAGATGAACACGTTAAAATGGATGAGTAATCATATATTGCTCTGGCAAGGACTCAACATGAAGATTAAACAAAGCATTTCAAGCGTCTTTCGGTACTAGGAAACTTCACGAAGTAGGTGAAACTAGGGTTTAGCTTCTAGGGTTTCGTCAAATGTATTAACCTCCTCACATCAGTAAAAGCAGTAGATGAGCAGAAAAGAAGTGGAGTAGTGGTAAATGGAGATGTGTTGAAAACTCACCTGCCAAATGGCAAATCACACTACATTCTGAATCCCGTCGTAGACTGAGATGTTACTAAAATAGGATCCAAGTGACGCTTGACGATTAAGGTACACAAAGCCTGGGCAATCAACGCCGTAACATCCTGTGGATTTGTGATTATCATTCTGATCCACATGCAAGCAAGAACAACACAAAACCAACCTGTAGATAGCCCTTAATTTCTCTTTTTATATGCTTTCGACCTTCTGATTATTAGGGTTACACAAAGTTAGGGCCGCTCACCGTCCATGACAAGTACCAATGAGTCTGACTGCTGCAGTACAAATCCTGATTCACCTGTCAGGGTGAATGTCCCAAGTTATTAATTGAATGCAGCAATTCACGTGTATAAGTACGTTGTTTTGTGAAGGTAATTCTGGGAATCGAGTGCGCGATGTTGTCAGACATTCTTACTATCCACCCAACTTGTATTTGACTTAGACTAGGCAGATTTCCGGCTTCTAGAGAAATGGCAGCTGAGCTATATTGGTGAGGCAAAGTAACTGCCGGATTGTAGATGTTGAGTTGCGCCGCTGTTCCAGGTACTGTCTTTCAGGACTCTTCAGGGTGAGAATTCCAGCACTGCAAACCAAAGTCTTGTTTGAACTTAACAATACTTGACACTCGTCGCATTTTTGGCATTCACTCATGCCCTTATTTTCCCAATCCATACAAACATCGTCTCTAACAAGAGATCAAGATCAGATGTCTCATGGGCGTGATAAAAAAAACTTACTTCAAGACCTCCAACAAATAATGAGGAACAAGGATGATGTCCTTTGTCGACAATGGGTGGAACTGCAGATGGTTTTTGTCTGTTCACCCTTAAGACTGGAAATGACCCTTCAGGGCAACGAATTCCCTCAGATTCGAGCGTAGCACATTGAACTCCATCAGGCAATTCAATCTCGAGATCTTGGGCCATCATCTCTCTTAATTACCTGCTAGGTTGTCTCTGCCAAAAATTAACTATGTCAGAAGTAAATCTGATTGTTTTCTTTTGTTCATCAGATGCATGAACATGGAGAAAGTCAAAAGTGGACAAAGGCAAGTTTATAGCTATTAGTTTATATGATTGTATGAACCCTCAAAATAGTTTCAATCTCAAAATTTTCACCGATAAGTTTCAAGAAAAGCACATACATTATATTGAGTAAATCATAATGATTTAATGTCAAATGAGGGAAAGATTATAATTCGATAGTAATGTGAATCTCTAACAACTAAATCGCAATTCCTCTTCGAGGCTTTGATTAATATTTATATAATTGAAAAAAAATATGTTGACACATCTTGTTCGTGTCGTTTCAACTTAAGACTATTTTAATAAATAGGAAACCCATGCAAGACTCATTTACTAATCATGTCAAACAAAACATTAACCGGCTTGTTAAATAGGTGACCTGAGCATGACTTGCATGACCCGTAATATTTGGTCAAATAGGGTCACTCAAAATTGAAAGTCACACCACCACATGAATAGCATCTTTGAGATGAAATTTAAACTTGATGTGTTTAAAGATTTTTTCCCCCTCAAATTTGATGTGTTTAAAAGTTTTTATAATTTAAAAAAAAAAAATTGTCGAAGCATACAGTGATTAAAATGTCAATTTCAATTATATAAAACCATTGGTAGTAAAAAAATAGAAAACAAAGCCAATTTAATAAGAAAAGGTCAATTTATCGGACGGGTGAATTTTAGGTTACATGGATTGAACTTGAACTTGACCTGCTTATTAATCATGGTGAACCAATGGAGGCAATTAGGATGCCAACAGGAAAAATGAAAATCCAAACCTGCTAACTTCTTTTTCTGAATGTTGAGATCTTTAAGTACAGGATGATTTAAGCTGGGTTGGCTGTAGGTGTCCAGATAATCGTGCACATCTCCAATCTCAGTCTAGAATTTAAATCAAGAAAACATCCATGGACATCACAGGCATCACCAGAAGAGGAGATTCTGAAGGCAAGAGACTTCGTGACCTTACCTTGATGCTTGTTACAACAGATCCGAGTGGACCGATCTCGTCCTCGACTGAGTGAAAAGAGACACTCATCATGGTGATCGCAAGAACAACGAGAGCTCGCAAATCCATGATTTGTGTCAATACGCCTTGCATGATTACGTGTGTATGAGAGAGAGACAGAGATCTTTTGTCAATCTTGCTGATTGGGCAATGAAGACAAAGGAAAAAGAAAACATTGATAGAATTTCCAAGAATTGCTCCTTTTTATATCAGCTAACATGGGATTTAGGGATTTCCAAATTTCCCATTTCAGATTATTTGTGAGTAGGATTAACAATTTCTTTTTCTCATTAATGTAAGGAATGCACATACCAACGTCAAGGGGTAAATAATGAGAAAATTGTCCAAAATTTTTTAATCCTGTTACACTTTTGTTTATTCAATATTCAACCTTTTAATTATGTTAATTGAATCCTAAAAATTTTCATATTTTATCAATTGAGTCCATCTAGCTAATCGAAAATCGCTTACTAGATAATTTTTAATAATACTTTTTCTATTTTTTATTCTTTTCTTTTCTTTCTTTTTACTTTTTCCTCCTTTTTTTTATTTTTTTTTTTATTGTTAAGGGCCGGCAACCCTCGCCAGCCATTAGGTGACGCGAGCCCTTGTCGGTCGTGGGCGAGATTCTCAGCCCCCACTCTTAGTTGGGCAAGGGCCTACTTCCTTAGCAAGTAGTTGGTGAGGGCTGCGAGCCCTCACCTAGCTTCGAGGGAGGGCCGCTAGCCCTCGCACCTAGCTAGCAAGGGTTGTGAGCCCTCGCCCATCAGGCTGGCAAGGGCTTGTTGCCCTCGCCTACAACTTAGGGCCTACAACTAGTGAGGGCTCACGGACCCTCACCTAATGGTTGGCGAGGTTGTTGGGCCTTGGCCGGCGACTCCTTGCCAACCCTAAACAATAAAAAAAAAAAAAAAAAACAAAATGTAAAAAAGAAATAAGAAAAGGAAAAAGAAAAAATTCAAAAAATATTAAAATATCATTAAAATTATTATGGTCAATATCAACTATGCTATGTAAAACGACCTGTGTTTATATTAGCTATTTTTAATCAAAATTAATTGGATGGATTCAAGTGGTAAAATATGAAAAAGTTTAAGATTTTTTGAATAATTTTCCAGTAAACAACTTGGCATCCTTTCATCAAAATGATGATTTTCTACTGTTTCTTACTTAATGTAAGGTTAATCCTTTTACTACCGACATTTTCTCGTTGCAATAGCTAAAAGACAAATCCTATAAAATTGAAAAGTCTGCGCGCGTGCATTCTGCAGTTTATGCATGGATACGGTAAAGAGGATGATGAGCTGAGTCGTACTTGAACATCGGAAAGCAGGATTGCCCTGCGTTTGACCACCTTTCCCAATCTTGATATGACGTAGTCGGCTGAAAGAATGAGTAAAAACATCCACATCACATAGGACGCGATGCATTGACATGTTGCTGCCCATCAATTTAAGACAAAAACGCTTGTCTTATCAGGAAGTACGTATATCATCGTGTTATCACGTCGCTGGTGATAAACGATTACCCAAGAAAAGCATAGACAAAATAGCTCAAGTGCAGTAAATGCAGTGAGATGGATATGTTCATTTGCATCCACTACCTTGGTTGCTTCCAGAGTCACAGCTAAGAGAACACAGCATCCTCGTCAAGTATCGATGCTATGAAAAATAAGGGGAATATTGCTTCGGATGTATTACCAGGGCACAGAGAGAGAGAGAGAGAGAGAGAGAGAGAGGACCGCAGGCGCTCAAAATCCCGAATGGCGCCCATTGTTGGTGAAGGAAGAGAGAAGGAAAATGGCAGAGAGCGGTTTTCTTCTGTTTCTTCTTTTCTTTCCATTTCAAAGCTTCCATCACCATTTCAAGACAAAAATGGACATCTCAATTCATCATCAAGAACCCCATGACTGACATGTTGCCTGAAGAAGGATCACAGATAACAAAGTGGACGAGAACAATAGCACTCTAAGTGAAATGAGGGTTGTGACGACGTGAGGATTGATGACTATGCGAGTCTGCATATATAAATCAGCCTTTTGCAGATGGCAATTACAAAAGCACAAATGCTTCCCTGTAACATTTGATGGAATAAGGCAGTTTATTTGCACAATGAAAACAAAAGCAAGAAAGGTTTGAATCAATCGAGCATCGTGCTGCATCATGCGGACACTGGTTGCATTTTAAGCATCTCACAGGTGGGAAGCGAAAGAATCCATATATTAACATGACTATGGTAGAGTGAGAGAATATCGAGCTTAAAAAGAAAGAAAAGAGGATCCCAAGAACCTGAATGCACAAGAGATAGTCCCAAGGACAAAATTGCAAAGGTTGAAAAACTCCAGGGGGACCCCATGTGACAATTCATGGGTGGGGCGAGACGGTTGGTTTGTGAATAGCAGCGTTGAAAGTAAGTGTAGACACATATGACAGAAAGTACGTCAGACTGTTCTAAATCCATAAACATTGCGAAAACTGTCAATGGGAGGGATCGAGCCCAACCATGCATTAATACCTCGTTAAAGCATATGGTTCACTTACAATTGTAAAGTACAGAAAAGCAACCGAGCATGCACGTAGCGTCACTGGAGAGCTAATTTGCTTTAAAGCGACGCTTATGTAATTTGTTTGAATCTCTTAGTTATCGTGTGTTATACCCCTAAAAAACATATTGTTCCATTTCGATCTTGACCCTTAGCTTTGTCTTACATAATGACCTCATCCCATGGAAGACTTGGTTTTGTCGATATGTTACAGAAATAACTCTATTTTATCTCATCTGCTGGTGTAGGATCTACCCATTGATACAAAAAATTATTAGAGGTTTTTTTTTTTTTTTTTTTTGATAAAGGTAAGATATATATTGACTTTTAACCAAGAAGCTTTACAGCAAGAAACTCAGCACCAACAAAACTTGCACTCAGAAAGACAGATAAGTCAAACCGAGTGGAAAGGTGTCGAGCAAGAGGAAAAGAGGGGAAACCCAGACAACGGCAACCTTCAAACGAAAAACAAGGAAGACATGACACCCAAAAGAAGCACGTCTTCAACTAGGACAGGGAAGGCAGCAGCGGCAGCAACCAACCCGAAGTTACAGGGAAACATCCGATGTCCTAAGAGAGAAAATGGACGGGTCCAAACCCCAGCTACGTTGTAACCTCCTATTTCTTGAAGTGTCCGCAACATTACGAAAAGTCAAAGCTTTGTCCTTGACGACTTTGACGAGGTGATTCTTCAAGGACGGTAAAAACAGAACTTGTTCTCGAAAAAGAATGCTGTTATGTGTTTTCCAGATCACATGGCAAAGGGCTCCAAAGGAGAAATGAGCCATGCACTGATAGAATTCATTACCTGAGAGAAACTTTAAAGCCCACTGGAGGTTATCCTGCCAAGACCTATTCTGCCAAGGTAGGTTGCATCTAGTAGCCCAAAAAGACACAAGGCCGGAGGTAATGCGACATCCAAAAACTAAATGATCAATAGAATCCGGCCTAGAATTGCAAAAGGCACACGAGGCGTCCTTAATCCTCTCATATGAAAGTAAAAGAACCTGGGTAGGGAGCCGGTTCTTAACAATGAGTCATAGGTTGAATTGATACTACGGCATGAGGGTGTTGCTCTAGATAAACGAGAACCAAGGTACTAAGGTTCTCTTCGGTCGAATGGTTTCCCACGCAGATGCAATCGAGAAGGTGCCTGAGGTGCTCTCAGTCCAACGGAAATGGTCCAAGATTTGCGAAAGGACGGGGAGGGGAAATTCCCACGACTCCAAAATGGCTTTGAACTCCTGACCCTCTGCGGAAAAAGGATCTGCAACTGAAGCCAGCCTAGGTAAACCTGACTGGTAGATGAACGTGTCCGAGAACACCAGATTAAGGGGGCCTCTAGGATGTCAATGATCGAACCAAAGGGACACGAAGTGGCCCTCCCCGGTACTCCATTGGAATGACTGGCGGAAATCTCTCCTAAGCTGGAGTATCTTCTTCCAGGCCCACGAACAGACGGCTGGCTTGTTTGCAACCCATAATTTTTTCCTTTTTAAAAATTTTTAGTGAATCCACTTACACCACAAAGATTCATTGTCAGTGAAAAGGATCCAAATGTGTTTAAGCATGGCTGCCGAGTTACAATCCCTCAACTTACGTATGCCAAGTCCCCCCTCTTCTTATGGAAGGCATACATCTTCCCAAGAGACTTTCGCACCTCCTCTTCCAAGGCTCGGGCCTTTCTAAAGGAACTGTCTTAGAATTTGCTCGATGCGATCCAAAATAGCTTTAGGTAGCATAAAAACACTAGCCCAAAAAGCTTGTATTGCGTGAAGGATAGACCTTATAAGCTGCAAGTGGCCTACCAAGGAAAGAAAGTACTGAGCCCATGATTGTACCCTTGCAGTTATATGGTTGACAAGAGTGTTACAATCAGCCTTACCAAGCCTCGCTGAGATAATGGGGATCCCCAAGTAATGAACAAGTAGAAATCCTTCTTGGAACCCAAACGTCCGAAGTATTTGGGTCCGAATAAAAGCCGTCCCTCTAGCAAGGTAAACTTCACTTTTGTTTATGTTGGGTGTCAGCCCACTCCAAGAAGAGAAGGTTTCAAGGCCTTCCTTAAGGAGAGACACCGAGGCCATGTTTGCTTCACTGAAGAGGAAGACATCATCTGCAAAGAATAAATAAGATAGACAAGTCGACTTACACCTCCAAAAGAATTTGAAACCCGGTTGCCTGGAATGAAGGTAGAGGATCTCGGAAAAAATCTCCATAGCCAAAGTAAATAAGTAGGGTGACAAGGGATCTCTGACCACTTGAAAAGAAACCGTGCAACTCTCCATTTATAGAAATGGAAAATTTATGTGTGCGGACACAAATCATGATAAGCTTGATCAAATGATCAGGAAACCCAAATGCACGGAGAGTAATCTCCAAGAAATCCCAATCAAGAGTATCATAGGCTTTTTGGAAATCTACTTTAACAGCACACTTTGGCAAGTATGTGTTGAGGTGGAAACCACTAAAGAGCTCTTGAGCGAGGAGTATATTGTCCATGATCCGTCGGCCCTTGACGAAGGCTTTTTTGGGGGGGGGATTATATCTTGAAGTACAATAGCAACACGATTAGCCAAGAGCTTGGTGATACATTTATAGCAAGCAATGGATCTATAGTCAGAGACCGTAGAAGCATTAAGAACTTTTGGTACCAAGACTAAAATGGTGTTATTTATCTCACATAACAATCTTCCATAGATAAAGAAATCCTTAACCACTACAAGAACCGATAGTCCTAAAGCCTCCCAATTAAGTTTGAAAAATTCAACATTAAAACCATCTAACCCAGGAGCCTTACCGCGAGCAAGGGAAAAGATGGTATCCCTGATCTCTAAATCAGAAACATGACGAGATAGAGCTCTTACCTATTCATCATTGAGGGTATGTTGAACAACTGCCCGGATGTCCTGCATAGCAAGCCGCACTGGTAGTTCCCGCGGCGCCAGAAGATCTTGGAAGTGGTTAACAAAGAGTTGCCGCACTAAGCTTGGATCAGTGACTAGATTGCCAGAGGCGTCTAGGACCGAAAGGATTCTATTCCTCAAATGCCTTTTGTTGACCGAATGATGGAAGAATTTGGTGTTCCGGTCTCCTTCTTTGAGCCACCTAACCTTAGATGTTTTCCTATAGAAGGATTCCTCTTGAATCCGAAGGTCCGAGAAAGTCCGTAGCTAGTTCTTTTCAAGCTCTGCAAGCAACACGCTGGTCGGGTCTACCTAGAGGGCATCTTGGGTGACCCGCAAAGCGTTCCTTGCCTCTGTTGTCCTGGCTGAGATGTTAGAGAAAGATTCCCTATTGAGCTGCTTAAGGTGGCCTTTAAAGGTCTTTAGTTTACAAACCAGCTTGTATATGGGAACACCTTCACCCGGGTTCTCCCATACTTGAGTAACGATTGCATGAAAAGTTGGGTGCTTCATCCAAAAGTTGAAGATCTTAAAGGGTTTTCTCTGGAGAGAAGGGGCCAAGACTTTGACGACCATAGGAGTATGATCGGAGATGCCCAAGGCAAGGAAGGAAGCTTCCGAGAAGGAGAAGTCTTGGCTCCATTTGGAATTGACAATGACTCTATCAATCTTCCTTAACTTGCGGTTGGCACCCGAAGAAGAAGCCCAAGAAAAACGATAACCAACGTATCTTAAATCTTCTAACTCTACTTGGGCTAAGCAATGCCCAAACTCGTTAAAAGAGGGTATCCAGGTATCCGAGCCACCTACCCGATTCGAAGGGTCCCTGATGGCATTGAAGTCCCTTGGCACTAACTACGCTGAATCCAGCATGGTGACACTTGATCTAATGAGCTCCTCCCAAAGCGATCCCCGAGAAATGAAGGTATGCTCCGTGTAAATAATCGAGATTGCACAATCCGAGCCGGAGTTTCGATACTTAAGCCTGCCATGAATCGCCTGGGCGTTGATCGAAGAGACTTCAAAATTAACAAGAGAATGATTCCATCCTACCCAAATTCTCCCTCAAGGGGAGTAATTGTAGTTGTTCCACCAGTTCCAACTTGACAGAAGACTTGAAGAAATGGCCAGGAACAGCGACATTGGAACTTTGGTTTCCAGCAAACCAACAAAACACATATTATTTGTGGAGACAAAGTTTCGGACTTCAGCCTGTCTAAAGGGATCCACAAGTCCTATAATATTCCATATACCTATGTACATATAAATAATAAATACAAGGCAGGTTGAGGGTTACCTCCGCTTGCTTGAGCATTGCCGACTAGTCTCCGGTTTGGAGTGAGTAGTAGGCGGCGGAGCTGGGGAAGGGTTATGAGCCTTGTCCTACTGTGAAACTGGCTTCTTACTAGCAGGATTAGTTTTCGGAGACCGAAGGCATGCTAGGACTTGATCATCCTCATTTGAGCTACTAGCTAGGCTTGCGACATCCTCCAAATCATCCTCCGAGTTCGAAGACGGGGCTGTGGGGTTAGATCCCTCTTGACTGACTTTGCTAGCAGGGACAGAGGGAGCAGGGGCATCACCAAGTTTTGGCTGCACTTTCTGTCCCTTCTGGGCCGTTCGAGCTGCAATAGCAAGCTTCACTCCCGGAGTGGGATCACTCAACTTTAAGGTATGGTTTGCCCCCTAGGAGTCACAGCTTGAGGATTCAATGCCTCGTTCGACACCAAGGGTTGCTTTTTCTTTTTGCCCCCAACCTGTTTCCAACCCGTTTGAGGGGCCCCTGAGACTTTAGAGAGGTTTGGAGCAGGGGTGGGTGCTTGGTCAAGGGTAGGGGAGCCATCACTAGTTGGGGGATGCCGAGCCTGTTCCCTGCCATCCTTAGAGGCCAGAACCAAACTCGGGACATGGGCAAGACCAGGGTGTTGGGTGGGAGCATTAGGGATCGACGCAATCTGAGGGGCTTCAACTGGAGCAGGCAGATTCGCTTGTGTCGGTCATTTGTGGCCGAAGGTACCACAAGTTGGACAAGAGATTGGCCTCCATTCGTATTCAACAGCCACCGAACAAGATTCCCTGTTAAGGATAACATCCACCGAATCACACCAAGGGTGTTTGGCGGATATCTCCATGCAAACTCTTGCAAAAGAGATCATTTTTATCTATTATGTTCTGAGATCAACATAGAGAGGCTTCTCGATGAAGCTTGCCACCACACTTATCCCAGGGGCTGACCACAAGGCAAAAGGAAAATTCTTTAGCCTGACCCAGACCTGGACAGAGGCTTGGCGATCCTTCTTTAGCTCAAGCAACAGATGCCATTGTTGCAAGATTAACGGGACCTTGGCCACTGTCAATGACCCATCATCCAGAATTTTCCTTTGAAAATCCGGGTCCGAGACGTGGAAGAAATAAAATCCTTCGTCATTTGCCAAGACTTCAGCAAGATTAGCACCCTAAACATGTTTCAGGGCAGCTTCGGTAAGCTTAAAGGGGAGCTTTTTGCCCACATAATACCCGACTAGGCATTCATGCCATTTCGGGTCTGTTGCATCTAAGATTTCCTCAGACAAAGTTACCACAACTTTGCTATTAACAATGGTAGGGGGTATATAGGTGAGATTATACCCTTTCATGACCGATTTGGCGACATTCGCCTAAGAGCGAATTGGGGGAGGGGGTTTTGAGGCCCTTACTTGTTGATCTTGGGTTTGGGGTCTGTTGGCGGGGAGCCTGGCCCGACTTCTCCCTCGTCGACCAACAGCGTTTTGAGGGGCTTGGCTATGGCCCGCCTAGTATTCCTTCTCAACAGAGAAAGGGCCCTGGGGACGAGCGGGTGAATGCCTGCTCTGGCTTCAATCCCGTATCTCCTCAATAGCTAGTTGGGCCTTGCCCTTCTAGCCTTCACTTACTGCAATCAAAGGGATTTGACTGGTAGCAGGTTGTTGGTCCTTAGCTGGGCCCGAGTGGCACTCAATTGTTGCGGGTGTAGCCATGGTTCAGATCTGCTATAATGCAGTTGAACCGAGAAGAAGAAACCCACAAAACCCTAAATAGAGTCGAGCATAATTACCCGAGGAGGCCGATCCAAGGAAAACGCTACGGTGGAGATGAAGAGGGAGGAAAAACTAAGTTATCCTCCAAAAACCAGCTCCAACAACCGACTGGAACGCCCGAGATCACGCGAAGACTAACCGGTGGCACAATAACCCGATCGCCCAGCTAGAGAGGATGTGTGAACAGTACCTGAGAAAAGTCAATTAATAAAAAAATTATTAGAAGTTGGTAGTATGACAGTTAAGAAATTATAGGTTAAAACTATTATCTACTTATTAAACTTTCATACATTTGAAACATTAAAGACCAATGTTTGATCTAGTTGTTTTGATTCAAACGTTAGAGAGCACGAGTTCCGACCCAAGCATGGCACTGGCTGTTCTGAAAATGTTAAAGTGACTTCTTATGTTATTTGTCTGAATCTTAATTTTTTTTGTGTTATGCCCCTAAAAAAATATTGTTCCATTTCGATCTTGACCCTTAACTTTGTCTTACATAATGACCTCATCCCATGGAAGACTTGGTTTTGTTGATATGTTACAGAAGCAACTCTATTTTATCTCATCTGCTGGTGCAGGATCTACCAATGATACAAAAGATTATTAGAAGTTGGTAATATGACGGTGAAGAAAATCATAGGTTAAAACTATTATCTACTTATTAAACTTTCATACATTCGAAACATTAAAGACCAATATTTGATCTAGTTTTTTTTTTTTTTTTATTCAAACGTTAGAGAGCATGAGTTCCAGTCCCAGCATGGCACAGGCTGTTCCGAAAATTCAACATGGTTGTCCTCACTCATGCGAGGTGGGTCGCAAGTATATCACAGGTCAAGTAGCAGGCAATCACCGCCTGCATTGTTTCTATCAAGGCGCGGTGGTCGTGCCAACGCTAGCTGATCCTAATTATGCGGCAGACACAAACAAATGCCTCTACAGGCATTTAGGCATGTAGCAAAGGCGTCACAGAGAAAAGAAACACCGCATTAATCATCTATAGCAGTGGAGGCAAATACCCAATAGTCCCGATAGGCAGATGCAGAAGCTGGTGAAAGTGATACCAGAGGGGGAGTTAGATGTGTCCTGAGTTATGATGGAACAAAACACAGTGCTACTTTTATTGCTTGCCAGAGTGTTTTGGCGGAATTGGGGATCTAAAGACGCTGACAAAGCACTAACTGCCTATTGAGCAGCAGTACATCTGAACTCACGTCCGTCCTTTGCCGGCTGACCAAGATTTCTCAAGACCAAGGACGGATTAGGGAAAGTCTTGGATCATTGAACCAAACCACCTGATTGGTAATAACTAGTGCTACTATAACTGCAGTCAGATCACATTCCAAACCTCATGGTTGGCAGTGTAGAACACCCTATCCTAACCTATAATCGCACGTAAATGAGATTTTCATTCAGCATTCAAGAAATATCGCTTTGATCCACGAACATGCATTTGTAAATTGGCATTAATAAACGATTGTTCACGATGCAAAATGACAATCTTTCCCATATCAAATCGATGCATATTCATACGGTATATACATTTCGACCGTTTTGTTGTCCACATAAATAATCTGCCTCACAATTTGGGCGCCTCTTGTACAAGTCAAATGATTGACCCAACAAGCAAAATTTCTCAATCAATGATCTAATTGCACACCATGTCAAAATTTCAAAGGAATAACCCAAAATCCAGCTAAACCATGAGTAAAAGTGAATCTAAGTACCAAAACTGCGATCACCTGCATCTCCAAGTCCAGGAATTATGAACCTGAAATAGGAAAAGAAATTGTTGTATTGGACTTGGTACCAAATTGTGTGAACGTAAAAAAAAGAGCTGATTCTTACCCCTTGTCATTTACTCTTGGATCAATGATTCCAGTGTAAACATGAAGCCTGTAAAAGCCAGACACCATTGGTCAATCTTGTCTTTTACAAAAGCCTTTAAGACAGACGGACTTCCGCTACAGATACCAAAAAAACGACATCTTTACCCAGGGAAGTTTTCACTGAGCTTCTGTAGAGCTGGAGGAGCAGCAACGGCTGATATCTGCAAGGACATAATCTCCTAATTATTTTTGAGTGACAATGTTAAAAGCACGATGACATCATCTCTAATGATATGTAAAGTTGAAAGATCCTGAGATGTATCACTATTCTGACTGAAATATGCAGTTTTGCGCTCCTCATACTTCCAAGTCACAATATATTGATTTTATACCATGAAGATAACAAAGAGCTTGGACAGAAATAAACCAATCCTCCTTTTATTAAATGAATGACACAAAACAGCTAAATCACCACAATGATTCTGTTCCCACCTTTGGAAAACACAAATCAACAAGGGAACTATTTATTCAGATTTTCCTGCTCTCACTAAAAATCATCTGTCCAAGCACATAAAATGCGCCTGCTCTTTCCACACATTTGGCTAACAATTACTTGCCAATCACTACCTAGAAACTTGTATAATCCATCAAGCACATTGTACTCTTCTTAAAAATCCAACAAAACAACTCCTACGGTGCATCCAAGTAAATCTGTGATCTTACAGTTTGAAAAGTTAGACGGAGAAAAATTAAGCTTCAATTAGAAAACCTGTTATAAAGAGAGAGCCCATAAAAATTATGTTTATCGTACATCACCAACTAAAGCTAACAATGAACAGCATGATCTGATATGCTTTGATCACAATGCATAAATCTAATTCCATGACCAGTCCATAAATGAACAACTTGAAATATGACTAAAGGCTCAGAGAATCTAACCCCAGAACGGGGACTACATATACTTACCACTTTGATTTGCTTGCTGTTAACCCCACGTTCCTTCAAGAGATTAAGCGCTGCCACTATTGTGCCCCCTGCAAAAGAAAGGTGAGTTGCATCAGACCAAACACAAATTTTGCTCTAATAAAATATCCATAAACACCAGATTTGATACAGATACATATGAATTGGTCACTTTGATAATGCCAATTACATCATCAAATGACCTAAATATCACCGAAATTACTAAAACAAGAGAAGACCCTTTGAACAGATAGGATAGGATACCTGTTGCCAGCATCGGATCTACCACAAATACTCGAGAAACATCAGGTAATTTATCAGGCAACCTGGGACACAGTAAAAAATGGGGAAGAATCAGAATGATGTTGAAGATAATGGAACCAGCTGATAAGCACTTTGGTATAATTTGAGAGCAGAGAGATTGTCAACCAAAACCTGTAAATTTCAGATTTTTCAATGCACAAGGTTATGATTACAAGTCCAAATACCAACAAAGAGGAGATACACAGAAGAACTGCAACCCTGTCTGTTCATAAGGAAAATGGAAAGTGGCAGAAGGAAATGCTTCCCAAGGAAAACTTTTCTTTTGTTTGACCAGATAAAATGAGAGTGAAGAAAATGGAAGTGGGAAGGAGTGTTTCCCTTTGGCCCCACATTTCATTTTCTCATAGAGTTGGAAGGGAATGAAGGGACCTTAACCTCTCATGCACGTGTGCCCTCCACTTCATTCTCAAACATGAATATGACAAGCATATTGTACTCCACTAACTAAGCTCATCTCCCTACATCATTTTCAGCAATACACATCCAAACACAGTGCAAATATAGTGCGAATACACCCTCGACTTTCTCTTGCTTTCCCCTCCTTTCCCTCCTAACTTAAATGATCAAACAAAGTACAAATATTGAGTGGATTCTTACTTGTTCAAATATACAGTTGGCTGAAGTGTTTCCTCATCTCTGCTGATGCCTTCATTTACAGAAAATAAAAGTCACGATCCTTAATGTAAGAAACCAACACTGAACCCATTTCATGGGAAACAGACAGATGATCAACTAAAAATGAAAAGATAAATGAAAAGACAATGAGAGTTTAAATAAGTAATGGGTAGGAGGACACTAACACTCCCAAGACAGTCGAGTCATTAAATAACCAAGAATTGGCTTGTCACTTGGTTTGAAGAATTATTAAGCAACAGGTGAAAATGATCACTATATAAAGGAAGAAAACACTGGGTGAAGTGCGCCCAATGCATTCCTTGCCCTTAGGTCATGCAGGTCCTGTGTGTGGCCAGCAAAAAGGGCTGAGAATGCATTGCAGGCTCTCCACCTGGTGCACCTAAATCCTCTCCTCTTAATGCCCTTAGAATGCAAATAGGGATGTGTGAAAACCTAGATGATATGTTTTTGTCGCCGGTAAGATTGATGATACATATTCAACAAGAGCAAGACCAGCTCTTAAGATTGGAATAACCTGCAAAAGAGAATAAATACCCCAATGTCAGTTGCTGTTGCCCATAGTAATGGAATGGAGAAAACAAGGTCCTGTCCTCTGGTATTTTCATCAATATTGGGCAAATATGGGTGAAGAATGCATGGGCAACGTGGGGCACCCAAGAATGGATTGAACCGACCAACTCAAAATCTACCCCCTTACAAGAAAACCACAAGCACTAATTTTCACAAGAGACAAATAAACATGTCAATGTCATATTTTCTGTGGGAAAGTCGCCTACATGAAAACTTACCACCACAGGTTCCCTCGGATCAATGAATTCAACAGAGGCAACACCCATTGGCGATTGAATCTCCCCAGCAATCGTAGGCTAGTGGCACCCATATAAAAAAAGGCACACATTGCAGTGAGTATAATGAGGGTTCACCCATAAAGAATATAAAAAGACAATTCTTCATCTAAAGAAATGGACGGATTCTGCCCAAAAAAGAATCCTAGCTAGGAATGACAAGAAAATGACAGGAAAAAATGAGTGCTTTAGAATGGGGCATCTTTCTGTCAACACAACAGCGAACTTCTTAAAGTATTCCAAGTGAAGATAGGAGTAATCTGAAGAATTAGGGGCATCATGTAGTTAATGAGCATCTATCCCATCCTGAGACAGGATTTGGGATACTTGCAATCAAATAAACTGAATGCATATGAAAAAGAGGATGATTATGATGAAGCGGCAGTCCTTGGAAAGATGGAACAGTTGGTCCACTCAATTATAAAGAAAAAATAAATGTGAACATCCCAAAGGATACATCAAAGAAAATTTGGTCAGAAGAAATTTTGGCTTAAAGGTCCTTCTAAAGAAGTAGCACCTTTAGCTATGTCTTACAAGAAAAAAGGATAAATACTACGAAAAACCCCAAACTAGTATTCCTATGACAAATTTACCCTCTGCTAAATTTCGTTAAATTTTATTATCAAATTGCTGAGTTGGATGACATGATGGTTGACGGGTGTACTAATTTGGGGTTTTACTCTCCCTTTATCATAGGTTCATCATTTTGTAGATTTTTGTGGTATTAATCCAATTTAACGGAATGTAACAAAAGGTAACTTTGTTATAAATGTACCAGTTTGGGTTTTTGATAGTCAAAAAATTAATTTGAGGTTAACTTGTCATAGATGTGTAATAGTTTGGGGATTTTGGTGGCCAAAAAATTAGTTTTGGGTAAATTTATCACGGTGTCCACTAGTTTGGGGATTTTTATGATATTAACCCTAAGAAAATTATGAATATATTACCAGAACACCTTAAAAGGAAGGTAAAGTTTGTGCAGCACAAAACAAACGCCACAAGTCGAAGGTAAACAACGATACACACAGTTTCTACTCAAGTACAAATGAATGACTAACCAACCAATCTCTTGAAGCTTCATACATGAGTAGCCTCCCCAGCTCAGCCATTGCATTTTCTACAAGTGATTGGAAAGGACATGTAAAATTAGTACATTGAGATTATATCTCGAATATAGACTTCCATAATTCCCCCTTTATGTTTTTATGCATGATCCATGCCAAATGGAGTAGAATAAACAGTAGAGCAGGCGAGCATGGATCAGCTAAAGAGAACAGATCAACGAGCAGATAAAGAAGAGTCAACGATGAGATAGATTATTCAATGAAAACGATTGTTAGAAAGCCAGAACAACAATAGGTAGATTTATTGGTTCCATCTATCGTTATTGCCCAAACCATAATACCAAAAGATAGATGTACTTCAAAGTAGGGAGTGAATAATATCACAAAGGAAAACATCACAACAGCAATATCCTAAACCTACTACATTAGATGAAACAATGAAGACCTTGATCATGAAAGCTGAAATCTGATTCTGTATGCAAGTCGAGCATTTTAATAGTGATACACAGGCTTTGACTAAAAATAGGAGAACAGAGAAAATTCACGATTTTGTCTCTTTATCATAAGATACAAGAAGCAAAAACATGGCGAAAAGGCAAGTACACTCCTTGAATTTCGACTACTAGAGCAAGAAAACCATATTTTCTAGTTATAGAGAAAGGAAGATTAAGGAGATATCTTGATCCACATCACAGTTTCTGTTGCCTCATGAGTCGTAGCAACAACAGAGGGGCTAAAACAATGACCGGAAAACTTACTGAAAACGGGACAGGGAGTCTGTTCGTTCCTTAGAACCGAAACCCAGTGCTTGATTAAGGGATGTGGAGGAACAAACACCTGAAGAAACCCAGCAAACGAATTCCACCAATAAAACGATACGAATATCCCCATCATGTCATAGAGTAAGAGCGACGCGAAGAGCACAAAAAACAAAAAAGTAAAGCCACTTGATGTGAACTTTTAAACTCACGGCATCTAAACTGCAATTTCATCTTCAGAAATAGAGCACACAGCATGCGGATGATGAAAACGACAAAATCGAAGCAACTGATAAGACGTCATTAAGCAACAACCTAGTTCTGAACGAAAATTGCCAAATTGGTCGGGAGAGAAAAAAATATATAAATAAATAAATACAGAAACAACAAAACAGAGATACATGGAGATGCTCATCCCGGCTAGATACTACCTAGTAATCTACTCACGCCACATTTCAGCTCAGCACCCCGAAACAGCACCGGACCGAAAAAACAATCGAATCCCAGCATTCATTCGTAATCTAAAGAGCAGAGAAAGCAGCGAACTGACAAGCATCTGGTCCTCCGAAAAAGCGGGCTTGGCCTCCGTCGCCATGTGGGAGTTCACGGTGAAAGCCATCCGCCGCCGAGTAGCGCCGGCGCAGGAGATCTGCGAGACACAGCAAAAGAACCCCCGTTTGTAAGCCGTCGATGAACGAGCGATCCACACCCTCACCCACCCACACACACGCCCACGAGCACGCGCGCACGCAAGCGGAGACGAGATTTCACCTTGCGGGCGCAGCGGAGGGAGGAGGAAGGCGAGGGCTTGGTGGGGTCGAGAGGGAGGCGGGAGGGGCGGAGGCGCGGCGGAGGATCGGAGGAGGGGCACCGGAGGGAGGGGCGGAGGCCGACGCCGCAGGGAGGAGACGAGGAGGAAGCCATGCATCAGGGGGGGTTGGAGCTTCTTTTGAAGTGGAGAGCTTGAGGAGAGAGAAAGCGAGAGATGCTCTCAAGCGGAGGCTGATTGATTGGGTTTTTGCAATTTCGTCCCCCAAGAAGATGATATTCCACCGGACGCTCTTCAGATGAATTGGGCTTCGCGTTTTAGCCCATTGGGCCTCTTTTGGCCCATTTACGTAGTTGGGCTTAATGGCCCGTCCAGTTTAGAGGCCCACGAATGTACTTAATCAAATGGACAGATTTACTTAAAATGGCGTGCTTGGTACAATTTTTGTTCTCGGAAATAATTTCTATTCAAACATAGTTTTTTCATTTCTATTTTCTAGACGAGTTTCTAAGTAGAAAAACATTTTTTATTCCCGGAATACAAAAAGAACAAGAATGTGTTTGACACAATCTTCAATTTTATTTTTTTTTAGTTTTGTCATAATTTTCTGAAATTTTTCTTTTGTTTTTGAATTTTTTTTTTCTATATTTTCCCCTTCTTCATCCTCCTCTTGCCGGTCATGGGGCTTCGACGATGGCTAGTGACCATCAGCTAGAGAAGGAAGAAGAAGAAACGAAAAAAAAAATGGAAAAAAAACGAAAATGACATTGTTTTAGAAATTGTTCCCAGGAATCAAAAAGTATGTTTTTTTTTTTTTTTAGGCTACGTTTGACAATTGGAATAAAATTTGGGATAGGATATGATTTATCCTATCCTACGTTTGGTGCTCGCTCAAGACAAGATAAAGTCGGATATAAATGGAATATAGACAGGATAAAATTATCCCATAAGAGAGGTGGGATAAAAGTGGATAGGATTTCTAATGTTCATACTAGAAAATTTATTTCTCTCGAATAACAAACTTATTAAATTAATAAAATTGAAATTATATTTCAATATAAATAATATTTGAATTATAATTTAAGAAATTAAAAATAAAAAAATAAAAATTCATTTTTAATTAATCCTATTTTAATTTATATATTCAACCTTAATTCAATTTTATAATAAAATTCAATCTATAAATTAAATATTTATATTTATTATATATTTTAGGTATTTTTGTATTTTAGGTATGTTAGTACAATTTACAATTTGATAAAATTTTATTAAAGAATGACGAAAGGGGAAAAAAGAAATAATAAAGAAAAATAATATTAAAAAGAGGAAAAATAAAATAAAAAAAAAATTAAGGAATAGTGTTACGAGAGATTTTCATCATCTCCGTTTATGAATATTTAGGTTCATTTATAATTATATGCTGTTTATATAAAAAAAAATGTACATAATATGATGAAAAAATATCCGACTTTAATACTGCGATTTACCAAATAATGGACAGGATATAAAAAAATCTTAAGATTTCATATCATATCCTATCTAGTCTTATCCCAATTAGAAATCCAGACGACTAAACGTAGGCTTATTATTTTGATTCTAAATTTATTCTTTAGCCACTGATCTATTGTAAGTAATAGAAAAATTAGTTAATGTTATCAAACAATATTCTATTCCTTTTCTATTTAGGGAAATAAAATAGCAGAAAAATAAAGGAATAAAATGGTTACCAAACATGGCCAAAACCCCTTATCAATTTTTTGCATTATTGCGCAATAGCCTCAAACTTCAAGAGGTTACTCTATACTCCTCCAAAGTTTGCCATAGTTGCACGGTATCAATTGAACTTTGAAATGTTACAGGTCAATCCCATGATCTTTTGATGCTTTTTTTTTTTGTGTGGTCAGTAGCTTTTTTTTTTTCATATATATGGATGTTAAGTGTTACCTGAAAATGGTATTGCTTCTTTTTCTTGACTTGAATAATCGCTATTACAAGGCTAATAAAGTTAAACAAATAGAGGAGATGCATGGTGATGAAATTGAGGAAATTAGTAGCGGCTGTTTTGGTTAGGAAAAAAGAGGTGATTGTTTTTAGGCATTACTTAATGGCTATGCAGACGGATAGACTAACAATTGCAACGAGGGTACGTTGTAACTTTTCAAAGTTCGAGTGCCATTGCATAATGATGTCAAAGTTCAAGAGGTTAATTTTTAACTTTTCAAAGTTAAGGGCTATTATACAATGATAACAAAGTCTAGTGGGGAAAAGTACTAAAAAAGTCTTAAACTTATGACATTTGCATCAATTCAATCCTAAACTTTTCGATTAAACCGATTTAGTTTTAAACTTTTTCACATTAGTATCAATTCAATTCTTTTGGTCAATTTTGGTTGGCTAGCATTGATGTTGACACCTCTGGCCAATGCTGACGTGGAAATTTTAAATAAATTTTTTATTAATTCCTTTTCCTTTTCTTTTTTCTCTTCTTCCTCCTTGGGCTTCTTCTACCTACAGTGGCTGGCGAGGCTTTGGCGAGACTCATTGGTCACTTAGTGAGGGTCACAAAAGCCCTTGCCCGAGGTCCCCAAGCCTCGCCTAGTGGCCCACAAGCCTCGCCGGCCACTATAGGGAGAAGAAGCCAAGGAGGAAGAAGAGAAAACAAAAGAAAAAGAAAAGGAAAAGGAAAAAAATTAACAAAAATTTTTAAGATAAAAAATTATTTAAAATTGTCACATCAAAGCAGAAAGTGCATCTGGTTGGCTTCTGAAATTGATTGTTACTAATGTTTAAGATTACCAGTAAACCTTCTGATAATGTGAAAATCCCGTTGTCCGCTCTTACATGAAATCGCCACCTCACGAGGTGAACAACTACTTGACTCCGTCATGTTGTGTATGATTCGTGTTTTTTCCCCCTTCAAAATTGCAATGCATGAATGTAGTAGAATTAATCCAACAATAGAGAAATCCAATCCACATGAGACAACATTCAAAAGACACAAATCTAATGCCAACAATATGTTTCAAGACAAGGAAACAAGGACGAATCTAGCCCAGTCAATTTGAAATTAGTCAATTGACCTTGTGTAAGAAAACTAAGCAAACCGGAGAATATAATCCCAATCATGACAACACACGATCCAATCAGCATGCACCTTTACAACAACGTTAAATTTCATGATGATGAACATATAATAATTAATGGGATAAGAACGGTAGGAGTGACATAACTTTTTTTTTTTTTTTTTCACTCACTTAAGTACCACATCGAGTAAAATCGATCATTTAAGTACTATTTCTAGCAAATTGTCCTACATTGATTTTTTTTTTTTTTTAATTTCCTATTCCGACGTGGATATTTTTTAAAATTTTTGAATTTTTTATTAATTGTCTATGCCTGTATAGATGCCATGTAGGATGACTAGCATTTGTGTCGAATTTTCTGGTGAGACAAATCGCTGATGACATTTGAGTAATCGATTTTTCAAATTTATGGCATTCAACTAAGCATTGCACAAAAGTTATGACACTCTTAGTATACTTGTTCAAAAAATGCTTATACATGTGTCCGTTAAATGAGTGATTATTTAAATAATTGGGAGAAATTATCAATTGAGTCTTATACCTTTCACATGAATATCAATTCAATTTTAACTTTATGATTTTGTCAATATAGTCCTACACATTTGCGCAATATTCAAATGTAGTCTTTCTTGCAAATTGTGATGTGGAAATCAACAAATTGCCCACATCAGCATGCCACTTAGGATGGCCAGTAATGACTAAACACCACATAAGTGATTTTTGGTGACAATTGGTGGGAAAGACTACTTTGAAATATGGCCTAAAAGTTTAGGACTACATCGGCAAAACTAAAAAGTAGGTCTGGTTAAGTGGAATAATTACTTGTTGACAAGAAAATTATGACTATGGTAATTACATTATAAGACAATCTAATCAATCTTTGGCAAATACATATATTTTTTGTCAATCCTGAATGCATCAAAATTTTCAAAGAAGGAGAAGAAAAAAAAAAGAAATAATTTTAAATATGGGACCTGCAAGAGATATTGTGGTCAATTTAAGGTAAGGATGTTGGAAGTCAAAAAATAGATTCCGCAAGCCTTTATGTGTTTATCCTTTCCACATAATTGCTCATTTAAATGGTAAACCTAACATACTTATTTATATTTGAGTTGACACAAATAAAATAGGAGAGAGTTAGATGGATTTCTAGAGTCACGAGCCATAGGGTGGTTTGGAAAGAGGAGAGGCGAATGAGGTAATTTATAATTAATTCCATTTATGTATTAATACATAACAACTGTTTTGATTATATTTTTTAATTTCAATCCTTGTTGAAAATTAAATTTAACTTTTTTTTTGAATTTTATATGCAATGTGCCTCATTCATAAGAAGTACCTAGTTTTATATATACGGTACCACCTTCTATTAATATGTTTTATAATTTATTAATTAATTAATGCAAGACATTTGTCTACGTGTGACCCTTATGGTAAAGTTCATAAAAATAGTTGCATTGGCCCTCTCTAACCTTTTCACTTATAAATAATAATGCTGGGATAAAGACAGTAGGATTGCCATAACTTTTATATAGAGCTCACCTAAGTACAATAACTTTTCTTTTTCTTTTCTTTTCTTTTTTTTTTCCGCTCACTTTAAGTGCACATCGAAGTGTCATTCGCAGCAAATCATCATACATGAATTTTTTTTGTTAATTTTCCATTTTGTGTTGATTTTTTATTTTTGAATTTTTTTATTAATTGTTCACGTTAACACCAACAGTGTCATGTAGGACGACCAGCATCTATGTCGGATTTTCCGATGAGGCAATTCACTGATGGCACTTAAGTGATTGATCTTTCAAATTTATGGCACTCAAATGAGCAAAAAAAAAAAAAAAAAAAAAAAATCATGGCTCGAACGCTGTATGAAAGTTATCACACTTCTAGTGTACTTACTTCACAATTAATAATGACGTGTAATTTTCAATCAGTGTAAAAATTCAATTAGCTTTCTGATTCAACCAACATGCAAGTTCAGTTAGCGTTCTATTCAAGAAACATGCAAATCTAATCAACGTTCTAAATCAATCAACCATGGCCTTTGATCCCCAAATAGTAGGTAGTCAAGAGAATTATGCAAACCTTTTAGGAAATGCTAAGTGCTAGTGCAATTGGTTTTAATTGTAGCTAGGAGGTTCACTTGCATCTGGTTGAGTTCCCCTCTGATAATAGCTATCAGCGAAGAATCGGCATGACTCTATTCTAATGTCACGTGAGTTGTTATAGAGAGATTTTGGACTGCACAAAGTCAGACTGAAGTCTTATGTAGATAAGAGGCCACAACCTTTAGAGTTTGAAATTAGAAATAAGTTTTTCCTGAAAGTTTCACGAATGAAAGGAGTAGCTTGGAATCGAAGAAATCAACTCGATACATCGAGATTGCTTTAACTTGGAGTAAGCCTTTATCATCCTCTTTTAACTTCTTTGTATCATTACTTGTTCTAGCGAGCCAAATAGGCAATCCCTATATTCCACATGAATCGCGTTAGGTTGGTGATGCGTGTGCCAAAAAAAATGGGAGAATCATCGGACAAAATCTGAAAATCATAGTGATTAAAGTGAAGTTCACGGGATGTTTAATTTGAGCAAGAAACAAAACTTTAACACTTGGCCTATATATTCTTATCTTCACATCTAAAGCATATTATACTCATGCTAGTACGAATATTGGACCAAACTTTGTCGCTTTACTTCTCCCTCGGGCAAATGCAAAGGATTGCTTGACAATTATGCATTCAAAAGTGGTGTTGTGAGCATAAAATCATGGATGTTTTGAATAGCGCACTGTTTTCTAATTCCTTGTAAAGTTATGCAAGGTAAATAGGTGCTTTTGAACTAGATTCCTATCTTTTCGACCAAAAGAAAAAGAAAAAAAACAAACTTAGATTCCTATCCCAAGTGAATGCTTATAAAATGGCAGTTCTGAAGATGATGGAGGTAAATTCAAGGCTAATGCTGTTTTGCCTTGCTTTGTCAACTCCATATATAAGCCTAAGTGTGACCGCTCTTCGATACGGTGCCGGATAGTTGCGCCTTTCGGTGCCAACAGTTCAAGTTCAACCATGGGGCTTTGGCTGCTCACCCAAAACATTCGTGCAGTGTGGAAGGAGTGGGAGTTGCGGTTGCTCATCCTCCTTAGCTTGTTCGTCCAGTTGACCCTTGCGAGTTTGGGTAGCAAGAGGAAAACCAACTCCAGTTACCGGATCCAATTTGTGGTCTGGACGATGTACCTATTGGCCGACTCCATTGCAATCCTCACGCTCGGCGTCCTCTCGAACCGCCTGGCCAACATCAAGGAAATGAAGGGGACGTTGGATCCAAAGAGCCAGATTACAGCGTTCTGGGCGCCATTTCTTCTCCTCCACTTGGGCGGGCCTGACACAATCACCGCTTATGCCCTGGCGGACAACGAGCTATGGCTGAGGCAGTTGGCGCGGTTTTGTGTCAAGGTAGGACTAGCGTCTTACATTTACTTCATGGCCTTGTCTGGGTCAGCACTGTCCATATTGGCGCAGGGTATGATCTTGGTGGGTTTCATCAAATATGCAGAGAGGACATTGTGTATGTACTTGGCGAGTAGCGGTCGACTTCGAGATTCGTTGCAGCCGGTTCCCAAAATAGGTCCCGTGTACTCTAGGAAAATGGAGCAGTACGCGCTGAAGAAAGAGGAGGGTTACCGGGTCAGAACTGAAGAGGTCACAGAGATTGAGGATTTCTCAGTGTATATCGGTCAAGTCTACGACGAAGAAAAAGCCAGGACTCTGGTCCAAGCCTATGAGTTGTTCAAGATCTTCAAGCTTCTCTTCGTGGGCCTGGTCCTCAACTATGGCGACCTGAAGGCCAGTAACCGCATGTTCATGGCTCGGGACATGGATTCGAAGAAGGCTTTTGAGATCGTGGAGATTGAGCTTGGGTTCATGTATGATCTGCTTTACACCAAGGTGCCGCTGTTGAACTGTGCTTGGGGCATCATTCGGTGGGTCATCAATGTCTCGGTGCCGTGTGTCGTGTTGGTATTGCTCGTCTTACAGGATAGGAAGGATTACCCTAAAGTTGACGTCTGTATAACTTTCTTGCTTTCAAGTGTGACTATACTTTTAGAGATTTACTCGCTTTTTCAAGCAATTTCGTCCGATTGGGTCGACCACTGGCTGCTTCAGAGACCCAGGAGATCCACAATTTCGTCCGCCGTCCGTTTTCTCCAGTTCTTGCCGAGCCAAAGATGGGGGAATTCCGTGGCGCAGCTTAGCTTCTTGAAATTAATCATTGGGAAGAGAAACGGGATCTTCCATAACTGTCTAAGGTTCGCCAAGTTAGATGAGAAGGTGGGGAAGAACTTCAACATCACTTATAGAGAGTTCAAGATAAACAGTAAAGAATGGATCCTCCGTCTGTTGAGGGAAATGCCGGAACAGAGGAAGTTGGTGACTCTCGAGCGGGAGGTGAAAGAACTACTGGTGAGGTCAAACCTCGGTCATCTGACATGGAGTGTGGAAGAGGTGGAGTTCGACCAGAGCATCATGATCTGGCACATCGCCACTGCGCTCTGTTACTATGAGGACCGTGGCAGGATGCAGGGTGAAATCCCGGTCATAGAAATCAAGATGAGTAAGTTGGTCTCTCGGTACATGCTCTATCTTTTAGTATTCCATCCTTCCAAGTTGCCAACAGTGATAGGGGAGATCCGATACCAAGACACTTTAATCGAAGCTCAGAAGTTCTTCGAGGACAGGAAAGAGGACATGAAAAAGCCACCCCCTTCCGGTCAATGCGGCTGCAACAAGCAACACAAGTCAAGAGAGTCACGCCATCTGTGCAAAGTCTGCCATCTTCTGCTCCAAATGAGAACTGACCTCCCCCCACATAAGTTGCGTGTAGACAAAAGCACGTCGGTGCTGTTTGAAGCATTCCGTCTCGCGTCCCAGTTAAAACTAGATGACCAGAAATGGAGCGTAATCAGCCAGGTCTGGGCGAAGATGCTGTTCTATTCGGTTCGCCAAAGCAAAGGCTACGAACACTGTGACAGCCTGAGCAGAGGAGGAGAGCTTCTCAGCCATATTTGGCTTCTCATGGCGCATCTCGGCATAGTGCAGACAGTACACCCTCCCGGAGGAGACTGCATCACCAAACTTATCACGAAGTAGAAGTTTCAAGTGGAAAGCGTCTTTCGGTTAAACTGATGTTATATGAGTAAGATAGATAAGTTGAGCTCATCATGTAAAGATGGTTGGGGGCGGGGGTGTGGGGTGGGTTTATTTCGCTATTTTGTTGTACTTCGAGTTGTCAGGAAATTATGAATCTGTTATCAACAGTTCACCGGGGGCATTTCACTGAAGCCAGCCAAACGGTGATGGATAATATGAGTCCCTTTAAAGGGGTTGGTAACTTTCGACCTATCAGCAATTAGTAACACCTTCCCGTAATCAATTTTCACTCTGATTTTGGGTGTTTTTAATTTTGAGAAAGTATGAGTTTATCTACGAGACTAAGAATCGTAATTTTTTTTAGAGTGATTTCTAAGTTTCAATTAAGAAAAGTAACTTTCAATCCATCAAAAATTAGTAGCTAGCTTGTCCATGTGATTAATGACTTTTTACCTAGAAAAATCAAGTTCGTAAAAATAATGGATAAGTGCTATGAAAATCATAAAACTTGTTGTGAAAATACGTCTTAAAATTTTTAAAAAGTGTAATCAAGTCCTAAATTTTATCCAATTAGTGCAATCAAGTATTTATGTTAACTCCGTCCAATCAGAGTGATGAAAAATACTGACGTGACATTGCATCAGAATAAAGACCCAAAATTAAAGTAAAAGGCCAACATGATAAAAAAAATTAATTATTATTTTAAAATAAAATATAACCTGAAGAGAGTACAAGTGATTGGTTCTGGGGTGGGCAGTTCCCACCTTGGAACTGGGAACTGCTCATTGATTTCAGGGACATACTTGAGAATTGGACTAGTCAAAATGTCCCCACATATACTAAAAATTCTACGTAAACATTTTGCATTATTCAAATTGGATGGAGTTAACAGAAATACTTGATTGTACTAATTGGACAACATTTTAAACTTAATTGTACTTTTTGAAAATTTTTAGGACTTGAGTGCACTTTCTTAACAAATTTCAGAACTTTTTGTGCACTTTTCCCTAATATTGATAATATATGAAGTTGATTTTTCCACTGAACTTGATTTATGACGATAGGATTTGGAGCTCTTTTTGTCAAAATCCAAATATTTCGTAAAAGTATTTTTCGACTACTCGAAGAGAAATCCAAGTATTTTCTTCTGAGCTTTTTCATTGAAACACTTTTCGACACCTGAGGAGAAATTCGAGTATTTTGTTTAAACACTTTTAGGGTATTATTGCCCAGACCATAATCCCAAGAGATAGAAGTTGTACTTCAATGTAGGGAGTGAGTAATATCACAAAGGAAAACGTTACAACAGCAATATCCTAAACCTACTACATTGAATGAAACAAAGATGACTTTTTTTTTTTTTTTTTTTTAAATTTTTTGGTCAATCCTGCTATACTCTTATTCTAACTTTCATTCTCAAATTTTTGCTCTGCCTCCTTATAGGGCGTGAAAGTCGAAACCCACACTTGAAATTAAATTGTCCCCACCCCAACCCCCATGAGAAGATGAGGATTCAAACCCCCCACCTCCCCCTTTCATATTGGAAGGGTGGCCACTGAGGCAAACCCCAGTGGTTCAACAACGATGACCTTGATCACGAAGTTTTGCAATCTAATTCTGTATGCAAGAAGAGCATTTTAATAGTGATACGCAGGTTATGACCTACGGAAGCTTATGACAAGGTAAAATGGGATGCAATTTTTGGGGTTATCAAAGCTATAAATACACATCAATACTTGGTTGATCTAATATTCGAATGCATCACTACACCAAGGTTTGAAGTGAACTTCAATGGCAAACAGGTTGGCTATTTTAATAGTACTAATGGGCTACGACAAGGTTTTTTTCTTTGTCTTGGTTATGGAACTTAATAGAATTGTTAGTACGAAAGTTGCTACTTTTGCTTTCAAGGATCACTAGCATTGTAAAACGTAACAGATTACCCATTAATGTTTTGTCGACGATTTGTTCTTATTTACTCATGAAGATGTAGATTTCATCCTTTGCCTTGTTGATGTCCCTAGCGAATTTGCAGTTCTCACAATACTATGGTTTAACCTTGACGAATGACATTTTTTTTTTCTCTTGGTCAAATGAGGATGAGAAGCTTCTTATAGTGGACCACACGCTCTTTTCCACGGGCACCTTCCTTAGCAGATACTTGAGTGTTCCCCTTGTTGCTAGAAGACTCACTCACACGGAATATAAGAGTCTTACCGACAAGATCTTTAAGAAGATCCAAAGCGAGGGCATGAAACATATGAGTTATGCAGGTTGTCTATAGTTAGCAAAATCATTCCTCATTTTCATTTGTACCTATAGGATGCAAACGTTCTTATTTCCAAGGCAAACCATGTACGAGGTTGAGAAGAGGATCCGTTAATTTTTGTGGGCAAGTAATACAGTAAATCATGGATCGCACAAGGTGGCATGGCAAGTAGTGTGCTCACCTAAAATGGAGGATTGGGATTGCTCGATTTGAACTTATGGAACAAAGTATTGTTAGGCCACATGATATGGAGCCTCATCAATCATCCATCCTCTTCCCTTTAGAGTATATGTGTGACGTCCTGATTTTCCAATTTTGTTTTCAATTGAATGAGTCGAGCTTTTCATCGACACGCCTATAGTTCTTTTCTCTGAGTAGGCCACTCACGAGATAACTAGCTTATCAGGTGAAGTCGTTAAGGAATTTAAACGCAACAGACTTGAGAATTCGACCAGGAATCAACTGCTCGACCATGCTAATTTGCAAGGGTCATTACGACACTGTCAGAATCAATCAGAGATCAGAGATAGGTCAATTCAACTGAGATATGTGATTAGAGTGTGGGTGATTCCACCTAATTGCAATATTCTCGTCGATCGGCACTAGACCAGTTTTCTTTCGTTTTGGGTACCCTGTGTCTGTATTTGAAACCTCGAGATTTCCATGACAACCGAGAGTTGCCAATGTGTCGAAGATGCACTTTGTGGCTTGAAAATAATCAACCACAGGTCAATTGCACGAAAAGTTCCTAAAAGCTACCAGGTAAGCTAGGATGCGCTAAAATCGCGCCGGATTGAAATTAACTGAGAAATTGAACCCGATTTTAGAAATTGAAAGTTCTGTCATGTCACAAATCATTTTAGGACCGTCGACTCATCCTTAGAAGATTTTTCTACAAATCGAGATTTTCGGCAAAAAGTTCAAAGTTAGGCCGTTTGGACCAGGAACTTCATAGGCCCGTTTTTTATTGCATTTTTGGGAGTCAAGTTGGACTATATGGTAAGGAAAAATGTTGATTGGGATGATGGCACCTTGGTTGGATTTATGGACATCAAATTGAGTCCATTTGGAGAAGAATTGAAGGGGAATCAAATGTATTTGAACACCAAATGTGCAAAATTCGTAGGCCAAGGGGTGTGCAACATCTCAGCCATGGTGGGAGGCTTCTTGGGGAAGCTTGAGGAGAGAGAAGTGGCTGAGGATGAGGGCTGATATGGTGGGGGCTTGTGATGAGTGAATGAGGATGAGATTGTGGACTTTGAAGGCTTGCGGTGGTCCTTCTTCAGCAGCCCACTCCTTCTTCCTCCTTGGACTTGCTTTCCCCATTGTAGAGGCCTTGAGAGAGCTTAGAAAACCAGAGGAACTGAGCACAGCCTCCCCCTAGCCGGTCGCACGCCCGTCCAAGCCGCTGGACCACTTTCCTCCCCTATTTTCCCTTATGCCAGTTTCTGCTCCAGCTAACCTTTCGCCAAAAATTCAAGTTAAAAGTTGTCTTCCCGTGAGAATTAGCTCTCGTGCCACCCACCATCGTTTTCAGCACATCCAATCCATACAGGAGCACCTCGCCGCTCACCGGAACGATCCGCCGGCCGTCCCGTTTGCCGGCAAGAAGGAACGGCTCGCCGGACTGCCTAGTTTCGCCCAGTTTCACTAGTTTAGCATTTTCTTCTTGTTTCTCCCCATTCCGACCCTTACTTTGCCCATTCCAACCACCAGCAAGTCCCCCTTGACCCTCGGGAGCTGTTGGTTGTTGACCACCCGCTCGTTGGAGCTCCGATTAGCCCGTTCTTCACTGTTTCGGCCCTAACCAGTCGCCCGTTCTTGTTTCTCAGTTCAACAAATAGAAGCCAAGAAACCAGCAAGGCTTTGGGACTTCGTGGCTTGTTTCTGAGCCCTTCCCAGCCTTCCTTGGTGTCGCCGCTAGGAGGTTTATCGCCTGCCTTGGCGTTGCCGTCGCCGTGGACTCACCAGAACGCTAAACCGGTGAGTTTACTCACTAAACTTTGCTTAGGAGATTAATTATACTTAAAGGGTGTTTAGATTAAGCTAAGTATGGTTAAGTGGTTAGATTAGCTTAGTTAAATGCTAATTAGTTTAAGGGATGTGATTAGTTTAGTGGATAATTAATTAAGGCTAATTAGATGTTTAAATTAATGTAATCTTGATTAGGCCTTAATTAATTATTTTAAGTTAATTAATTATTTCGAATTTATATATATTATTTAATTAATTTATATTAATATAATATAATATTATTTAATTTAATTTCGGAATATATTTAATTTTTTTTTTATTTTCTGGAAATTAGACCTAGGATAGCCGGTGATCGGAATTTTGTGTTGATTGCATTGGTATCGTCTGATTATGCAATTGATTGTTGGATTGTGCAAATTGAGTGTTGATTGGATTTTTGGCAATTTATTCCAAAATTTGGGAATTTCAATATTTATTCAGAAAATCCCGGGTGTCGGGTTTTAACACTGAAAGTGGTTTTAAAGACTATATCAAATAGTGAGATTTGTAAAGGAAGAGTGTCAGTTTTTCTGGTTCAATTTGATCGTGTACCCACACACGAATATTTTCATAGAGTGTTTTAAATACAAAGAAAACTGGCCAAGGTCATTATCTTAAAATGGGGCATGTGAGTGCAAAGCACAATGTCCTTGGCCGCAATTGAATGATCGTGTGCTGATTAATAGAAACCGTCCTCAGCGTGTGTTGGTGGACGTTACCTGTCCTTGGCCGCAATTGAATGATCGTGTGCTGATTAATAGAAACCGTCCCCGGCGTGTGTTGGTGGACGTTACCTGTCCTTGGTGTGTGTCGGTGGACTTTAGGTTGCAATAGATTCTAGACCTATACTCCTTTGGAAAATGCCGTAAGGAATGCCGCCCCTGGCGTGTGTCGGAGGATGTAGTTGTGCTCAAAGGAGGGAAACGGAATCTGGCTATGCTAGAGAACCGGCGTGTGTCGGGTAAAACTACCTGTGTGGGTAGTAATAATCAATTGGAACGCATGTTGTGTGGCATGAAATTGATGCGTCGAATTATGGGACAAAATTGTGTGGCATGGAATGGGACGTGTTATAACGATTTGGCCCTATAATCAGGACCCCTAGGATTGATTGAATTGATAGACCGATGTGTGTCAGTAGTTCCTACTCGTGTGAGCAGTAATTGATTTAGACGTTCCAATTTATGAATGAAATTGCTATATGCATATGGTTGTGATATGAACTGTGCTGACTTGTAGGAAGGAACTGAGGTGATGTAAGTCCTCTGTTCTAATTGTGTGGTTGCGTGACTAGAGTGCCCTGGGGCGTATTTTCTTCCTAATACGAGTTTAGGGGGTGAACTTGCTGAGACATTGTCTCACCCCGTCGTGGGCTAAATTTTCAGGTCCTTAAATGACAGTGGTGGAGGACTCGAAGCCCTGGAGTCTATCGAGGTGGAGTATGAAGGATTGGTGTTTGCGTCCAACTAGTATGTCGTAGGATAGCTTCTTTTTGAGAGCCGACCTTTTTGTAGACTGTTGACACCTCAATTTTGGTGATCCGGTCATTTATTTATTGCATAGAAAATTATGGGTTAATTTTATCCTTGAAAAAATATTAATTTGATAGCATATAGATTTAGGTGCATTTATTTTAATTTGCATTTTTTTGCATTTATTTATTGGACCGATGGCAGATGGGTTCGAATTGGTGATTCTGAGCTATAAATTGACAGGTCGAACTAAGCTCGCGAAGTGAACAAATTGGCCCGAGCCCCTTTTTTTTAATGATCGGAAATTATCTCGTGAGAAAATAGGAATTTGAAATTTTTTTGGGATATGATGAATTTTTTGGATAGGGCAGATGTGAAATGTAAATATTGCATTTGGAAAAAAGAATCTTCGTGGATATCAATTTGGAAAAAATTAAAACCCTAGTTTGAGGCTTATAAATAGATTGTTCGTGTAGGGTTTTCGGAGGCCACACATATTGATACATACGGCCACATAAGGGGGCTCTTTTGATCACATCGTTGGGGGGTTTTTCTTTTGGATTTTTGAGTGGGTTCTTTTGTGTTTCAAAGTCAACAAGGTGGGTCTTCTAATGTTGTTGCTGAAAGAGGGTTTGTTTGAAAAAATCAACACAAAAAAAGAGAAAACTTTTCTTGCTTTCTTTTGTTGGGGGCAATCTACATATGAGATTCAAGGTTGAAAGCAAAGGGTCTTCATGCTGTGCATATATCGAGGGACAAAGTGGAAAGGTCTTGCATATAGAGCAGAACAAATCGTGAGTGTGGAGGCTTGAGTAATACTTATGGCCAAAACAAAGAGAACACATGTTCTCTACAATGAAAGAGATGGCGGCTTTTCTGAGCACGTGGATAGGAAAAAGAGAAGGCTCATGGAATTTCACCACATATCTTCCTCAGTATGTATTTCTCGTAGCGTGTCCAACGAACGTTGACGAGATCCGAGCCATCGCATGAACCATCACAACTCGCCATAGCCGCATCAACCCGTGAGCCCACTGTTCACTGCTCGCTATCCCGAAGAGCCCATTGCTTCTCGACACGGTCCCAACAAGTTGCTGCTGCTCGAGCTCTCCATCCTCGGCTGCGACGCTGTTGCTACCTAAGAAGCCCCTTGGCAAGCCTGGTGCTCCTGTTGTGCCAAGCCGTGCCGCAAGTTGCTCACTGCACATCGCTATTCATCACCGTTCACCGTCGAGAAACTGGTCACAATTCTGGTCCAATTGCATTGCGTTTGACTTTGGAAATAAAATCCTCAAATTAGGAAGAAAGAAGAAAGAAATTTCTTTTGGCGTGCGGGTGTGATTCATGAATGAAGTGGTAAAAGTTTCCTAGAGGAGTGCATGTGGACCATATATGAACAAGAAGCCCACGAGTGGTAAAAAGTCTGAGTGCAGGTGTTGTCCTTTGAAATAATTTTTTTTTTTTTGGTGTTCAGCGTGATCCAAGACCATCAAGCATGATAAACTCCTCCAGCAACGCAGTCTTCTCGCGTGCCTTGTAGCCGTGGACACACCCAATCGAACTACCGTGTCGAGCTCACCATAAGCCATCACTAGTGCCATCTTTTGACGAGTCCGAATTTAGGGATGATATCTACGAAATAGGTAAAAATATTATCCAAATTTAATTTGATAATTTCCTTACTTAATTCGTTGATTGCGTTTAAATTCAAATCTTCCAATGATGCATCTTATCCAAAGTTTTCCGAAAATCTTTCTAAATTAGGGATTTATTCCCTAATTTCACAACATGCACATGATTGACAGTCCGATTTCACGCTCGAAATATGACTCGCAATCGCACGGAAAAATCGCCTATCCGATTTCACGCTCAAGATACGATTTGTGTTTTTATTAAAAATTGGCCAATCTGATCTCATGTGCGGGATACGATTCGTCAATTTATTAGATGGATATCAATCATATATTGTCGATTTACCGTCGTGTTGTTTGAATTGATTTTATTTCCGCAAAAGAAAATCCAAAAAAAATCTGAGTTAGATTACGTTATTTACTTGTTTTAGGGTTAACTTGCATACTTAGAATATGAATTTTATTTCGAATTTTTTTTTTACAATAAAAATAAAAAAATCAATTTAGGATGCTAGTTTTTTTAACTTAGATCGCATGTTTAATTATTTGACAATTTTAAATTTCGATTTTTATAAACAAAAAACACAAAACAAATCATCATGCATATGTTATGTAGAATTAGGGCATTCTTTGTACCTCATTGCATTTATTAGGATAAAATTGCATGTTTCATTTTAAGTTTAGATTGATTTTTTAGATAGATTGCATCCTAGGTTAGAAATTGCTAAGTTAAAATAATATCTTAGTTTAAATTAGGGTTTAGTTTGACCTAATCCTTAATATAAGTTGGATAGAATCTTAATCTAGCTAGATAATTTTTGCATTTTTCTAATTTCGAAATTTCATGGAAAATACAAAAAAAAAAAAAAATTGTCTTTAGAGTAAATCAATTTCATTCGTTAGGATATGTTGCATGTTCATATTTCACTTTTGTCATATAGCTTAGGTTATACTGCCATGTCATATCATTTCATGTTAGATTAGTAGCATGCATTGCATAAAGCATGATTCTCATTAATCAAGTGAAAACAAAAAAAAGGAAATTACGTGTTAATTAGAAAGCATATCTAGGATTGTCAATGTGAATTTTGATCTAACACTGCAAATGCTTTCGATGCCATGAGGTAAGTCCCTGCAATTTATTCACTGCTTTATCCGGGTGTTAAATTGGTGGTTTGTGCACTCGCATGATCGCCTCACATGTTAGGGAGATAAATTAAAATCAATTCAAGCTGCTTGCCAAACATTTTTCAAAATAAAAGAGAAAGGTACCGAAAGGGCGTTAGAGAAATCTAACGTAATCAAGTCCCCGAACTCACAATCTCTAGTTCGTAGAAGTGAAATAATTCTCCCATTATTTTACTTAGTTGTGTAATCGACCTACCGTAAATCGATTAGTGGCGACTCCCTTTTGCATGATAAATATTTGAACCTAAGTCGTGAATTGATATGGGCTTGGGAGAGCCTGAACTAAGTCTAGGCATAGCAATCAATTAGCCAAATCTTAGGTGGATCACCCGAAATTTGGTCGCGACAGCTTGGCGACTCTGCTGGGGACTTGAGTTAAAACTCTTAGTGGACTTAGGCCAATTTTCTCTTCAATTTGAAAAAAAAATGTTTTTGTTTTGCAGCGAGGATCCTAGGTACGTCCCTAACATCTACGGTGTTAAATGTTCTTGCAGATTGGGAGGTATAAGGTTCCGTGTTTGATAACCCTTGTTTTGTAGGGAGGTGTAAATTGAATGGTTTACTTGCACATATGAAGTGTTGCTTGCTATAAACTATTGTGCATGATTTGTATTTACACTACACTATTGCACAAACAACCTGCCGCCAGACATGGGCCACATAGGATTATTTAGGATGGTATCGAGATGGATACCACTCTGACCGCATGCTTGCGATACGAGTCGCCCATCTCAATCCCAAAATTTCTTTTCTGGTGTCAAGAGTACCCACCTCGGTCCGCATGCCCGCGACCTGGGTCGGCTCTTTGACCAAGCCAGAGTCATGAGGACCCGACGTAGTCCACACGCCCGAGGCTAGTCTGATCATTCTTATGGCTTCACGTTGCTAAGCCTGTCTAGAGTAGAAATTGAGCCTCACATCTCATGTGCATGTCTGTGTGATTGCCATTGATTTTCCTTGGTTAAGTAAGTCTTCTATTCTTATAATATGCAATTTACTTACTTTGTCATACTTTTGGTCCGTCTATGACAATCTAGGTTAGTCATTTGATTTAATTCATTTGTCAATTAGAAATGAAATGAGGAAATTACCATGCAATGAATCATTTAAAAAAAAAAAAACTTTGGGGAATTTGTTTTCAATTCATGTCTAGGAAATTTGATCTTACTAGGGTGTTTATTTTTCTAGCTCTCTATAGGAAATTCCTTTCTTGTACGAACTTTCCTAAAAAAAAAAAATGAAAAAATTGTAGATCATTGTCATGGATTGGTTCTTTATTTGCACCTCATGCTGACATATTTTCATTCATTCAAATTTAGGTCATAACGGATCCCTCACGTTTGCCTATTATTACATGATCAAGAGCTAAGATGGCCGACCAAATTGAAATGCGTGATCATATGTCTATCGTGGAAGACCAACTCAAACAGTTGCTCACCTCTATGCAACTTATGACAACTCAAATCCAATCCCTCTAAGCGAATTTGACTCCTGCACCCGCTCTCCTCGAGATAGTTGTCCCGAATCAAGCAAACAAGGCTCAAATGGGTGATGACCACATGCCTAAGTTGGAAGATAACCCACCATTGATCACCACCGAAAAGACAAAACTTGACATGGTCCCCAAGACGGAGCGAGATGAATGCTTTGCGAAACTCGAGGAGAAAGTGAGGCAATTGCAAAAGTCGCAGAGTTCACTCCCTTTTGACTTGTCAGTGTATGAGAAGGTTAAGATGTCGAAGAAGTTTAAGATGCCGGAGTTCGAGAAATATGATGGTACTTCCTGCCCAAAAGCTCATTTGCAGATGTACCACGTACGCATGGCCCATTATGTCAAGAATGAGCCCCTCATGATCCAATCATTTCATGCAAGTTTGAACGGGCCCGCACAAAGCTGGTATGTGATGAAGAATGTGAACCTTCTTGACACTTAGAATGAAGTGGCTGATGCGTTCCTCAAGCAATATAAGTTCAACATGGATATTGCACCTTCTCGAGAAGATCTTGAGAGGATAGAGAAGAAGAGGAGCGAGTCGTTCAAAGAGTATGCTGTGAGATGGCGAAATTTGGCAGCTCAAATCACTCCTGAGCCTACTAATAAGGAATTGATGAAGTTGTTCGTCAAGACTTTCCTGTCTGAGTTCTGTAACCGAATGGTCAGCACATATGTTGAGAACTTCAATCGACTTATTTCGTGGGAGAACAAATCGAGATGGGGATAAGAGAATGGTGATTTAATGAGCCATCTAATAAGCGGTTTTCTATCAAGAAGGAGAAGGACCTTGAAGCTGAGATTAATATGGCCTATTCTCAACCGAATCATGATACATCTAATCACGTTCCGATAATTAAGATTTCTACTGAGCAACAAGGTGGCGGACATAAGTTCTCGAGTCGACTACGTAATGTTAGAAGGCAGTTTACACCCTTTCCTGGACCCCTATCCAAAGTTTTGCCTGTCCTTCAAAAGAATGGATTACTCTCTACTAAGCCGAAGCGACCAAATCCCGAGCATTATCCTGCATATAATCCCTCTGAAAGGTGTGATTATCACATAGGAGAGGTTGGTCACTCCATTGATGATTGCTATGTTTTGAAGCGTAAGGTCCAAGACCTCTTGGATACAAAGGCGTTCTCTTTCAGCAGTAATCAGAAAAATCCTCTGTCCAACCATGATGGAGACGCAAACACTGTCACTGAGTGAAGAAATTCTTATCTTCTAGGATTTCAAGTTTTGTTTAGGATTTCCTGCTTTCTGAAATTTCAATTATCGCTTTCACTTCTAGGGTTTGGCTTGCTTGCATTTTCCATTCCAATAATGTAATTCATTTGATTATATTCAATGAAATTACAATTTTATTTCCAATTTTGAGGACATGATGGGGTGTACCAAACCAGCCCGGTGACGATATCCAACAATGAAAAGAAAATATCATCCATGGAGAAATTCTGAGGATTGGGCTTCTTCATGCTTCCTCATCCAAAATATTCCTAAAAAAAAATCATCATTTTCAAGCCATTTCCAAAAGCATGCATTAGGTTAGCCCTGTTTAATTTTCTGACTCATTTACTTCATGTTTCAGAGCATTACTTTCTTGTCATGATGAGAAAGCATCTGAAAAGGGAGCATCAGATGACAGATTGGGGACACTACAGATTCTAATGGTGAGATGACTTAGATAAAATCTCGATCCGAGCTAAAATGGATGTACAATTTGAACTTACTTTGATAGTTTCCTATTCATGCATGTTCTCTTGTGCAAGGGCAAAAGCAAGAATGGAGCATTTATCAAATCAAATATCGGATTTTTAGTCTTGATTGATAGGGACAATCCAAGTACCCCATTGCTAAGGCAGTCCCTTTGTGGGGCAATCCTTTGAATGAATGCTTATAACATGTTTTGAGTGTGGTAAATTGTTTGAAGTCACAAAGCTTTTCATGCTTAAAGTTGTTGGACTCTTTTGAAAAGACAATTTCGATATTGGTTTTTACCTATTTAACTCGCCAATTTCATGTGGAGATTTGTCAACATGGACAATTCATTGAAGTGATATCAAATGCTTAAGAATGCGAAATGAGACGTGTCAGGATGATGAAAGGACATCCTTATGCTATACACAGTCCCTTATCTATACACTTGTGAGATGAGCGTAAAAGTTCCATATCTGTAAGGTAAATAGTTCTCTCGCAAAAGGTACGATGACCGAAATGATGAGAGGCAATTCATTTCTCTATCCCAAACACTATAGGTGATCCATTACTTAACCCATTTGAGCCTTATACACTTGTGGAGATTCTTTTCAAATTACCCCTGTCAAGAACCGCCCCACATCTGGGCAAATTGGGGGTAGGATGGCATCATAAGGTGAGGAAAATGGAAATAATTTTTCTTGCTTTCATTTGCATCAATTTTCAAGTTGTGCTATTACATTGAATTCGTGTGGTAATTTAAGTGCCTTAGGATGACGAAGAGCATTTCTTTTTCTATCCTACATACTTATATCATTTGCATAGCCCATTTGAGCCTGCAATTTCATTTCTTCAAACCCAGTTGGTGATCATCCCCCACACTAGGGCAAGGCAAAAAGCAATTGTTCAAATAGTATGGTTTGGAGTGCTGATAGAAGACGAAGACCTCCCAAAGGTCCAAATGTTAAAAGCACCATATGGTCATTCAAAATAGAACCAAGGGACATGAAAAAACAGTGTGCTTGGTAAAAGTAGGGTCGATGCCCATAGATGAAAAAAGAGAGAGTCAAGATAGATTACTATTAATTGCAAAAATTGCATCCCTCATGGAGCAGCATTCAAAGAACACAAATACTGACCTTTTACAATTAGTGGAGTACATTGTCAAAACAATCCTTGATGAAGGAGAAGACTTGTGACAATGCCTTGATGATCATCAACTCTCACCCTTTACACATATTTTGAGCCTAATGATCCTTTCGTTTCTCAACCTAAGAACTCAGCCTACGTTATATCCCTTGCAAAGTCTCTTCTAATTAGGGCACTTGAATTAACGTAAGGGTTCATATGTTTTAAGCATTGCTTGAAGAAGTGCGAGCAAGATTATTTCTTTCTCATTTTGCAGGGTTCTTGACTTGTAAACCTGGAGATGATTGCGGAGTTGTTCTTTCAATAGCCTTGACTCAAAGAGTCCTTTTGTTAAGCCGTTGACCGAGCCCACATTACAGTCCTTATTAAAGACCTCTCAGATTGGTAATGTCGTACCGCTTACGAGAATACTCGAACCCTTATTGGTATGATGATAGTGAGATGGAGTGATTATCTTAAAATAGCTCTTCCAAATGAGAGTGAGTGAAAGTCCTTTCTAACTGAAAGTCTCTCATTTAGCATTCTTAAGAAATCTATGTCATTGTCTCAAACGACAATTCTTTCCTGCGAAAATTTGGGTGATGCAAATATGGTAAAGTCATTATGCATAAACCTTGATTGAATTGATGAAAACCCACTGAACTTTGAAATGTGCATTCTAGAGTAGCTCAAATTGTCTACATCTCAAATGAATGCATATCAGTTTTGCTCTAATCATGTCTGATAGGTAATGCTTTCTAAAAGACCTAAGAGCTCCTAACATTCAGGTTCCTTTCAGAATGCCTTATGATATTTAGAGATGAGAAGCCTTCACGAACATCCAAGGTGTATCCTTGATGTTCCAAAATTTATTTCTATAAGGAGGTGAGAGACCTCCATAGGATATCTAAATTCCAGAAGACATATCCCCAAGAATCGGAGATATCACTAGGTAAGTATATCTCTACCCATATACTTGTCATTGCGCAGATATTCTCTCTCAAGTACATCGACACTTGACTCGGTCAAGCTGTCCCTTTATATTGACCTGGCGTGCTTTTGTAGCCCAAAGTCCATTTCATCGACCCGACGTGCTTCCGTAGCCCGATGTCCAGTTCTTGACCTAGCGTATTTCCGTAGCCCAGTGTCATTTTCATCGATTCAGCGTGCTTTCATAGCCCGAAGCCCATTTCACTGACTTGGCGTGCTTCCGTATCTCGGTGTTCTTTTCATCGACTTGGCGTGCTTCCGTAGCCCAATGTCCCTTTTAATAGACCCAGCGTGCTTCCGTAGCCCGGAGTTCCTTTATATTGACCTGGAGTGCTTCTGTAGCCTAGAGTTCCTTTTATCGACTTGGCGTGCTTCCGTAACCCGGAGTTCTTGACCTGGCGTGCTTTCGTAGCCTAGTGTCCCTTTTCATTGACTCGGCGTGCTTCTATAGCCCGATGTCTTTTTTCATAGACCTAGCGTGCTTCCGTAGCCTGGAGATCTTGATCTAGTGTGCTTTTGTAGCCTAGAGTCCCTCTTTATCGACCTGGCATGCTTTCGTAGCCCAGTGTCTATTTCTATTGACCTAGCGTGCTTTCGTAGCCTAGAATCCCTTTTATTGAATTGGCGTGCTTCCGTAGCCTAGATTTCTTTTATCGACCTGGCGTGCTTTCGTAGCCTAGAGTCCCAAAATTTTGACATCTCAGTCTGGACCTGGATGTCTTAATTATTTTCGTCTAAACATTTCACTTTGGATGTGAATGTTTTTTCGACCTTTCTCATTATACCTTAGTCTGGATCTAGGTATTTCGAGCTTAAAAAATATGACATCTTAGTCTGGACTCGGATGTCTTAATTATTTTCATTTAAACATTTCACTCTGGATGTGAATGTTTTTCAATCTTTCTCGTTATACCTTAGTCTGGATCTAGGCATTTCAAGTTTCAAAAATCATGACATCTCAGTCTGGACCTGGATGTCTTGATTATTTTCATTTAAACATTTCACTATGGATGTGAATGTTTTTCAAGCTTTCTCGTTATACCTTAGTCTGAATCTAGGTATTTCGAGTTTAAAAATCTTGACATCTTAGTTTGGATCTGGATGTCTTAATTCTTTTCGTTGAACTTTTCACTTTGGATGTGAATGTTCTTCTTGGTCTCAATTTATTACCTGTTAGACTCTTCAAGGAACCTGAGTGAGAGTTGGGTACTTGTGGAGTAAATGGGGATTTATCATGTACCTCAAGATGCTCTACCACACTAATTGGTAAGTAGCTGTAGGTACGTTCCCTTCTTTCGCATTACGCATTTGCATTTGCATTTCCATGCATCATATAAATTGCATTTTAAAATGGAATTCATTTTGAAACAAAAAATCATCATCATATATATAAAAAAAAAATCATTCAGTCCACTTGCATGGTCAAAATTTAGGTTTCAATTTGTCTTTGAAAGCAACCTCTACGAGCTCACCTTCAAAGAGGGGCAACTGTTGACACCTAAATTTTGGCGATCCAATCATTTATTTATTGCATAGAAAATTATGGGTTAATTTTATCCCTGAAAAAATATTAATTGCATAGCATATAGATTTATGTGCATTTTATTTTAATTTGCATTTTTTGCATTTATTTATTGGACCGATGGCGAATGGGTTCGAATTGGTGATTCTGAGCTGTAAATTGACAGGCCGGACTAAGCCCACGAAGTGAACAAATTGGCCCAAGCCCCTTTTTTTTAATGATCGGAAATTATATCGTGAGAAAATAGGAATTCGAAATTTTTTCGGGATATGATGAATTTTTTGGATAGGGCAGATGTGAAAAGTAAATATTGCATTTGGAAAAAAGAATCTTCTAGGATATCAATTTGGAAAAAATTAAAACCTTAGTTCGAGGCTTATAAATAGATTGTTCGTGTAGGGTTTTCGAAGGCCACACATATTGATACATACGGCCACACAATGGGGCTCTTTTGATCACTTCGTTGGGGGGTTTTTCTTTTGGATTATCGAGTGGGTTCTTTTGTGTTTCAAAGTCAACAAGGTGGGTCTTCTACTGTTGTTGTTGAAAGAGGGTTCGTTTGAAAAAATCAACACAAAGAAAGAGAAAACTTTTCTTGCTTTCTTTCGTTGGGGGGGCTCTACATATGAGATTCAAGGTTGAAAGCAAAGGGTCTTCATGCTGTGCATATATCGAGGGACAAAGTGGAAAGGTCTTGCAGATAGAGTAGAACAAATCGTGAGTGTGGAGGCTTGAGTAATACTTACGGCCAAAACAAAGAGAACACATGTTCTCTACAACGAAGGAGATGGCGACTTTTTGAGCACGTGGATAGGAAAAAGAGAAGGCTCATGGAATTTCACCACGTATCTTCCTCAGTATGTATTTCTCGTAGCGTGTCCAACAAACGTTGACGAGATTCGAGCCATCGCATGAACCATCACAACTCGCCATAGCTGCATCAACCCGCGAGCCCACTGTCCACTACTCGTTATCCCGAAGAGCCCACTACTGCTCGACACGGTCCCAACAAGTTGCTGCTGGTCGAGCTCTCCATCCCCGGCTACGATGCCGCTGCTACCTGAGAAGCCCCTTGGCGAGCTTGGTGCTCCTGTTGTGCCAAGCCATGCCGCAAGTTGCTCCCTGCACATCGCTATTCATCACCGTTCACCTTCGAGAAACTGGTCACAATTCTGGTCCAATTGCATTGCGTTTGACTTTGGAAATAAAATCCTCAAATTAGGAAGAAAGAAGAAAGAAATTTCTTTTGGCGTGTGGGTGTGATTCATGAATGAAGTGGTAAAAGTTTCCTAGAGGAGTGCACGTGGACCATATATGAACAAGAAGCCAACAAGTGGTAAAAAGTCTGAGTGCAGGTGCTGTCCTTCGGAATAATTTTTTTTTTTTTTTTTGGTGTTCAGCATGATCCAAGACCATCAAGCACGATAAACTCCTCCAACAACGCAGTCTCCTCGCATGCCCTATAGCCATGGACACACCCAATCGAACCGTCGTGTCGAGCTCACCATAAGCCATCACTAGTGCCATCTTTTGACGAGTCCGAATTCAGGGACGATATCTACGAAATAGGTAAAAATATTATCCAAATTTAATTTGATAATTTCCTTACTTAATTCGTTGATATTGCATTTAAATTCAAATCTTCAATGATGCATCTTATCCAAAGTTTCCCGAAAATCTTTTTAAATTAGGGATTTATTCCCTAATTTCACAACATGCACATGATTGACAGTTCGATTTCATGCTCGAAATACGACTTGCAATCGCACAGAAATATCGCCAATCCGATCTCACGCTCGAGATACGATTCGTGATTTTGTAAAAAATTGGCCAATTTGATCTCATGCGCGGGATACGATTTGTCAATTTATTAGATGGATATCAATCATATATTGTCTGATTTACTGTCATGTTGTTTGAATTGATTTTATTTCCGCAAAAGAAAATCCAAAAAAAAAAATCTAAGTTAGATTACGTTATTTGCTTGTTTTAGGGTTAACTTGCATACTTAGAATAGGAATTTTATTTCGAATTTTTTTACTATAATAATAAAAAAAATCAATTTAGGATGCTAGTTTTTTTAACTTAGATCGCATGTTTAATTATTTGACAATTTTAAATTTTGAGTTTTATAAGAAAAACACAAAACAAATCATCATGCATATGTCATGTAGAATTATGGCATTCTTTGTACCTCATTGCATATATTAGGATATAATTGCATGTTTCATTTTATGTTTAGATTGATTTTTTAGATAGATTGCATCCTAAGTTAGAGATTGCTAAGTTAAAATAATATCTTAGTTTAAATTAGGGTTTAGCTTGACCTAATCCTTAATATAAGTTGGATAGAATCTTAATCTAGCTAGATAATTTTTGCATTTTTCTAATTTCGAAATTTCATGGAAAATACAAAAAAAATTGTCTTTAGAGTAAATCAATTTCATTCTTTAGGATAGGCTGCACGTTCATATTTCACTTTTGTCATATAGCTTAGGTCATATTGCCATGTCATATCATTTCATGTTAGATTAATAGCATGCATTGCATAAAGCATGATTCTCATTAAACAAGTGAAAAAAGAGAGAGAAATTACGTGTTAATTAGAAAGCATATCTAGGATTGTCGATGTGAATTCTAATCTAACACTACAGATGCTTTCGATGCCATGAGGTAAGTCCCTGCAATTTATTCACTGCTTTATCTGGGTGTTAAATTGGTGGTTTGTGCACCCGCATGATCACCTCACATGTTAGGGAGATAAATTAAAATCAATTCAAGTTGCTTGCCAAACATTTTTCAAAATAAAAGAGAAAGGTACCGAAAGGGCGTTAGAGAAATCTAACGTAATCAAGTCCCCGAACTCACAATCTCTGGTTCGTAGAAGTGAAATAATTCTCCCATTATTTTACTTAGGTGTTTAATTGACCTACCGTAAACCAATTAGTGGCGACTCCCTTTTGCATGATAAATATTTGAACTTAAGTCATGAATTGATATGGGCTTGGGAGAGCCTGAGCTAAGTTTAGGCATAGCAATCCATTAGCCAAATCTTAGGTGGATTACCTGAAAATTTGGTCGCGACATAGACTTTTGCCTAGACTCGTTTTGTACCTAAACGCAGTGTTTATAAAAGTTGGCTTTTGTCAAATGTTGCCTTGCTTTTCTATTCCATGTTTGTTGTCAGGGGTATTTGTTTCGCTTCTGCATGTGCATTAAAAATGATTGAGTCGGCGACGCGTCCTGGAACGTCGCATTTGTATCGGCCACAGAGGGATGTGCGCGCGCTCGAGGCTCAAGGCGTGACATCCCCGTTTAAGTGGTATTAGAGCGGGTCAGTAGTTTGAGTGATAAGGTGTGAGGGATTCATGGGATAGTTAGTAGGAATGACCTTTATTTCATTCTGATGCATGTGATTGACAGCTGATTAGTAGTTTGTTTGTGTGATCACTCAAATTCTAATATGGTATTGGAATTGGAAAACAAGTGTCTATAAAGAACTTGTAGCATGAGTGATCAAGAGCAAAGAACTCCTTGGAGGAGGTTGATAGGACTTGTAACTCGGGGTAGGACGCCGACAAGAGTCGGTACCCGAGGTAGAGCGCAGGCTCATGCCAGTGCGTGTGTGAGAGTACCACCGCAGGCCGGTATTGAGAGTGTAGCAGCATCGAGCGATCCTAGGTTCAACGGGATCGTTCAGGCTCTAGAGACTTTGGGAAGCATTTTGGGTCAGCAAGCACAAGATCAAGCTGCCGTTATCACTGCTACCGCCAATGCCGTAACCTCCATTGTTGCTGCACCTGTTGAGGCCCAACCTGGAATTGTGATTGGGGAACGAGCCTCTGCATCTGAGTCATGGTTCAGGTCCAACAGGGATGATGATCAGTCTGGGAAAAAGTCAATGACAGAAGGAAAGCACCCCATTTGTCCCAACCGAAGGAGTAGAATCGGGAAGTCAGCGCGGAGCTAGAATGTCATTTGTCACTTCTGCAGAAGACGACATGGATCAACCCCGTGCCATTTTAGGACGGGTGCTTGTTTTGTGTGTGACCAACAGGGTCACCTGGCCAAAAACTGTCTACGCAAGCAAATTGGATCACAATAGCTGCCGCCATCGCCGCCAATGGAACAAAATAGAGAGAATGTGCCACAAAATGCACAATGGGGTACTTGGATTAGGCCTCTAATACAAGAAAGGGTGCGTACTGTCACCCGATAGGACGCAGAGGACTCACTCGACAGGTGTCGAGTTTGTAGCAAGAAGCATGGACCAACCCAGTGTCCAGGTTTAACGGGAGTGTGCTTTGGATGTAGCCAACACGGCCATCAGGTGAGAAACTGTCAGTGTAGGTCTAGGAGAGCATAAGCACCGTTACTGCAGATAGGACGCCGCTAGGATGGCGAAGGAGACAGGAATGAACTGAAGCATGCACCGATCAGAGGGATAATGTTTTTGGGGTGATTTTATCAGAGTGGCGTAGCAGAATTTTGGTTAAGTTTATAGAACCTCAGTTGTTGTAATGAAATTGTAGAAAGGAGAATCGCTTACTAGAGTTGCACTTGATGATTTTGCATATGTATAACTTTGATATCATATATGAAAAGGTTTGGCTTGAGGAGCTTTTTGTTGTAATGACTTGTTGTTGAAATATAATACAGTTTGACCCGTTGATGGATAAAAGTTTGAGTTTATCGAAAGTTGAGGAGGACCCTTGATCCTTTTAATCTCGTCGCTGGAGGCAACTTGTTCGTTAGACGGGGGTTGTCAAGGTTACCTGGTGACTATCATGGATACGACAATTGAGGAGCTGAAGATTGAGGACATTGCAGTGATTCAGGAGTTTCCAGATGTATTCCCAAAGGAATTGCCAGACTTGCCGCGAGAGAGAGAGAGAGAGAGAGAGAGAGAGAGAGAGAGAGAGAGAGAGAGTTCATGATCGAGCTAGCTTTGGGACAGAGCCAATCTCTAAGGCTCCTTACTGGATGGCGTTGTCGGAGCTGAAAGAACTGAAGGTGCAGATGCAGGAATTGTTGGATAAGGGATTCATACGTCCAGTGCATCACCTTGGGGAGCACCAATTCTGTTCGTGAAAAAGAAAGATTGTTTGTTGCGTCTGTGCATCGGCTATCGACAACTTAATCAGGTGACAATTAAGAACAAGTATTCACTGCCGAGGATCGATGACTTGTTTGATCAGTTGCAAGGAGCATCGACATTCTCCAAGATCGACTTAAGGACGGGGTATCATCAGTTGAGGATCAGAAAGGAAGACATACCGAAGTCAGCGTTTCGTACTCGATACAGCCATTATGAGTTTACTGTAATGCCGTTTGGTTTGACGAAAGCTCCAGTTGCTTTTATGGATCTAATGAATCGTGTGTTCAAGGAGTACCTAGATCAGTTTGTGATCGTTTTCATCGACGACATCCTGGTGTACTCGAGAAGTCTAGACGAACATGAAAGACAGTTGAGGATAGTGCTACAGACTTTGAGGAATCATGAGCTGTACGCCAAGTTCAGCAAGTGCGAGTTTTGGTTGACTCGTGTGGCATTCCTAGGTCACGTAATTTCAGGCAAAGGAATCTCCGTGGACCCGTCCAAGATTGAAGCAGTGATCAACTAGCCAAGGCCGACGACAGTGACAGATATCAAAAGTTTTTTGGGTTTAGCAGGGTATTATAGAAGGTTTGTAGAGGGGTTTTCAGCATTAGCATCGCCATTGACTGGACTACCGAAGAAATAAGAGAAATTTGTGTGGACAGACAAGTGCGAGCGTAGTTTCCAAGAGCTTAAGCAGAAGCTGACTACTGCACCTATGTTGACCATACCATTTGGCCTTGGAGGATACGAGATCTACGGTGATGCGTCGTTTAAAGGATTGGGTTATGTGTTGATGCAACATGGTAGGGTCGTTGCATATGCGTCCCGTCAGTTGAGACCTCATGAACTGAATTACCCGACGCATGACTTAGAACTCACCGTGATTATTTTCGCTTTGAAGATTTGGAGACATTATTTGTGCAGAGAAAGATTCCAGATCTTCACTGATCATCAAAGTCTCAAGTACCTATTCTTTCAGAAGGAGTTGAATATGAGACAGCGTCGCTGGATGGAACTTTTGAATAACTATGATTGTGATATTCTGTATCACCTTGGAAAGGCGAATAAGGTCGCATATGTGCTGAGTCAGAAGTCTTCAGTTGCACAGATGATGGTCAAGGAATGGATTCTACTTGAGAAAGCTCAAGATTCGGTTTCAAATTTGAGGTAGGCCACTTTTCAAATCTTATGGCCACCCTTAGAATTGAATCGGAAGTATAGATTAGGATCAAGACGCTTCAGCCGACAGACTCAGATGTTCAGAAAATCCTGCAAAAGGATACCGATAAGAGAAAGGCTGACTTTCAGATTTCTGAAGACAGAACACTGAGGTTCCGAGGACGATTGTGTGTACCCGACGATGTAGAGCTTAAGGAAGAGATTTTGTCAGAAGCTCATCGTAGTAGTTACAGTATCCATCTTGGCAGTACGGAGATGTATCAAAATCTGCATTAACATTATTGGTGGTCCGGTAAGAAGGCTGACATCGCCAAGCATGTCGCCAAGTGTCTGACGTGTCAGCAAGTGAAGGCACAGCACTGTAAGCCGGGAGGACTTCTACAACATCTCGAGATTCTCGAGTGGAAATGGGAACATATCATAATGGACTTTGTGACCGGCTTACCAAGGAGTCAGAGGGGTAATGATTCCATTTGGGTAGTGGTCGATAGACTGACGAAGTCCGCTCACTTCATTGCAGTACGGAAGGGCCTTGATTTGGATAGGCACACAGAGTTATACATGCGTTAGATAGTTCGTCTGCATGGAGTGCCGGTGACGATTACTTCAGATAGAGACTCGAGGTTCACCGCCGCCTTTTGGAAAAGTTTGCAGAGTGCTTTGGTAACGAAGCTGCAATACAGTACGGCCTATCATTCTCAAACGGATGGCTAGTCTAAGAGGACAATTCAAACCCTCGAAGACATGCTGTGAGCTTGCATAATGGATTTCAAGGGAAGTTGGGAGGAACAACTCTATCTCGTTGAGTTTGCCTACAACAATAGCTACTGGCAGAGCATTCAGATGGCTCCTTTTGAAGCATTGTATGGCCGAGTGTACAGAACGCCAGTGTGTTGGGATGAGGTTGGAGAACTAAAGATCACAGGCCTAGAGTTGGTTCAGCAGTCAGTGGATGCAGTTGCAGTCATTAGAGACAGATTAAAGACCGCTCAGAGCCGCCAGAAAAGCTACATCGATAAGCGTCGAAGACCATTGGAATTCCAAGTTGGTGATCACGTTTTTCTGAAGGTGTCACCAATGAGGGGTACTTTGCGCTTTGGCAAAAAGGGAAAGCTGAGTCCAAGGTACATAGGTCCCTTTGAAATTCTTGAAAGAATCGGGACCCTAGCGTATCGTCTTGCATTACCGCCAAGGTTGGCGCAAGTGCATGACGTCTTTCACGTGTCAATGTTGAGGAAGTATGAGCCTGACTCGACCCACGTGCAGAATTTTGAGGATTTAGACGTAGATGATAGATTGTTGTACATGGAAAGCCCGGTTTAGTTTGTGGATCGAAAAGAACAGGTTCTGTGTACCAAGACCATCCCATTGGTCAAAGTGGTCTGGCAACACCATGGCACTGAAGGAGCAACTTGGGAGAGTGAAGAGTCGATGGGATGACTGTACCCCCACCTTTTTGTTTAAAGATTGTAGTAGTTTAAATTTTGAGAACGAAATTTTTATAAGAGGGGAAGAGTTGTGACATCTTGATTTTCCAATTCTGTTTTCAATTGAATGAGTTGGGCTTTTCATCCACACGCTTATAGTTCTTTTATGTGAGTAGGCCACTTACAAGATAATTAGCCTATCAGGTGAAGCCGTTAAGGAATCTAAATACAATAGACTTGAGAATTCGACCAGGAATCGACTGCTCAATCGTGCTAATCTGCAAGGGTCATTACAACACTGTCAGAATCGATCAGAGATCAGAGATAGGTTGATTCGACTGAGATATGTGATTAAAGTGTGGGTGATTCCACCTCATTGCAATATTCTCGTCGATCGGCACTAGACCGGTTTTCTGTTGTTTTGGGTACCTTGTGTCTGTATTTGGAACCTCAAGATTTCCATGACAACCGAGAGTCGCCGATGTGTCAAAGATGCACTCTGTGCCTTGAAAATAATCAACCACAAGTCAATTGCACGAAAAGTTCCTAAAAGCTACTTGGTAGGTTAGAACGCGCTAAAATCGCATCAGATTGAAATTAATCGAGAAATTGAATCCGATTTCAGAAATTGAAAGTTTTGTTATGTCACAAATCATTTTAGGACCGTCGACTTATCCTCAAATTGAGTCCATTTGGAGAAGAATTGAAGGGGAATTGAATGTATTTGAAGATGAAATGTGCAAAATTCGTAGGCCAAGGGGTGTGTAACATTTCAGCCATGGTGGGAGGTTTCTTGGGGAAGCTTGAGGAGAGAGAAGTGGCTGAGGATGAGGGCTGACATGGTGGGGGCTTGTGATGAGTGAATGTTGATGAGATTGTGGACTTTGAAGGCTTGTGGTGGACCCTCTTCAGTAGCCCACTCCTTCTTCCTCCTTGGACTTGCTTTCCCCATTGTAGAGGCCTTGAGAGAGCTTAGAAAACCAGAGGAACTGAGCACAGCCTCCCCCTAGCTAGTCGCACGCCCGTCCAAGCCACTGGACCATTTTCCTCCTCTATTTTCTTCTTCTGCTAGTTTCTGCTCCAGCTGACCTTTCGCCAGACTCTCGAGTTAAAAGTTATCTTCCCGTGAGAATTAACTCTTGTGCCACCCACCATCGTCTTCAGCACGTCCAATCTGTGTAGGAGCACCTCGCCACTCGCTAGAACGATCTGCCGGCCATCCCGTTTGCCGGCGAGAAGGAATGGCTCGCCGGATCGCCTGGTTTCGCCTGATTTCACCAGTTCATCATTTTCTTCCTGTTTCTCCCCATTCCGACCCTTCCTTTGCTTGTTCCAACCACCAGCAAGTCCCCCTTGACCCCCGGGAGCTGCTGGTTGCCTATGACCCGCTCGCCGAAGCTCTGATCAGCCTGTTCTTCGCTGTTTCGGCCCCAACCAGCCATCAGTTCTTCTTTCTCGGTTCAGCAAACAGAAGCCAAGAAACCAGCAAGGCTTTGGGACTTCGTGGCCCATTTCTGAGCCCTTCCCGACCTCGCTTGGTGTCGCCACTAGGAGGTTTATCGCCTGCCTTGGCATCATTGTCACCATGGACTCACCGGAACGCTAAACCGATGAGTTTACTCATTAAACCTTGCTTAGGAGGTTAATTATGCTTAAGGGGTGTTTAGATTAAGCTAAGTATGGTTAGATGGTTAGATTAGCTTAGTTAAATGCTAATTAGATTAATGGATGTGATTAATTTAGTGGATAATTAATTAAGGCTAATTAGATGTTTAAATTAGTGTAATCTTGATTAGGCCTTAATAAATTTTTTAAAGTTAATTAATTATTTTGAATTTATATATATTATTTAATTAATTTATATTAATATAATATAATATTATTTAATTTAATTTCAGAATATATTTAATTATTTATCATTTGCATACATTGCATTCGTTTATATGTCTATATACTAACCATTTTTTGATTGCATCTCAGGCATGACGCTTTATATCATGATAATCATTTGCATGGCTCGGATTCACATTCAAAAGATTTTGACAAACCCGATTATTTCAACTTAAAGAATGAGGATGATCCTCGAGTTATTGAAAATGAATGGCTCAGACATGAAGAGTTCAAACCTCCTACCACCGAACAACCAATCACCGTGAATTTAGGAGATTCAGATAACCCTAAAAAAACCAAGATTGGGGTAGGTCTCTCTCTCAAGTGGATGCCAATAGATTAATTGGATTTTTGAAAGAGTACCAAGATGTTTTTGCTTGGTCATATGCCGATATGCCGAGTTTAAACCCTGAGATAGTGGAACATGCGTTACCACTTGATCCTAGTATTTCGCCGAAGAAGCAAAAAGTTAGAAGGACGAAACCTGAGTTGTCGAAAAAGATTGAAGAAGAAATCATGAAGCTTTTAAGTGTTGATTTAATTGAAGTCACCTATTATGCTGATTGGATTGCTAATATAGTCCTAGTTATGAAGAATGATGGACAAGTCCGAGTTTGTGTTGATTACCGTGACTTGAATAAGGCAAGCCCTAAAGATAATTTTCCTTTGCCACATATTGATATCTTAGTTGACAGTACTACTGGATTCGAATTGTTCTCCTTCATGGACGGATTTTCCGGTTATAACCAAATCCAGATGAAAGAGGGAGACAAGACTAAAACTTCCTTCATCACCCCATGGGGAACATTTTGCTGCAAAGTTATGCCATTTGGCTTGAAGAACGCATGGGCAACATATCAAAGAGCCATGGTAATACTATTCTATGACATGATGCATAAGGAGATTGAAGTCTATGTTGATGACATGATTGCAAAGTTAAGACAAGGTGAAGATCATGTTGAAGTCTTAAGAAAACTATTTGACCGATTGAGGAAATTCAAGCTGAGGCTTAACCCTGCAAAATGCATATTTGGGGCAAAGTTCGGGAAGCTTCTTGGATTTATGGTTAGTAACAAGGGTATTGAGATGGATCATTTTAAGGTGAAAGCTATATGTGATCTAAAACCTCTTTCTATTGTTAAGGAAGTCCAAAGCTTACTAGGAAGATTGAATTATGTTGCGAGATTTATCTCTCAATTGTCAGAAACCGCTAAGCCATTCTTCAAGTTGTTAAAAAAAAAATGCCAAGGTCAATTGGGATGAAGAATATCAAAAAATCATTTGAAGAGCTTAAGTGATATCTTTCACAATCTCCTGTACTCGTACTACCTATCCAAGGCGTGCCTCTGATCTTGTATCTTACCATCCACGAAGAGTTTTTAGAAGCCATGTTAGCACAAAAATGACCTAAGGATGGAATAGAACGTGCCATTTATTACCTCAGTAAGAAGTTTACTACTTTTGAGATCCGATAACCTGAAGTGGAAAAGACTTGTGTAGCCTTGATTTGAGTTTTACATCGATTGAGGCAATACACTCTGCACCACTGCATCCTTTTGGTGATTGAGAATGACCTGATCAAATATCTTTTGGAGAAGCCTGCATTGGTTGGAAGGCTCGTTAAATGGCAAATATTACTCTCTGAGTTTGATATTCAAAGCATGGCATAAAAGTCCATCAAAGGGCGAGCCATAGCCAATATGTTAGCTGAAAATTTTGAGAAGTTTGATGATTGGGATGAAATTGATGAACGAATTTATTTGGTCTAGCCTGACAAGTGGACCATGTATTTTGATGATGCAGTTAACCTTTCTAGTTCTAGCACTGGGGTAGTTTTGATATCCCCAGAAGGTCAACATTATCTAGTAGCTACAAAGTTGGTATTCCCTTGTACCAACAATATTTCTGAATATGAAGCTTGCAACCTTAGTTTGCAATTAGCCATTGATATCAAAGTCAGAAAACTTCAAGTTTATGGTGATTATGCACTCATCATTCTCCAAACGGAAGGTGAATGGCAAATGTATGGACATGTTAGGAAAACACAACATACTATTTAGGTACCGAAAGGGCGCTAATAGAAATATTAACATAACCCAAGTCCTCGAACCTAGATATTTGGTTGCGTAGGAATTAAGGAAACACTCTTGACCCTTGATTGGGTTTTCTAGCCGACCCTCAAAATGAGGCTAGTGGCGACTCCCGTCTTGCTTTTAGATTGTCATAAACAACTAGACTGTATAAATAAACCCATCGAGTAGGGTATGAGTTTCGATGAAACTCAACATGGTTTAACATACTCGATATGGGAATACCCCAAAGGATGAAGTGATACCATCCTTATGGGCGAGGCGTACTGACGAGAGGGCTACCATGGTAAAGGTACCCTTAAATCCGATATCTACACCCAACCGCTTCTTCTAAGATGTATCGCTCGTGTGGGTATGGATCATGACACTCCGCTGTCACGTGAGGTAGGAGCTTGGGAGAGCTCGCGATCTCGTGGAGGGAACTCACGAGAGGCTTGATCCGAAAGACGAGGTGATGACATCTTTTGGAACATGAGCCGTGAGGGAACTCTCGTGATCAAGTACCCTTAAACCCGACATTTCCCCATTTTCTCTTTTCGTGATGATTAGGGATTTGAGGGTGGCGAGATCGAGTCGCGACAGGCTTGGCAACTCCACTGAGGCTTGATTCGGATTTAAGGGTACCTTTACCATGGTAGCCCTCTCGACTGTACGCCTCGCCTATAAGGATGGCATCACTTCATCCTTTGGGTACTCCCATATCGACTATGCTAAAACATAGTGAGTTTCATCGAAACTCGTACCCCGCGCGACGGGTTTATTTATACGGTCTAATTGTTTATGACAACCTAAAAATAAGATAGGAGTCACCATTAGCCTTATTTTGGGGGTCGGCTAGAAAACCCAATCGAGGGTCGAGAGTGTTCTCTCGATTCCTATGCAACCAAATATTTAGATTCGGGGACTTGGGTTACACTAATATTTCTATTAGCGCCTTTTCGTTACATAAACAATATGTTGTGTTTTCTTAACATGTCCATGTGCTTTTCCACGTAGTCTTGATGTCTTGGGTCGAGATTCTCTCATAAAGTCATGAGATTCCCCAGGTTTACCCATCTAAACCTAAACCTAAACCTAAACCTAAAGGGGCATCCGTGATTAAAATGTATCATCGTTGAAATATAAAACGCATACTTGAAATATGGAGAGTAAGAAGATAAGAATGATAAAAAAATAACGATGTCTTACCTACCAAACACATGGCAAGCACAAATAACATGTCACATGAAACTATGAGGTTTCTACGCCTAAGGTGAGGGTGCTAAAGGCTCAAGGTCCCCATCCTAAAGGATAAAAATAGTTTACCCATCGCTACTATCGTCGGTCAGTGCTATTTTTATCGGTTGGGATGAGCGGGTTTATGTAAATAATGCATTACCATGAGTATTCACTCACAGATTCCACCCATAAACCCTCTTAAGGTCCTAGATTGGGCGATCGAGGTTTTAGACCGCAATTGTGTGTGCAATGTTGTGCTAAAGCTTGTAAACATGCATTTAAATTTAAACATCCAGCACTTCAATATAAACCCTCATACATTCATATATCCTTACACCACCTACAAAACAAATGGTTTATAAGCACGCCTCCCCTTATAACTCCCACCTACAAGACCATTTAACATGAGGTTAGCGACAAGCCTGATTTTCCACGCGAGTTTGACATGCAGGCGGTCCTACATGAGACATGTTAGTTAAAACACAACAACCATTTTAAACGGCTTCAAGTCCTTTTAATCTAGTAACCAGTCCCTAGTGGAGTGGCCAAACCTGTCACGACTCGATCTCGCTGCCCTCGAATCCTGCATCATCACGAGGAGAGAAAATGGGGAAATGTTGGGTTTAGGGGTACTTGATCACGAGAGTTCCCTCACGGCTCGCGTTCCAAAAGATGTCATCACCTTGCCTTTCGGATCAAGCCTCTTGTGAGTTCCCTCCACGAGATCGTGAGCTCTCCCAAGCTCGTACCCCACATGACAGCGGAGTGTTGCGATCCATATCCACATGGGCGACACACCTTAGAAAAAGGGGTCAGATGTGGATATCGTATTTAGGGTACCTTTACCATGGTAGCCCTCTCGACAGTGCGCTTCGCCCATATGGATGGCATCACTTCATCTTTTGGGGTGCTCCCATATCAAGTGTGCTTAACCATGGTGAGTTTTATTGAAACTCGTATCCCGCGCGACGGGTTTATTTATACAGTCTAGTTGGTTATGACAACCTAAATATAAGACGGAAGTCGCCACTAGCCTCATTTTAGGGGTCGGCTAGAAAACCCAATCGAGGGTTGGGAGTGTTCCCCCGATTCCTACGTAACCAAATATCTAGGTTCGAGGACTTGGGTTATGCTAATAGTTCTATTAACGCCCTTTTGGTACGTAAACAATATGTCGTGTTTTCCTAACATGTCCATACGTTTCTTTTTACATTTTTGAGATCATTGGTCCTAAAGTGAGCAATCGTGCGTGGTTGGTCATTTTCATTCTATTCTATTTCTAAAAAAACAAGAAAAGAAAGGAATCAATGGAATTGAAATTACAAGACAGTAAGTAAACAATCAAGGAAAGCAATAAATCTATTATGCAATCCTAGAAAATATAAAAGAGAAACACAATTAAAAAAAAAGATGAGAGAAAGAGAGAAAACACGCAACTCGTTGGGCTTTATACAACAAATGGAACCTGATACATATGTCGGGGAAATGAATAATACATAATAATTGTCAGAATGGACATCAGCCTCCACCGTCTTTGCGCTTTCTTCATCTTCGGGGTCCTAATGTAAACTTAATCTAATAAACTTATAACTAGGTGCATACAATGGAAAGAAACAAGCATATACATCAAAACAATAAAAAACAAGACATCATGTCGAGATCAATCATTTAAAGGAAGTGTAATACGAAAGTCAAATTTTAGAGCATTGGGGTCGGCCTTTGTTTTTCATGTGAGGGTCCCACTAAGACACCTACCCGGTCCATTTTTTTGTGACTTATAGCAATTGTGGACCAATTGTATTCTCACATGGTCAATAACGCTTATAAGTCTCATAATCAAGTGATTTATGTGATCCTAGGGTTTTCCCTCAATATCATACATTGACCCTATCATTCATCTAAAAGTCACATGCATTGTAAAAATTTAAACATGCATGCAGGTTTTTTGAACTTTGTTTCTTAACCAATCAAGCAAGAAAGTGAACCGTCGGCAGGTCACTTATTACCAAGAGCATGCGCCAATCACAAACACAGATAATTTCTAGTGCATGATAGGATTATATGTATGAGGGGTACATGTGATATTTCGAAGACATATCTCGAAATCATTCATGAAAAGTTTTGAGACAAAATAATGTCTTAGTTATGAAAGGCATTCAATTGCCAAGGCTAATCCGGAGCTTGCATAAATGCAATCACAAGCATCATAGGCATTTTGAAGACAATTCAAACTGTGACTTTCATGATGTCAAATCATGATTTTTTAAAAAGTTTGAAAATATTTAGGATTACGGAATATCTAGGCTATGGAACACATTCATTTGCCAAGGCTAGCTCGGGGCTAGCATAAATGCACTCACAAGCGTCGCAAGCATTTTTAATATGGTCTAAACCACGATTTTTCCTTAAGCCAAATCGAGTTTTGGAGAAGAACTTTTTTGGAAATCGTTTTTAAGAAACATCACATGTACCAAAGTATTTTTTGAAAGATGCAATTTGAAAATGCCGATTATTTAACAGCAAAGATCAAAGCATTAAGAACAACTTCCCTGAAGATGGTGTGGCATAATTTCATGCACAAACTAATCTAAAAAGTATAACTAAACAATCACAATCGTATTTATATCAGAAAACTTCAAAACAAGCATGTAAGGACAGCAAAATTGAGTAATACACATTGACAATTTGGCAATGAAAAAATTTCTTAATATGCATGATATGATGATGAACAACTTTTGTTAAGAAAGTTTTCTTAAATAATCTATACATGATTTTACAAAAATCAAACAACAAGCAACAACACATTAGAAATTTGTCAAGACAACATGACATTCAGCTAATGTCACGAGGATTTGTCCTATCAAAACTTGTCTAAAAATCATCAAATTTACACACAACATAGCCAACATGATGAAAATCAAGTTTCATTAAGAGGCCAAGTTCAGATTCCAAATAGAAAAAATGGAATAAAAATATCAAAGGTCTATCCAAACAGGGGTTAGAATAGGGGTCCGAATTTGATCCATTGTCCAGATTGTGATTTGGTTTGGGAAAAATGAAAAATAGTCCAAACGATGAGTGATTGGCATGAAATTAGTGGCATTAGAAACTTCTAAGTGTGTCCTACGTCTTTCTAGAAGAGCTCGAGTCCAAACTAGGTCAATTTAATATCCTAAAATCAAGATCTCTAAAAGTGTGCACATCTGTAACGAGAAAAACAGAACATAAGTATTCATTAAAAAACCTTAAAATCACTCAAAGAATGCACAAACGGCATGAAGAAATCACATGGGAGTTAGGATTGGATGCAACGGAAAGTTTGGATAGTCATCTAATCCGAAGTCGGCATGCGAAATGTCATACATTTAAATGACATTATGAGATGATTCATTATTCCTAATGATATGCTTGGGAATCCTAAGTGTGATAAACACTTTTTTTTGTGAGACAAATTTAATGCGTAAGATGATACTCAAATGACATGACCTAAACATGTATGCAAATTTTGCAACATGCAGTTCAATCATCAAGAAGGCATGGTCATAAGAATTGATCTCTAGATGACTCAAACAAGCATGGAAAGGTGCGCATATGACAATGTTTCATTTTAACATTAAGTTTACAGAACAGGCATAATTTTAGTCATCTTCAAGACATGCATAAATCTTACCAAAAATCTCACATATAGAGCATACAATGATGAAGATTTCTCGTTAAGAGGTCGAAACTCAATTAAGATCATGAGTCATGACAAAAATGGCAAAACAGACCAAACTATATGTCCAGCATATGTTGCTGCAGTTCCTTTTATTCTAATGCATGCAATTGACTCACTTTGCCAATGTAAAAACCTTGCAAAGCATGCATCAATTGAACATATGTATCATATATTTGAACTCTCATGAGGATTTGAGACCAAATAGGTACATTTATGGACTCAATTTCATCAAAATAAATCTCGGACCAATGTAGGATAGACTGACCTATGTTCAGATCTAAGCAATTTTGACCTAGCTAAACATGTCTAAAATTTTGAAAAAAATACAAGACATGCACAACACCTGCACGAAAAACTTTCATGTAGGAAAGTTGTTCTAGAACTCAACACAAAAATCAGTACGAAAATAACAAAATTAGAAATCGATACAGAATAGATTGACCTAGGCTCAGATCTGAGTAGATTTGACCTAGTTGAACACTTCAAAAATCATGAAAAAAATTACAGAAGATGTATGAGATGATTTGGAACAAAACTCATGAAGAAAATTTTATCAAAAAATGATCATGAACATTAACACAAAAATAACAAAGCTAGAAGGGGCAACAGAATCATAACTGAAAAAAAACTTAAACTACTATAGAATTGTTAATCTTCGAAGGTGTTTTTTGAGAGTCAAACGACTCTCGATTGGGGCATGCAACCTATCATTTCCAAGCTTGGGATGTCTATTACCTAATTCTAAGAGGACTCGAGCTGAAACGAGGTCGTTTCAGATCTCGTTTTGGCCAAAACAGTGACCTATGTAAAGACTTACGAAAATCACAAATTAGGCTAAAAAACACAATCATCATTCAAATCATCAACAAATCATTGCAGCATTCATACTCATTGATCTTAAGCATGTAAAAGTTCCTAATCTTTAATCCTAGCCCCGATCGACTAATTCGATCTCGCTTCATCGGATTCAAGTTTCGAATCGTTACCTTCGTTTTCGATTTTCGTCGATTTCTATCTTGATCAATTGGATTATGCCATTGAATCACGATCGGGACTCCAAGAATATAGATTAGGTCACTACGGCTCGGATCGGGATCAATCAAACAATCAGGTCAAGGAAAAAATGAAGAATCGGTCCAAAATGGACCAGCCTTGACACACCGACAAAGATTGGGCCACCGGTGAAGATCCGGCCACCAATCTAATCTCCTCTGTCCGCAACAAGGTCAAAGACCTCTGTTACTGCAGATCATCAGCAACTTGGATGTTTGGGAGCTCCGGTGACCACCAGTTTGAGCCTAGAATGAAACCGGTCCAAGAGATGAACCGAAACTTAGAGAGAGAGAGAGAGTGATCTGTTTGGGCGGGAGTCTAGAGGGAGAAAAGAGAGAGAGAGAGAGAGAGAGAGAGAGAGAGAGAGGCCTGAAGAGAGAGGAAATTTCATGCCAAATGAAGCCCTTAGCTAAAAATAGAAGACATTTCATTTATATACTCCTTACATTAGGCGATTTCGACCGTCGGTTCGACCCAACGGCCAAAATTTCGATCCAATGGTCAAAAATCCATTTCGAAAACTCCATCATGATCTCAAGGTGTTGGGTAATTGATCTAGTGGGTTTGATTTGCATAAAACCAAACCAAAATCGGGAATTGTGTCAAAATGTCAAATTTTGATTAATTTGTAATTTAATAAAATTCGAGGACCAATTTGTAAAATTTTGGGAAATTGAAGGTGTAGAAGTGAAATTGTGATTGAGAGGGTTCCAAAATGGATGAAAGCCAAGAACCGACTGGCAAGGGCCTAAATCGGCCATTCCCGCCACTGGCCGGGCAGACCGGCTAGACCAGTTGATACCGTTCGGCCGGATTTTGACTAGTTCTTGAACGGTTGGTCCAGTTCCTACTATTTTGTCCACTTGGGACCCCTGTGGGTCAAAAATTTATGCAATTTGGCTCCTAAATGATCAAATTGAAAAGAAATTTTATCATTTTTAAGAAGAAATTGGTCAATTAAGACACAATTAAGCTAATCAAACCTTATGAACATGATCTAGGGGTCCTTTATTGACCTAATTGAATGATTATCATGAAAAACAACGAGTCAAAACCATGGGTGCTTTGAATTGGGCCTAAAGGGCTAAAATGGTAAAATTTGCAATTCTATGGGCTAAATTGCAAATTAACTAAAATTGAACTCACTTAGTATCACAATTGCCCTATCTAATGAGCTACCCATATGTAAGATCATTTATCATATTCAAACGGACCAAGAATTGAAGCACTCGAGCTTAGGTCAAAAATGGATATAAGCCTAATATTAAAATTGGACCTAGATTCATGAAATTCAACCATAGCCATAAATGGGTCAATTCGAATTTTGTCGATTGAAGCTTAATTGCTTGATTTTCTAATGCTTGGGAGGATAAAATTCCTCAAATTGATGCATTCTGGTGTGAATTTCCCAAAATTGATTTTAGATTTGGATTTATCTTAAGAAACTGAGTGAGAAACAATCATCCATTCACAAGTTATGAATGATCGATTTTGGTCCCCTAATTAGGGCTCAAAACGACAATTCGTATTTTGACTCTATAAATTGCAAAATTGAATGCTCAAACAGATTTCAAATAGTCCCTAAACCAAATGTCAAAGAATGAATTACACACCTAATTATGACTAGAATAAAAGCAATTTTATTTTTGATCGATTTCAAACCTAAAACTGGAAAATTCAGAAATCAAGGTTCAAAATCGAATTTTGCGAAATTTTTGACACAAAAGTTAAATTGGCATTAAAATAAATGTATTTGTGCATTTTTTTTTGGGGTCAAATGTTTGACCAAAAGTCAACCATTTAATTGACTTTTCCTATAAGGTCAATTGTTTGGTCAAATATTTGAATTTTTGATAAATTGATTTGAAAAAATTAAAATTAAAGTGAAATGAAATTTTTTTGGGTGAAAAGTCAATTTTTACTCAGGGTCAACCGTTTGACTTTTCGGGTTTTTTTTCTTAAAAATGAGCTAGAAATTGCTTAAAAAAGACAATGTAAAAGAAAGAAATAAAAATGACACTTTTTGGTCAAAAAAATGGGTTTCCGTCGCGATCAGAAACCCAAATCTTGATTTTTTACCTTTTAATGATGCATCGACCAAGCGAAATAAAAAAAGTTATTAAAGTTTGAACAAGGATAAGATTCTAGAACAAGGTACAAAATCAAGTGTGTAGTAGAATAGACTTTAGAAGCATCATGTGACTGTGCAATAGACTATAACAATAAATAGTAGGTGATTAGGTATAAAAGAAATTACACTAAAGGTTTATAATGGTTCGGCATAAATCAAGCTTATGTCCACTCTTCCATGTTGGTTGGATTCCTCTAGATAATCAACAAGAGATTACAATATTGAGTGTTCATATTCAGTGATAGATCATACTATCTCACTCAGTCACATTTTATGTACTTCTTTCATGATCACAAACTTTTAAGCTCAAGAAATATAAGTGTATGATTGAAGTTTGCTAAGACTTTGAGAAGAATCTTGTTGTCTCAACCAAGAAGTTTCCTTTTTTGGTTGTTTGCATTATGAATGTAAAATGTCATTTTCGAATTTTCAATTTAGTTCTAGCCATAGACTAGAATTAGGATAAGTCCATAGAGATGACAATCTTGAGGACTCGAAGACGATGAACGATCGATGTCCAATTGACCTTAAGTCCATAGAGATGACAATCCTATTTTTTGTTGGTTTCAGGTGTGATATGGAATCTAGAAAGAGATCGTGAATCCATAGAAGTGGTAAGGAGAGCAATTGCTCATTTTTGTAATTGTAATTTTCATGGACGGATATATATATATATGATTTCTATTCCATGTAGACTTTCCATTTTGCAATTTTCTCGAGGAAGCCATGTAAGAGTTTTCCTGATGTGGACTACATTAATTGATATTGTAATTTACCGTTTTATGGTTACTGTAAAACAAGGTTTGGTCTAAGGTGAGATAGAAGGTTTCTTAATTAGTTTAGTATGGGACTGGCTAATATGGGCCAAGTTGAGCCTGGCTCGTAATGAGGCGGCCTGGCTAGAAACTTTATAAATAGTGCTCAAGTCTCTCCTCTAACCCTAATTCTCACATGTATCCTCACATAAGGGTCATTAACCTAGCGCTAAAGGTGAGGGGGCCGTCTCATTGAGTTAGTGATACGGAGGGCAATAGAGGAGAATGACTTGCGCGTGGAACATTAGTTTTTCCTCTTCTGCTTCAAGATCAATGGATCCCAAAATAGGTACGTTAATCTTTCTACTCAATTATGCATGTTCTTGTTTTGATTATTGAGATCTTGGGATTGCGCAATTTGCATCCAACATGTGGTATCAGAGCCTCCATAACCTTAGAACTCAAACGCACAGAGATTTTGCCCTAATTGGAGATTTTCGAGATTTTTATTCAATAAAAATTAAATTAAATTATATATTCATACTAGGCTTGTCGAGACTAGCGGAACCATAGGTGGTGCATCGTCGAAGGAGGCCTCACGCGCCGCTTGGGCGTCGAAGACATGCCCCACGCGCGGTCACGTGCAAGGTGCGGCTCGCATGTGCGACGCATGTGGGCGCTGATGTCATGATGACGTCAGCGACCCGGGCCCGACCCGACCCGACCCGACTCGATTCGCGGCCGACCCAACCCAACCCGATCAATTGTTGATCGGACCAGTCAACCGGTCGGACCGAGCGATTGGACCAGACGGTTGAGCCGGGAACCGGTCGGACCGCGACTAATCGGACCGGTTTTGACCGATCTCTTTGCCCCGCGTGTGAGCTCCACGCGCCACGCACTCAGGCGACGCATGCGGGCGCGTGGAGTGTCCATTCGGCGCGTGGCTGGCAGCGTTGAATTCATATAGCCATCCTTTATGTTGTGGTGTATTTATTTTACATGTCTGATGATTTTATGGATGTGAAAATACATATAAAGCCCTAAATACGTGTATTTTTAGTGTATTTTTGCATATTTTTTTTTGTATTTTCTGTGATTTTGGAAATACAAGTGTTGGGTTACAAGTATGTTATCACATAAACATTATAAAGGTGTGACTCATTAATAAAAATAAAAATTTATAGTGAACTGAAGCTGGCTTAATGAGATACAACCATTATGGGATAGTAATTGAGCTATGTATTGAGGTGATAAGAAACAGTAAAGGTTATGAAACTTTTGTTGCTCAAGCATACTCCTTTACACGCTAGTAACCTTTGAATGATGGACGTCTTAAGAACTCGTGATCAAATTGATTGTACTAATTAACACATATGTTGAATGTGGGTAATGCATGTCAATTAAGTTATTGCATATTGTACCTAAACTCATCTGGTCACTTGTTGTCCATCGAGTTGAACACTTTTTTTTTTTTTTTTTTTTTTTATGGTTAAGAAGTATGAAAATATTTACGTAGAGCAATAGTATCTACTGTTATAATTTAGATATTTGGTTCTGTGGTTTGACTCAATTTATAGGCCACTAGTTGATGCAAATGGTAAGTTGTTACTTAAAGTTGGCTAATAAATCAGTTGTTGGCCTTGGAGTCATGTTTTGCCTTATGAAACTCATGAGCGATAGTGGATCAACTGTCAAGCTTGTTGATCTGTGGTACCCTATATTGCTATTGATGTTAATTTGCAATAGATCCTCTAGATCAGCATTCTTTTTTATGTAGTTCTAGTAATCTATAATCGGGGTGCACAAGAGATGCTTGCTTCTATGTTATGAGAAGTTTCTTGTGTTGTTGTGATTGGTGATCTCATTGGAGTCTGTCTTTTAGGTTATATATATATAAATATATATATATATAAATATATATAAATATATGATTAATTTTTATTAATGAATAATGCAATGTAATTAGCATGATATGTGATTTTAGTGATTTACTACCGCTATCACTAAAGTTAAATCACATGTATATGGTGTATGTGAGAAGTGAAGTTTATATCCTTGGTATGAGAGAGTTTCAAGGATTCAATTGAGTAATGATCGCCAAAGTGGCACGCTTGATTGGGTTTGAGAAATTTCGGTCTCGTATGATGATTGGGATGTCTCCTGGTCTAATGCGTAGTCATACTCCCAAAGGAGGTGATTATGTATTAGTTCATGGAGGGATACATGATGGTGTGGTGGAGGAGTGATTGATCCTAGTAGTTCATATACCCAAAGGTGATGAATTCACGAAGATTGGAATATATTCTCATAACCGCTATCATGTGGGGAGTGCACAATTGCATGTCATGTATTCTGCCCAAAGGTGATTATATGATTATGCATGTAATTCTCTGGATGTGTACTTGTATGTCAAGTTACACAGTGCTCACATGATGCTAATTATATATATTGCTTGTTTTTCGGTCACATTTTCTATAATTAATAACTCAACTATTATTGAGATTTTTACTGCTACAAATTTTAAGTAGTGGACATATGATTTGCTACTTGGGAAAATAGTAATCGAATTTGCTTACTGTCCTTGAAGCATTCCATTCAGGAACACTTGAAAAGTGGTTTACCAACTGACTGCACTCCTAAAAGAGATGATGGAAGCCTTAATGGCTTGAAGTTATGTCTTATCTAATACCAAAATTAGGACACATCTGCAATGATTGTGTTTAAGTTCTAATGATATATACGTCTCATATAAGGTTCAAAAGGTTGTTTCCAAAAGTTTTTTATTTAAGGAATAATCTCACACATGTCTAAAGAAAGAGTAGAAAATGTGATAATGTTGATATTCTATCTACTCTTAATGGTTATTTAAAGACTTCTATTGATTATTGTGGAAGTAAAATTACCGAGGTAAAGAATAAATCGATTAGAATCAGTCTTAAAGGTTGTCGGGCTTAATAGTGACCGTAAGTATTTTGGCAAGTATGACAATGCGGAATAGCTTATAGGGTCATTTATCAAATACTTGGTAAATTCTGGGGTGGTAACTTAATTTACTATGCTTGAAATTCCTGACAAAAAGATTTGCCCAAAATGCATAATTACACCATAATTAACATGATGATGAGTATGATGGTAAGACTAATTTATTCGGTCTTCTGTGGGCTGATATTTTGAAAGCAATTTTTTCACATACAAAACATGTTTCTTACCAAAGTTGTTCCCTAAACTTCTTTTGAATTATGGATTGGACATAAATTTAACTTGAATCATATTAAAATATAGAGGTGTCATGTAGAAGTGAGATTATCTAATCCAATTTTAAGTGCGTTGCAATTCAGATCCACTCGGAATTATTTTGTATCTTACATAGATTGTTCAAACGGGTATTGTTTTTATGACTTAAAGAAGGTACAAGAATTATGGAATCATATACAATACAGTTTCTATAGATCGACGTAATTGTAAAGGATAGCTGCTCTCAGACTATTAAAGATAATAGTATGATGGGGGTTATTGTGTTTTTGTCTTTGCTTGTACAGATAATTATGAAATCTCCTGTACCATAGACTAAACTCGTTGAGGTTCAAGGTATTATTCTTGATATAGTTTATGATGAAATTTCTCAAACCTCTCAAGTGCATAATGAAGTGATTGTATCAAGAGATTTGTTAGGGAAAGACGGTCAATTATACCATTAGACTATATAGTTTATCTGTAAGAGCATGATTACAATATCCACTACATGGTTGATTTAGCGATATATATATATGTCGTTTCTTGTTTTTAATCAAGTATGTGATTAGATGCCATAAAAGATGATAAAGTTTTTACTCTGAAAGAGGGGTGGATAGTTTATAGTGAATAAATAGTTATTTCTTTTTAGTATCTTTTAAGATTCTTTCAGAGTGAACGTGGCATTAATAGCTCTTTTTGATAGAAACTTACGCCAAATAGATATAAAATCTATATAGTGCAATCAGAAGATTTTGCAGCACATGTTTTAAGTAAACTTGTGTGTAGACTGAAAAGTCTTATTCATGGTCTTAAGCAAGTTTCCATACAATATTATTAAAGTTTCATAGTGTTATTATTTTGTTTAATTGGGAACAAAGTAATTCAATATACTGCAAAGTCAGTGGGAGGAAATTTATTTTTCTCATACTCTATGTACATGATATTTTGCTTACAAGTAGTGACCTTGAGACATCTTTTATACTTTGTACTGAGGTCCATAAGGATTGTTTTTGCCATATTATATTAGATTTTCTCAGAGGACATTTGCTAATCGTATTTTGGAATTATTCAATATACATCATTGCAAGCCAGGAATTGCTCCTGTTGTTAAGGGTGATGGACTGAATCTATCACATTGTCCTTATTTAGATATTGAGAAAATCTAATTAAATGGTGTACCTTGTGTCAGTGCACTTAAAAGTATAATGTATGCTCGAATTTGCACTAGACTAAATATCTTCTTTATGACGAGACTTCTAGGCATATATCAGTCAAATCTAGGATGCGATCACTAGGTTGCTGCCCAAAAGGTTTTAAGGTGACAATAGATTATATGTTAATTTACAAACATGTTTAGTTCTTGCAGTTAGTAGGGTATTTAGATGTAAACTTTGCTGGCTGTTATGATGACATGAGATCAATAACATAATACATATTTATGTTAGTAGGAAGTGCAGTAAATAAAGTTCTATGTCATCTTCTACTATGTAAGCAGCGTTAGTAACATTCTTTTAGGTTGTTACTTGGGCTATTAGGCTCCGGAAGGAGTTGACCGTTTTAACTTTATGGATAGATCCATACGGTTGTATTGAGACAATAAATTTGTAGTATTATTTATTAACAACAGAGGTCTCAAGGGGTTTAAATATATGGCGGTCAAAATTTTTGACCATAAAGAAACGGTACAGAAAAGTGACGTTATAATATAACATATTTTCACAGATGATATGATTGCAGATCCACTAACTAAAGGCCTACACCCATGTGTATTTGAGCGACATGTCATTAGCATGGGCCTAGGAGCATCATGAGATGTTGTTGTTTAGTGTGAGCTATTTTGGCTTTACTCTAATAAAGATTTCATTTGTGTTCGTTACACTTTGTAACAGTTTGATATGTATCAACTTTTGCATTCAATAAAATATTTTTGAATGTGTTGTTATTATGTTGAATACATATTGATAAAGTCTTAAGGTACTGTATAAACCTTGAGTGAAGGCTAGGGGCATCTGGTTATTAGCCTCGTGCATATGTTTTGTTATACCTAAAGAAAGGTTAACCGTAAGGACAAGACATATGTGGGTTCATTGGAACCATAAAAACATTCTCTAGTGGCATAAGTTTTTTGTGACACTTAAGGTAAAAGAATGGTGACTGACAAATGAGATCTCTCTATGAGAGATGTTATCTATTTGCCACACTACCATATTGAATCCATATCAATAAAGTTGAGAGCACTCGTGACCATGGAAGGCTCTGTGTGTATACATGCAGTTACCGCCATGATACGGTGTTTGAGACTTTATGGGATAAGATTGACTATTAAGAATTATCTCTAGACCAATGTGCGCACATACAGTACAATTTCAATTAATATAGCCCAAGTGGGAGAATGTAAGAGTTTTATTGATGTGGACTACATTAATTGATATTGTAATTTACTGTTTTATGGTTACTGTAAAACAGGGTTTAGTCTAAGGTGAGATAGAAGATTCCTTAATTAGTCTAATATGGGACTGGCTAGTGTGGGCCTAGTTGAGCCTGGCTCGTAATGAGGGGGCCTGGCTGGAAACTCTATAAATAGTGATCAAGTCTCTCCTCTAACCCTAATTCTCACATGTATCCTCACATAAGGGGCGTTAACCTAGCGCTAAATGTGAAGGGATCGTCTTATTGAGCTAGTGATACGGAGGGCAATAGAGGAGAAGAACTTGCGCGTGAAACATTAGTTTTTCCGCTTTCTCTTCAAGAACAATAGATCCCAAAACAGATGCATTAATCTTTCTACTCAATTATACATGTTCTTATTCTGGTTATGGAGATCTTGGGATTGCGCAATTTGCATCCAACAAGCCATGCATCAGGGGACTTGGAACTCTTTTGAAGTGGAGTTGAAAGAGAGAGAAAGTGAGACGCTTCACACGAACTGGTTGTGTTTTCATCTTCATCCACCAAAAGATGATATTCTGCCGAAAGTTTTTTAAATAACTTGGATCTCGCTTTTTAGCCTGTTGGGCATTTATTTTTTTTTTTGGTCCATTTATGTAGTTGGTTTTACCCCCTCAACTTTGGCACCATTGCCCTCATAGCTTCCGAAATTAAAAAGTCATAGAATGCCGCTATGAATTTTGGCACAGAGGCACAATAGCTACCCAACTTTGAAAAGTTATAGATTAATCCCATGAGTCAGTTGTTTTTATATCTGTATAGAGGTTAAGCGTTACGTACAAATGATTTTGGTCAGTTTTTTCTTAATTTCGATAACCTTTATCACATGGTTAATGACGTTAAGAGATAAAGGGGATGTAGGGTTGATGAATCAAAAGAAAATCTGGAAGTGGTTATTATGGTCAAGAAAAATGAGGTAATCATTTTTGGTAATACTTGACAGCTACGCAGAGAGGAAAGTCTAGCAAAAGCAACAAAAATAAAAAATTAATGAGGGCGATTTGTAACTTGTAAAATTTCAAGTGTTATTGCACAAGGGTGCCCCAGTTCTGAGGGGGGTTAGTCTGTAATTTTTCAAAGTTAAGGGCACAGTTGTCCAATGATGCTGTCCCTTGCAGCGCTTCCCCACGTAATCACTGAAGCGTGTTTCTCAGAAAGACAAATGGAAAATGGAAATTCGAAAATTGCAGAATTGGAAAGAAAAGGTATCTCATGCAATTTTCGAAAATCCATCCCAAAAGTCTACGCTCCGGACTTTTCCGTTCCCAAAGTTAGGGTGAGCTACTATGATCCAATACTGAAGCAATTCTAGGATTTCCCACCATCATTCTAAGGTCATTGGAACATAAAGTTCTAGTTGTTAGAGAGAAGTCAACTAATCATCTAAAAATCAACTGTTCTATGAAAATTAAAGTTCGAGATACAAGGGTTCGGGCATACGTGGGAAAAGGTGAGCACCTACACATTGAACTTTCGGTATCATATCCTTTGGTTAAAATTCTTTCATGCAATATCACATGAATTTCTATTTTAATATACATATAGTTTTCTTTATATGCTTTGAAAACCAAAAATTCTAGTTTGTCCACCCTCGGATGATACTGACACATCACGGCGTGGACAATAAATTAACGCCACATCCGTGTCTTTTCAAAATATGCAATGCATTAATCAATGGAGGAATCCAATCTACATGAGGCATTGCTCAAAAGACAAACAGCCAACAGTACGTTTCAAAACAAGAAAACGGGGACGAATCCAATCCAATCAATTAGTAGACCTTACGGATGAAAACTCGGCAAACGGGATGGATCCAATCTTGATCATGACAACATGCGATTTAATCAGCATGCACCTTTGCAACAACGTTAAATTTCCATGATGATGATCATTTAACAATTAATATGACGTGTGGATTACAATTAGCATGCAAATTCAATTGCCTTTCTAATTCGGCCAGCATGAGAGTGCATTCAGCGTTCTTATTCAATTAGTGTTCTATTCAAGTAACATGTAGATCCAATCAGCGTTCTTCAATCAAGCACGACCTTACAACCCCAAATAGTCAGTAGAGAAGGAGAACTATTCAAACCTTAGAGGACATGCCGAGGGCATGCGTAATTGATTTTAAGGGTAGTTGGGAGTGCATCATTTGCTTACGGTTGAGTTCCACTATAATAATAGCTACTTAGCAGAGTATCGGCATGGTTCTATCTAAAAAGTCATATGGATGCTAATATAGATCTCCTATTTGCTCGGAGGAGGTTGGCAAGAGGAGATTGACTGGGCTAGAATAGATTAAGATGTCACAAAAGTTGTTTTAGAATAACTTTGGACTGCACAAAGTCGGACCAAAATCTTGTGCAAATGAGAAGCTACGACTTTAGAGTTTCAGCTTAGAGATCATGTTTTCTGGAAAGTTTCACCAATGAAAGGAGTAGCTTGGAATCAAAGCAATCAACTCGAAGCATCGAGATTGCTTCAACTTGGAGTAAGCATTTATCGTCCTCTTTTAACCTTTTTGTGCATCTTTACTTTGTCATAGCAAGCCAAATAGGGGATTTCTACATCCCACACAAATCACATCAAGCTGGTGATGTGTGTCGCACAGAGTGTTAAAATCATAGTGTTTAGAATGAAGTTCATAGGATTCTAATTTTGAGTAGTGATTGAGAAACCAAGCTGTAACAATTGACTTATATTCTGATCATCTCAATTAAAGCAGATTATACTCATGCTAGTACGAATGTCGGAATCTAATTTTGTCGCTTTACTTCACCCTTGGGCAAATACAGAGAATTGCTTGAAAAATTATGCATCCGAAAGTGATGTCGCGAGTGCCGTGCTGCGGATGTTTTGAAAAGTGCCCTGTTTTTCTGTTCCTTGTAATGTAACGCAGTGTAAAAAGGTGCTTCTGAATTTGATTCCTATCCCAAAGTTAATGCTTATAAAATGATGGCGCTTCTGACGATGATGCTGAGGTAAATTTGAGGCTAATGCTGTTTTGCCTTGCTTTATTCTTGCCATATGTTATCCTAAGTTTGACTGCTCTTTGAGACGGCGCCTCGATTATTGCGCCTTTCGGTGCCGAATTTCGAGTATAACCATGAGATTTTCGCTGCTCCTCCGAGACACTCGTGAACTGTGGAAGGAGTGGGAGCTGCGGTTGCTCATTCTCCTCAGCTTGCTCGTCCAGTTGAGCCTTGCAACTCAAGGCAGCCGGAGGAAATCCATCTCCAAGTGGAGCAACCAATTCCTGGTCTGGACGACATACCTATTGGCCGAGTCTGTCGCAACCGTAACACTCGGCGTCCTTTCGAACCGCCTGGCCAATGTCAAGGAAATGAAGGGGACGTTCGATCCGAAGAGCCAGATCACAGCATTATGGGCGCCGTTCCTTCTCATCCACTTGGGCGGGCCCGACACGATCACTGCATTTGCCGTGGCGGACAACGAGCTATGGCCAAGGCAGTTGGCTCGGCTTTGCTTCCAGGTAGGTCTAGCGTGTTACATTTACTATATGGCCTTGTCGGGGTCTACACTATCGATGATAGCAAAGGGTATAATCCTAGTGGGAATCATCAAATATGCTGAGAAGACATTGTGTTTGTACTTGGCGAGCAAAGATCGATTTCGAGATTCGTTGCGTTCTCTACCCAATTTCGGTCCCATATACCCCAGGCAAATGGAGCACTATCTTCTGAGGAGAGAGGAGGGTTACCAGGTCGATTTCGATGAGGTCATGGAATTTTCGGCGGCAGAGGATCTCTCAGTGAGCGGTCAAGCCTCCGATAAAAAGTCTCTGCTCAAAGCCTATGAGTTGTTCAAGATCTTCAAGCTGCTTTTCGTGGGCCTGATCCTCAACTCTGGCAACCTGGCCGCTAGTAAGCGCATTTTCATGGACCAGTACATAAATTCAGTGAATGCCTTTGGGATCGTGGAGATCGAGCTCGGGTTCATGTATGACCTACTCTACACCAAGGCGCTGTTGCTCAACTGTGCTTGGGGCATCATCCGTTGGGTCATCGGTCTTTCGGTGCCCTGTGCCGTGTTGTTATTATTCTCCTTACAGGATAAGAAGGATTACCCCAAAGTTGACATCTGTATAACTTTCTTGCTTGTAAGTGTGACCATACTTCTAGAGATTTACTCGCTTCTTCGGGTAATTTCATCCGATTGGGTTGACCGCTGGCGGCTTCAGAAACCCGAGAGATCTATGATTTCGTCCGCCATCACTTCTCTCCGGTTCTTCCCAAATAAAAGATGGTCGAATTCTGTGGCCCAGTTCAGCCTCCTGAAATTTTCTATCAGGAAAGGAAACAGGATCGTCCCCAAGTATCGGTTGCTCACCAAATTCGACATGAAGGTGGAAAAGAACTTCTATATCGGTCAAAAAGAATTCAAGAACAATGTCAAAGAATGGATCTTCCATCACATGAAAGAAACGGTCAGAGATCTGGAATCGACCTCCAGATCGAAGAGCATGTTGGAGAGTCTTAAGTTGAGAGCAAGCGATATACTGAAGAGGTCAAACTACAAGGAGCTGGACTGGAGTACGGAGAAGGAGTTTGATCAGAGCATCCTCATCTGGCACATCGCCACTGAGCTCTGTTACTATAAGGACCGCAGCACGAGGCATGGCGGAAACTCAGAAGACCTTGTGAGCTCCAAGATGAGTAAGCTGGTTTCTAGGTACATGCTCTATCTTTTAGTATTTCATCCTTCCATGTTGCCAACAGGGATAGGGGTGCAACAATACGAAGACACTTTGATCGATGCTCAGACGTTCCTCGAAGAAAAGCAAGCGGTTTTGCCAAAGAAGGAAGGCTGCATCTCATCGGTCATCAAGTTTCCGCAGAAATTATTCATGAACGAGGCACATGACCACACTGGTGATTACGGCTGCAACAATGCGCACAAGTCGAGACAGTCACAAGATCTGTGCGAAGTTTGCCAACTTCTGCTCAAAGTGAGAACTCACCGTCACCTCCCCACGTGGAAGATGCGCGGAGACAAAAGCATGTCGGTGCTGTTTGACGCATGCTTTCTTGCGCACCGGTTGACTGACGTCCCCAGGAAATGGGACTTGATCGGCCAGGTCTGGGCGAGCATGCTGATGTCTGCGGCTTGCCAAAGCAAAGGCTACGAACACTGTGAGAGCCTGAGCAGAGGAGGAGAGCTTCTCAGCCATGTTTGGCTTCTCATGGCGCATGTCGGCATAGCGCTGCCAGAACAAACTCCTGGAGCAAGACGCATCACCAAACTGATCATGAACTAGAGGTTCAGGTGGAATGTGTCTTTTAGTTATTCTAATGTTATATGAGTAAGATAATTAAGTTAAACTCGTCATCTTGAGATAGTGAGGGAGTTTAATTCCATATTTTTGTACTTGGAGTTGCCAGGAAATAATGAAACTATGTATAAGTTGTTCACCAGAGGCATTACACTGAAGGCCACCAAAATTGGGATGGAAAATTTGAGTCCCTCAAAGTGATTAGTAACTTTTGACCTATCCGCAATGAGCCACTGCTCCATGTGTGACATCTTGATTTTCTGATTCTGTTTTCAATTGAATAAGTTGAGCTTTTCATCGACGAGCCTATAGTTCTTTTCTCTAACTAGTCTACCTAGTAAAGTCGTTAAGGGATTTTAACACAACAGACTTCATAATTCGATCAAAAATCGACCGCTCGACCGTGCCAATCTACAAGGGTCAATACGGCACTGTCAAAATCAATCTGAGATCGGAGATAGGTCGGTTCGATTGAGGTATGTGATTAAAGTGTGGGTGATTCCACTTAATTGCAAAATTCTCGTCGAACGGCACTAAACTGATTCTTCTGTCATTTCTGTACCCTATGTCCGTATTTGAAATCTCAAGATTTTCACGACAATCGAGATTCGCCAATGAGTCGAAAATGCACAATGTGGCTCGAAAATAATCGACCACGGGTCAATTGCACTAAAAATTCCTAAAAGCTACCCGGTAGGTTAGGTCACACTAAAATTGCGCCTGATTGAAATTAACCGCGAATTTAAACCCGATTTCAGAAATTGAAAGTTTTATCATGTCACGATTCATTTTAGGAATGCCGACTTGTCCTCCGAAGATTTTTCTGCAAACCCGAGATTTTGGCGAAAAATCAAATTTAGGCGTTTTTGGACCGGGAAAATTAGAGGACCATTTTTTGTTGCATTTTTGGCAGTTAAGTTGGACTAATTGACAAGGAAAAATCATGAGACGGACGAGGGCACCTTAGCTGATTTTATGGGGGCCAAATTGAGCTCAATTGGAGAAGAAATTGAATCAAATTGGAAGGAAATGGTCCAAAATTCGTAGGTCCTTGGGGTGTGCAACATTTGGACACCATGGGTGGCTTGTTGGAGAAGCCTTGGTGTAGCAAGTGGCTGAGGATGACAGCCATAGGTGATGGGGCAAGAACTTGAGTGCTTTGGATATTTTGGTGGCCCCTCTTCCACAGCTGGCTTCTTCTTCTTCCTTGGCTTCACTTTCTCCATCTTTGTGTGTTTTAAGAGTTCAAAAGTCTAGAGAACTAGCCGGCCTTCCCCCTGAACCGTCGACCGCCTCCCCTGCCATCGTTGTGCCCGTCGTTGCTGCTCGCAAGCTACGCGCTAGCCCGCGTGCACGTTTGCCCGTCCTTGCCATCTCGTGCCATCATCCGCATGCCCTGGTCACCGTTGAGACCGTCCTGGTCGCTGTCCCACGAGCCTAGTCACCATCCCGAGCTTGCCCTGGCCGCCATCCGTCTACGTCGAGCACCGCCGTCGCCCGCTGTAGCCTCCGCCAACCCACCTGGCCTGTTTCAGCCGAACCTGGCCTCGCATCCAGCCTTTTCGACCCAAGGACAGAGGTCGAAGTCCAGCAAGGGTTCTTGGTCTTCTAGGCTCGTTTTAAGGCTCGTCTAGATCTCGCTTGGTGTCGTCGCAGGCTTGTTTATTGCTCACCTCCGCGTTGCCGTCGCCGTGGACTCACCGGCCCGCTAAACCGGTGAGTTTACTTACTAAACCTTGCTTAGGAGGTTAATTATACTTAAGGGTTGATTAGCTTAGCTTAAGATGAGATTAGGTGGTTACTTAGTTTAGATTAGTGATTTAATTGCTTAATTATGCATGTTAAGTGGTTAGAATAGATTGATTAGGGTCTAATTAGATTGTACTATTTATCTAGATAAGTGCATAAATTTTCTAGGCCCGTTTAGGTGGTTAGATTAGCATTTCCGGCCTAAGTTAGCATTTATTGGATTAATTTGTATTTATTTAATTAATTTTGTAATTTATTTAATTATTTAATATTTTCCAGAAATTATATCGGGATAGTCGGTGACTGGAATTTTGTGCTAATTGCAGTGGTGTGCATGACAAACCAGAATTTTTGTACCAGAAAAATAAAAATTTTTCTCATCGTTCGTCAATCGGTCCTTCATCCGTTGCTGCTGACCACCGTCCGTCGGTCGCCGGTCGCCCGCCGGCCCCTGCCACGGCCGTGGCTGGTCGCCAGTCGCCGCTGCTGCCGGTCGCAGGCCCCTCCGCGGCCGCAACCGCGGCCGCTGTCGGTCGCCGGCCGTCGCCGATTGCGGGCCCCACTGTCGTCGCGGTCGCGGCTGCCGGTCGCGGGCCTCATCGCCTTCATCGTCGCGGCCGCCGCCGGTCGCCGGCCGTGCGCCGCCACCGGTCGCCGGTTGTTGGCCGCCACCGATCGCCGCCACCGTCCGAATGGAAAATTTTTTGTGTCGTTATCAAACGAATTTCTATTTTTAGAATAGAAATTTTGTGTCGTTATCAAATGGTTATTTTTGTTTAGAAACTCTTCTAGAAATAGAAATAGAAAAATCTATTTCTGTTCCAGAAATTATTTCTGGAACAGAATGGTTGACATGCGCGCCCTTAGTTTATGCAATTGAGTGCAATTGATTGGTGATTTTGATTTTTGAGTTATTATTTCAAAATTGTGAAATTTTGGTATTTAAGTAGAAAATACCAGATGTCAGGTTTTGATACTGAAAATGATTTTAAATACTATATCTAATATCATGATTTTAAAAGGAAGGATATCAATTTTTAAAGTTCGATCTTACCGTGTACCCACACACAATTATTTTCACCGAGTATTTTTAATACAAAGAAAACAGGCCAAGGTCGTTATCTTAATTGAGGCATGTGAGTGCAAAGCACAATGTCCTTGGCTGGAATTGAATGATCGTGTGATGGTTAAGAGAACCCGTCCGGGATGTGCATTGGGTGGACATTGCCCCAATATGGGATGCCTTAATAATGGATGTCGGATCGCGATAGAGGCCGGACCGAAGCTCCTTCCGGAATACTGTCCTCGATGTGTGTCGGGTGGATGTTGCGGCGCTCAAGGGTTGAGGTGAAGCCTGGCTATGCTAGAAGACTGATGTGCGTTTGGTAAAACTACCTGTGCGGGTAGTAATCAATTGGAACATATGATTAAGTGAGATAGACGCGCCGGATTATGGGAAAAAATTGTGTGGCACGGAATAGGACGTGTCATAACGATTTGGCCCTATAATCAGGACCCATGTGGTTGTTTGAAATATGAGATGTGGCGTTCCAATTGATTGAGTATTATTACTGCATATGGTTGAGTATATGAATTACGCTGACGTGTAGAGAGGATCTGAGACAAGGTAAGTCTCTGTGGTTATGTGGTTGTGTGGCTATGTGGTTAGGATGCCCCTAGGCGTATTTCCTTTCTAATTGGGGTTTAGGGGATGAACTTGCTGAGACATTATCTCATCCCGTCGTGGGCTCAATTCTTTTCAGGTTCGTAGATGGCGGTCCCTCCAATACGTTTTGGGAAGCCAAAGAGGTATACAGAGTAGAGTACTGACATCCCTGTCCCCGGGTGTCATGCCCCAATCCTCCGAGCGTGTGCCCATCCCTCACTAGTCGATTTAAATGCGACGTTCGAGGATGCGTCGCCAACCCATTTGTTTTAATGCGCATGCGGAAGCGAATAATTAAATTTCAAGACAATAGAAAGATGGGATAGAAAAGCAGGGCCACAAATTTTCAAAATCACAACACACTTATATACACATCAGACTAAGTCATATATACAATATTAATATATATATATACAAGTCTGCAAAAAGATGAAGGGCTACAGGTCCTCCAAGCATTCGATCCTTCCTTAGAAGATTCCGGGGTCTCTAGATCCGAGAGACTCGGGTTTACCATTGCACCTCCGAGAAGGTCTGCCGTACCTTTTCCAAAAGCAACCTCCAGCACCAACAAAAGGACCTCAGATTCCGGTAGGGGACCTTCTCTGGGTCCATTTCGCTCACGACGATACCAGGATCGGTATTGTTGGGGTACCATCCGAGATAGACCCGCATCAACCCAGACAATGTATCTCATGAGTTCGTAGACCCATCCCCTAGGGTCCCCATGAAGCGAAATATAAGAGACCTGTTCGGTGACCTTCTTCGGCTGTCCAAAATGCTCTGGAGGAGCCTCCATCTAAGGACTTGAAAATGTTAGCCCACGAGGGGGTGAGACAACGTCTCAGCAAGTCCACCCCCTCAACTCCAACTAGGAAGGAAATATGCCTAAAAGGGGCATCTAGTCACACATAAGATAGAGGACTTACTTTTACCTTAGTTCCTTCCTGCAAGTCAGTACAATTCATATACTCAACCAATCTCTTCAATTCCAGCCAAATCATTGACCAGTCGATTCACTCGACTCCATACCATTAATACCATCCATACAATTCGATCAAATCGAACACTGCTCACCCAAGCTGAAAAATAGATGCTATAGCTCACTGAAGCTGATAGATATATACACATATAATAATAATGCTCACCGAAGCTGCTATATATCTATATTGCTCACCGAAGTTGTACGATACTTTTAATTGCTCTTTGAAGCTGTAAGATACTTATAATTGCTCTTCGAAGCTGATATATCGAGGTCCATAGGCTGGTATAGTATACTATTCTCATCCACTAACAATTCTCCATTTTTATAATACCCAATAAAAATAATTGTGTGTGGGTACACGGTCGGCCTTAGCCAAAATACAATATTTTTCCTTTCAAAAATCCCACCATTTAATATAGTCCACAAAGATATCTTTGGCGTTGTAAACTGACGCCCGGTAATTTCCAATTAAATACTAAAATTACTCAATTTTGGGATAAATACCCAAAATTACAAATCTCACTCAATTTGCACAAATCAGCACTCAATTAAATAAACCAATCATACCATTGCGATCAGCACGAAATTTTGGTCATTGACTATCCCGGTATAATTTTCGGAAAAAAATAAATAATTAAATAAATACCAAAATTAATTAAATAAATACATTTAAATACCATAAATAGATACTTAGGCCGGAAAAGCCTAATTAAATACCTAAACGGGCTTGGAAAATTTCCGAACCTATCTAGATAAATAATACAACCTATCTAGTTGCTAATTAAGCCGATCAAACCACCTAACATACATAAACGAGTAATTAAATCACTAGTCTGTTCTAACTAACCACCTAAGCCTTAATTAGCCTAAACTAAACAACCCTTAAGCATAATTAACTCCCTAAGCAGAGTTTAGTGAGTAAAGTCACCGGTTTTGAAATTTGATGAGTCCACGACGGCGGTGAGGCGGAGATGAGTGACATACTTCGAAGCGGCGACATCAAGTGAGGCCGGGAAAGGCTTGGAAACGGGCCTCGAAGCCCACAGGGGTTTGCCGGGTTTCAATTTTTGCTTTGAGCTAAGCAAGGTGCAACGAGCAACTTACTTGGGCTAAAATGGCGAGGACGGGTAGGCGAGGCTGCTGCGGGGCTTGGCGGTGCTCGACAACGGCTGGACAGTGACCACGATGGCTCAGGCGACCTGCTGGATGGGCGAGTAGGAGCAAACGACAAAGCTGGGAAGGCGGTGACACGCGGGTAGGCGCGCAACTTGCGGGCGTGCTCGGGCACGCAACGGCGATGTTATGGCGGTCCGACGAGCGGCAGGGGGCGTCGACGGTGGAGGGTGAGTTGCTGGCCGGTTTCTCTGCACTTCTTGAATTCCAAAAAGGGTTGAAAATGGAGAAAGCAAGCTAGAGGAAGAAGATGAAGACAGCTGCCCAAGTGGAGGGTCCCTTTGGCCCTAAAAGTCTCTCTTCTCATTCTCATCTCTCTTCGCATGGCCCCACCCCAATTGGCAGACTTCCTCAGCCAATTTTGTGCACACAAAACCCCCTAGAACATATTCCAAATGGTCTAAAAGGTGAGGGGCCAAGGGGCCTACGAATTTGCAACCTTTTTTCCCTCAAATTAAATCAATTCTTCTTCAATTGAACTTAAACTGGTCCCTATAAAATCCACCAAGGTATCCTCAATCAAATTGACATTTTTCCTCGCCAATAGAACTAACTTGCATCCCAAAAACGCAATAAAAAATGGTCCCCTAAATTTTCTAGACAAAAACGACCCTATTTTGAATTTCTGCCAAAAATCTCGTTTTGCAGAAAAATCTTCGAAGGATGAGTCATCGATCCTAAAATAAATCGTGACATGACAGAACTTTGAATTTATGAAATCGGATTCAAATTCGTGGTTAATTTCACCCACACTTTGATCACCCATCTCAATCGAACCGACCTATCTCTGATCTCTGATCGATTTTTAACTGTGTTGTAATGATCTCTGTAGATGAGCACGGTCGAGTAGTCGATTCCTAGTCAAATTCTCAAGTCTATTGCGTTAAAATCCCTTAATGGCTTCCCCAGATATATTTAATTGAAAATAGGACTGAAATTTCAGGATGTCACAACTCTTCCCCTCTTATAAAAATTTCGTCCTCAAAATTTAAGTCATTACAATTCTTTAAACAAAAAGGTGGGGGTACAGTCGTCTCATCGAATCCTCGCTTTTCCAAGTTGCTCCTTCAGTGCCGTGATGTTGTCAGACCATTTTAACCAATGGGATCGTCTTGGTACGTAGAATTTGTTCTTTCCGATCCACAATTTAAACCGGGCTTTCCACGTACGATACTCTGTCATCTACGTCTAATTTCTCAAAATTAAGCACGTGGGTCAGGTCAGGCTCATACTTCCTCAACATCGACACGTGAAAGACGTCATGCACTTGCGCCAACCTCGGCCACAATGCAAGACGATACGCTAGGATCCCAATTCTCTCAAGAATCTCAAAGAGACCTATGTACCTCGGACTCAGTTTTCCCTTCTTGCCAAAGCGCGAAGTACCTCTCATTGGTGACATTTTCAAGAAAACGTGATCACCAACTAGGAATTCCAAAGGTCTCTGGCGCTTATCTGCGTAGCTTTTCTGGTGGTTTTGAGCGGTCTTTAATCTGTCCCTGATGACTGCAACTGCATCCACTGACTGCTGAACCAACTCTGGGCCTATGATCTTTCTTTCCCCGACTTCATCCCAACACATTAGCGTTTTGCACGCTCTGCCATACAACGCTTCGAAAGGAGCCATCTGAATGCTCTGTTGGTAGCTATTGTTGTAGGCAAACTCGACAAGATGAAGCTATTCCTCCCAGCTTCCCTTGAAATCCAACACGCAAGCTCGCAACATGTCTTCGAGGGTTTGAATCGTCCCTTCAGACTGGCCATCCGTCTGAGGATGATATGCCGTACTATACTGCAGCTTTGTTCTTAAGGCAGCCTGCAAACTCTTCCAAAAAGCAGCTGTGAATCTCAGGTCTCGATCTAAAGTAATCGTCACCGACACTCCATGCAGTCGAACGATCTAACGCACATACAAATCTGCATGCTTGTCCAAGTCCAGGTCCTTTCGCACAGCGATGAAGTGAGCCGATTTCATTAGTCTGTCGACCACTACCCAAATGGAATCATTACCCCTCTGACTGCTCGGTAAGCCTGTCACAAAGTCCATCGTGATGTGCTCCCATTTCCACTCGGAAATCTCAAGAGGTTGCAGAAGTCCTCCCGGCTTACAATGCCGTGCCTTAACTTGCTGACATGTCAGACACTTTGCAACATGCTTGGCGATGTCTGCCTTCATACCAAACCACCAGCAGTGTTGACAAAGATTCTAATACATCTTTGTACTGCTAGGATGAATGCTGTCACTGCTACGATGAGTTTCTGATAAGATATCTTCTTTAAGTTCTGCATCGTCAGGTACACACAATCGTCCTTGGAACCTCAGTCTTCCACCCTCAGAAATCTAAAAATCAGCATTTCTCTTATCGGTGTCCTCTTGTAGAATCTTCTGAACCTCTGGGTCTGTCATTTGAAGCGTCTTGATTCTGATCTGCATATCCGGCTTAATTCTGAGGGTGGCCATAAGATTCGAAAGGTGGCCTACCTCAAATTTGAATACCGAATCTCGAGTTCTTTCAAGAAGGACCCATTCCTTAACTATCATATGTGCAACTGAAGACTTTCGACTCAAAGCGTCTACGACCTTATTTGCCTTTCTAGGGTGATATAAGATATCACAATCGTAGTCCTTCAGAAGTTCCATCCAGCAACGCTGTCTCATATTCAACTCATTATGAGAGAATAGATACTTGAGACTTTGATGGTCGGTGAAGATCTGAAATCTTTCTCCACACAAGTAATGTTTCCAAATCTTCCGAGCGAAAATGATTGCTGCAAGTTCTAAGTCATGCGTCAGGTAATTCAGTTCATGAGGACTTAACAGACGGGACGCGTATACAACCACTCTACCATGTTACATCAGCACGCAACCCAATCCTCTGAATGACGCATCACTATAGATCTTGTATCCTCCAAGGCTAGATGGAATGGTCAGCACAGGTGCGATAGTTAGCTTCTGCTTAAGCTCTTGGAAACTATGCTCGTACTTGTTTGTCCACTCAAATTTCTCTTCCTTCTTTAGTAGTCGAGTCAAAGGCGACGCTAAAGCTGAAAACCTTTTCATGAACCTTCTGTAGTAACCTACCAAACCCATAAAACTTCTTATCTCTATCACTGTTGTCGGTCTTGGCCACCTGATCACTGTTTCAATCTTGGACAGGTCCACGAAGATTCCTTCACCTGAAATCACGTGACCTAGAAACGCAACATGAGGTAACCAAAACTCGCACTTGCTAAACTTAGCGTACAATCCATGAATTCTCGAGGTCTGGAGTACCATTCTCAAGTGACTCTCGTGCTCCTCAGCACTTCTCGAATACACCAGAATATCATCGATGAACACGATCAGAAACTGATTCAGATATTCCTTGAATACTTGGTTCATCAAATCCATAAAAGCATATAAAGTGTTCATCAACCCAAACGGCATCACAGTAAACTCAAAATGGCTGTATCGAGTACGAAACGCTGACTTCGGTATATCCCCATTTCTAATCCTCAACTAGTGATACCCTGTCCTCAAGTCGATCTTTGAAAATATCGACGCTCCTTGCAACTGGTCAAACAAGTCATCAATTCTTGGCAGTGGATACTTGTTCTTGATCGCCACCTGATTGAGTTGACGATAGTCGATGCACAGGCGCAACGAACCATTTTTCTTCTTTACGAACAGAACTGGTGCTCCCCAAGGTGATGCATTGGGACGTATGAATCCCTTATCCAATAATTCTTGGATCTACACCTTCAGTTCCTTCAGCTCAGATAACAACATCCGGTAAGGAGCCTTAGAGATTGGCTTTGTCCGGGTGCTAACTCAATCACAAATTCTATCTCTCTCTCTGATAGTAGGCCTAGTAATTCTTTCGAAAACACATCTGGAAATTCTTGAACTACTGAGATATCTTCGATCTTCAGCTCCTCAACTATCGTATCCACAACAGTTGCCAGGTAACCCTGACAACCCCTGTTTAGCAAACAAGTTGCCTTAAGCGATGAGATTAAGGTAATCGAGAGTCCTCCTCGACTTCCAACAAACTTGAAACTTTCACCCTCTAATGGATCAAACTTAATTGCTTTACAATAACAGTTCATCTTAGCTCATTACTTGGAGAGCCAGTCCATGCCAATTATCACATTGAAATCATAAATGGCTAGGACTAATAAGTCTATCTTCCCCTCTCACTCGCCAATCACTAACTTGCAACTAGAACAACCAAATGCAGCTAGCACCTTATCCTTTAACGGTGTAGATATGCTAACAATTGACTCCAACAATTTAGGACTTAATCCTATCAGTTTAACATATTGCTCAGCAATAAAAGAATGAGTTGCCCCAGGGTCAAATAAGGCATAAGCTGCATGGTCATTTAGCGAAACCGTACCTGTAATCATGTTAGACGAGTCCTCTGCTTGACCCATGATGGCATACACTATCCCTTGAGCTTGGGGTCTGTTCTGTCCACCTTGCGGTGCAATCTGCGGTGCTACACCCCTTATCTAGCCCATCGGTGGTGGCGATGGTAACTGTGGTTGTCCCCTTGGTCTTCTAGGACAATCTTTGGCCAGGTAATCCTGTTGGCCACATTCAAAATAGGCGCCCGTCCTTCGAGGGTACGAGGCCGAACCATGTCGCCTTCCACAGAAGTGACATACGCCATTCTGACTTGGCGTTGGCTTACCAAATCCACCATTCCTACTGGGCAGAACCTGTAACCTTCCTCTGGTCATGGGCTTCTTCCCATAACGATTCCCATCTCGATGTGAGCTGAACCTCGACCCAGACGAAGTAGCTTGCTCACTCATGCTTCTCTCTATCAGTTGGACCCAACTATATACTTCATTATAGTGCTTCAGGTCAAGAGGCACCAGCGGATTCTTTAACTCCAATCGAAGGCCATTCTTGAACCTTCGAGCCTTATCTTTAGGATCCTCTATTAACCTTGGAGTGTACTGCGATAGCTTTGCGAACTTCGTTTCATATTGATCCATGGTCATCATTGCTTGGCGGAGGCGCTGAAATTCCTCTATCTTTTGTTCTCGGGCGTTACCCGAAAAGTACTTGTCGTTGAAAGCTCTAAGTAAAGCGTTCCACATCGAGACCACGCCTTCTGGGAATACCGTACCTCTGGTGGCCCTCCACCAAGTATTCGCATTACCTTGGAGTTGGTATACTGCCAAGACAACCTTTTTAGCCTTAGTGCACATCAGTAGTGCGAACGCCTTCTCTAGATTTTGAATCCAAAGTGATGCTGTCTCTAGATCTCCAACACCGGTGAACCTCGGCAGGTTCAGCTTCAGGAACTGTTCTACCAACTTATGGATCGGTCTCTCCCTCTCCATGACTATGTTCCCAGGTGGAACCTCGGCAGGTGCAGCAACGGCGGCGGCCTCAGCAGCGGCGACAATGGCAGCAATAGCGACAACTTGAGCGGCGGCGACGGTAGTGGGGGCGACTTGATTCTGGGCCTGCTGCCCTATCAGTGCTCCCATCGCTTCAAGCGCCTACATGATCTCTTCGATCCTAGGATCACCAGGGGCTGCTACCACAGCACCAGCAGGAGGCGGTGCTACTCCACTAGCGCTAGCCTGAGCTGGCGCTCTATCGTGGTCTCCTAAAGTACTGACCCTTGTCGGCGTCCTACCCCGAGTAATAGGCCCAATAGTATGCTTTCTAGGAGTCATATGCTCCCGATCGCTCATGATGCAAGTTTTCTACAAAAACTTGCCTTCCAATTCCGCATTGAATTAGAAGTTGAGGGATCCCAAACAACCAATCTACCAAACAACTAACACAGACATGCACCAACATGAAATAAATGGCCACTCTTACTAACTATCCCATAAACTTATCTCACCTTATCACTCCAACAATCGACCAGCTTTGATACCACTCCGGGCGGGGATGTCACGCCCCTATCCTCTGAGCGTGTGCCCATCCCTCGGTGGTCGATTTAAAAATGATGTCTCAGGACGCGTCGCTGACCCATTCATTTTAATGCGCATGTGGAAGCGAATAATTAAATCTCTAGACAACAGAAAGGTGGGATAGAAAAGCAGGGCCACAAATTTTCAAAACCACAACACACTTATATACATATCAGACTAAGTCATATAAACAATATTAGTCTATATATATACAAGTTTGCAAAAAGGTGAGGGGCTACAGGTCCTCTAAGCATTCGATCCTTCCTCAGAAGATTCCGAGGTCTTTGGATCCGAGAGACTCGGGTCTACCACTGCACCTCCGAGAGGGTCCGCCGTACCTTTTCCAAAAGCAACCTCCAGCATCGACAAAGGGACCTCAGATTCCGGTAGGGGACCTTGTATAGGTCTATTTCGCTCACGACGATACCACGATCGGTATTGATGGGGTACCATCCGAGATAGACCCATATCAACCCAGACAATGGATCTCATGAGTTCGTAGACCCATCACCTAGAGTCCCCATGAAGCGGAATATAAGAGACCTGTTCGGTGACCTTCTTCGGCTATCAAAAATGCTCGGGAGGAGCCTCTATCTAAGGACCTGAAAATGTGAGCCCACAAGGGGGTGAGACAACGTCTCAGCAAGTCCACCCCTTAAACTCCAACTAGGAAGGAAATACGCCTAAAGGGCATCTAGTCACACACAAGACAGAGGACTTACCTTTGCCTCAATTCATTCCTACAAGTCATATAATTCATTTACTCAACCAATCATTTCAATTCCAGTCAAATCATTGACCAGTCGATTCACTCGACTCCATACCATCAATACCATCCATATAATTCAATCAAATCGAACACTGCTCACCCAAGCTGAAAAATAGACAGTATAGCTCACCGAAGCTGATAGATATATAGACATAAAATAATAATGCTCACCGAAGCTGTACGATACTTATAATTGCTCTCCAAAGTTGTGCGATACTTAAAATTGCTCTCCGAAGCTGATAGAGTATACTACTCACCAAAGCTGATATATTAAAGCCTGCATGCTGATATAGTATACTATTCTCATCCACCGGCAATTCTCCATTTTTATAATACCTGATAAAAATAATTATGTGTGGGTACACGGTCGGCCTTAGCCAAAATACAATATTTTTCCTTTAAAAAATCCCACCATTTAATATAGTCCACAAAGATATCTTTGGCATTGTAAACTGACGCTCGATAATTTCCAATTAAATACTGAAATTACTCGATTTTGGGATAAATACCCAAAATTACAAATCTGACTCAATTTGCACAAATCAGCACTCAATTAAATAAACCAATCATACCATTGTGATCAGCACGAAATTCTGGTCATTGACTATCCCGGTATAATTTTCGGAAAATAATAAATAATTAAATAAAAACCAAAATTAATTAAATAAATACATTTAAATACCATAAATAGAGACTTAGGCTGGAAAAGCCTAATTAAATACCTAAACGGGCCTGGAAAATTTTCGAACCTATCTAGATAAATAATACAACCTATCTAGTTGTTAATTAAGCCGATCTAACAATCTAACATGCATAAACGAGTAATTAAATCACTAATCCATTCTAACTAACCACCTAAGTCTTAATTAGCCTAAACTAAACAACCCTTAAGCATAATTAACTGTCTAAGCAGAGTTTAGTGAGTAAACTCACCGGTTCTGAAATCTGATGAGTCCACGATGACGGCAAGGCGGAGATGATCGACAAACTCCGAAGCAGCGACACCAAGCGAGGCTGGGAAAGGCTTGGAAACAGGCCTCGAAGCCCACGGGGGTTTGCTGGGTTTCGATTTCTACTTTGGGCCGAGCAAGGTGCAACAGGCAGTTGACTTAGGCTAAAATGGCGAGGACGGGTAAGCAAGGCTGCTGCAGGGCTTGGCGGTGCTCAATGGTGGCAAGCGGCGGCTGGACGGGGACCACGATAGCTCAGGCGACCTGCTGGACGGGCGAGCAGGAGCAAATGACGAAGCTAGGATGACAGTGACGCGCAGGCAAGCATGTGACTCGTGGGCGTGCTCGAGCGCACAACGGCGGCGTTCTGGCGGTCCAACGAGCGGTAGGGGGCGTCGAAGGTGGAGGGGCAACTGCTAGCCAGTTTCTTTGCACTTCTTGAACTCCAAAAGGGTGGAAAATGGAGAAAGCAAGCTAGAGGAAGAAGATGAAGATAGCTGCCCAAGTAGAGGGTCCCTTTGGCCCTAAAAGTCTCTCTTGTCATCCTCATCTCTCTTAGCATGGCCCTACCCCAATTGGCAAACTTCCTTAACCAATTTTGTGCACACAAAACCCCCTATAACATATTCCAAATGGTCCAAAAGGTGAGGGGCCAAGGGGCCCACAAATTTGCAACCCTTTTCCCTCAAATTGGACAAATTCTTGTCCAATTGAACTTAAATTGGTCCCTATAAAATCCACCGAGGTATCCTCGATCAAATTGACATTTTTCCTTGGCTATAGAACCAACTTACATCCCAAAAACGCGATCAAAAACGGTGTTGACACCTAATTTATACTTTCAAGCACATAAAAAAAAAGAAGAAAAAGAAAAAGAAAAGAAAAACAACAAACAACAAAAAAATGAGAAAGAAAAAGAAAAAGAAAAAAACCCTAGAGAAAAAGGGGGGAAATAGAGAGAGAGGGGGGAGGACAGTCTTCGGAGGGAGAGGGAGGTAGCCGAAGAAAGCGAACTAGAGAGAGAGCTCGAGAGAGAGAAAGGTAGCGGCCGACGAGAGAGGAGCCGTCCCTAAAGCCATCCCCGACGTCGTCCGAGCCGCCGCCCTCTTATTTGATGCCGTCTGAGCCACCGCCGCTCCCAGAGTCTCCTCGCTGAGCGACGCCGCTCAAGCTCGAAAACCACGGCACCTTCCTCGACGAATAAGTCTTGACGCCGTTCCTGAGCGACCCAGCCATGACGTCGCTCCTGCTATCCTTCATCCCATTCGTCTGCGCCGCCTGTGTTTGATTGTAAGCCACCGCCGCACCCCATCTCGCCCGGAGCCCGCGCCGGCCCGCGACCCGCCTACTGGCGACTCCGTCTCCTTTGTCGTGGCCCACCATCTCCGTTCGTTGACTGAGCATCGACCCCCCTACATGGCAGTCAAAGTCATTCCCCCTCTTTAATCGACGCCGCTGCTGCCCGAGCAAGCTAGATTTGGAGGGAGGAGGCTCGCCGGCACCGTTCTTGTTACCGTCGCCACCTCCTCAGCCACTGACAACACCGCCTACCCCAACGTCGTCGTCACCCCTTTACTGCCCTGTGTCACTATCGAGCCACCCAATGCCGCGTCGCCGCTGCCACCAGTCGCGATTTGCTCGTCCTCCCCTCGCGAAGCCGTCGTTGCCTCACCACTCCGCCTGAGCTACGTTGCCGACGCCAGTGAGCAGTCATTCGCTTAGCCGCTCCGCCTTTTGCTATAACGCCTCTGTCTTTACCTTTGCAACACTTGCCACCGCCGTCGCCGCCACCGTTCAACTAGTCGCCTCAAGTCGTGCCGCCGTCCGAGTCGCCGCCGCCCTCCGTCCCGACGCGTTGCTTGCTGATCCTTGCTGAGCTGCTGTCGCCGTTCCCACTGCTGCTGCCGTTGTCCGTCACCCACCGCGCCACCGCCGCCGAGTCGCCGGCGTCTCGAACGTCCTTCTCTAGCGCCGTAAAACAGTAGGAGAGAGAGGAGGTGAACCAGGTCTTGGCTAGGTCGGGCGAAAGCCTCGTCGAGTAGGGTTTTGAGTAATTCGGGCCGGATTTGGGCTATTTTTAATAGTGGGCTTGTGGGCTTTTTTTTTTTGTTTTTTTTTTAATTAGACCTGACTAGGACTGCATATTAGGCCCAGCCCGGCTATTTTCCGCGCGGCCCAGCGCGATCCGATCCGGGCTCGAGCCCCTTTCAATGAACCAAGTCAGACTCAACCCAGGGATCCGACGCAAGTCGTTTTAAATATAATATTATAATAATATTTTAAAAACAAAAAATATAAAAAAATTTCAAAAATTAAAAGATGTAGGGTTTGGTTGGAAATTGCCATATCTTGCATTCTTAGTGTAATTATGCCTTTATTTGCGTTTAATTGCACGTGTTTAATTTTGCCGCAATTAGGATCTTGGTAACTATGATTGTTACTTTAATGATTACATACCTACATGATCATCTCACATGTTAGTGGATAAGTATAAAATCAATCCAAACTGCCTAACAAAAATATTTTCTTCTAAAATGAACAAAATTAGCTATCGAAAATGCACTAATTGGTCAATTAGTGTAATCAAGTCCCCGACCCTAGATTCTCTGGTTGCGTAGGAAGTGAGGTATACTCCCATATCTCACTTGGTTTCTAGCCGACTTGAATAAGCTAGTGGCGACTCCTTTCGTGCAAAATTCTTTAAAATATTCCAATGTCACGCGGGGTATGGGCTTGCGAGAGCCCGCGCCTAATTATGGGCCTTAAGCCCGTTCTTTAGGCAATACCCTTAAACCTGTTCCCTGCCTCCGAGGGTAGGTTACGACAAACGGTCCCCTGAATTTTCCGGACAAAAACGGCCCTAGTTTGAACTTTCGCCAAAAATCTCATTTTGCAAAAAAATTATTGGAGAATGAGTCAACGGTCCTAAAATAAATCGTGACATTACAAAATTTTCAATTTCTAAAATCAGGTTAATTTCAATCTGTCGCGATTTTAGCGTGACCTAGCCTACTTGGTAGCTTTTAGAAATTTTTGATACAATTAACCCGTGATCGATTTATTTCGAGTCACAATGTACCTCTTTGACACATTTGCGACTCTCGATTATCGTGAAAATCTCGAGATTTCAAATATGGACATAGGGTACCAAAAAGACAGAAAAATTGGTCTAGTGCCGATCGATGAAAATTTTGCAATCTGGTGGGATCACCCACACTTTGATCACCCATCTCAGTCGAACCGACCTATCTCTGATCTTTGATCGATTTTTAACTATACCATAATGATCTCTGCAGATGAGAACGGTTGAGTAGTCAATTCCTAGTCAAATTCTCAAGTCTATTGCGTTAAAATCCCTTAATGGCTTCCCTAGATAGTCTAGTTATCTCATGAGTGATCAGCTCAGAAAATAGCACTACGAGCGTGTCGATGAAAGGTTTGATTCTTTTAATTGAAAACAGGACTGAAATTTTAGGATGTCATAACTCTTCCCCTCTTATAAAAATTTCGTCCTTGAAATTTAAACCATTACAATTCTTTAAACAAAAAAGGTGGGGGTACAGTCGTCTCATTGAATCCTCGCTTTCCCAAGTTGCCCCTTTAGTGTCGTGATGTTGCTAGACCACTTTTAAGAAAGGAATAATCTTAGTACGCAGAATCTGTTATTTCCGATCCATAATCTGAATCGGGCTTTCAACATACGACACTCTGTCGCTCACGTCTAATTCCTCAAAATTAAGCACGTGGGTCGAGTCAGGCTCATACTTCCTCAACATCGACACGTAAAAGACGTCATGCACTTGCGTCAACCTCGGTGGCAATGCAAGACGATACACTAGGATCCCGATTCTCTCGAGAATCTCAAAGGGACCTACGTACCTTGAACTCAGTTTTCCCTTCTTGCCAAAGCGCCAAGAACTTCTCATTGGTGAAACTTTCAAGAAAACGTGAACACTAACTTGGAATACCAATGGTCTCCAGCGCTTATCTGCATAGCTTTTCTAGCGTCTCTGAGTGATCTTTAATCTGTCCTTAATGACTGCAACTGCATCCACTGACTGTTGAACTAACTTTGGGCTTGTGATCTTTCTTTTCCTGACTTCATCCCAACACACTGGCATTATGCATGCTCTGCCATACAATGCTTCGAAAGGAGCCATTTGAATACTCTACCGGTAGCTGTTGTTGTAGGCAAACTTGACACTGGCACTCCATGCAGTCGAACAATCTAACGCACATAAAATCTGCATGCCTGTCCAAGTCCAGGTCCTTTCGCACAACGATGAAGTGAGACGACTTTGTCAGTCTGTCGACCACTACCCAAATGGAATCATTGCCCCTCTGACTCCTCGGTAAGCCTGTCACAAAGTCCATCGTGATGTGCTCCCATTTCCACTCGAGAATCTCAAGGGGGGTTGCAGAAGTCCTCTCGACTCACAATGCTATGCCTTAACTTGCTAACATGTCAGACACTTGGCAACATGCTTGGCGATGTTGGCCTTCATATTGGACCACCAGTAGTTTTGACGCAGATTCTGATACATCTTCGTACTGCTAGGATGAATGTTGTAACTCCTACGATGAGCTTCTGATATGATATCTTCTTTAAGCTCCGTATCATTAGGTACACACAATCGTCCTCGGAACCTCAATGTTCCATCCTCAGAAATCTAAAAATCAGCCTTTCTCTTATCGGTGTCCTCCTGTATAATCTTCTGAACATCTGGGTTTGTCATTTGAAGCGTCTTGATTCTGATCTGCACATCCAGCTCAATTCTGAGGGTGGTCATAAGATTCGAAAGGTGGCCTACCTCAAATTTGAATACCGAATCTTGAGCTCTTTCAAGCAGGACCCATTCCTTAACCATCATCTGTGCAACTGAAGACATTCAACTCAAAGTGTCCGTGACCTTATTCGCCTTTCTAGGGTGATATAAGATATCACAATTGTAGTCCTTCAGAAGTTCCATCCAATGACGCTGTCTCATATTCAACTCCTTCTGAGAGAATAGATACTTGAGACTTTGATGGTCGGTGAAGATCTGGAATCTTTCTCCACACAAGTAATGTCTCAAAATCTTCAAAGCGAAAATGATTGCTGCAAGTTCTAAGTCATGCATCGGGTAATTCAATTCATGAGGTCTCAACTAATGGGATGCGTATGCAACCACTCTACCATGTTGCATTAGCACGCAACCCAGTCCTCTGAACGACACATCACTATAGATCTTGTATCCTCCAAGGCCAAATGGAATGGTCAACACAGGTGCGGTAGTTAGCTTATGCTTAAGCTCTTGGAAACTATGCTCGCACTTGTCTGTCCACACAACTTTCTCTTCCTTCTTCAGCAGTCGAGTCAAAGGCGACGCTAAAGTTGAAAACCCTTCCACGAACCTTCTGTAGTAACTTGCCAAACCCAGAAAACTTCTGATCTTTGTCACTATTGTCGGTCTTGGCCAACTAATCACTGCTTCAATCTTGGACGGGTCCATGGAGATTCCTTCACCTGAAATCACGTGACCTAGAAACGCAACACGAGTCAACCAAAACTCGTACTTGCTAAACTTAGAGTACAATCCATGAATTCTCAGGGTCTGAAGTACCATTCTCAAGTGACTCTTGTGCTCCTCAGAACGTCTCGAATACACCAGAATATCATCGATGAACACGATCACAAACTAATCTAGATTTTCCTTGAATACTTGGTTCATCAAATCCATAAAAGCAGCTAGAGCGTTTGTCAAACTAAACAGCATCACAGTAAACTCATAATGACCGTATCGAGTATGAAACGCTGACTTGGTATATCCACTTTTCTTATCCTCAACTGGTGATACCCTGTCCTCAAGTCAATCTTTGAAAATATCGACGCTCCTTGCAATTGGTCAAACAAGTCGTCGATTCTTGGCAGTGGATACTTGTTCTTGATCGTCACCTGATTGAGTTGACGATAGTCGATGCACAGGCACAACGAACCATCTTTATTCTTTACGAACAGAACTAGTGCTCCCCAAGGTGATGCACTGGGACGTATGAATCCCTTATCCAACAATTCTTGGATCTGCACCTTTAGTTCCTTCAACTCAGATAATGACATATGGTAAGGAGCCTTAGAGATTGGCTTTGTCCCGGGTGCTAACTCAATCACAAATTCTATCTCTCTCTCTGGCGGTAGGCCTGGCAATTCTTTCGGAAACAGATCTGGAAATTCTTGAACTACTGAGATATCTTCGATCTTCAACTCCTCAACTATCGCATCCATGACAATTGCCAGGTAACCCTGACAGCCCCTGTCTAACAAACGAGTTGCCTCAAGCGACAAGATTAAGGTAATCGAGGGTCCTCCTCGACTTCCAACAAACTTGAAACTTTCACCCTCTAATGGGTCAAACTGAATTGCTTTAAGATAACAATCCATCTTAGCTCGTTGCTTGGCGAGCCAGTCCATGCCAATTATCACATCGAAATCATACATGGCTAGGACTAATAAGTCTATCTTCCCCTCTCGCTCACCAATCACTAACTTGCAACAAGAATAACCTAATGCAGCTAACACTTTATCCTTTGTCAGTGTAGATATGCTAACCACTGACTCCAGCAATTCAAGACTTAATCCTACAGCTTAACATATTGCTCAACAATAAAAGAATAAGTCGCGCCAGGGTCGAATAAAGCATAAGCAGCATGGTTGTTTAACGAAACTGTACCTGTAATCACGTCAAGCGAGTCCTTAGCCTGACCCTTCGTGATGGCATACACTATCCCTTGAGCTGGGGGTTTGTTCTGTCCACCCTGCGGTGCAATCTGCGGCACTACACCCCTTATTTGGCCCATCGGTGGTGGCGGTGGTAACTGCGAATGTCCCCTTGGTCTTCGGGGACAATCTCTGGCCAAGTGACCCTATTGGCCACATTCAAAACAGGTGCCCATCCTTCGAGGGCACAGAGCTGAACCATGTTGCCTTCCACAGAAGCGACATACGCCATTCTGACTTGGCGTTGGCTTACCAATTCCACCCTTCCTACTGGGTGAAACTTGGAACCTTCCTCCAATCATGGGCTTCTTCCCATACCGATTCCCATCTCGATGTGAGTTGAACCTCGACCCAAAAGAAGTAGCTTGCTCACTCATGCTTCTCTTTATCAGCTACGCCTGACTATATACTTTATTATAGTCCTTCAGGTCAAAAGGCACCAGTGGATTCTTTAACTCCAATCAAAGGCCATTCCTGAACCTTTGAGCCTTATCTACAGGATCCTCTATTAACCTTGGAGCGTACTGTGATAGCTCCGCGAACTTCGCTTCATATTGATCCATGGTCATCATTGCTTGGCGGAGACGCTGAAATTCCTCTATCTTTTGTTCTCAGGCGTTACCCGAAAAGTACTTGTCATTGAAAGCTCTAAGTAAAGCGTTCCACATTGGGACCACGCCTTCCAGGAATACCATACCTCTAGTGGCCCTCCACCAAGTATTCGCATTACCCTGGAGTTGGTATATTGCCAGGACAACCTTCTTAGCCTCAGTGCACATCAGTAGTGTGAACGCCTTCTCTAAATCTTGAATCCAAAGCGATACTGTCTCTGGATCTCCAACACCGGTGAACCTCGGCGAGTTCAGCTTCAGGAACTGTTCTACCAACTTATGGATCGGTCTCTTCCTCTCCACGACTATTTTCCAAGGTGGAACCTCGGCAGGTGCAGCAACGGCGGTGGCCTCAGCAGTGGTGGCAATAGCAGTAGTAACGGCAGCTTGAGCAGCGGCGACGGTAGTGGTGGCGGCTTGATTCTGGGCTTGCTGCCCTATCAGTGCTCCCATCGCTTCAAGTGCTTGCATGATCCCTTCGATCCTGGGATCACCAAGGGCTACTACCATAGCACCAGCAGGAGGCGGTGCTACTCCACTAGCGCTAGCCTGAGCTAGCGCTCTTCCATGGCCTTCTCGGGTACCGACCCTCATCGGCGTCCTACCCCGAGTAATAGGCCCAATATTATGCTTTCTAGGAGTCCTCTGCTCCCGATCGCTCATGATGCAAGTTTTCAACAGTAACCTGCCTTCCAATTCCACACCAAATTAGAAGTTGAGTGATCTCAAACAACCAATGTACCAAACAACTAACACAGACATGCACCAGCATGGAATAAAAGCGCCATTCCTACTAACTATCCCATAAACTTATCGCACCTTATCACTCCAACAATCGACCAGCTCTGATAACACTCGGGCGGGGATGTCATGCCCCAATCCTCCAAGCGTGTGCCCATCCCTCGGTGGTTGATTTAAATGCGACGTCTCAGGACGAGTCGTTGAACCATTCGTTTTAATGCGCATGCAGAAGCGAATAATTAAATCCCTAGACAACAGAAAGATGGGATAGAAAAGTAGGGCCACAAATTTTCAAAACCACAACACACTTATATACATATCAGACTAAGTCATATATACAATATTAGTCTCTATATATATATATATATATATATATATATATATATATATATATATATAGGTTTGCAAAAAGGTGAGGGGCTACAGGTGCTCTAAGCATTCGATCCTCCCTCAGAAGATTCCGAGGTCTCTTGATCTGAGAGACTCGGGTCTACCACTGCACCTCCGGGAGGGTCCGCTGTACCTTTTCCAAAAGCAACCTCCATCACCGACAAAGGGACCTTCTCTGGGTTTATTTCGCTCACGACGATACCACGATAGGTATTGATGGGGTACCATCCGAGATACACCCACATCAACCCAGACAATGGATCTCATGAGTTCGTAGACCCATCCCCTAGGGTCCCCATGAAGCGGAATATAAGAGACCTATTCGGTGACCTTCTTCGGCTATCCAAAAAGCTCGGGAGGAGCCTCCATCTAAGGACCTAAAAATGTTAGCTCACGACGGGGTGAGACAATGTCTCAGCAAGTCCACCCCCTAAACTCTGACTAGGAAGGAAATACGCCTAAAGTGTATCTAGTCACACACAAGATAGAGGATTTACCTTTGCTTCAATTTCTTCCTGCAGGTTAGTATAATTCATATACTCAACCAATCACTTCAATTCCAGCTAAATCATTGACTAGTCAATTCACTCAACTCCATACCATCAATACCATCCATACAATTCGATCAAATCAAACGCTGCTCACCCAAGCTAAAAAATAGATGGTATAGCTCACCGAAGCTGATAGATATATAGACGTATAATAATAATGCTCACCGAAACTGTTATATATCTATATTGCTCACCAAAGCTGTATGATACTTATAATTGCTCTCCGAAGCTGTGTGTTACTTATAATTGCTCTTCGAAGTTGATAGAGTATATTTCTCACCGAAGCTGATATATCGAGGCCTGCAGGTTGATATAGTATACTATTCTCATCCACTGACAATTCTCCATTTTTTATCATACTCGATAAAAATAATCGTGTGTGGGTACACGATTAGTCGTAGCCAAAATACAATATTTTCCTTTCAAAAATCCCACCATTTAATATAGTCCACAAAAATATCTTTGGCGTTACAAACCAATGCCTAGTAATTTCCAATTAAATACTGAAATTACTCAATTTTGGAACAAATACCTAAAATTACAAATCTCACTCAATTTGCACAAATCAACACTCAATTAAATAAACCAATCATACCATTGCGATCAGCACGAAATTCCGGTCATCGACTATACCGGTATAATTTTCAGAAAATAATAAATAATTAAATAAATACCAAAATTAATTAAATAAATACATTTAAATACCATAAATAGAGACTTAGGCTAGAAAATCCTAATTAAATACCGAAATGGGCCCGGAAAATTTCCGAACCTATCTAGATAAATAATACAACATATCTAGTTGCTAATTAAGCCGATCTAACCACCTAACATGAATAAACGAGTAATTAAATCACTAATCTGTCTAACTAACCACCTAAACCTTAATTAGCCTAAATTAAACAACCCTTAAGCATAATTAACTCCCTAAGTAGAGTTTAGTGAGTAAACTCACCGGTTTTGAAATCTGATGAGTCCACGACAACGACGAGGTGGAAATGAGCGACAAACTCCAAAGCGGCGACAACCAGTGAGGCCGGGAAAGGCTTGGAAATGGGCCTCGAAGCCTATAGGGGTTTACTGGGTTTCGGTTTCTGCTTTGGGCTGAGCAAGGTGCAACGAGCGGCTGACTTGGGCTAAAACGGCAAGGGCGGGTAGGCGAGGCTACTGCAGGGCTGGGCAGTGCTCGATGGCGGCAGGCGGCGGCTGGATGGCGACCATGACGACTTAGGTGACTTGTTGGACGGGCGAGTAGGAGCGAACGACAAAGCTAGGATGGTGGTGACGCACGGCCAGGCGTGCTCGGGCGCGCGACAGCGGCGTTCTGGCGGTCTGATGGGCAACAGGGGGTGTCGACAATGGAGGGGGAGCTACTGGCCAGTTTCTCTGCAGTTCTTGAACTCCAAAAGGGTTGAAAATGGAGAAAGCAAGCTAGAGGAAGAAGATGAAGACAACTACCCAAGTGGAGGGTCCCTTTGGCCCTAAAAGTCTCTCTTCTCATCCTCATCTCTCTTGGCATGGCCCCACCTCAATTGGCAGACTTTCTCAGCCAATTTTGTGCACACAAAACCCCCTAGAACATATTCCAAATGGTCCAAAAGGTGAGGGGCCAAGGGGCCTACGAATTTGCAACCTTTTTTCCCTCAAATTGGATTAATTCTTCTCCAATCGAACTTAAATCAATCCCTATAAAATCCACCAAGGTATCCTCGATCAAATCAACATTTTTCCTTGCCAATAGAACCAACTTGCATCCCAAAAATGCGATAAAAAACTGTCCCCTTAATTTTCAGGACAAAAACGGCCATATTTTGAATTTCCGCCAAAAATCTCATTTTGCAGAAAAATCTTCGGAGGATGAGTCAACGATCCTAAAATAAATCGTGACATGACAGAACTTTCAATTTCTAAAACCGAATTCAAATTCACGGTTAATTTCAATTTGGTGCGATTTTAGCGTGATCTAGCCTACCGGGTAGCTTTTAGAAATTTTTGGTACAATTGACCCATGATTGATTTATTTTGAGTCACATTATACCTCTTGGACACATTGGCGATTCTCGATTGTCGTGAAAATCTCGAGGTTTCAAATACGGACACAGGATACCAAAATGACAGAAAAATCGGTCTAGTGCCAATCGACAATAATTTTGCAATTTGGTGGAATCACCCACACTTTGATCACCCATCTCAATCGAACCAACCTATCTCTGATCTTTTATCGATTTTTAACTGTGCCGTAATGATCTCTGTAGATGAGCATGGTCGAGTAGTCAATTCCTGGTCGAATTCTCAAGTCTATTGCGTTAAAATCCCTTAATGGCTTCCCCAAATAGTCTAGTTATCTCATGAGTGATCAGCTCAGAGAACAGCACTATGGGCGCGTCGATGAAAGACCTGATTCATTTAATTGAAAACAGGACTGAAATTTCAGGATGTCACACCGGGAGTCCCTGGCTCCATGAGCTCATAGTGACCACTATTTTTGTCAATGAGGGCCGACCACAATTGGTACCTCATCGTTTTAGGGCGTGTTTTCGCCATGGGATCAATGGGGTCAGGGAATGTCCCCTGCAGGGTTCCGACATCCCTATCGTTGCAATCAACGCCACGGCAGGTGAGGGGGTAGCTGATCTCCCTGATGGTGTCGTGGAAGACCCAGATCCCCCGGAGGTCTCAGAGGTCTCAGCAGAGGAGTCTTGTGCCTAGTTAGCTGGGTGGCTCTTTTTTTTGGAGTAGACCTTTGTTTATAGTCTAGTGTTGTATATAAACTCAGCTTGTTTGTGAAAAGTGTTTTGTGAAAATGGTATCCTGCTTTTCTATCCCATATTTGTGTTGTCTGGGGATTTATTTATACGCTTCCGCATGTGCAAGAAAATGAATGGGTCGGCGACGCGTCCTGGGACGTCACAATTTTATCGACCACCAAGGGATGTGCGCGCACTCGAGGTTTGGGGCGTGACACCATGTGGTTAGTAGCTTTTGATATGGTGATTTGGTTAGTAAATCCTTATAGCAATCAATTTTCACCTGACTCGTAAGTTTTTAATTTTAGGAAAGCAAGTATATGTCTATACAAGAGTGAGACTAGCAATTTGTTTAGAGTGATTCACAAGCTTCTATTGTAGCTTGCTTGTGCATGTGGTTAACAACTTTTTATTGGGTCCAATTTTTGCCTATGTATAACTTCTAGTTACGACTCTTCCTCCCATTTCTTAAAGTGAAAAAATTGAAGTTTCAGAAAATTATCGAAAATTCATTTAATGTGATTTTATATGACAATATTTGTATACTTTAAGAAGTTTTCTTATTGTTTCGTGATGAATACATGTCAATGTATGAGCAGCACAAAATCTATGGAAGATTAAAAAGTAACTTTTATCAGTTAAAAACTGGGAAAATTACCCAAAAAGTCCTAAATTTATTGCAATATGCCAATTTAGTTTAAAACTTTTTTTTGGTTAATTTAGTTCTAAACCTTTTGTATTTGTGCTAATTTAGTCCATCGGGCCAATTTTGCCTTACTGACGCTAATGTGGACGCCGGCCATTTGACGGATGCTAACATGGACGATTTCTTTCTCTTTTTTTTTTTCCTGATTCTTTCTTCTACCTTAGGCCAGTCACTATTGGCCAATGATGAGGCTCACCTGTGGCACCCCTCGACGGCCCTCGAACCGTTAGGGTCGCCACAGTTCGATTACCATTCTCTAGCTTGACCTGAAGGTCTTTCAATCCTGAGATTTATATCTTTTAGGCTGGTCCCTGCACAATTTATATGGCAGAGGCGTATCCAACAACTCCCTTCCCTATATTCAGAAAACGATGCACACCAACTAAACATTTTATAAGTTAAAGCTGAACACCTTTATTTACATAAAGCAGATGGATATCTTTCGTCGGCACATCAAAATGCCAAGGTCTTCTATACTCGACTATACTTCAAAAGATGATCGACATCTTTTCCAACAGTCGTATACTTAAAGTCCATCGTTCAATGTCGGCGTCCAAAAGTTCCTTCCTTTGCTATCCTCCCCCTCGTGGTCATATCCAACCACCCCATCCATCTACCGGTGACAGTGGCAGCAGAGGTATCTTGTCTAGTCTGAAATGTTAGTCCCCAAACGGGGTGAGTACAACCACTCAGCAGTAAAGATCCATCAAACTACACAATGCAACAAGCAAGACAACCACAATTTCATGTGAAATGCACACATCATCGATGCAATCATGCTTATATCTCCATGAGATGCATTCATTAAGGCAATTCATGTTCCATGCCATATGCACATACATGCGCATGATCCATATCACCCATACACTCATATATATATATATATATATATATATATATATATATATATATATATATATATATATTCTCATGAGATCCATTCAATGCCTTCATGATCGCATTCTCAATGCCATATAGTATCAACTCAATTTCCTAGGCAATTATATCCCATGCCATATGCACACACACATGTGCATGATTCAATTCCCATTTTGATATTCAAAAGGATCTCATCTTTTTCCCAGGGACCAGTGTTTGCATCCCTCATATATCGCTCGCACCCAACCCGGCATCGTGAGGAACCTTCGGCACACACCTCCGGGCATCCGGCACACACATCCGGGCATCTCACATCCCACCTGGCATCACGAGGAATCGTCGGGGCTCGCCATGAAAATGGTTACCCCTGCCTTCCGGAATTATGTACTGATATACCACCAGGCATCCCCTGGAATTACGTACCGATATACCACCGGGCATCCCGAAACTCCCTAGGACATCCGGCTCACACCTTCGGGCATCCGGCACACACACTCCAGGCATCCCGACACTCCCGGGGCATCGTTGGCTCACACCTCCGACGGCCTTCTTATGATTACAATGCATACTCTCATATATCTAATTTTTCAATTTCACATTTGATGTAACAATGCCAATGATTGAAATCAGCCTTTTTAAAATCATATAATATGCATTGGGAAAAGTATCATTTGATGCAATGGTTTTGAAAAACTTCATTGAGTTCATGAAAATCCATCAATCCTTTGATGTCATATGAAATGTATGAATGTCATCACATCATTGCACGAGTAATAATCCAAGATATCATGATTTACATAACAATTCCAATAACCAGTAAATAAAACAATTTCCAGCTTAAATAGAATGCATGCGGTTCATGAAAAATTCTGGAAAATTAGTAAACGGTGGAAGTAAATTCTGAAAATTTACCACATTGTAGATAAGATCTAAGAAAACATATTTCGTGAAGAACACCCTATCAAACAAGGCTTCACATAATACGTATAGGTCCGTATATCACTGAAAAAAAAGATTTTTTTTTTAGCCTTACCCATGCACAGTTTCGAAAACAATTTCGATTGAACCCTTAAATGAACTCAGAAAATTCTGAAATTTGGACACGTTGTAATTAAGATCTAGAGGTACAAGTTTCACGAAGAAATCGAAGTCCAATTCGTTCTGAATTAAAATTTAAAATCGATTTACTTTTCCTGTTCTCAGTACCGTTTTCCAGATCTACCCGTGTTGAAGAAAACTCGTTTCCTTAGTCATTACTGGTCCATTTATTCTGAAATTTCAGTATGTTGTTCCTCAGGATGTTATCTAAAAATTTTATCAAGAGCACGAAGTTGAATTCGAACTGGAAAATTTTATAAAATTCACAGAATCGTAAGAGGTCAAAGAGCAGTTTTCCAGATCTAGTATTTTTGAAGAAAAAGGGTTTTACCACTCAATACTTGTTCATTTCGTCTTAAATTTTAGTATGTTAACCATCAAGAAGTCCTCTACAACTTTCATTAAGAAGTCACAGTGAAATTCCAAGTAGAACATTGCATGCAACTCACGAACTCACCAAAGGACAAACTGTTTCTTCAGAAAGCAGAATACAAGACTTAGAACACAGCTTCTTCATCTTCAAAAATACTCACCTCTACTCCATTCGAATTCCACCATGCATCACACATCATCACAGCAAGTAAACCACAACAAACAAAGTGTAGATTAACGGACTCTACTTGCCTCAACTCCTAGCTTGATCGGCAAACCAAACAGAAACTTGGGACTTCGAACGCAGCTCAATCGGTGGCGAGGACGGGCGGCGTCGACGGTGGCAGCTCGAGCACGACCACGGACAGACGAGCACGGGTGAAGGGGCGACCTTCTCCCTCCTCACGCCGCTCACGCTCACGCTCAAACTCTCTCTCTCACTCGCTTGCGCGGTTCCTCTCTTTCCCTGAAATTTTGCTCGGTTAATCTCCCTCTTCTCCCCTCTGTGTACGAGGATTTTGTTTCCTTTGCTTGCTGACTTTAAGAGTCAATTGCATGGGGATCTTTCGGTGGCAGCAAGGAATGAAAAATGGCCTCCACGTTGGCCCCTTGCATGCGGGGATGTGTCCCCTTGCATGCGAAGCTCTCGTCTGCTGGCCACCGAGGGAGGGGGAAAACACGTGGCCTCCGGTCAATGTTCTCCTCCTTGTTGACCGGTTACACAAAAGAGAAAGAAACGGTGTCGTGGGGAACACAAAGGAAGGGGTTTGGCTTCCGCATTTTCTTCCTTCGGCGTGTGCACGTGCATGGCCACGAAAATCCATAATCTTCGAGTCTTTATGGAAGAGAACATATGGGCGTGACTCTTGGTCAATTCCTCAATCTAAAAACGTGGCTCTTGGGTCAAACGGGATCCCTTGGGTTGACTGACTTCGACGAGGGAGGAAATATGACCGCATGGCCGTGAAATAGGGTCTTTGAGCAGCAAAAGAAAAGAACATGGCCGCATGGCCGTGCATGGGAATCCGATGGTCTTATAGAAAATACGTTAGATGTTTCGCGATGTTGGGTGGCGATGAAACTAGGTCGAATGTAGTGTCGACGATGATGAATTTCAAAAAACGATTTCGTCAATCCGCGATGTATCACATTTTCTTTTTCCAAGGTTGGCAAAATTATTGACGAGATTGATCTCACCAATGACCTTAAAAAAAAGGGGGATTTCCGACAAAGCTATAATTTATTCTACAATCAAACCATTACTAAACGAGGCTCACCGGTCCAACGATGAAAATAAAACGGTGTCCGTAAATGATACTGAGGACATAATCCAACGATGCTTCCGTCGGCCAGTCACAAACCATCAAATATCCGAGGGTTGTCAAAATTTTCGGATGCCACATCACCCCCGCTAGCCACTAGCAAGGCTAGGCTGAGCCTCGCTGTCACTAGGCAAGGCCCTACTAGATTTGGCGAGGCTCAGTCTCACCTAGCCATGGTGAGGCCCAACCTACTAGCCATTAGCAAGGGTGGCCTCACCATCACTAGGCGAGGCTTGACTGGCGAGGGTAAGCCTTGTTGACCCTCACCTCTGGTCAGTGGCAACTGGCCAGGTGTAGAAGGAAGGAGGAAGAAAAAAGAAATAAAAATTTAAAAATATTTAAAAATGAAAAAAATAGAATTTTATAAAAAATTGTTCACATTAGCATCCGTCGGATAGCTAGTGTCACCTTGGATCCACGTCAGCGTTAGCTAACCAAAATTTAGCAGATGGACAGAATTGGCACAAATATAAAAAGTATATGACTAAATTGGCCAAAAAAAAGTTTATGACTGAATTGGGACAATTGTAATAGGTTTAGGTTTTTTCTTTTTTTGGTAATTTTCCCATTAAAAATTGGTTATTCCTCAATGTGGTTAGTAAATTTCATATGTAGAGTTAAGTCTCAATTTATGAAGTAATTATGCTAAGTATTTGTGTCACTGTGCTTAGCAAGTTTTTGCATTGTAAATGTAAAGTTGGTTCCTCCTTATTAATTAGGCCTATTAATGTAAATTTGACTCACCCCCATATCTTATTTGAATTCAAAACATGAGGCTATTCAACTCAATAATAACTTCAATAGGAAAGGTTTTCACTCAAAGAGAAGGATTCTAAATTAGTGCCATTCTCACTTGACTTATTTTCTTTGAGAAAGAAGAAGAGAAATACTAGTAGCACTGCCTCGGAAATGAGATGCCATGTACTAAGCTGTGGTTTTAGCATTTAGTTGGATTTCTCACTTAAAAAAAAAGAAAAAAGGATTGATGACCTTTCTTGCTTGTGTACTTCTTTCTCTTAGCCTTCCTCAATCAAGCTTCCCTTCCTATATCCTAGATCTTTTAGTCACTTCCGTTGTACCTTTTGTCTTCCTTTCTCTTTTGAAATTTTCGATGGATTTGGTAGTAAGGAGAACTCAGATTTACAACCATAAGCCAGAGAGATTAGACTAGAAAGTCTTAAATTAAGTAGTAGCCAATGCAACAATAAAAGGTTGGATTGAAGCCTTGCTGTGACCTAATCTCTTCGCCACCTGACCCTCAGTGAAAGGAAGGAGGGAAGATCGGATTTAGGGATACTTGATCAAGAAAGCTCCCTCACGGTTCTCATCCATAAAGCGTCATCACCTCGCCTCCCAAGCAAACCTCTTGTGAGTTCACTTGATTGCAGTCACAAGCTCTCCTAAGCTCGTACCTTGTGTGACAGTAGAAGGTATTGTGATCCTACCCTAATGTTGCCGCACGTCTTGATTGACTGTTTTAAGGTAGAAAGGATACCGGATGTAAAGGTGAGTTTAAGGGTATTTTCATGATCATGATAACCCTCTCAAGATGTACATCCACCAAAGATGGCACCACTTCATCTTTATTGACTTCAACATCTTGAGTATGCTAAATCACAACTGTGAACTTTTTTCAAAGGTTTATACTCCTCATGATGGGTTTATTAAACAATCCAATTGTTTAAGACAACCTAGTAATAAGACGGGAGTTGTCACTAGTCTCGTTTTTTAGGGTCGGCTAGAGAACCAAATCAAGGGTTAGGACTAGTCCTTCGATTCCTATGTAACAAAATATTCGGGTTCAGGGACTTGGGTTATGCTAATATTTCTATTAGCACCATTTGAGTACCTAACAGTATGTCGTGTTACCTAAGGTGTCCATGCATTTCTTTTTATTTTTTTGAGATCGTTTATCTTGAACTAGGGAATTATGCATGGATAGTCATTTTTGTGCCATCTATTTCTAAGAAAGATAAAAGAAGGCACTCAATTGAATTTAAAATATGAAACGGTAAGTAAACAATCAAAGAAAGCAGTAAATCTAATATGAAATCTTAAGAAAGGTAAAAAGAGGAAATGAAATGAAAGAACAAGAGGGAAAGGAATCCACAACTTGTCAATTTTTTATACAAATAAGCAGAACTGGAGATATATATCAGGAATGAATGGTATAAGATTATGATCAGAATGGACATCAAACTTCCACCGTCTTCATGTCCTCTCCGTCTTTAGGATGCTAATCTAAACATAATCTAAGAATCATAGCTTGGTACATACAAAAGAATGAAAGAATTATGCACGTCAAAATAATCAAAAGCACAACATAAGACCAGAATCAATTAATCAAATGAAGCGAAGTTCAAAATCAACTAAATTTGGGCCTAGGAGTCAGTCTTTACAATTCATGCGTAGGTCCCTCCAGACGCCTACCCAATTCATTTTATGACTTATAGCCATTATTGACAATTTGTATTCTCGTATGGCCATTAATGCTTGTAAGTCCCAAAAAAGACGTTCTAGGTGATTTTCCAAGATCTTCCCATGGTGTCATGCATTGCACCTAGCATACATCTAGAAATCACATGCATTGGCATGAATAAAACACACAAGCAAGCCCTTTAGACCTTATTTCTCAATCAATCAATCAAGTGAGTGAACCACCGACGGATTACCAATTATAAAAGCATGCACCAATCATGAACACATGCATTTCTAATAAATGACGTGATCATATGTATGAGGGGTATATGTGATGTTTCAAAAAATGAATTTGAAATCATTGATAATGGAAAGTGGGGTTTTTGAGACAAAGTGATGTCTCGACTATGGAACGCATTTAATTGCCAAGACCAACTTGGGACTCACATAAATGTACTCATAGGCATCGGAGACAATTTAAATATAGTCCAAACCATGACTATCGTAATGACAAATCAAAGTTTAAAAAGATATAAAGACATTTTGGACTAAGGAATATCTAGGCTATGGAACATATTTAATTGCCAATGCTAGCCTAGGGCTCCCGTAAATGCTTTCACAGGCATCACAGACATTTTAAATATGGTCCAAACCATAATTTTTCCTGAGTCAAATCAAATGTTGAAAAGAATTTCTTAATGTTTGTCTTTGGAAACATCACATGTACCAAAGTCGTTTCAAGGTGCGATTGAAAAGTCAATTCATTGAAAATCATTTGATAGTGAGATTAAAGGATTTGAGACAAACCTCATGAAGATGACATGGTCTAATTTCATGCACAAACTAGCCTAAAAAATCTAACTAAACAATCACAACAAAAAGCCTATAACAAGAATTTCAGACCAAGCACAGTAAATTAGCAAAATTGGGTGATAACCATTGATGATCTAACTATGAAAAAATCACTTAACATGCATAGAACAACTTTCATTAAGAAAGTTTCCCTAAAAGAGCTAAGTATAATTTTATAAAAATCAAACAATAAGCAACAATGCATTTGAAAATTGCCAAATCAATAGGACATGAAGTCATTGCAACCAAGATTTACCCTACCAAATGAGGTGTAAAAATCATGAAATTTTACCACAACACAGAAAAGATGGTAATGAACAAACTTTATTAAGGATCCGACATAGGAATCCCTACCGAAAAATTGGTACAAAAATGGCAAAAATCTATCTAAACAAGGGTAAAAACAGGGTTCCGAATTTAATCCTAAGTTTGAATTCTAATCTAAATTAGGAAAAATGGAAAATAGACCTAACGACAGGCAATTTGCATGAAATCAACAGCATTTAAAAGGTCTAGGTATGTTTTACGATTTCCTAGAAGGGCCCAGTTCAATCGAGGTCAACTCGATGCTCTAAGGTCAAGATTTGTGGAAGTGCGCACATCAGCCATTAAAAACTAAAATGCAAACATGCATTATTAAGTCTTAAAATCATTCATGCAATGTACGAATGTCATGAAAATCACACACGACCTAGAATTGGATGCAACAAATGATTAGGATAAACATCTAACCCCAAGTCGTCGTGCGAAAATGTCATACAAATCGATGTCAATGCAATATGAATTAAGATTTATAATGTCATATTTGAAAATTTCTAAGTGCAACTAGCATAATTGTGACATGATTTTCACATATGAAATGGTATTCATATGCACACGAAACTTGTAATGCATAGTTAAATAGTCAAGAAGGCACCCACATGAGATTTGGCCTTTAAGAGACCTATACAAGCATGAGATAGCATGCACACGATAAGACTTTATTCCAACATTGAGATTTCTAAGTATGCTTAATTTTAGTCACTTAAGAATATGCAAAAATTTTACCAAATATTTGGCATATAGAATGAATGATCGCAAGCATTTTCCATTAAGAACTCAAAACCTAATTACGATCATACGGATTATGACGAAAATGACAAAATGGATACACATTATTTTAACAATCCTAATTGCAGCAGAACCTATATACATTTGCACATGCATTTGACATATCAAATTGTGATGAAATCATACAAATCATGCACTAATAGAAAGGACACAACATGTATTTCATTCTTCATGAAGATCCTAAGGTTAAATAAGCTCATCTATATGTTCAATTTTGCCTAAATGTGCCTTGGATTAGTGCTGGGCAGACTGACATGCATTTAGATTTGAGTGGTTTTGACCTATCAAAACTTGTCCAAACAATCCCAAAAAAAAAAAATAATAATACAGGACATTCTCAAGACAATTTGAAACAAGTTTTATGGAGACAACTTTGTCCAAAATCAATCATAGAAACCAACAGAAGAATGGGAAAATGTTGAGGCGGACAAAGAACATAACCTAAAACATACTAAAAAATCTGTAGAATCGAGTAGATTGCGAAGTGTGTTTTGGGAGCCAAATGATGGCCCTTTGGGCTATGTGACCTATCAAATCGAAGGTCTCGGAACACACTTTCTAAATCTAGAGGGTCTCGAATCGAAATAAGGCCATCGAAGGCCTCGTTTTAGGCCAAACAGCAACCCTATTGCAGACACCCAAAAATTGCAGATTTGCATTAAAACCACATAATTAACCACAGATCATCTTTAACCTCCATTTAATCTCAGAAAATCAATGATCAAACTTATCAACAACCTATCTAAGCATTTCATAGAGTCCTAAGTACGAATCCTAACGCCAGTTAGCTACTAACCTCACGTCATCGGATTCGAGTCCAAGATTGTTACCTTTTGCGCACTTTCATCGATTGTGACGCAATCGAACGAAACCTCACCATCAGAGCAAACTTGGAACTTCAATGATCTTTGATCGAACCTCTATGGATTGGCAAAAGCTTGGATCGGCACTGGTTAAAGTTCGGTTTGGACTCAAGTTGGAGAATCAGTCCGGTTTGGATCGGCTTTGATTGTCAATTGAGGAAGCGGTCACCGGAGGCTCTCCAAAAATGGATCCTCCAAACCTTGACCATAGCAAGGTTGGGGTTACTCCCAAGGACCGATCGGTGATGAATGGAGGCGCTAGAATCAACTAGACGAAGCCAGTTTGTGCAAGAGACGGAATCGGCTCGAATCGAGTCGGCTTTGGATACTAGCGAGAGATTGAGCCATCAGAGGAGATCTGGTGGCTGTTCTACTAGTCCCTAACCACAATAAGGTCAGGGATACACTGAGGGACAATCGGCGAGGTCTGCTCTGCTGTCGTGGTCAACGGACCGGCGATCAAGCCAGTAAACTCAAAATCGGCTTGGTCGTTGGTTCATTTTGGACCAATCTAGATTGGATTAGCCTTGGCCAATTAATCAGCCACCAAAATCGGTGGCTGTCACCAAGGAACTGAGAGAAAGAATGAGAGGGACCATTAAGGGTGGACGGTAGCCCATGAACTACCAAAGGTCGACGGGGTTGAACTAGCGTGAGGTTGGTTCAGTTAGAGAGAGAAGGAGAAAGAGTAGGAAACAAGGAGAGAAAGGGAGAGAGAGAGAGAGAGAGAGAGAGAGAGAGAGAGTGAAAGCTCTGCACAAATGAGCCCCCTTTCATTTTGGAGGGAAAAATCCTATTTATATTACCCCTAAATTGGTCGATCTTGGTCATTGGTTCGATCCAATGGTTGAAATCTTAATCTAATGGCTAAAACACAATTTTAAAGGTCTAATAAACATTATGAGGTATCGGGAAATCGATCGGATGGGTTCGATTTGCAAAAATTCAAGTTTAAAACGAGAATTGTGTTTAAAGGCCTAATTATGGGTCAAATTGGAAATTTACAAAATTCAAGGGCCAAATTGCAAAATTGTGGGAAATTGAGGGCATAGGAGTGAAATTGATGTCACGAGGATCTTGGAACCGGTAACTAGAGGTCCAAAACTGATCGGCAAGGGGCTGAACCGACTTGCCTCGTTGACGGCCGGTTGGACCAGTCAAACCAATTCATGTCGGTTTGACCGTTCCTTGACCGGTTTTAAATCGGTTCTAGTCGGTTCCTGCTATCTTATACCTTTGTGCCCATTGTAAGTTCAAAATTTATGCAATTTGGTCTCTCAAGGACCAAATTGAAGATAAAACTTATGCGATTTGAGGAGAGATTATTCGATTTCAATTCAATTAAGCCAATTAAACTTTATAAATGTAATCTATGGACCCTCTATTGACTTAATTAAGCAATTATTGTGAAAAAAATGGACTAAAACCATGGGTATTCGAGATCGAGCCTAAAGGGCTAAAATGAGAAATTTTATAATTTCATGGTCAAAATTGCAAATTAATTGAAATTGAATTCAATTAATGTTGCAATAGACCTATTTAACTAATTATCCATGTATAGGATCACCTAATGAATTTAAATTGACCTTGAATTGAAGTGCCAAAACTTAGGCCAAAAATGAATCGGGGTCCAATATTAAAATTGAATCTAGATTCATGCAATTAAACTATAATCTTGAATGGGTCAACTTAAATTTCTCCGATTAAAACTCGATGATTTGGTTTTCTTGCCTTCAAGAGAATGAAATCCCTCAAATCAGGAAGTTCTCATGTGAATTTCTCAAAATTGACCCTAGATTTGGACTTATCTCAAGAAAATGAGTGGAAAACAAATGTCTATTCATAAGTCATGAGGAATCAATTTCAACCCACTAATCAGGGCTTAAAATGGTAATTCGCATTTCAATGTGGCAATTCGCACAATTGAATGTATGACCGAATTTAGAATAGTTCCTAGACCAAATGTTGTAAAAGGAACTACACTTAATTATGATTAATACAAAAAGTAATTTTATTTTTGATCGATTTAAAACTTAAAACCTAAAAATTCCAAAAAGAATTTTTTAATCGAATTTTGTAAAATTTTCGACACACAAATTAAATTGATGCTAAAAATAAGTGTTTTGAAGATTTTAATTTTTAAAATTTTTTTGGTTAAAGGTTTGACTAAACTTTTCCTAAAAGTTTGATTTTTGAGCTAAATCTTTTGGATTTTTGAAAAATTGATTTCAGAAAAGTGAAATTAATTATAAATGGTATTGTTTTGGATGAAAAGCAAATTTGTGACCTAGGTTGACTTTTTAAGCAAAAGGTTGACCAAAAGGTCAATCCGAAAGTCAAGTCAACCATTTGACTTTTCTAGTTTTTCTTGAAAATGAATAGGAAAATATTTAAAAGCAACATTGCAAAAGAAACAAATGAAAAATGACACTTTTTGGTCAAGAAACGGATCCGTTGCAATCGGAAACCCAAATCTCGAGTTTTTCATCTTTTCGACGCTTCAACTAAAAATCAAGTGTCAACAAACCAAAGAAGGAGAAAAACAGTATCTTTGCAATGGAAGTGACTGATGATCAATCGAGCTTTAAGCATGTAATATGTGGAACCTATAACTCGTGATTTACTTGGGTGAGTGGTGGAATGATAAATGGATTAGACTGATCAACCTTCATTAAAGTTCCTTTGAATAAAGCCTTTCTTTAAAGAGCCATTTCGCTAGGTTTGACAATTTAATCATTAGAGGAAAGGAGTGGCCGACCTAAAGACTTATACAGCGTATAGTTATCCCCTCCAAACTAGATGGGAGAAAATGCTTATCTATAACCGCTCAACCAAGGAAGCTTTCTTCCAGTGAACGAGTATTGTAGAGAGATTTACCCAAAAATTATGCAAAAAATCTTAAATCTATTACACTTTTGCCAATTTGGTCTTCCACCTTTTAATTTTATCAATTCAATCCTAAATTTTTTCATTTTTTGTCAATTGAGTCCATCTGTCTAATTTTTGCCTGAAATTGTTAATATGGATGCTAGCAGTGTCACATAGGACAACCAGTGCTAACGTTAATAATTTTAATAATATTTTAATATTTTTGAATTTTTTATTATTTCTTCTTTTTTCTTTCTTCTTCCTGGCCTCGGTGAGACTTGATGAGGGTCGGCCTCGCCCAGGCTAGGATGACCTTGCTAGGTGAAGGTGAAGCTAGGTGAGGCGACCCTCGCCTAGCTAGGTCAAGCCCCAGTGAGGCTAACCCTCACTTGGTGAGGGTGACCCCTGCCTAGGTTAAGGTAGCCTTGCTGGGTGTCGCTCAGGCGAAGGCAACACCGGCGAGGCTGTCTTGGCTTGGGCAAGGGTAAGCCTTACCTAGCTTAAGCAAGGGCTCATCCTCACCAAGTCAAGCCTCGCCTATGGCGGGCGAGAATAGCCTGCCTAGCCATTACCTATGGTCAGTGGCCAACCATTGGGAAAAAGAAGAAGAAAAGGAAAAATAAAAAAGGAAAATTTTTTTTTGAAAAAATAAAAAAAAAAAATTATTAAAAGTCTAAATTGGCTGAGCAAACTAAATTGGCAATATGTGAAAATGTTTATGACTAAATTGACAAAAGTACAATAGGTTTAGGATTTTACATAACTTTCCTAGGGATTTATTGTAACATCATCGTTGAGCTTGAAGACAACATCTTATTTTTTGGCATTTATGCATCTCATTTAGTAAGACAAGCCTTTCTTTTTTTCCAAATAAAAGTTTAAAAGTTTTGTAGGTAGTTTTAGAAACTTTAGCAATTTCAATACATTGGACGAGAGGAGCCTTTCTTCAATAAAAAAAAAAAAAGTTTGGAAAATGAAAGTATAAAATTTGGGGAAATTTCCAAATAAGGGCCTAAAGTATCATCATTTTCTCAAATAAGTGCATAAAATAAACATTATTTCAAATAAGGTCTTGAAGTGGACCTTGTTTCAAATAAGAATATAAAGTGCATATATCAGTTTTAAAGAAGGGCTTGAACTTACCAAATGTGAAGGGCAATTTCATTTTTAAAATTTTCATTTTTCTTTATTTTTCTTTATGATCTTTTAAAAAAAACTAAAGAAACTAAAAAAAAAAAAAAAAAAAGAAAACACAGGAGAGAGGGTGCTCCCTCTAGGCGAGGGTTGTCACCCTTTCAAGCCTTTGGCCCTCGCCTCTAGTATGCTAAGGTCGTCGGCCCTCGTCCAAGTGCTAGCAACTTGGCTTGCCTTTGCCGTCATCCCATCGCACTCCCTCTTGCCTGGGTTTTCTCTCCTTTTTCTTTTTTTTTTTTTTTTTTTTTGAATTTATAATCTAATTTAATTTAATTTAACTTGTATTTGGATGAAAATACCCTTGATTGGTTATAATTTTTTCCGGCGGCGAGTCGGTGAGGCCAGGCCCTTATTTGAAACAGTCATAATCACTTCACGCCAATTTTTGAGACTAATATGGGCACTTCATAACTGTTGAGGCCCCCCAATAGACAACGACTCTTGGCCCAACCGGGTGAGGGCTGGTGACCCTTGTTAGATCTAGGGGAGTGTCGCAATCCTCACCCTAAATCTAGGCAAGGGATCGCAGGCCCATAGCTAGGGCCTGACGACCCTAGCCAACCATTCCCCACCAACACAACAAGGGCTGAGCCCTCGCCTTTTGCCTTCGCCTCCTCCTCCTTTTTTTTTTTAAATATAAATATTTAAATTTAATTAATATTTATATTAAAATTAAAAAAGACAAAATGACATCGTTTTGGTTTTTCATTACGACTCAACTCTTTGACGTGCCATGTAAGCAAGTTATATTATTAAAAATTTGTCACGTAGGATTTCCGACCATTTTGCTGGACTTGGCATTCAGGTGTCCAATTTTTGAAAAAAGTGGCGCTTTAAAGTGTTACTTTCGTAATTTTTGGCACTTAAGTATCCCCCCGCGCCAAGTTTTGGCACTCAAGTGTTCTTTGCCTTCTTATTTGAAATAAGGTCAACTTCGGGTGCATTTAAATGATTTTTATAATTTTTCCTTTTTTTCCTTTTTTTCCTTTTTCCTTTTATTATTTTATTTTATTTTATTTTACTTTTCCTTTTTTTTCCTTTTTTTCTTTTTTTTTTTTCCTTTTTTCCTTTTTTTTTTTCTCCTATTCTAATTCTTCTTCAGGCCGGTTGCCGACCCTCGGCGAGGCCGGCCCTCGTCGGCTCGGCCTCGCTGACAGCTGGGCGAGGCCCGCCTGGCCACTGGCGGGGTTGGGCGAGCCTCGCCGGTGGCTAGGCTTGCCTCCGGCGAGCTCGCCGGACCGGTCGCCGGTGATCGACGGCGGCGGGCGGCGGCGACCGGCGGCGGCAGCGAGCAGCGATCGCAGGATGGCGGTCAATGAAGAAGAAGAAAAGAGAAGAAGAAGAGTTTTGATTCTCAATTTTGTTCCCGGAACAAGTATCAACTTTTTTTTTATTCTTGATTATTGTCCCAAACTGATTCTGGGAACAAATTTGTTCCCGAGAACAAAAATTTTACCAAACGCAATTCTCATCCCAAACTGATTTTGAAAACAAAAAATCAGAATCTGGCACTGTTGGGATGATTACCAAACAGGCCCTTCATGCCATTTTTTGAGAAAATGATGACACTTTGGATTCTTATTTGGAATTTTTCCTCAAATTTGCGATACATCTTGAAAGCCTCAATCTAATTAAAAGTCTTTTTTTTTTTTTTTTTAATTGTATTGTAAAATGAACTAGGACCATAAGTTATGTGATAAAGAAAAACATTTAAGAAAATGTCTGTAAATCCATTGTGATTCCTATCACATGCAAAGTAGGTTCATCGGCTATACACAATTATACCTATGTTATTGTCATTCAAGTTGAATATTGAATACTTAAAGAGTAAGAAAGAAATTTTTTTGTTGTTTTATTTTTTTTCCTTCTATCTACTAATGAAATAGAATAGTAGAACGGGTTAACTTTTAATTAGTTTCAAAATAAGTTTACCGTTGACTTTTCAACTATGTTAAGCATTTTTTGGAATGTACTAATTCAAATTCATATATTTAGATAAAGAACATACATGCCCGTCGTTGTCCATCCAATCCATCATTTGCCCTTTATAGTAACGGAACTTATTTCAGAGATGAGCCTGCTTTGTTTTTTAAATATGAACTCATGCTAATTTTTCTTAATAATGCACTAAACCATTTTTATAATCCGACATACTCATAGAGGGTATTATGCTACTGTGTCAGAGAATATTTCATTTCAAATTCTATATGCATGAATAAATTTCATTAGCCAAAAGAATCTCTATCGGTATTACTCATCCTCGTATGACCCAAATTCAATCAGCTTTCCGATTCAACCAGCCTGCAAGTTCGGTGAGCATTCTTTGTGTTCTATTCAAGTAACATGCAAATCTAATCAGCTTTGTAATTCAATCAAGCACGGCATTTTAACCCCAAACAGTCGGCAGTCTGAGAGAACTATTCAGACCTTGGAGTACATGCCAAGAGCTTGTGTAATTGGTTTTAAGGGTAGTCGGGAGGATCACTTGCATATGATTGAGTTCCCCTATGATAATAGCTTTGACCAAAATATCGGCATGGCTCTATTTGAACAGTTTATGGGGAAGCGAGTGTAGATCTCCTATTTGCTGGGAGGGGGTTGTCGAGAGGAGATTGATTGGGATCAACTCAGATTTCTTCTAATGTCTCACAAGGTGTTAGAGAGAGAATTTGGACCGCAAACAGACTGAAATCTTATGCATACAAGCAACTGCAACCTTTGGAGTTTCAATTTAATGATCATGTTTTCTGGAAAGTTTCACGCATTAAAGGAGTAGCTTGGAGTCGAAGCAATGAACTTGATGCATTAGGATTGCTTCAACTTGGAGTGACCATTTATCACCCTATTTTGGCCTTTTGTGTGTAGCAAGCTTTATAGTTATTTTTATATTTCCTATGAATCACTTTATGCAAGTGACGTGTGCCAGATAGAGTGAAAATCATAGTGATTAGAGTGAAGTTCACTAGATATAAATTTCAAGCGGCGATGGAGAAATCAAACTTTTAACTTTTGACCTAATTTCAAGAATACTTATGCTAGTACGAATTCCGGAACTTGATTTTGTTGCTTTACTTCCCCCTCTAGCAAATGCAAGGAATTGCTTGACAACAATGCATCCAAAAGTGATGTCCTCCCTTTTTGTTTCTTGTAATGTTTTATAGGGTAAATAGGGGGTTCTGAATTTCATTCCTATCCCAAGCCAAAGATTATATAATGATGGCAATTCTATTGGATATTTCAGCAGTTTTTAAATATTAAAATTTATTAATTTTTGAAACCATTTTTTACTATTATCAATTTGTAACGGTTTTTGTCTACCATTAGTATAAAACGGTTTTGTAACATTTTATAATGGTTAATTAATGATAATGTAACGACCATATAACAACTTTTTGACGGCCGTATAATGGCTTTATAACGTTTCATAAAAATTTTCATTATTTTATAGAAAATTTCAAATGAGGGCACTCGGGCCCTCGTTTTTTCAAATAAGGGCATAAAATGGATTATATTTCAAACAAGGGCCTGAAATAGCCATGTCAATCTCGAAGAATGGTCTAAAGTGGTTATGACTATTTCAAATAAGGACTTAACCTTGCTAGCTCACCGTCCGATCAAGGATATTTTTGTCCAAACACAATTTAAATTTAATTAGATTAAAAATTGAAAAAGAATAAAAGAAAAAACACAAGCCGTCACCCAATCACCAATGGAGCGGCAACAATGGCTGGTGGGGTCGCCAGTTCCTCAGCGAGGGCTGGCAACCCCTATTGGCCATTGTTGCGACCCCGCTAGCCATTGCCATCGCCCCACCAGTGATGGGGTGGCCCCTCTCACTTGTGTTTTTCCTTTTTTTAGTTTTAGTTTTAGTTTTTTTTTTATGAAAAAATATTAAAAAGGAAAAAATTAAAATAATTTGAGAAGACAAAACTGCCTTTCACAACTGGTGAGTTTAGGCCCTTATTTGAAACTAATATGACCACTTCGGGCCCTTATTTGAAACAATATCTACTTCGACCCTTTATGTGAAACAATTTTCACTTTAGGCCCTTATTTAAAAAAATTAGGGCACTTCAGACTCTTATTTGAAACAATATCTACTTTAGGCTCTTATTTGGGATTTTTCTGTTATTTTATGACGGCTATACAATGATCATCTTCTTCTTTAATTACTAATTTATTTATAACTATTTCTTAATGGCTCTCTCTTTCTTTTACCTATAAGTTGTTACTTCGAACGTAATGGGAAAGTGATATAGATATATCAAAACTAGAATATGTTAATTTATCTTGTCATATATTTTCTTTTGTTTGCTGGTTTATACACATAACGTTATTTTATTTCCTTCTATTATTCAATGCGGAATAAAGAAGAAAGTCTATTGTATCTTGTGAGGATGGTCACTAGAGCCTTAAGCACTGAGTTTCGTACTCCAAGGGGTGAAATTATCCTTAAGGACAATACTTGCATGTCTCAGATATTTATTTTTTTTCTTCTAATTTTTTTAATGTATTTTGAACAATTATTATTTTCATATTCTCTAACATTTTTCCAACAATCTTAAGGATAAGTGCCCCATGGATTCTCAAACTGGAACTGCTGCCGCTACCACCGATGATGGAATTGAAGGATTCAAAGATGGTGAGAACAAATATCACATATTCGTGAGTGGTTTGCCATGGAACATTACCAAGCATCAGCACAAAAGAGCTTTTGGTCGTTTCGGTAAGTTTATTGAATGTCTAGTAAAATTGTTTTTTGGAAACCTTTGAATTAAAGCCGGTCTCTTGAGGAATCATCACCATTATCTCTCATTTTGCTGATGATCTTTATTGAGTTTGAAAATTGAGTGATTTGAACTACTATCAAGGTTTCAATTCAAATAAGCTACTATCAAGGTTTGCTTTACACGGTTCTTAGCCGAAAATAGGACGCTGGTTCCTTCTGTTGGCTTGACTAATTGATAGCAATAGCATAAAATCTGTTTGGTTAAATTTGGTGCAAATTATGTAACGGTTTTAGGGGAACACAAGACTCCTTGCTATGTTTATGACGCTTGAAGTTGATGAACACACACATAGGTCATGATCCTTTCAGTCTATTTTTTGAAATTTGACGTCACATAAGCAATTTCAAGTGAATTCTTGTATTGTGTGTTCTATTCAAATTTGATTTGATCGAGTCAAACATATTCCATAAATTTGTGTTATTATACTTTTTTTTTTTTTTTTATAAAGGATGCTTACAAATTTCTAGGGGAAGGACATTAGAATTGCCACAAGTTGTATAAGGCGCTCACTTTAGTGCCAAAATTGGAGAAAAATGATCACTTAAGTGCCTTCGGTGAAAAATTTCGTTTATAAAAATTACGTGACTTTTATAATTAAATATTTATCTCAAGTGGCATTTTATGGCATTGAAGTGATCACTTTTTCATTAAGATTGACACTGAAGTGATCAATTTTTTTTTTTTATAATGACTGGCACTACCTTTTAACTTGCTACACGACGTCGTTTGGGGACTTTTTTGGCATTGAAGTGATCACTTTTTCATTAAGATTAGCACTGAAGTGATCACTTTTTAACAACGACTGGCACTAAAGTGGTCATTTTTTACAATGACAAGCATTGAAGTGATAACTTTTTAACTTGCTACACGACGTTGTTTAGAAATTATATGCTGACTGGGCACGCTGGCAAGCCACGTAGGATTGAGAAATTAATAAAATATTGCCACGTTAGATTCCTGGTGACTCAAATTGGAGTTAGCACTTAAGCGATCGTTTTTTGTTTTTTCAAAATGACACTTAAGTGATCCGAAAAAAAGCTTTTGGCACTAAAGTAAGCGTCATACGCAACTTATGGCACTTCTAGTGTTCTTCTCCCCAAATTTTCAAATTACTTATTTAGAAAATCTTTAAAACAACATTGTGATTCTGTGTGGCTCCTTAAGAAGAAAAAGAAAAGGAAAACCAAAATGAAATGAAAGGAAATCGGGCTAATCTTTGGTTTATATATTTATTTTTATTTGGAGGAAATCAAGGCCATAGATTACACATAGCTAATCCTCAAAATTAGGAGAAGCGTGTCGTGTTTACATGAATGAAGATGTTGATAATCGTGTGTGGACTCTTACTGATCTATACTTGTGCAAAGCGTTGTGACTGAGGATTACAGCCAATGTAACTCTATCCTCATCAGAGCACTTCTTTAGTGCAAATATCTTTTCTAGTTCATCGATCCATGATGCTGCTTCCTCAAGATCTCCAATTCCAGGAAATTTTGATGGCCTGAGCTTCAGGAATTGTTCCACAAATCCCTACATCGATAAGTCACCATTCACATTACCATTAACTTGGTACTGTACTTGTTGTTCCATCAATCTTTCTATGGTCATAAGGGCTTGCGGTATTCCATCGAGTTGGGGATCTTGCTTGGACCTTCCTTTAGAAGTCGATAGGTCTAGAGCACTCATGGTGTTCTACCAAAATTCTAAGGAACACCTATACAGAAGGATATGGACAGCTATAGCAATACCAAAGTTAAGGGGTTAAGGTTAACATCAACAAATCACTCAAACGAATGCATGAATGGTGTTTTTCCTACTAACTAGCCTAACTATCCAACGCACCTTATCACTCCAGGTACCTAACCCCGCTCTGATACCAAACATTAAGTTGATTATTATGAAATGGTTTGATAAATATTTAACGAAAGGGGATTCTAAACAATGAACTAAGTTAAGAAAGGCTATATGTTGTGTGAAACAAATTGTGATATGGATTAGTCAATGACTAAATGTTATACGGTGGCGCAAATCTCATGGGAGCCACCTTTGGGATCTTGTATTGCTGATATGTGTAGCCAAAGGCTAAGTGCTATACAGTGACGTGAGTCTTGTGAGAGCCACTTCTAGTACCTTATACTACTAATCTTTGTAGTCAAGGGCCTATTGCTACAGGGCAATGTAAGTTCGTGGGAGTTACCTTTAGAGCCTTCAACTATAATATACATTGGTCAAGAACAAATTGCTACATGATAACATAAGTTTTGTGGGAGTAACCTCTAAAGCTTTAAGTTAGATATTAAACATGGAATTGTTCTTTCACATGTGATTTAATTAGATTAATTATTGAACTGGACCAATGATACTTGTTTTGATATTATTGTTGAAATGGGTATATCTGCTTAATATAGTTATATAGAAGTAAGATATAAGTCAACTTATTCCTGCAAGTTTGTTATAAATGAATTTTGTCTTAAGTCTTAATTGTGTATCATGGAGGTTTGATCTGCTAATAAAAGAGGCACTACTTACTGGGTTGTGGTTGCTCTATTTAGGTTCCTCATTTAGTGGTCAATAGTACGAGAATGCTATTAACAAGGACTTTTGGGAGTCGGATTTTTAGGTATGGTTTGATGGAGTTGTATATATGACTATTGTTAGTTCTTGGGCTAGATGAGTTCTAAGTTTTACATATTTGATGGATTATAGAAATTCTAATGTTATAATCAACTTATTGATTTATTATATATATATATATATATATATATATATATATAGATGGAGACATATATGTTGATAACATGTGACTGGTTTTTGTTTAAAGTTGTGTCATTTAGGTGGAAGGATGGCCGTGTAATCCCAATTTTTTTTGGTTTCACGTGTTATATGGAATCTAGAAAGAGATCGTGAATCCATAAAAGCGGTAAGGAGAGCAATTGTGCATTTTTGTAATTTTCATGGATGGAAATAAAAATATATATATGATTTCTATTCCATGTACACTTTCTTCTTTGGCAATTTTCCCGAGGAAGCGATGCATCAGGGGACTTGGAACTCTTTTGAAGTGGAGTTGGAAGAGAGAGAAAGTGAGACGCTTCACGCGAACTGATAGTGTTTTCATCTTCATCCTCCAAAAGATGATATTCCGCCGAAACTTTTTAAAATAACTTGGGTCTCGCTTTTTAGCCTGATGGGCATTTATATTTTGGCCCATTTATGTAGTTGGTTTTACACCCCTCGACTTTGGCCTCACTGCCCCCATAGCTTCCGAAATTAAAAAGTTATAGGATACCGCTATGAAGTTTGGCACAGTTGCACACTAGCTATCCAACTTTGAAAAGGTATAGATTAATCCCATGAGTCAGTAGTTTTCCTATCTGTATAGAGGTTAAGCGTTACATAGGGATGATTTTAGTTGGTTTTCTCTTGATTTCAATAACCTTTATTACATGGTTAATGAGTTAAGAGAATAAAGGGGATGTAGGGTTAATGAATCTAAAGAAAATCTGGAAGTGGTTATCATGGTCAAGAAAAATGAGGTAGTCATTTTTGGTAATGCTTAACAGCTACGCAGAGAGGAAAGTCTAGCAATAACAACAAAAATAAAAAATAAAAATTAATGAGGGCGATTTGTAACTTGTGAAAGTTCGAGTGTTATTGTTCAAGGGTGCCACAGTTGTAAGGTGGGTAGTCTGTAATTTTTCAAAGTTAAGGGCACAGTTGTCCAATGATGCTGTCCCTTGTAGCGCTTCCCCACGCAATCACTGAAGCGTGTTTCTCAGAAAGACAAATGGAAAATGGAAATTCAAAAATTGCAGAATTAGAAAGAAAAGGTTTCTCCATTGAAGATACGGTTGCCGATAGTTAGTGGTCTCAATTGATCTCGTGCCGATAAGAAGTGATCTTAAATGATCTTGATTGCAGGGAATATCCTTTTATTTGATTTACTGTATATTCTCCTTCCTTATAGATTTAGATCTCTTGTATTATAAATAGTGATGTAATTATACACATGAACAATATAGAAAGAGAATTTTAAATTGTCCAAAACCATCTACTACTTTCTATCATCCAAACTTCTGACATGGTATCAGAGCCTCCCTTATTCATCTAGCTTCCGCTATACTTTTTTTTTTTTTTTTGCTTCATCTTCCTGGCTTGGCAGCATCATTAACGCCAGACCTGTGAAGTTTTTTAGTCAACAAAGGGAGCACCATGCCAAAGAATCAAAGCACAAATTCTGTGTCCAAAGGCAACAAAGAGTCTCTCAACAACCGAGGAGGAGACAACGTTCCTACAGAACACCAAATAAGACCATCAGACAATGAAGGACAATCGAGTCCTGTTGAACACGTCTCAAGGACAGAACAATCTAACTCTGGACAATTTTTTTCAGGCCCATATATTCAATGGGTGCCTATACTGGTTCAGCCGAATCCAGGAGGACCAGCCCAGAATCCAAGCCCTATAGAACCCAGAACAAATGGTGGATCAGGAGGAAGCCCATCACATGTTGTCGGAGTGGGTCGTGGATATGGGGTGGGTTGGTCTTTTCCGGGTTACCATGAATCGGGTCCGCCGGGTCTAGGAGGAAATCCTTACCCGACTTACGGACCTGGTTTCTTTCCCTTTGCAGGTCTCACTGGGGGATGGCTGGAACCTGGAGATCCACTGTACACATCCGCCACCGACGAACCCGAGCTCCGTCTCATCGCGCAGCAGCTCTCGGGACCAGAAAACTACTCCTTGTGGTCTCGCGAGCTCCGACGAGCCTTGGTGACCAAAGACAAGGATGGTTTTTTGGACAATTCCATTCCGATTCCTTCTGACGATCGACTTGCCCGACAATGGAGGAAATGTAATCAATTGGTGCGGACCTGGATTGGGAACTACCTTATGCCGAAAGTTGCCGCCAGAATACCACCAATCGAAAACACCAAAAGACTATGGGACAACCTAAGAGAAATGTACGAGAAGCTCGATCGAGCAAAAAAATTTTTCGTTAACCCAAGCTATATCAGAACTGAAACAGGGAAATCTATGCATTTTCGTCGTCTTCAACCATTTGTCTGCTCTCTAGAATGAACTTGAAATGACGGAGGAGAAGTTGAAAGGCCCGAAACTACCTTGGCACAATATCGAACCATAAAAGAACGAGAGAAGGTTATGCGATTTCTACTTATCCTCAACGAAACATACTTACCATTTCAAAGCCAGATCTTGGCCATGGACCGATTCCCCTGCTCGGCTGCATATACTAGCTTGCGGTTCAAGAGGAATCTCAACGGTTGGCGTCGTCGAAGTATGTCAAGATAGGTGACCGGGTCATCCTTGCGGTCAAGACTTCGCCGGAGCAACGATTGGCTGTGGTGACGCACGGCCATGGAGGTCCTCTGCAAAACCCAGGCGGGATGCTAGGGTTTTACGAGGAAGAAAGATGAAGTCCCATTTCAATCTCGAGCCAACGGCCAAGATTTATTTGCCTGATTGGATGGCCAAGGATATGGGAGACAAATGAATGGCCGAGATTCATCCTTTGGATCGGACGGTGCAGGGCTTTCAGCGAAATCAGTCGGCCACAATTCATCCTCGCTACACCGCGATCTAACGGCCTGAAATTGGCCACGTCGGCACCTACTTGGAAGGGATCAAATGGCCAAAATTCTTCCACATCATCCAACAAAGCTATTTCCAACAAAGGGAAAGGTAAATTTTGCGATTATTGCAAACGGCCTTATCATACTAAAGAAAATTGTTGAAAATTGCATGGGAAGCTGGCAGATAAGAGGGAACGAGAATTTTTCATCGCACCAAATGCTAAGGTCAATAAACCTTTCAATAATGGTCAGCTTCAACAAATTATGGGGGCCTTAAATCAAATGGGAATTCAGGACAAGACAACCAGTTATGCAGGTATTTCCTATGTTTGATGAGCACTATTTCCAATAAAGCATGGATTATTGATTCAGGTGCTAGTAACCATATAATTTGCAATAAACATTTCTTTTCCAAAATTGACAAGCCCTTGGTACATACTTCCGTTTGTCTTCCAAATGGTTATGACACTTTAGTTACTAAAATTGGGGATGTCCAACTTAGTCCTTCCATCAAACTCAAAAATGTTCTGTTCATTCCTGATTTCTAGTTTAATCTCATTTCCATGTCTAAACTTTGTGAAGACAACTCCGTCGGGTCTTTTTTTTTATTCTGATGTCTATCTCTTTCAGGCCATTTCGACTAGGATACTAATGGGCTTGGGTAGAAATCATGAGGGCCTTTATTTCTGGGACACATTTCCAAAGACTTTTGATATTGCATCTTTTCCTTTAAATAAGAGCATTTCATGTAATGTCAACAATAACAAAGATATTTCTTTTTCTCATCAGCGTCTAGGCCATGGTGCTGCTTTTCCTCAACCCAAATGCGTTATTTGCCCATTGACTAAACAGTCTCGAATACCTTTTCCGAAAAGCACATCACTTGCTAATTCAAGCTTTCTCACTATTACACATGGACATCTAAGGACCATATCATACTCCACATCGTGATGGATCTCGTTTTTTTCTTACAATTGTGGATGACCATACTCGAGCAACTTGGGTCTTTCTCATGCAATCCAAGGCCCAAGCACTTTCTAATATGAAGAACTTCATTTTGATTAAAAATCAGTTCAACAAATCTGTACAACGGATTTGCACTGATAATGCTTGTGAATTTTTTAATCATAAATGCTCTTCATTATTCCTTTCCAATGGAATTCTTCATGAAAGTTCTTGTGTTTACACTCCCCAACAAAATGGGATCATAGAAAGAAAACACCGTCGTCTATTAGAAGTTGTCCGAGCTCTTAAATACCAAGCCTCAATTCCAGAAATGTTTTGGGGAGACTGTGTGGTCACAGTATCATATCTAATCAATTGAATGCCATCTCGTGTTCTTAATGGAAGGACTCCTTTCGAATTGTTATTTGGGAAACGTCCAGACATTCGACATCTTCGTGTTTTTAGGCATTTATGCTATGTGTCTACCGTGGGTCCTCGGGACAAGTTGGGTCCTCATGCTCTGAAGTGCATATTTATGGGATATCCTACTCTATAGAAATGATATTTAGTCCTTGATCCATCGCATGGGCGTTTTTTTGTCAGTAGAGATGTTACTTTTCATGAAGATATTTTTCCTTTCTAGGATAAGTCACCTTCTTATCAACAGGATGATCTTGCTACATCTCATTGTCCTTTTTTAAAGCAAAGATGATCCTCCACAAGCACCAGTAATTATGCTTCCACAGGTGTCACCTTCTATAGCATCTCCTGACATTGAAGCTAGGGCTGCATAGACAATTGAAAATGAAGCATCTATTCATCCACTATCAACAATATCTGAGAGACCTATACTCTCATAATCACCTACTTCGGTAGGAAATTCCCTTACTGCATCACAGGATGATGTTCTACTTGTACCAGTTAATCCTCGGTGTTCAGGTCACACAATTTGACCACTTACATGGACAGCGGATTATATTTGCTCTTCTTTGCACAAATCTAGTACACAATATCCCATCTCCTCCTATGTTAGTTTTGTTCATCTCTTGCCCGAACATAGGTGCTGCATTAGCAAAATTTCTAAGCGACAAGAACCTTCATCATATGATGAGGTTGCCAGAGATCCTCGTTGGCAATGGGCAATGTAAGATGAATTGCAATTCCTTATTGAGAATAAGACTTGGGATATTGTTCGCCTACCTCCGCATCAAAAACCAATAAGCTACAAATGGGTATACAAGATCAAGTACAAAGCGAACGAATCTATTTAACTTTATAAAGCCAAATTAGTTGCAAAGGGATTCACACAAAGGGAATGATTTGATTATATGGAAACCTTCTCTCCTGTTGCAAAGGAAGTCACAGTGCGATCTTTCCTTTCTATTGCTGCTCTTTGTGATTGGCATCTTCATCAGATGGATGTCCACAATGCTTTTCTTCATGGTGATCTTGAAGAAGAAATTTATGTAGATCTTCCAAAGGGATTTTGTAGACAATGGGAGAATAATGTATGTTGTCTCCGTAAATCCCTATATGGCCTCAAACAAGCTTCTTGTCAATGGTATGCCAAATTCACTAATGCACTTGTGACTGCAAAGTTCCAGCAATCCAGGCATGACTATGCTTTATTCACATGGAAACAAGGTACATCGTCAATCTATTTACTCATATGTGGACGATATACTCATTATGGGAAATGATGCATCTTCCATTGATAGATTTAAGAAATACCTGCATTCTACATTTCACATTAGGGATTTGGGACCTCCCAAATACTTCATTGGTATAGAAATTGCACGATCAAATAAAGGTATCTATCTTAGCCAACGCTTGAGGGGGAGTGTTGAAGATACGGTTGCCGATAGTTAGTGGTCTTAATTGATCTCGTGCCGATAGGAAGTGATCTTAAACGATCTTGATTGCAGGGAATATCCTTTTATTTGATTTATTGTATATTCTCCTTCCTTATAGATTTAGATCTCTTGTATTATAAATAGTGATGTAATTATACACATGAACGATATAGAAAGAGAGTTTCAAATTGTCCAAAACCATCTACTACTTTCTATCATCCAAACTTCTGACATTCTCATGCAATTTTCGAAAATCCGTCCCAAAAGTCTAAGCTCGGTTGTTTTCCGTTCCCTAAGTTAGGGTGAGCTACTATGATCCAATACTGAAGCAATTCTAGGATTTCCCGCCATCATTCTAAGGTCATTGGGACATAAAGTTCTAGTTGTTAGAGAGAAGTCAACTAATCATCTAAAAATAAACTATTCTATGAAAATTAAAGTTCGAGATACAAGGGTTCGGTATGCGTGGGAAAGGGTGAGCACCTTCACATCGCACTTTCGGTATCATGTCCTTTCGTAAAGGTCTTTCATGCAATATCACGTGAATTCCTATTTTTATATACATATAGTTTTCTTTTTATGCTTTGAAAACTAAAAAATCTCGTTTGTCCACCCTCAGATGAAACCACCACATCACGGCGTGGACAATGAATTAAGGCCACATCTGTGTCTTTTCAAAATATGCAATATATCAATCAATGGAGGAATCCAATCTACACCAGGCATCGTTCAAAAGACAAACAGCCAACAGTACGTTTCAAAACAAGAAAAGGGGGACGAATCCAATCCAATCAATTAGTAGACCTAGTGTATGAAAAGTCGGTAAGCAAGATGGATCCAATCTTGATCATGACATCATGCAATTTAATCAGCGTGCACCTTTGCAGCAATGTTAAATTTCCATGATGATGAACATTTAACAATTAATATGACGTGTGGATTACAACCAGCATGCAAATTCAATTGCCTTTCTAATTCAACTAGCATAAGAGTTCAGTCAGCGTTCTTACTCAATTAATGTTCTATTCAAGTAACATGTAGATCCAATCAGCGTTCTTCAATCAAACATGACTTTTCAACCCCAAATAATCAGTAGTGAGAGAGAACTATTCAAATTTTGGAGGACATGCCGAGGGCTTGCGTAATTGTTTTTAAAAGTAGCTGGAAGTTTATCACATGCTTATGGTTGAGTTCCACTATAATAATAGTTACTTAACAAAGTATCGGCATAGCGTTATCTAAAAAGTTATACGGATGCAAATGTGGATCTCCTATTTGCTCGGAGGAGGTTGGCAAGAGGAGATTGACTAGGCAAGAGTAGATTAAGATTTCATGTAATGTCATACGAGTTGTTAGAGAGTAACTTTGGACTGCACAGATCGGACCAAAATCTTGTGCAGATAAGAAGCTACGACCTTTAGAGTTTCAGCTTAGAGTTCATGTTTTCCGGAAAATTTCACCAAGGAAAGGAGTAGCTTGGAATCAAAGCAATCAACTCGATGCATTGAGATTGCTTCAACTTGGAGTGAGCATCTATCACCCTCTTTTGGCCTTTTTGTGCATCTTTACTTTGTCAAAGCAAGCCAAATAGCAGATTTCTATATCTTACATGAATCATGTCGAGCTATGATGTGTGTCGGACAGAGCATTAACATCATAGTGATTAGAGTAAAGTTTGCAGGATTCTAATTTTGAGTAGTGATTGAGAAACTAAACTTTAACACAACCTATATTCTAATCTTCTCAATTAAAGCAGATTATACTCATGCTAGTACGAATGTCAGAATCTGATTTTGTCGCTTTACTTCACCCTTGGGCATATACAGAGAATTGCTTGAAAAATTATGCATCCGAAAGTGATCTCGCAAGTGCCGTGTTGCGGATGTTTTGAAAAGTGCACTGCTTTTCTGTTCCTTGTAATGTAATGCAGAATAAAGAAGTGCTTCTGAATTTGATTCCTAACCCAAAGTTAATGCTTATAAAATGGTGGCACTTCTGACGACGATGCTGAGGTAAATTTGAGGCCAATGCTGCTTTGCCTTGCTTTATCCTCGCCATATATTATCCTAAGTTTGACTGCTCTTTGAGACGGCGCCTCGATTATTGCCTCGTTTGGTGCCGACATTTCGGGTATAACCATGAGATTTTCGCTGCTCCTCCGAGACACTCGTGAATTGTGGAAGGAGTGGGAGCTGCGGTTGCTCATTCTCCTCAGCTTGCTAGTCCAGTTGAGCCTTGCGACTCGAGGCGGCCAGAGGAAATCCATCTCCAAGAGGAGCAACCAATTCCTAGTCTGGACAACGTACCAATTGGCCGAGTCTATAGCAACCGTAACACTCGGCGTCCTTTCAAACCGCCTGGCCAACATCAAGGAAATGAAGGGGACATTTGATCCGAAAAGCCAGATCACAGCGTTATGGGCATCGTTCCTTCTCGTCCACTTGGGCGGGCCTGACACGATCACCGCGTTTGCCCTGGAGGACAACGAGCTATGGCTAAGGCAGTTGGCACGGCTTTGCGTCCAGGTAGGGCTAGCGTGTTACATTTACTATATGGCCTTGTCGGGGTCTACACTTTCAATGATAGCAAAGGGTATAATCCTAATGGGGTTCATCAAATATGCTGAGAGGACATTGTGTTTGTACTTGGCGAGCAAAGATCGATTTCAAGATTCGATGCGTTCTCTACCCAATTTCGGTCCCGTATACCCCAGGAAAATGGAGCAGTATCTTCTGAAGAGAGAGGAGGGTTACCAGGTGGAATTCGATGAGGTCATAGAGTTTTCGGCGCCGGAGGGTCTCTCCGTGAGCGGTCAAGCCTACGACCAAGAAAAGACTCTGCTTAAAGCTTATGAGTTGTTCAAGAACTTCAAGCTTCTCTTCGTGGGCCTGATCCTCAACTCTGGCGACCTGGCCACCAGCAAGCGCATTTTCATGGACCGGAACATGAAATCAGAGAATGCTTTTGAGATCGTGGAGATCGAGCTCGGGTTCATGTACGATCTGCTCTACACTAAGGCGCCGTTGCTGAACCGTGCTTGGGGCATCATCCGTTGGGTCATCGGTCTCTCGGTGCCCTGTGCCGTGTTGTTGTTATTCTCCTTACAGGATAAGAAGGATTACCCCAAAGTCGACATTTGTATAACTTTCTTGCTTGTAAGTGCCACTATACTTTTAGATATTTACTCGCTTCTTCTAGTAATTTCATCCGATTGGGTCAACCGCTGGCGGCTTCAGAAACCCGAGAGATCTATGATTTCATCTGCCATCACTTCTCTCCGGTTCTTCCCGAAGAAAAGATGGTCGAATTCCGTAGGCCAGTTCAGCCTCCTGAGATTTTCTATCAGGAAAGGAAACAGGATCGTCCCCAAGTATCCGTGGCTCACCACGTTAGACATGAAGGTGGAAAAGAACTTCTACGTCTGTCACAAAGAGTTCAAGAACAATGTCAAAGAATGGATCTTCTATCACATGAAGGAAACGGTCAGAGATCTGGGATTGACCTCCAGATCGAAGAGCATGTTGGAGAGAATTAAGCTGGGGGCAAGCGATTTCCTGAATAGGGAAAATTACAAGGTGCTGGACTGGAGTGTGGACAAGGAGTTTGACCAGAGCATCCTCATCTGGCACATCGCCACTGAGCTCTGTTACTATGAGGACCGCGGCAAGAAGCATGGGGAAAACTTGGAAGACCTCGTGAGCTCGAAGATGAGTAAGCTGGTTTCTAGGTACATGCTCTATCTTTTAGTATTCCATCCTCCCATGTTGCCAATAGGGACGGGGGGGTTTCAATACGAAGACACTTTGATCGATTGTCAGAAGTTCCTCGAAGACAAGCAAGCCGCGTTATTGAAGAAGGAAGGCAGCATCTCATCGATCATTAAGTTTCCGCAGAAATTATTCAAGAAAGAGTCACATTCTTACACCAGTGATTGCGGCTGCAAGATTGCGCACAAGTCGAGAAAGTCACTAGACCTCTGCAAAGTCTGCCATCTTCTGCTCAAATTGAGAACTCAACTCACCTCGTGGAAGATGCACAGAGACACAAGCATCTCGGTGCTGTATGACGGATGCAATCTTGCGTACAAGTTGACTGATGTTCCGGGGAAATGGGACGTTATCGGCAGCGTCTGGGCGAGAATGCTGATATCTGCGGCTTGCCAAAGCAAAGGCTACGAACACTGCGAGAGCCTGAGCACAGGAGGAGAGCTTCTCAGCCATGTTTGGCTTCTCATGGCGCATTTTGGCATAGCTCTGCCAGAACAAATTCCCGGAGAAAGACGCATCACCAAACTGATCATGGACTAGAAGTTCAGGTGGAATGTGTCTTTTGGTTAATCTAATGTTAGTTGAGTAAGATAAATAAGTTAAGATCATCATCTTGAGATGATGAGGGAGCTTAATTCCATATTTTTGTACTTGGAGTTGCCAGGAAATAATGAAACTATGTATCAGTTGTTCACCAGAGGCGTTACACTGAAGCCCACCAAATTGGGATGGAAAATTCGAGTCCCTCAAAGCGATTAGTAACTTTTGACCTATCCACAGTTAAACACTGCTCCATGTGGTTAGTAACTTTCATATGGTGATTTGGTTAGTAAATCCTTACAGCAATCAATTTTCACCCGATTCGTAAGGTTTTTATTTTAGGAAAGCAAGTATATGTCTATACAAGTGTGAGACTAGTAATTTGTTTAGAGTGATTCATAAGTTTCTATAGTAGTTGGCTTGTTCATGTGGTTAATAACTTTTTAGCGGGCCCAATTTTTGCCTATATATAACTTCTAGTTACGACTCTTCCTCCAATTTCTTAAAATGAAAAAATTTAAGTTTTGGAAAATTATCAAAAATTCATTAAATGTGATTTTATATGACAATATTTGTATACTTTAAAAAGTTTTCTTAGTGTTTCATGATGAATACAGGTCAAAGTATGAGCAGCACAAAATCTATGGAAGATTAAAATGTAACTTTTTAGCAGTTAAAATTTGGGAAAATTACCAAAAAAGTTGTTAAACCTATTGCAATTGAACAATTTCAGTCTAAAACTTTTTCTTTTGTTAATTCAATTCTAAATTTTTGTATATTTATGTCAATTCAATCCATCCAACTAATTTTGACCTATCAACGCTAACATGGACATCGGTTGTCAAGTGAATGCTAACTTGGACAATTTTTTTTTGAAATTTTTTATTTTTGTCAAAAAATTTTATTGATTTTTTGTTCTTTTCTTTTTCTTTTTCTTTTGTTTCTTTCTCTTTTTTCTCCTCCTTCTTTTCTGCCTCAAGCCAATCCCCACCGGCCAATAGTGATGTGACATCCTGAATTTCAAGATTCCATTTTCGATTGAATAAGTTGGGCATTTCATCGACGCGCCTATAGTTCTTGTCTCTGAGTTGGCCATTCACGAGATAACTAGCCTATCAAGTGAAGCCGTTAAGCAATCTAAACGCGATAGACTTGAGAATTCGACCAGGAATCGACTGCTCGACTGTGCTAGTCTGCAATGGTCATTACGGCACAATTAAAAATCGATCAGAGAGCAGAGATAGGTCGATTTGACTGAGATATGTGATCAAAATGTGGGCGATTCCACCAAATTGCAAAATTCTTGTCGATCGGCACCAGACCAATTTTTCTATCGTTTTGGTACCCTGTGCCCGTATTTGAAATCTCGAGATTTTCACGACAACTGAGAGTCACCAATGTGTCGATGATGTACATTGTGGCTCGAAATAAATTGACCATGGGTCAATTGCACAAAAAATTCCTAAAAGCTACACGGTAGGCTAGGTCATGCTAAAATCGTGCCAGATTGAAATTAACCACAAATTTGAACCCGATTTCAAAAATTAAAAGTTTTATCATGTCATGATTTATTTTAGGGACGTCGACTCATCCTCCGAAAATTTTTCTGCAAACCGAGATTTTTGGCAGAAATTCAAAATAGGGCCGTTTTCGACTGGAAAAATCAGAGGACCGTTTTTTTTATCACGTTTTTGGGATGCAAGTTGGTTCTATTTGTGAGGAAAAATGTTAATTTTGTTGAGGACACCTTGGTTGGATTTATGGGGACCGAATTGAATCCAATTGGAGAGGAATTTGGTTCAATTTGGGGGGAATTGTGTCAAATTCGTAGGTCCCTTGGTGCACAACCTTTTGGACCATTTGGCAAGTGTGTTGGGGAAGTTTAGAGTGGATAAGGGCTGCTGGTCAATGGCTGAAGGGTGGGGCATGTTGGATGGGCACAAAGGGGACAAGTGAGCCATTTAGAAGGTTTGATGGCCCCCCTCCCTTGCAGCTAGCTTCTCCCCCTTCGGCAAACCACCTTTCCCCATTGTAGACCATTTTGAAGCTCCAAAGAACTAGAGGAAACTAGCCAAGCTCCCCCCTGCCATTGCAGATCGCCCGTCGAGCTCCCTGCTGTCGCCACTCACTGCTCGCACGCTGTCACACCCCTGTGCACTTGTTCCGCTCCAGCCGCGACTCCAGCCGTGTCCCCGAGCCTCCCTAGTCGCCATAGGGCTCAGCCAAAGCCCCATCGACGTCGTCCAACCGCCGGAACCGCCACCATCGCTCGCCGTTGCCCACTACTGTCTTTGCCTCCCTTCCCAAGCCTTTTTAGCCATTGGTTCTAGCCCTTCTCAACCCAAGCAGAACTGAAGGCTAGCAAGAAATTTTGGGCTTCAAGGCCCATTTTAAGCCTCTTCCAGGCCTTGTTGGGTGCCGCCGCTAGGAGATTTGTCGCCCGTCTCCACAATGCCATCGTCGTGGACTCACTGGATTGCGAAATCGGTGAGTTTACTCACTAAACTCTACTTAGAGAGTTAATGATGCTTAAGGGTTGATTAGTTTAGGCTAAGTATGGTTTAGGTGGTTAGTTAGAACATATTAGCAATTTAATTATTCGTTTTTGCATGTTAGGTGGTTAGATCGGCTTAATTAGAGACTAGATAAGTTGTATTATTTATCTAGATAGGTTCGGAAATTTTCCAGACCCGTTTCAGTGTTTAATTAGGCATTTTCGGCCTAAGTTTCTATTTTTGGCATTTAATTGCATTTAATTAATTATTTTTGGTATTTATTTAATTATTTATTATTTTCCGGAAATTATACTGGGATAGTCGGTGACCGAAATTTCATGTTGATTGCGATGGTATGCTTGGTTTATTTAATTGAGTGTTGATTTGTGCAAATTGCGTGGCAATTATAATTTTGGGTATTTATCCCAAAATTGAGTAATTTCGGTATTTAATTAGAAAATACCAAGCGTCGGTTTACAAAGCCAAAAATGTGTTTATTGACCATAATAAATAGCGGGATTTTTGAAAAGAAAGATATTGCAGTTTTGGCTTAGGCCAACCGTGTGGCACCCCCCGACGGCCCCCAATCTGTTAGGGTCACCACACATACCTTTCACTTGGCCTTGAAAATCTGTTACTCTAATACCAAAGGATTTCAATAAATCCATGAGTTCTGGGGGTCTATATCTTTTTCATTGGTCCCTACGCAGAATTATGGCGGAAGCGTATCCAACGACTCCCTTTCCTATATTCATAAACGATGCACACCAACTAAACATTTTTATAGGTAATAGCAGAGCACTTTCATTTACACAAACTTGATGGACATTTTTAGTCGGTACACCAAAATGCCGTAGTCTTCTATACTCGACTACACTTTCAAAGATGACCGACGTCTTCAGCAACCATTTGCCTAGAGTCCATCCTTCAGTGCCGACATCTAAAAATGAGCACTTTGCTATCCTCCCCATCGTGGCTCTCGATACCACTCAGTTCCTTGTTCTCATCTTCTTATCTAGTCTGAAATGTTAGTCCCCAAAAGGGGTGAGTACAACCACCCAGCAGCGAAAGATCCACTAAATTATATCGTGCGGAACCATCACTATCTAATTTCATGCAAGATAGACAAAACATATGATCAAAGAAATGGGTATGCATCAAATCCATAAAACTCTTTAATGCAATGGCAAGTGTAGTTTCAACAACCAAGATGAATCATGTTCAGTCACACGAGTCCCGATTACAGAACTAAACTGGTATGACACGTCCCATTCCATGCCATACAATTCAATCCTATAACCAGACTACACACACACACTTAGTAGAACCATCAATTTTAATATTCAAAAGAGTTTCACCTCCCGGAGGACCAATGTTTGCGTCCCTCCGGGCATTCGCACCCACCCTGGCATCGGAAAGCCTCCAGCACACACCTCCGGGCATTCGGAGCGTATTACATCACGCCTCCGGGCATCTCGCATCACACCTAGCATCACAAGGAATCACCAAGGTTCGCCATGAAAATGGTTACCCCTCTCTTTCGGAATTACGTACCGACATACCACCAGGCATCCTCGGGAATTACGTACCGATATACCACCGGGCATCCCGAAACTCCCAGGGACCCTCTGGGGCATTGCGGACCCCAGGCATCCAAAGGCATTGACTCATTCGATCCTATGGGCATCCCGTCTCCCGGGGCATCGTCGACTCAACCGTTCGACAGCATCATTAACATCTTAACTTATTTCAACATCGAAAACATTTTCAATGCAATGACATCGGATGTCCCATGAGTTCTCATCAAATCTCAATGTTGAATAATATGCTGAATGCCAACACCATTTTTAAAACAACAACCACATTTGATATCCTTTTGGGTTATTGAAAATCCCCTTGTATAGTATCAAGTAATGTGAAACGAGATTTTCAATGACGCATCAATACAACAACCATAGTCTTTGAAAATAGATCAATCTCATATCAATGAAATCAATTCATAAAATCGAAAGCAAGATACCAAATTCATAAAATCCATTTTCACGTTTAAATTTCAAATGCTTTTCGAAATCCACATAAATAGCCTCAAGTCGCACTTGTATCACGGCTCGAAATAAAACAATTTATCAAAACCATAAGTAATTAGAAATTGGCACTTTGGCAAATCCAAATCTCAATCCCAACTCCAATGGTTTTGGGATGTTTTCTATAAAAAGTTCAGAAATCTTAAAATATAAAACATTTCTTAAAACATTTGGGTACAGTGTCACGATACCCATAAATTTTGATGCAATTCAAGAGATTTTCTAAAAACGATTTGCAAGCAAAGCCTCAAGGTGCTACCACCTCAACATTTGGTGTAAAAATCAAAGGCTTAAATCGAGGTACTCATAAAAACTCCTTAATTATCTAGCCTCAAATCGATTCAGTCATTTTCGAAGTCACTATCCAACATCCAAACTCAAGTATTTCCAATCTAACTGCACTACATCAGACAACAACGGCAGTGCATTACATAGGTTAGTAGACTTTCACTTGCCTTAGGTCCTACGGCATTGACGACGAGCAGACCGTAAGCTACCAGCTATGGTTGAGGCGAGGAGACGCGGTGACGGCAACAACGACGTGCGGTGAGGCGCAAGCCGAGGTCTCTCGGTCACGGACACGGCTCGGCAATAACAAGTGCGAGTGACGTCGGCATCAGCGGTGCGCATGCATGGCGAAGGGAGCGGTCCCTTTCTCCCTCTCTCCGCTCACTCTCTCGCTCACTATTCTCTCGGTCTCTCTCACTCACTCGTCCACTTATTCTTTTTCAGCTTGCGGTGATGGAAGTGATCGACAATTCAATGAGTTCATGGACTTTCACCAAGGGACGCGTGGACGAACGTGTCACCCAAGAAGGCCCTCACCTAATTGACTATTTGAGTCAACATTATTCTTTTCTCGTGGCTGCTCGAGCATGGGACAAGTGGGGATGTCGTGGCCATCATTTGGTTCTTCTTTTGCCAGTGCAAAAGGAGTTGATGCGTGGCTTTCATTTGCTCGAGATGCCCGGCGTCGCTGTCCAGTTGAAGAGAAGCCACCCTTCATGCAGAGCACACGCCACCTTGCTCCCTCATGCAAGGACGTGGCAGCTTGGTCAACTCCCTCTTTAGTTGACCAGCCAAGCGGAAAGAAGGAGACACGATTGTGGGCTCTTCATTCTGGTGTGGATATGGGCTGTGAACGTGGGCCTTCTCCGAGAATTTTTGCCATCAATTCCCACTTCCCATGCACAAACGTGGCTGCAAATTGTTGACTCTCCTAGTCAACTGAAGAAGGGTTCGGTGGCAGTAAAAGGGGAGACGTTTGCTGGGAAAAACATGGGCTACCACTTGCCCCTCCATGCACGAACGTACTCCATTTGGTTGACTACCCAAAGTGAACTAATTGAAGTCCAAAGGTGAGCGTGAATGCATGGCCGTGCATGACTATGCATGGTTGTGTATGGGCACTTTGGTGGTCGCATAGGGAAGGAGTAGGTTAGATGTGGCCGCAAGTTTCGGGAATCGACGTCTCCGTATGCATGTAAAGCTCACTTAGTACGGTAGCAATGCCGAAATGTTAGCCTCATGAGTGACATTACATAGGGAAACTCTCGACGAAACGATAGGTTATGCGATGATCGAATTATCTTAACGTGATAAAGGCGCGACTACGAAGTATATCCTAAGATCATCGCGTAACGTGACGTCTGGGTCAAACAACGAAATTGATAAAAAGGCGACCGAAAGTGGCGTCAACGACGCAGTCCGATGGCACTTCCGTTGATCCGTGACGAGCCGTTACTTATTCAAGGTCTAACGAAAACCTGGATGCCACAATTCTCCCCTCCTTAGAGAATTTCGTCCTCGAAATTGGACGTCTCTTACGTCTCATTGAAAAGGTGAGGGTACCTTTGCCTCATTTCCTTTTCACTTTCCTACGTAATCTCTTCCATGTTGTGGCATCGCCCTAAGGTCTTAATTAGCGGAATTTTCTTCATTTGGAGAACTTGCTCCTTCCGAACCAGTATCTAGGTAAGCTCTTCCATGTACTTCACTTGCTCATCCACTTTGATGGCTTCATGATCGAGTATGTGTCCAAGGTTGGGTTGATACTTCCTCAGTATCGGCATATGTAAAACGTCAAGTAGATTTGTCAATTTAGGAGGCAATGTCAGTCAACAAGCCACATCCCCTTTACCTTTTCTAGAATCTCGAAAAAGGTTCGACAAATCTAAGGTTTAATTTACCCTTTGTCCTGAATCGTGATATTCCTTTCATCGGGGATACCTTAAGAAATACGTGGTCTCTCACGTTAAATTCCAAGGGTCTCCTACACTTATCTGCCTAGCTTTTCTTTTACCCATTTCATTCCAACAAACAGGAGCCCTACATTTCCTCTCATACAATGCTTCATAGGGAGCCATGCCTATACTTTTCTGAAAACTATTGTTATAGGCGAATCCTACCAAGTGTAATTTTTCATCCCAACTCCCTTTAAAGTCAATGACACAAGCTCTTAACATGTCCTCTAATGTCTAGATCACTCTTTCTATTTGTCCCTCCGTCTGTGGATGAAAAGCAATACTAAATGGGAGCTTGGTCCCTAAGGCGGTTTGAAGACTTCGCCAAAGGTTTTGAAGTAAAATCTTGGATCTCAATCAGATGTGATAGTTACAAGAACACCATGTAAGCGTACTACTTGCCTTACGTATATCTCAGCGTATTTATCCAACGAATAGTCCACATGAACTACTAGGAAATGGGCAGACTTAGTCAAGTGATCCACTATTACCTAAATAGAGTCATGAACACTTGATGTCCTTGGTAATCCTTGCACGAAATCCATCGTCACATGATCCCATTTCCATTTTGGTATATCCAATGGTCTCAACAGTCCCATGGGTTTACGTTGTTCCGCCTTCACTCCATTCCATTAGTGGTACTAGTGAAGAGTTCTATAATTATATTTATTCATTTATTTATTTTTTTAACTGTCAAGATCGAATTGTAATAACTTGATCATTTGTATAGTTTCAAGCTCTATCCTAAGTGTAGCCAACAATCAAATTCAAATTTGAAGAATTTCACCTCTCGGCTCAATCGAATACACCATTTAGCCGAATTATTCCTATACCTTTGTCACCACCAATTCAAGCCTAGAACCATCAAAATCGACACCACTAATAACTCATTTGGTTCAGTCCAACAGAGACATTCACTACGCCTTCACTGCAATATGAATTCAAGCCTAAAATACAGCACCATTCATTCGATTCAAGTATCGATAGTTCACCAGGACTTATTCAATTCAAAGATTGGCAATCCACCAAGATAAGAACTTGTCTAGTTTCCATCAAGTATATCTTAGGTCTCACCCTAAAGGATCATTGTTTGGACTAATCACTCATCAAATCCACAACTTGAACTTTCACCATTTCACCTTGGAAAGAGTATAACCACAATTGATCATATCCACTAATTCCATAAAATCTTTTTCAAACTGAGATCATCACCAAAAATTAAAGGTTGACCACCATCAATTAAACCTATTGTTCCGACATATAAACCACAAGTAATTTCATGTCTCATATAACCACTCAAACTCATGACTTCCAAGATCAATCTATACATACTAAAAGCTTCCATGTAATATATCAAGACTTCCAAGGAGATCCTTTAATAGGAAGTCACTACTTAGCTCAAATGATCACAATTTAATCCTCAAATTCATAACTCGCTCTCCATAATTCACTTCTTAAGCTTTATTTGCAGCACTACGCTTAGATGCTATGCATGTTTTTCGAGTCCTTTAGAATATATCAGGATATCATCAATGAAGACAATCACAATTTGGTCCAAATAGGGCTTAAATATCTCATTCATCAGATCCATGAATGCAGCTGGGGCATTCGTCAGTTCAAATGGCATAACTAGGAACTCGTAGTGTCCATAGCGAGTCCTAAATGCGGTCTTAGGCATGTCTTCATTCTCAATCCTTAATTGATGGTATCCTGACCTCAAGTCAATCTTAGAAAAGACCGAACTTCCTTGCAGTTGGTCAAATATGTCATCAATTCTAGGCAATGGGTACTTATTCTTAATGATCACCTGGTTCAATTGCTTGTAGTCAATGCACAAACGCATCGACCCATACTTCTTTTTCACAAACAAGAGTTCTACAAGCTTAACCATGCTTCCGTTGCGCCACTCTGATAAAATTATCCCAAAAAAAACTGCCCTCCCAGTTCAGTTCCTAGTTCGGTTCATTCCTACCCCCTTTTGCCATCCTAGAAGCCTGCCAGGAGCCGCTCCTTGCTCAGGTGCTCTGGCCTTGGCGTCCACTCCCCGCCCTCATCAGACTGGGTCGTTACAGGTACACCAGCTTTCGCCCGGTTCGACCTTGAACTACACTTCTACTGAAGGGTCTCGTTTCGATAGGGACTAACTCACAGAGATATTATCCGTTTTGGCCTATCCCATACTAAGCCTCACGGTTTTATCCTTGGCGCACGAATAAGCACTATCCCGGGAGATCATCCATCCTAGTCCGTTGCTTACGGAGCTAGTCCATTTCTATGATGACATCAAGGTCATACATAACCATCACTACCAAGTCCATTTCCAGATCTTGTCCCCCTATAGTTATCTTGCACGTCCCACATACTAACATAGACAACACCATGTCCTTCAGCCGTGTAGAAATACAAATAGGCATATCTAAAGATTGGGTTCCTATTTTTCACAATCGTCTATACCTCTCAGACACAAATGAATGTGTGTCACTCATGTCAAATAACGCATATACCTCTTATCATTTATAGAGATCGTACCTGGGCTAACGTTTTTAGAACATTTTGCTTCCTCTTGGGTGATTGCGTACACCCTTCCTTGTACCGATGGTCTCTGGGATTTCTCTTGTGGAGTTGGTCTGCCTACACGTTGTTGCGTTTGTCACACCGAGCTGATATTCGGTTGCGATCCTTCTTGCAATTTATCACATATTTACCTCAGGGGCAATTAGTGACTCAGTGTCACTAATTAGCTAAGAAAGAAAAGTAACGTTCACATGTTACTGAGATCACATAAGTAACATAAAATGTTACTCGCATACACAAGTAACTTACAATTGTTACCAATATTTTACGAGTGAACTCAATCACTCGTTGTTCATAGTTAGTCGATTGCCCTTGGTTAATGTCCTATAGTGTGCATCATTATATCCTCATTTCCAACTGAGGCACCTTATCACTCCACATAAACCATGGCTCTAATACCATCCGCTGTGGCACACCCTGACGGCCCCCAATCCGTTAGGGTCATCACACATACCTTTCACTTGGCCCTGAAAATCTGTTACTATGATTCCAAAGGATTTCAATAAAGCCATGAGTTCTGGGGGTCTATATCTTTTTCATTGGTCCCTGCGAAGAATTATGGCGGAAGCGTATCCAACGACTCCCTTTCCTATATTCAGAAACGATGCATACCAACTAAACATTTTTACAGGTAATAGCCAAGCACTTTAATTTACACAAACTTGATGGACATTTTTAGTCGATACACCAAAATGCCGTAGTCCTCTATACTCGACTACACTTTCAAAGATGACCGACGTCTTCAGCAACCATTTGCCTAGAGTCCATCCTTCAATGTCGGCATCCAAAAATGAGCACTCTGCTATCCTCCCCATCGTGGCACTCGACACCACTTGGTTCCTTGTTCTCATCTTCTTGTCTAGTCTGAAATGTTAGTCCTCAAAAGGGGTGAGTACAACCACCCAGCAGTGAAAGATCCACTAAATTATATCGTGCGGAACCATCACTATCTAATTTCATGCAAGATAGACAAAACATATGATCAAAGAAATGGGTATGCATCAAATCCATAAAACTCTTTAATGCAATGGCAAGTGCAGTTTCAACAACCAAGATGAATCATGTTCAGTCACACGAGTCCCGATTACAGAACTAAACTGTTATGACACGTCACATTCCATGCCATACAATTAAATCCTATAACCAGACCACACACACACTTAGTAGAACCATCAATTTTAATATTCAAAAGAGTTTCACCTCCCGAAGGACCAATGTTTGCGTCCCTCCGGGCATTCGCACCCACCCTGGCATCGCGAAAGCCTCCGGCACACACCTCCGGGCATCCGGAGCGTATTACATCACGCCTCCGGGCATCTTGCATCACACCTAGCATCGCGAGGAATCGCCAAGGCTCGCCATGAAAATGGTTACCCTTGCCTTCCGGAATTACGTACCGACATACCACCGGGCATCCCTCGGAATTACGTACCAATATACCATCAAGCATCCCGAAACTCCCGGGGACCTTCTGGGGCACTGCGTGTGGCATCCCAAATATTTGAGATAAGCCCTAGAATGTCCTAAAGCTCGTAATTAGGTAATGAAATTACCTATGGTTTATGCTTTAGTTTTAACCGTTAAAACTAAGTACTATACGCCTATGTTCTTGAATTTTCTTAAGATTTGTACTATAAGTTATTTTTTTATAACACAATTTATTCTTGGCTTTGTTTCTCTTAGACTTGTCTTCCTATAAATTAAATGTTGCAAGATTTTTGGCCATATAAAAAAATTAAAAATTTGAAATCTATAAGGAAAGAATCAAGGGATTTATTAAGGCAAGTTAGGGACCATTTGGACTTGGGCCTTAGGCCCAATAGCTTGGACTTTAGGCCCATGGATAGAGGGCCTAAAGTGGGCCATTTTGGCCAGGCCCATGAGGCCCATTGGGCCGTACGGACAAGCATGGTGGGGAGGGAAAATTCGAAATGCATGTCCCCCCCCCCATGTGTCCTAGTGTATTGGCCACTTGGCATTCATGCTTAGAGGTCAAATAAGCAATCATTAGGGGGAAGAAAAGAGAGAAAAGGCAACCGGATTATGGAGGAGAGAGGAGAAAGTGTGTCGCATGGTGTGAGAGAGAGAGAGAGGAGGAAATCCGAGAGAAAGAAAGGAGGAGAAGAGAAGGAAGAAAGGAAGAAAAAGAGGAAGGAGAAGGAGGTTCGTGCGTGCAGTCCGTGTGCCGTCCATAGCTCGATCTCTTGAGGCAAGTTAGGATCCTTGGGTGCTCTTGCATGTGTGTTTTGAGGCGTTTAGAGTCCAAGAAATCGAAGCTAGGATGTCTTGTTCTTGAGTGATGTTGCTGTTTTCGCATGAACCGCTTGAGTCAGAATCTTGTGAGAGCTTGCATGCATGTTTTGAGTTCGATTTTGACTTTGTTTTCTTCATGAAAGTTATATCCAACATCTTAAACTACAACATACTAAAATTTCGTGCAAAAATATGAAGATTTAAGGGGTCAAACCCTCATCCTACGGAGACACTAGATCTGGAACCACTTTGCTGGCCTTGTGGTAGATTTGTGGTTGCATGTTGATTTTTATCAAGAATCTCTCTTCGACCCCTTCATGAAACTTGTAGACCACATCTTAAAGAACAACATACTCAAATTTGAAGTTAAATGAACAAGTATAGCCTAGGAAATCGACCTACTCTTGAAGATGGTAAATCTGGAGACGCGGTACTGGGCACCCGAGACTTCATGGACCCATATGGAAGCTATTCTTTGGAAATTTGACTTATATCCCTTCATGAAACTTGTAGAGAACATCTTAAAGAACAACATAATCAAATTTGAAGTTAAATGAACAAGTATAGCCTAGGAAATCGACCTACTCTTGAAGATGGTAAATCTGGAGACGCGGTACTGGGCACCCGAGACTTCATGGACCCATATGGAAGCTATTCTTTGGAAAGTTGACTTAGATCCCTCCATGAAAGTTGTAGGAGACCTCTTGAAGTAAAACATATCCAAATTTCAGAGAAAATGAAGAAGGATAGGTAGGTAAAAACTCGATATTTCGGACATAGGTACACTGGACGTTTCGGTATGAGGACCAGAAGCTTCGAACGACTATAGGAAACTATCTAAAACGAATCTGGCCTAGAATCCTTTATGAAAAATCTAATTTAGTGTCTTAACTATAACCTGGTAAAATTTCATAATTTTCGGAAGTCGTTTGGGCATTTTAATTGAATTACTTCAAAACTTGCACATTCTGTCTTTATCCGAAATTTCATGTGGTGATTGGGTGAATGATATTTTTGTGTGGAACTTTATTGGCCGTTTGTTTTTCATGAAATCACTATCGTATTGCCTTGATTATCATAGCTTTAAATTTCATGATTTTTGAGTGTCATTTGCCTATTTAATGGACTGTGATGTTATAACCGTGCAAACCGTGTGTTTCGGATATGAGAACTTAGATATGCATGACCTATAACTTTCTGTGCAATTTACTTTTGGAGAAATTTCCTTCATATGATATCTTTGTCTATGTCTTGACTACAACATAGTTAAATTTCATGATTTTTGAAGGTCGTTTGCCTATTAAATTAACTATGATACGAAAACTGTGCATGCTGTACGATTCCGAAATTTATGATATTGAGTTGTATGGTCACTTCTATGCTGTGATGTGTGGTCCATATGAAATGTCATGCAAACTATGAGGCTTTGGATTTGTTTTCATGTAATGGCGTAATGACTTTCATGCATTTCATATGTGATTCAAGAAAAGGAAAAAATTTACATGATTTCAAAAGGGTTTTATTAAATAAAAAAGGGGAATTTCTTTAATGCATACTACATGATTTCAAAAGCACACTTTGAATCAATTGCATTAGAGATTTCAAGAGTGGAATTGGAAAAGAAAGGTATGAGGATATGAATGACCGTCGGAGGTGTGAGCCGACGATGCCCCGGGAGTGTCGGGATGCCCGGAGGTGTGAGCTGGATGCCCGGAGGTGTGTGCCGGATGCCCGGAGGTGTGTGCCGGATGCCCGGAGGTGTGTGCCGGAGGTTCCTCGCGATGCCAGGTTGGGTGCGAGCGATAATTTTGGGATGCAAACATTGGTCCCTAAAGAAAATTAATGAGATCCTTGTGAAAGCTAAAGAATTGAAAGTGAATCATGTGCATGGATATATGCATGTGACATATTGCATGTAAATAGATGCAAGTATGCGAGGTGTGATGACATGTGTATGATATCAAGGTAAGTCATGTATGCATACATAAATGACATGCTATGGATCTCATGGTGGTGTATGCTTGATAGCATGGATGATGAGTGTACGATGTGAGTGCACTTATGGCATGATGACATGTGATGTGATAATGATAAATGCATGAATGCATGATGAGGATGATGACTATATGATGGTGCATGTATGTGAGTGCACTTATGGCATGATGACATGTGATGTGATAATGATAAATGCATGAATGCATGATGGGGATAACGACTGTATGATGGTGCATGTATATGAGATATGATGACATGTGTATGATGTCAAGGTAAAGTATGTATGTACATTTAAATGACATGCCATGCTTTGATTGTATTGTATGATGCTTGAGTGGTCATTGGTCCTTTACTTGTTGAGTGGTTGTACTCACCCCTTCGGGACCAACATTTCATTAGAGAAAAGATGCCTCTCCCTCCCGTTTCACGGGGCACGTTTTATGGCATTCCATCCGACGTGGAGGTGGAATGTATGGAGCACATCTGCGTTACTATCCCCGGACTGGTGTTCCCGAGGGTCCGAGTGCTGGTTATGTACGACGTGGGCCTGGCTGGGGTCCCGTCATCCAGGAGTTTCTGTCCGTCCACGTTCGGCGTGACGGGCAAATGCTGGGATGCCGCCACCGCCACCACCCGATGCACCTGGCTGGGTGTGACGGCCCGTGAGCGAGAGAGAGAGGGACGACACTTTTTGGGAGTTAGAGCCGACACTTAGATGGAAGGTCTTTCATGTTTTATTATAGGGGGTCGACGATCTCACTAGAGATATAACCGAGTTTAGTGAAAAGTCTCGGTTTTCCCTTTTTGGCTATACCGACCCAAGGATGTCCATCTTAAAATGTAAATAAAAGTGGTTCGGCCTTGTGTTTTCTTTCATTGTATAGTGGGTGTGCATTGTGCTATCGCTAAGGAAGTGGAGAGAGGGTGAGACTCGCCTCTAATTTCCGCTGTGAGCTGCGCTAATCCCTAAGTCATTTCAAAAAAAAAAAAAAAAAATTTACGCCTAAACCTCGGCCTAAATTACAACCCCGTTTGTACTAACATCAAATAAGTTGTTTTTGCTTTAGATTTAAACGCTTAGTATCTGTGGCGACCCTATCGGGTTTAGGGGTGCCACACTGCGGACCCCAGACATCCAAAGGCATTGACTCATTCGATCCTATGGGCATCCCGTCTCCCGGGGCATCGTCGACTCAACCGTTCAACGGCATCATTAACATCTTAACTTATTTCAACATTGAAAACATTTTCAATGCAATGACATCGGATGTCCCATGAGTTCTCATCAAATCTCAATGTTGAATAATATGCTGAATGCCAACACCATTTTTAAAACAACAACCACATTTGATATCCTTTTGGGTTATTGAAAATCCCCTTGTATAGTATCAAGTAATGTGAAACGAGATTTTCAATGACGCATCAATACAACAACCATAGTCTTTGAAAATAGATCAATCTCATATCAATGAAATCAATTCATAAAATCGAAAGCAAGATACCAAATCCATAAAATCCATTTTCACGTTTAAATTTCAAATGCTTTTCGAAATCCACATAAATAGCCTCAAGTCGCACTTGTATCACGGCTCGAAATAAAACAATTTATCAAAACCATAAGTAATTAGAAATCGGCACTTTGGCAAATCCAAATCTCAATCCCAACTCCAATGGTTTTGGGATGTTTTCTATAAAAAGTTCAGAAATCTTTAAAATATAAAATATTTCTTAAAACATTTGGGTACAGTGTCACGATACCCATAAATTTTGATGCAATTCAAGAGATTTTCTAAAAACAATTTGCGAGCAAAGCCTCAAGGTGCTACCACCTCAACATTTGGTGTAAAAATCAAAGGCTTAAATCGAGGTACTCACAAAAACTCCTCAATTATCTAGCCTCAAATCGATTCAGTCATTTTCGAAGTCACTATCCAACATCCAAACTCAAGTATTTCCAATCTAACTGCACTACATCAGACAACAACGGCAGTGCATTACATAGGTTAGTAGACTTTCACTTGCCTTAGGTTGAGGCGAGGAGACGCGGTGACGGTAACAATGACGTGCGGTGAGGCGCAAGCCGAGGTCTCTCAGTCACTGATACGGCTCGGCAATAGCAAGTGCGAGCGACGTCGGCATCGGCGGTGCGCATACACGGCAAAGGGAGCGGTCCCTTTCTCCCTCTCTCCGCTCAGTCTCTCGCTCACTATTCTCTCGGTCTCTCTCACTCACTCGTCCACTTATTCTTTTTCAGCTTGCGGTGATGGAAGTGATCGACAATTCAATGGGTTCATGGACTTTCACCAAGGGACGCGTGGACGAACGTGTCACCCAAGAAGACCCTCACCTAATTGACTATTTGAGTCAACATTGTTCTCTTCTCGTGGCTTCTCGAGCAAGGGACAAGTGGGGGTGTCGTGGCCATCATTTGGTTCTTCTATTGCCACCGCAAAAGGAGTTGATGCGTGGCTTTCATTTACTCGAGATCCCTGGCGTCGCTGTCCAGCTGAAGAGAAGCCACCCTTCATGCAGAGCACACGCCACCTTGCTCCCTCATTCAAGGACGTGGCAGCTTGGTCAACTCCCTCTTTAGTTGACCAGCCAAGCGGAAAGAAGGAGACACGATTGTGGGCTCTTCATTCTGGTGTGGATATGGACTATGAACGTGGGCCTTCACCGAGAATTTTTGCCATCAATTCCCACTTCCCATACACAAACGTGGCTGGAAATTGTTGACTCTGCTAGTCAACTGAAGAAGGGTTCGGTGGCAGTAAAAGGGGAGACGTTTGCTGGGAAAAACATGGGCTGCCACTTGCCCCTCCATGCACGAACGTACCCCATTTGGTTGACTACCCAAAGTGAACTAATTGAAGTCCAAAGGTGAGTGTGAATGCATAGCCGTGCATGACTATGCATGGTCGTGTATGGGCACTCTGGTGATCGCATAGGGAAGGAGTAGGTTAGATGTGGCCGCAAGTTTCAGGAATCGACGTTTCCGTATGCATGTAAAGCTCACTTAGTACGGTAGCAATGCCGAAATGTTAGCCTCACGAGTGACGTTACATAGGGAAACTCTCGACGAAACGATAGGTTATGCGATGATCGAATTATCTTAATGTGATAAAGGCGCGACTACGAAGTATATCCTAAGATCATCGCGTACCGTGACGTCTGGGTTAGACAACTAAATTGATAAAAAGGCGATCGAAAGTGGCGTCAAAGATGCAGTCCGACGGCACTTCTGTTGATCCGTGACGAGCCATTACTTATTCGAGGTCTGACAAAAACTCGAATGCCACGGACCGTGTACCCACATACAATTATTTTTATCAGGTACTTTTAACACAATGAATTGTCAGCTTGTGAGAGCCTTATTGCACGTCAGCTTGTGAGAGCATTTATCATCATCTTGTGAGAGCCCCTTTGCACGTCAACTTGTGAGAGCAATATACATTATATCAGCTTGTGAGAGCCCCTTTGCACATCAGCTTGTGAGAGCAGTATACTATATCAGCCTGTGCGCTTGATATGTCAACTTGTGAGAGCAGTATTAAAAGGGCTAGTAATAACACCTAGAGGGGGGTGAATGGGTGTGAACAAAAATTCTCACAAGATTTATAAGTAATAATTGCTTTTTAGAAAAGAACGGATTAAAGACGAATTCATATTTTAGTAGATAGATAAAACTTCAAACAAAACAAAGGAGTTTAAACTTAAACAGTTAAATAGAGCTACGAGTAAAAATAAAGGAGTTGAGAGAAGAGAATAAGAACATAAGGTTTCTAGTAGTTCGGCTTAGATCAAACTTACGTCCTCTCTCCCGCGTTGACAGCCCACTAGCTGGATTCCACTAAGAATCAAAGGAGATTTTACAACTTGATGATCTCGACTTCACTGTGAAGAGTCTCTATTGGTCTCTCACAAGGTCTCACTATAAGTTTCTCTCTTCTATATACAACTTTGAGCTCAGTGAATGAAATAGTAAGGAACTAGGAAGCTTTAGACTTTGAAATTTTTCTTTCACACACACTTTGGAACAACTAGAGAGTCAACCTTAAATACTCCTTCATGCCTTCACGACTGTTGGCACTTTCCAAAGGAATTCTTCCAATCTACCTGTTGGACAGAATCAATCAAGGGGATCTCAAGTTGATTGATTGATTGAGATGAAAACCCATCAATCATGTTCGCCCATACAATCAAGATCTTGGTTTCCATAAGTAAAACTTTCCAAGTTTGCTTGCATTCCAAAAGATTTGATTATCGGAATTAATTCCATTAAGGATAATGTGGCACCCCCTCGGCACGGCCCTCAATCCGTTAGGGTCGCCACAGGTGCCTATCCCTTATCCTATCATATAACAGTCTATATGCCTTTTTAATTTAAAAAGGAACCATAGTTCATAGGGGTTGCTCAATTATATATATATATTGAAAAGGTTTTAGCGCAGCTCATTAACGAGAGCATAAATGAGTCTCACCATCCCTTACTCCAAAACGATAATGCAATGCACACCGACTACGCACCAAGGGAAAAGATAAAGCTGAGTCACTTTTATTTACATTTTTACGATGGACATCTCGGGTCGATACAGCAAAAAGGCCAAGATTTTAACTATACTTGGCTATGACTCAAAAGAGATCTCCACCCTACATCTGACATGTATACCCATCCATCAACAAGCGTCGGCTCTCCCAAAAAGTATCAGTTCCCACTAGTCATACATGCCATCACACCCAACCCGGTGCATCGGGTGGCGGCGGCAGCAACATCCCTAGCATCACCCCATCATAACAGACGTGGATAGACAGAAACTCTTGGACAATCGAGCCCCCAACCAGGCCCACATCATACATGACCAGCACGCGGACTCGAACGAACACCAGACTAGAAACACTAACACAGATGTGCTCCGCACACTCAACCTCGACGTCAGACGGTAAGCCATAGAAGGTACCACGCGCGACCAGTGGTAAAGGCATCTTTTAATCTGAAATGTTAATCCCCAAAGGGGTGAGTACAACCACTCAGCAGTAAAGATTCATCAAACTACACAATGCAGCAAGCAGAATAGTAGAATGTCACGAGCAAGGTGCATATCATCCATGCTATCAGGCTTACATTTCCATGCAGTCATACATATGTCACCATGCAATCATGCATATATCACCATGCAATCATGCATATACCACCATGCCATCATGCATATACCCATGCACATGATTCAATTTCTTTCAATTTCAATAGGATCTCATTTCATCTATCTTTCTAGGGATCAATGTTTGCATCCCTCAATTTATCGCTCGCACCTAACCTGGCATCGCGAGGAACCTCCGGCACACACCTCCGGGCATCTCAAAACTCCCGAGGACATCCGGCACACACCTCCGAGCATCCGGCTCACACCACTGGGCATCCCGACACTCCCAGGGACATCATCGACTTGAAGGTCTGACGGTACTGTCACTTTCACAATTTATAATCACAGGTGTGCTTCACTTTTAACATGGCATTTGATGCAATAATGTCAAAGGTTTAGATCAACTCTTAATGTTATATGACATGCCAAATTTCACCACATGTGCAGCAAAAGCAAGCACTCAAGACAATACATCACGTAGAGAAATTCATTTATTTTTTAAAATGCATCAATTTTCGGATAAAAACAGAATGTACTCCTTTAGTTAAAACTCTAGAAAAATTAGTAAACGGTATTAATAAATTCTGAAAATTTGACAAATTATAGACGAGACCTAAAGGCAGATATCTCATGCAGAACACCACACCAAAAGGATCTCACACAATTCGGTACGGTCCATGCATCTCAGCTTTCAAAATTTCAATATTTCAGTTTGCACAGTTTCAGAAATAATTTCGATTAAATACCAAAATGAACTCCAAAAATTCTGAAATTTTTATATGTTGTAGAAAAGACCTAAAGGTAAATATATTGTGAATAAATCGAAACCCAATTCGTTCTACATTAATAGATATAGATGATTAATTCCTCCTGTTCTCGGCATCGTTTTTCCAGATTAACTTCTTTTAAAGAAAATACGTTTCACCGAGCTACACATGTCCGTTCCTTCTAAATTTTCAGTATGTTATTCCCCAGAATGTTATCTACAACTTTCATTAAGGACACAAGATCAAATTTCAACTGGATGATTTTATAAAAATCACATCATCATACTAGGTCGAGATGGAATTTTCCCAGATCCAGTTTCTTCAAAGGACAACGATTGCACCGACCTATACTTGTTCATTTCCTCTAAATTTTTGATATGTTATACCTCAAGAAGTCCTCTACAACGTTCATTCAGGAGTAGAAATGAGATTTCAACAAAAAAGCTACTTTACAGCCCACGAAATCACTAAAGGTCAGTACAACAAATTCCAGATCTAATTTCTCCAAAGGAAAATCATTTCACCAAGCAATGCTTGTCCGTTTTATCTCAATTTTTAGTATGTTACTCCTCACGATGTCCTCTACAACTTTCATCAAGGGATCGAAGTGAGATTCCAACGAAAAAGTCACATGCAGTTCATGAACTCATGGAGGGTCGGACTAATTTTCCAGAAAACAGCATGCAAGGTGAAGACACTACTCCCCAATACTTTGAAATTCCCTTACCTCCACCACATCCAACGTTTTCCATCCAACATACACACATCACAGCTAACAATGGGTAGATAAATGGACTCTACTTGCCTCAAATTACAGCAACAAACGGTGGGGGGTGAGGCGGCTTGACGACGGCGGCTAGGCAAACGCACGGTCTCCTCCTCCTTCTCTCTCGCACGACCCTCTCCCTTTCTCCCTTTCTCTCTTCCTCTCTTTCTCTCTTCCTCTCTCTCTCGTGCGACCCTCTCCCCCCTGCTCAATCCGCCCCTTCTTCTTTTCTTCCCCCTCATGATTAGCATGTAATCATTAGTTTACATGCAAGATGACACTTGGTAAATGCCATGCAAAGGAGATGGGCCTCTCATGGGCCACTCCTCCCCCCATTCTGGTCCCTCTAGGTCGACGGCCCATAGGGCTCCTTGGGCTGGCTTTGGGCCGCCCTTGGTCGACCCAACAATGGGGAGTGGTGGGCTGGTTTGGGCCTTAAGAAATGAGCCCACCCTCCTTTTAAAAAATCTACCCTAAATCCCCATTTACAACAAATACTTAATTGTAATATATAAGGCCATAAAACTTGCAACATAAATTAATAAAATTCAACCTATAACACACATGGCCAAGAATAAATTTTCCTATCAAATAATTATCCACTGAAGAGCTCGACCTTAATCTAATGCAAATCATGGGTCAAAAGGCTACAAAATACATTAATGGTGCTTCCATCACCTATCCATGGCTCATAGCACATCTAGAGATTATCATGAAATTCTAGGATGCCATAGATAATCAATCATATAGGTGCTTTATCCAGCCATCTTTCATCCACAAGCCATATGAATCAAATCCTTGAAGAAATAAAGATAATCTCGCATTTGGATAAGTCTTCATTCTTTAGTCTAGAAACTGTCAGTATGGGCAAACTTTGAACCTAAAGTCTGGCGGTCTTCAGACTAGACTTTGGAAAGTTTTTGTCAACTTCAAAACAGTAAAGGAGGTTTCTCCAACAATCTCCCCCTTTTTTATGGTGACAAAACTTTCCTACAGATTTAAGAACTTTTGACCTCCAAAACATCTCTTAAGCAATACATGATATCTTATAAAAATAAGTTATTTATGATCTGGATAGTATCAATTCTGCAACCATAGAGAACAGGTTAATCTTGAAAAGATAAAAAAATATCCAACCATAATCAGTATTACCAAAGTAAGTTGTTGCACGCGTCAACGTCAAAAAGTTCAACAAACAACCAAACAACGAAGGTTCAATAGTCAATCAAAAGTTCAACCAATAAGAGTCAAAAACCATCTTGTTGAATACTCTGTATGCTTTGCTTATGATTGAGTAGCCAAGGAAAATTCCTTCATCTGATTTTTCTTCAAACTTTCCAGTTCGATCATTAGCATTTTTCAAAACATAACACTTGCAGCCAAACACATGAAAGTAAGAAACATTTGGTTTTTTCCCTTTATACACTTCATAAGGAGTTTTCTCTAAAATAGGCCTCAAGAACACTCTGTTGATGATGTAGCAAGCTGTAGAAACTGCTTCAGCCCAAAGTCAAGATGGAATTTTACTCTCAATTAAGAGGGTTCTTGCCATCTCCTGCAATGATCTATTCTTTCTTTCCACAACCCCATTTTGTTTTAGAGTGTATGGAGAAGAGAAAACATGCTGGAAACCAGATTCACCACAGAACTTCGCAAAGTCTTGATTTTCGAACTCACCTCCATGGTATGTTCGTATGCTTGAAATAGCATATCCTTTTTCATTTTGAACCTTCTTAGCAAACTTTGAGAAGTGAGAGAAGGCTTCAAACTTATTTGCCAGAAAGTAAACCCAAGTAAAATGAGAGTAATCATCCACGATTACTAGGCAGAATCTCTTTCCACAAATGCTTTGAGTTCTATTTGGTCCAAAGAGATCTATATACAGAAGCTGCAAAGCTCGATTAGTAGAAACTTGATTTACAGGTTTAAAGGAACTTCTAACCTGTTTTCCCAAAACACATCGAGTGCATAATTCAAGTGTTTGATAAGCTAGGTTGGGGAGACCTTGAGCAAGCTTCTTGGATGAAATCTTGGCAATCTGCTTCATGTTAACATGACCAAGCTTTCGATGCCAAAGATTTGCTTCATCTTGAATGGATTTAGACACTAAGAAATTTCTGGTTTTATATCCAGAAGATAAATGTTCCCATGTCTTTGCCCAGTGAAAGATTGAGAGAAATCTTTACTTGTTCCCGAACAGATGCCTTCTTGGAAATTAATTTTGAATCCAATATCATAAAGCTGACTTATGCTAAGTAGATTGTAATTTAGTCCTTCCACCAAGGAGACATTGTTGATAGTTAGGCTTCCAATCTTCATGGTTCCACATCCAACAATTCTTCCTTTGCTGTTCCCACCAAAAGAGACTTTTCCATCATTTATTTGAATAAGCTTTATGAAACAACTCGAATCTCCAATCATGTGTCTCGAACAGCCACTATCCAAATACCATTTGATTTTCTTTTTGATAGTGACTTGTGATCAAAAAGAAGAACTCAAGCTTTCTTTGGTACCCATATTTTCTTGGGTCCAGGAGAGTTAGTATTAAAAACAGTCTTTGCCCAATCTCTCTTAACAGGTCTCCAAACCTTGAGACATTCATTCTCGAAATGTTCTAAGCTATTACACTTTGAACATTTGAGAGCACTTCGGCTAACAGGTTTTACAAAAACCTTTTGAAAATAACTTTTGTAAGATGCCCTTGTAGGTCTCTGTTTAATTCTTTCTTTAACTTTGGGAAAATCAATTAAAGGAATGGTTTATGAAGTCATTCCCAAACCAGTTTTGTTAAAATAAGGTCTTTGTACAGAAAAAATTTTCTCCAACTTCTCAGATCCTTTTGAAAATCTTTTTGTGATATTTGAAATATCTTCTTTCAAAAAAGCATTTTCTTTCGAAAGAGAATCTGAATTTTCTTTCAAATCAACAAAACTTTTATCCAAATTTTCAAACTTTTCTTTCTAAGAAATTTCCAGTTGCCTTAGTTTAGAATTCTCCTTCTTTAGCTTGGAAATCCTTTTAAGAGATGTTTTGAGGCTGAGACAGAGTTCATCTATATATTTCGAGACTTTAACAGGAATTTTTAAATTGCTAACCTCAACTTCTTTGTCTGAGTCTGAATCTGAATCAGTTTCAAAGTCTGACTCCAAATTAGCCATTAAACAAATATTGGCATATTCTTCATCACTTTCCTCACATTCAGTGTCACTCTATGTTTCAGCTTTGAGAGCCTTCTTATACTTCTCAATTCTTTCTTTCTTTTTCTTCAACAAATGATAGTTAGGTCTAATATGCCCATTTTTCTTGCATTCGAAGCATACTACATCTTTGATGATCTCATTGTCCTCAGTTGATCTCTTCTAGAAATTTTGCGTGCTCTACTTTTTCCAGTTGAATCTTCTTCCCTTTCTATTCAACTTCCTAAACTTCCTAATCATGAGTGCTAATTCTTCATCGTCCATGTCATTTTCTAAATTTGTATCATCAAAATCATCATTAGATTTTAAAGCAATTGACTTCTTACCTTTAGGATCTTCTTCCTCATTAATCCACTCCACTTCATATGATTGAAGTGTGCCAACAAGTTCATCTACTAAAAGAGGCATGATCCTCTGGAGGGTTTCTCTAATTGATGTCTTCACGTGATTCCAGCCTTTGGAGAGTCCACACAGCAGTTTATTGACCTTCATTGGTCCTGAGATTGGCTATCCTTGATATGCCAGGCTGTTTACAATCTCTGTGAAGCGACTAAACATATCAGTGATGGATTCTCCAGACTTCATCTTGAAGACTTCATATTGTCCGAGTAGTATATTGATTTTTGTTTCCTTTACTCAATCAGTTCCTTTGTAGGTAACGTGCAATCTGTCCCAGAATTCTTTCGTTGTTTCACAGGAAGAAATTCGGTTATACTCAGTAGGAGATAAGACACAGTATAAAGAGTAGATAGCTTTAGCATCAAGAGCTTGTCTCTTGGTTAATTCTTCTTGTGTCATTTCGTCAGCATCTACAACTTCCTTTCCTCTTTTTGAGGTTGATGTAGCTTTGGGATTGATCCTTTTTTCTACCACATCCCATTCCATGGGATCTTTCGATCTTAGGAATGCCTTCATCTTATTTTTCCATACATTGTACTCCTTCCCATCAAAGTAAGGAGGTCTGGTGTTACTTTGGCCTTCAACTAAACTTGGAGCCAAAATACTAGCCATAGATTTTTAGCTTTAAAAGTAAAAACACTTCAATAGAATAAGCACACAAGCTCTGATACCAATTGAAATGGCTAGTAATAACACCTAGAGGGGGTGAATAGGTATAAACAAAAATTCTCGCAAGATTCAGAAGTAATAATTGCTTTTTAGAAAAGAATAGATTAAAGACGAATTCAGATTTTAGCAGATAGATAAAACTTCAAACAAAACAAAGGAGTTTAAACTTAAACAGTTAAATAGAGCTACGAGTAAAAATAAAGGAGTTGAGGGAAGAGAATAAGAACACAAAGTTTATAGTGGTTTGGCTTAGATCAAGCCTAAGTCTTCTCTCCCGCGCTAATAGCCCACCGATTGGATTACACTAAGAATCAAGAGAGATTTTAAAACTTGATGATCTCGACTTCACTGTGAAGAGTCTCTACTGGTCTCTCACAAGGCCTCACTATAAGTTTATCTCTTCTGTATACAACTTTGAGCTCAGTGAATGAAATAACAAGGAACTAGGAAGCTTCAAACTTTGAAATTTTTCTTTCACACACACTTTCGAACAACTAGAGAGTCCACCTTAAATACTCCTTCATGCCTTCACGACCGTTGGCACTTTCCAAAGGAATTCTTCCAATCTACCTGTTGGATAGAATTAATCAAGGGGGTCTCGAGTTGATTGATCGAGATGAAAGCCCGTCAATCATGTTCGCCCATACAATCAAGATCTTGGTTTCCATAAGTAGAACTTTCCAAGTTTGCTTGCCTTCCAAAAGATTTGATTATCGGAATTGATTCCATTAAGGATAATTAATCATATAGGTGCTTTATCCAGCCATAAAGTCATCCATAAGCCATATGAATCAAATCCTTGAAGAAATAAAGATAATCTCGCATCTGGATAAGTCTTCATTCTTCAGTCTGGAAACTGTTAGTGTGGGCAGACTTTGAACCTAAAGTCTGGCGGTCTTCAGACTAGACTTTGGAAAGTTTTTGTCAACTTCAAAACAGTAAATGACTTTTCTCCAACAAGTATACCTTATCAGCTTGTGCGAGCAGTGGTTATATCAATTGAATTGATAGATGGTGTTGAACTGATAGATAGTACGGATCATATCGATGGTGTTGAATTGACTTGATTGACTGAGTGGATCGATGGATCACTTATTTGAATTGAATTGATTGGTTGAGTATATGAATCGTACTAACTTGCTAGAAGGAACTGAGGTAAGGTAAGTCATCTGTCTTATGTGTGCATAGATTGCCTTTACGCGTATTTCCTTCCTGGTCAGAGTTTAGGGGGTGAACTTGCTGAGACATTATCTCACCTTATCATGGGCTTAACTTTTTAGGTTCCCAGTGTGAAGAACCCGGAGCTTGAGGCGAAAGGGTCAGGAGCATGTGTGGCTCAGAAGTTCTTTTTGGAGATAGAGATCTTATACTTAGACCCTAGAGTTGGCCTCTGTTTGTAGACCAGATTAATTATAAAAGCTGTGTTGATTTATTTGAAATTTGTTGTCTTGCTTTTCTATCCCACGTTTGCGTTAGGTCAAGGGATTAGTAATTCACTTCTGCATGCGCATTAAAATGAATAGGTTGGCAACGCGTTCGGGGACATCGCAAATTTATCAACCACCGAGGGATGGGGACGCGCTCGAGGATCGGGGCGTGATAGGTGAAGCTCGCCCCCACTAGCCACTAGCGAGGTTGGACCTAGCCTAGCCATGGCCAAGGTGAGCCTCGCTGTCAATAGGCAAGGCCCCACTAGATTTGACGAGACTTGATCTCGCCCAGCCACAACGAGGCTCGACCTGCCGCCATTGGCAAGGGTGGCCTCACCATCACTGGGCAAGGCTTGCCCTCGCAGTGGCCAGCAAGGGTGAGCCCTGCCGACCCTCACCTCTAGTCGATGGCGACCAACTAGATGTAGAAGGAAGGAGGAAAAAAAGAAATCAAAAAATTAAAATATTATTAAAAATTGTACATATCAGTGCCCACCGTACAAGCGGTGCCCCTCGGCATCCATGTCAACATTGGCAAGCCAAAATTTGGCAGATGGATAGAATCGGCATAAATATAAAAAGTATGAACTATATCGGCGAAAACAAAATTTATGATTGAATTGACACAATTACAATAAATGCATGACTTTCTTGGTATTTTTCCCATTAAAAATTGGTTATTTCTCAATGTGGTTAGTAACTTTCATATGTAAAATTAAGTATCAATACATGAAGAAATTATGCTAAGTATTTGTGTCGCCGTGCTTAGCAAGTTTTTGCTTTGTAAATGTAAAGTCAATTCCTCCTTATTAATTATGCCTATTAATGTAAATTTGACTCGACCCAATAACCTATTTGAATTCAAAACATGGGCTATTCATCTCAATAATAATTTTAGTGGGAAAGGGTTTCACTCAAAGAGAAGGATTTTAAGTCAGTGCCATCCTCGTTTCACTTATTTTCTTTAAGAAAGAAGAAGAGAAAGGCTAGTAGCACCGCCTCGAAAATGAGATGCCATGTACCAAGCAATGGTTTTAGCATTTAATTGGATTTCTCACTTATTGAAAAAAAAAAAAAAAAAAGAAAGATTGATGACCTTTCTTGCTCGTGTACTTCTTTCTCTTTCCTCGATCGAGCTTCCCTTCCTATATCCTAGATCTTTTAGTCACTTCCGTTGTACCTTTCGTCTTCTTTTCTCTTTCGAAATTTTTGATGGATTTGGTAGTAAGGAGAACTCGGATTTACAACTATAAGCTAGAGAGATTAGACCATGAAGTCTTAAATTAAGTAGTAGCCGGGGCAACAATAAAAGGTTGGACTGAAACCCGAGAAGGAGAAAAACAATATCTTTGCGGTAGAAGTGACTGATGATCAATGGAGCTTCAAGCATATAATCTATGGAACCTATAACTCATGAGTTTACTTGGGTGAGTGGTGGAATGATAAATGGATTGGACTGATCAAGCCTCTCTAAAGTTCCTTTGAATAAAGCTTTTATTTAAAGAGCCGTGTCGTTAGGTTTGACAATTTAATCATTAGAGGAAAGGAGCAGCAGACCCTGAAAAATTATACAACGTATAGCTACCCTCTCTAAACTAGATGGGAAAAAAAGTTTTATCTATAATAGCTCTAACAAGGAAGCTTCCGTCCAATTAATGAGTATTGTAGAAAGATTTACTAGAAACTTGTCCAAAAAATCCTAAATCTATTAAATTTTTGTCAATTCAATCTTCAACCTTTTAATTTTATCAATTCAATCCGAAACATTTCTACTTTTTGCCAATTGAGTCTATCTATCTAATTTTTGCCAAAAATTGTTGATGTTGACACTAGCGGTGTCACATAAAACAGCCAATGCTAATGTTGACAATTTTACTATATTTTAATGTTTTTGAATTTTTTTATTCTTTTATTCTTTTTCTTTCTTCTTCCTTTTGCCGGTGGCTCGACCACTGGCCCTGGTGTGACTTGATGAGGCTTGGCCTCGCCCAGGCTAGGACGGCCTCACTAGGCGAAGATGTCCTACGACCTACTCGTCGGACACACTCGCCGATCCTTCGGACTCCACTTCAACAGGCTCCGGGGCTTTGTGTCTTCCATCTAAGGACCTAAAATGTTTAAGCCCACAACGGAGGTGAGATAATATTTCAGCAAGTTCACCCCCTAAACCCAACTAGGAAGGAAATACGCCTAGAGGCAGTCTATGCACACAAGACAGAGAACTTACCTTGCCTTAGTTCCCTCCTGCACGTCAGTACAATTCGTATACTCAATCAATCATTACAATCAATTCAATCGATCGATACCACAATACAATCAATGCAATCAATTCAATCAATTCAATAGATACCATCAATACAATCAAACGATACAATCAATCAATACAATTGATTCAGGAATCCCGATTATAAAACCAAATCGTTATGACATGTCCCATACCCTACCACACAATTTTGTCCCATAATCCAGCGCTTCAATGTCAATCAACCACATGTTCCAATTCAATTATTGCTCGCACAAGCTGACATAGATTACTACTCACACAAGCTAACAGATCATTGCTCACACAAGCTGACAGATCATTGCTCACACAAGCTGACATACGATCATTGCTCTCATAAGCTGATGTACAATATTGCTCACACAAGCTGACAAATCATTGCTCACACAAGCTGACATATCAATGCTCTCACAAGCTGACGTACGATATTGCTCACACAAGCTGACAAATCAATTTGAACCAGAAAAATTGATATTCACACTTTTAAAATGCCATGATTCGATCTAGTCCTTAAAACCATTTTCGGTGTCAAAACCTGACACCTGAGATTTTTCTAATTAAATATCAAAATTCCACAATTTTGGAATAAATATCCAAAATCACAATTACCACACAATTTGCACAATTTAGCATTCAATTGCATAAATTAACCACACCATTACAATCAGCATGAAATTCCGGTCAGCAGCTATCTCGGTATAATTTTCGGAAAATAATAAATAATTACATAATACCAAAAATAATTAAATAAATGTAATTAAATACCAAAAATACCAACTTAGGCCGGAAATGATAAATTAACCACCTAAACAGGCCAAGAAAATTTTCGAACATATCTAGATAAATAGCACAACTTATCTAGTCCTTAATTAATCTATTCTAACCACCTAACATGCACAATTGAATAATTAAATCACTAATCCATTATAACTAACCACCTAAACCTTAATTAACTTAAACTAATCAACCCCTAAGCATCATTAACTCCCTAAGAAGAGTTTAGCAAGTAAACTCACCGGATTAGCGAGCCGGTGAGTCCACGGCGACGGCGGCAGGATGGCACCCGAAACTTGGGCCTATGGCAGTGCTAAAGGAAGCTTAGACTGGGCCAAAAAGGCCTTGCAGTCCACGGCCAAAGCTAGTGGTGGTTCGGTCTTGAAGGAGCTAGAGCGCAAGTGGGCCGAATGGGCGTGAGGCTAAGAGAAATTGCTTCAGTGGAGGTGGGCTGTCGAGTTGGAGGGTTGGTGAAGACACAATAGGGCTGACTTCGTGAGGGAGGGGGAGACATGCGACAGAAGTGGCGTCATTGGCATGGGCAGCTCCACGGCAGCTGGCGTTGAAGGCTGCGGTCAACAAACCAGCTGAAGGGAAATGGTGAGCTGGCTTCAGTGCATGAGGAGATGGAGATGCAAGTGAGAAGAAGTAGATGTGTGGCCGTGTAAGGGAGAAACGGAGGGATTCTGTTCACTGGTGGGGGAAAAATGTGAAGGAAATTGAAAAATGAGACAAGAGCTGCAGAATTCGGTGAAGTAGAAGTGGAGCAGTGAGGTCGGCGTGAAGAGTTGGGCTTCGAAGGAAAGAGAAGAGAAGGCAATGAAGGAGGGGCGGCTAGCTTAGCGTGTTCGAGAAGCCGAAGAAGGGGGGGAAAGTCAAACAAAATTATCCACTCATCAATGCTTGGTCCCCTATTACTTTCTTGCATGTTAATCCCACAAATAATCAACTTTGGGCTTGGCCACTCTCTCTCCCATCCGAATTTACTTTCATTTTCCGATTTATCCGAAATTCAATTTCTTAACAAATCTCTCCAATTTGATGACTAAATTTGCTGCGGAAGAAGCCTACACAATTTCCACAATTTCCCTTCACCAAATAGCTCACTAAGGAGGCCAAACATCCACTCAATTTGGCCCCTCCGAATTTCCTTTCTTTTCTAAATTGTCCGAATTGATTTTCCGTAAAAATCTCAGGCTCGCCGAAAATTCTTCAAAGGATGAGTTGACGTTCATAAAATAAATCGTGACATGCCTGAACTTTCAATTCCTGAAACTGGGTTAAATTTCGTGGTTAATTTCAACCGAACGCGATTTTAGCGTGACCCAACCTACCTGATAGCCTTTAGGAATTTTTAACGCAATTGACCCGTGGTCAATTATTTTCGAGCCACATTGTACCTCTTCAACACATTGGCAACTCTCAATTGTCGTGAAAATCTCAAGATTTCAAATACAGACACAGGGTACCAAAACGACAGAAAAATCGGTCTAGTACCGATCGACAAGAATTTTGCAATTATGTGGAATCACCCACACTTAATCACATGGTTCGGTCCAATCGACCTATCTCCGATCTCTAATCGATTTTTAATTGTGCCATAATGATCCTTGCAGATTAGCACAGTCGAGAAGTCGATTCCTGGTCGAATTCTCAAGTCAGTCGTGTTTAGATTCCTTAATGGCTTCACCTCATAGTCTAGTTATCTCGTGATTGGCCAACTTAGAGAAAAGAGCTATAGGCGCATCGATGAAAAGCCCACCTTATTCAATCGAAAACAAAACTTGAAAATCAGGATCTCACAGATATAGATATATCCAAACCAAAATATGTTAATATATCTTTTCATATGTTTTCTTTTCTTTGTTGAGTTATACACATAACCTTATCCTGTTTTCTTCTATTATTCAATGTGGAATAAAGAAGAAGGTCTGTTGTATCTTGGAAGAATAGCCGCTAAAACTTTACGCACCAAGTTTTGTACGGAGTGAAATTATCCTTAAGAACAATACTTGCATACCTCATTCATTTATTTTTATCTTCTAATCTTTTTTAATGTACTTTCAACAATTATTATTATTTTCATATTCTCTTAACATTTTTCCAACAATCTTAAGTATAAGTGCCCTATGGATCCTCAAACTAGGATATTTGCTAATACCATCAATGTTGGAATTGAAGAAGGACTCAGAGATGGTGAGAACAAATGTCACATATTCGTGAGCGGTTTGCCATGGAATATTACTCAGCATTAGCATAAAAGAGCTTTTGATCGTTTCGGTAAGTTTATTGAATGTCAAGTAAATTCGTTTTTTGGAAACCTTTGAATTAAAGCCTAAAGGGAATAATTGTCATGTTGGTTTGCTTTTTTCGGTCTCTTGAGGAATCATCACCATTATTTCTCATTTTGCTGGTGATCTTTATTGAGTCTGAAAATTAAGTGATTTGAACTATTATCAAGGTTTGCTTTACGCGGTTCTTAGCCTAAAACAGGACAATGGTTCCTTTTGTTGGCTTGACTAATTGATAGCAGTAGCTTAAAATCTGCTTGGTTAAATTTGGTGCAAATTATGTAACAACTTTGGGTGAACACAAGACTCCTTGATACGTTTATGGCACTTGAAGTTGATGAACACACATATAGGTCATGATCCTTTCAGTCTATTGTTTGAAATTTGACATCTCGTAAGCGAGTTTCAAGTGAATTCTTGTATTGTGTGTTCTATTCAAATTTGATTTGCTCGAGTCAAACATATTCCATAAATTTGTGTTGTTATACTTTTTATAAAAGATGTGTACAAATTTTCGGGGGAACACTAGAAGTGCCACAAGTTATATACGGTGCTCATTTTAGTGCCAAAAGTTTCCTTCGGCTCACTTAAGTGTTAATGTCAGAGAAAAACAATTAGTTAAGTGCCTCCAGCAAAAAATTCCAACTAGAGAAATTACGTGGCTTTTATTATCCAAGATGACATTTTTTGGTACTAAAGTGATCACTTTTTTTCTTTAAGATTGGCACTGAAGTGATCACTTTTTAACAATGATTGGCATTGAAGTTATCATTTTTTTATAACGAATGGCACGAAAGTGATCACTTTTTAACTTGTTACACGACTTCGTTTAGAAATCATATGCTGATCAAGCATGCCGACAAGCCGCGTAGGATTGAGAAATTAATAAAATATTATCACGTCATAATTCCAACAACTCATATCGGAATTGGCACTTAAATGATCTTTAAAAAAAAAAAATGACACTTAAGTTGTCCCAAAAAAAAAAAATTTGGTACTAAACTAAGTGTCATACACAACTTATGATTGTATGTTCTTCTCCCCAAATTTTCAAATTACTTACTCATAAAATCTTTAAAATAACATTGTGATTCTATGTGGCTCCTTAAAAAGGAAAAGAAAAGGAAAACCAGAAATGAAATGAAAGGAAATTGAGCTAATCTTTCGTTTATATATATATATATATATATATATATATATATATATATATATTTGGAGAAAATCACGGCCATAGATTACGCATGGGTGATCCTCGGAATTAGGAGAAACGTGTCATGTCTGCATGAATGAAGGGGTTGATGATCGTGTGTGGACTCTTACTGATCTATGCTTGTGCAATGTGCTAAAAGCGTTGTGACTGAAGACTTACGCACAAAATTTTCTTGAGATGGAGTTGGATTTTAAGTGGGCTACTCGAGTTGCTATCTGGTTTTTTCCTTTAATTCCAATGTCTAGTAAGTGGATGCTAGGTCGTATTTGATATGTGGACCAGTGAATTTAGCTCTCACATTCGCATTAAAGGGGATCCATATAGCCAATGCCTTTTACTAAAACGAGGCTCGATGGTGCTTGCTATTGTTCTAGCCAATGCCTTCTACTGAAACAAGGCTTGGTGGTGCTTGCTATTGTTCTAGTATGATTTTGAGCCAGTTCGGAGGAGTCGTAGAAGTGTATTTCAATCCTCCTACCGGAGAGCACATTGAGGATATCTACTCTTTCTATTAGTAATAATTGAGACGGGGAATGGACGTGTTGATGTTGTTTATAATGCGCATGCTTGACATACTCTTAAACAAGCATCTAATTTCATATTGTAGTTGGTGTATGTTCCTAGGCAATTTGTGCTTGCCATGTTCTATAGACTCACTCCTTTATGAGTCTTCTTGAGATCTAAAGAGAGGTATACATATTTTTATGAGCATCAGTTGTACCCACTTCAAGTAGCAATTTAACCATATGGATGTGCCATCAGGAGTTCTGATGAGGTGAATGTGAATGACCTTTTGTGACATCCCAGATTTTCAGTCCTGTTTTCTACTAATTAAATCGGGCATTTCGTTTACGTGCCTATAGGGCTATTATTAGAGCTGATCACTCTCGAGATAACTAGATTATCTGGGGAAGCCATTAAGGATTTTAAAGCAAATAGACTTGAGAATTCGACCAGGAATCGGCTTCTCGATCGTGTTCATCTTTAGAGGCCAGTGCAGCACAGTTAAAAATCGAATTGAGATCAGAGATAGGTTGGTTCAACTGAGATGTGTGCCTAATCGTGGGTGACACCACTAAATTGGAAAATTCCCGTCGGCCGGCACTAGACTAATTTTTCTATCATTTTGGTACCCTATATCCATATTTGAATCCTCGGGATTTTCACGACAATTGAGAGTCACCAATGTATCGAGTGGGTTCATTGTGGCTCGAAGAAAATCGACCACGGGTAATTTGCAATGAGAAATTTCTGAAAGTTACCTAGTAGCCTAGGTCACGCTAAAAACGCGCCGAATGGAAATTAACTGCGAATTCAAGTCCAATTTCAGAACTTGAAGATTCTATCATGTCACAATAAATTCTAGGAGCGTCAACTCAGTCTCAGAAGATTTTTCTGAAACCCGAGACTTTTTGGGAAAAAGTCGTCCTAGGGCTGTTTTTATTCAGAAAAAGCCGAGGATCGTTTTTTATCGCAAATTTGGGTAGCAAGTGGGTTATATTGGTAAGGAAAAATGCCGAGATGATCGATGGAGGGTCAATTGAATTTATTAGGACCGAATTGGGTTGGATTAAGCAAGGATGAATGTCCAATTGGTGAGGAATGTATGCAATTTCGTAGCTCCCCCATTGCCTAGCCAAATTGGACAATTTCAAAGGTTGTGGGTGAGCATTGGTGTTTCATTGAGAGCTAAGGAACCATACTTGGCCATGGATGGTCAAAGGGGACAAGGGATTGGAAAAATGTGACCATGGTGGCCCCCTCTTGCCTCTCTTCCTCTCCAAGGCTGACCGGCTAGCCATCCTCCCTCCTCCCAGCCTGTTCGACCAGCAGTAGCCAGCAAGAAGCTAGCGGAAGCCACCAACATTGCCAGAGACAGCAGGAGCCGCCTGTCACCGATCGCGCCGCCGCACGCCACTCGCGCGATCCCGTTCCCATAGCCACTTCTAGCCTGCCTTCCAAGCGTGTTTCCCCATCCAGTGCACGTCCCAGCTGCTGCCCTAGGTTGTGTGAAGCTCAACCGGAGCTATCCTCCACCGTTCCTCCGCCGATAAGCCTCCACCAAGGCCCGGTTTGGCCCTTTCACCCTTCCCTGATCAATTTCCACTCTAAACCGGCTATGTTCTCTTCTGTTTCAACAAGAACATAATAGAATATTAGTGGGTTTCCAGCCACCATCTAGGCCCGTTTTGGAGGTGTTCCGGGCCTCGAAACCTAGGCCCGCTTTAGAGAAAATCAGCCCCCATTGCGTTCCCGACATTTTGAACCACTCGGCCCACAAAACAAGTGAGTTTTACTCACTAAACCTCGCTTAGTAGACTAATGATGCTTAGGGGTTGATTATATTTAATTAAGTGTGATTAGGTGGTTAGATTAGAGTAGAGCAATTAGTTTAGTGCCTTATTGATGCATGTTAGCAATTGGTTAGTGCAATTAGCTAGTAGACATGTGCTAGTATTTATTGAACGAACCTTGGAATTTTTCCAAGTCCGTTTCGGCGTCCAATTAGGCATTACGAGCCAAAATTGGATTTATTGCTATTTATTTAATGTTTTTGTAATTATTTAATTATTTATTTATTTTTTGGAAATTAGACCAGGGTAGTCGGTGATCGGAATTTCGTGCTGATCGTAGTGGTGATCTCTGTTTATTTAATTGAGTACCTGATTGTGCAAATTGAGTGAAATTGTGTGGATGGGTATTTTTTTCAAAAATGGAAAAAGTTGCTAATTAAATGGGAAATTGATTATGCAATATGTCACGTTGGCTCGATGACTAAGGATGTCATCTCAGAGAAAGGCGTTATATTATGTCGGCTCGATGACTAAGGATGTCATCTCGAAGAAAGACATTATATTATATTGGCCTGACGACTCAATATGTCGCCTCGGAGAATGCATGTGGGTTTGGTGACTAGGAATATCACCTTGAAGAATGCACGTGGGCTCGGTGACCAGATATCTCGCCTTGGAGAATGCATGTGGGCTCGGTGACTAGGAATATCACATGGGAGAATGCACGTGGGCTCGGTGACTAGATATATCACCTTGGAGAATGCACGTGGGCTCGATGACTAGGTATGTCATCTCGGAGAATGCACGTGGGCTCGGTGATTAGATACATTGGTTTGAGAATGGATAGTAATGGCTAGAATGACTTGGGAATGGTCTGATTGAAATTGTATGGTATTAGCTCGATGACTTAATACGTCATCTTAGAGAATAAATAATATACCTTGTTGGCTCGATGATTTGATAGGTCATCTTGGAGAATAGGTAATATCAAATGTACCGACCCGGGGAAAGGTCGTGTTGACATGTAATTGACTAGGTCGATTGATCGATGTTTCGATCTATGGTGATTGATTGGGTGCCTATTGAATTGTATTGAATTGCAAGTGGAATCTGAGGCCAAGGTAAGTCCTCTGACTTGTGTTGTGCATAGGCAACCCTTATGGCGTATTGGTTTCCTAATCGAGTCTTAGGGGGTAGAACTCGCCGAGACGTTGTCTCACTAATTATTGTATAACCATTTTCAGGTCCTTAGGTGGTGTTGGTGAGGGACCAAAAGCCCCGGAGTTAGAAGGTGAAGCCCGAAGAATCGGCGTCCTTGTCTGACTAATTAGTCATAGGACAATTCTATTTTGATGAAAGTCGATTCCTTTTTGTCGGCTTCAGTGTATGTGTGTGTTTATAAAAAGGTCTTTTGTGAAAAATTGATTCTACTTTTCTATCACATTGTTTTATTGTCTAGGGATATCTTATATGCTTCCGCATTCGCATATTTAGAATTGAATGGGTCGGCGATACATCCCGGGACATTGCTATTAATCGACCAGGTAAGGGATGGGCACGTGCTCGAGGATCGGGACGTGACACTTTTTCTCCCGCTTCTTTTGATTACTGTTCTTAATTAATTACTCTATGCCATGTCTATGCCATAATTTGCATCATGGTATCTTACGTGTTCCTTGCAACAATTTTGTGTAATTACAATGAACGAGCTAATTTGGGGCATATATCAAAGTGAGAAATCGTACATACTTTGTGTAAATATTGTTTAGCATATTTATTGCGTATGTGTTCGGGTTAATACGTTGAGTTGCATATTATTATTCAATATACATGTTCATTATGTTGGAATGCGAACGGATCGGAGATATAGGTGATGTATGTCGAATGTTGTTCCCGAGTGTTACTGTGTATCGAATCATGTTCATATGTGATTGTGCATGTCTAATGATGCTCATGCGTGTTACTTTGAGATTGTGAGGTGCTGAAAGGAAAGAGAAGAGAATGTTGGACGTTATCTATTAGATGGGAATCTGAATGTAATGAGCTTAGTTTGATTATTCTCTTACATGCGCATGATTATGGGTAGTTTTTGATCTCTTTTCTAGGGTTCAAAGCATGTTTAAAAATCACTGTCAACGGTTTTTAAGTACTTTTAAGTGTGTTTAGACCTTATTTTTAGTTCCAATTAAGGGCCGTCCTTACTTTTAAGTGTGTTTAGACCTCATTATTGACATGTGTGTTTTAAACTTTAAAGTGGCGTTTGTGTGCATCCACTCACGTGCTTGTAAGTTGTAAGGGTGTCTCTATGCAAGCGGATTCACAAGTTATGGCATACTACATAGTGGATTTCTCACTGTAGTTAAAAAAAAAAAAAAATCACCAATGCTAACTAAATCTCAAATTCAGATGAGATGAAATCCACAAATGAATGTATTTACCCTGATGAAGGTGCTCAACTAAACAAAAAATTGTGGGGGAAAAGATAATCCTACTCAACCAAAAGATAATTTGGTTGAAGCAGATGATTTTATTGATATAATTGTTGCGATCATTTCCATACCCAATATTGTGGCAAATGTGAAAGAATGGGTGGTAGACCTACCAAGCATATATGTAAAAGCATAATGCTTTATCCTCCTATCTTTAGTAGGGGAAAGGGAAGAAAATATTTATTATTATTTTTTGGTAATTCTAGAACTTCTCAAGTTCTTTGGGAAAGGAAAATTCTTCTCATATTCACATTTGAAAATGAGGCTGAGCAGTTGAGAAACTTCTTAGCAAATGTTCCCTTGGGAATGTAACCAGTACCTCCTGTGTCTGGGTAGTGTGATTACAAAGAGAAAATAGTCATTATAAAGAATAAAACGTTCAACGAAAAAAAGACACGTCTAGTTAAGACTTGATCTGGTAAAGCAATTGCTTGAAGATGGAATTATGTCCATTGATTACATAAAGCCATAAGTGAATTTGGCCTACCGTCTAACTATACATCGAGGGGAATGGGACAAGCCGATTGAAAAAAAAAATCAACAGTGATGGGAACCCAACCAATCTAATTGGCGATCCCATGAATTAGGTTCATTTGGGTAACAACAAGTCACTTGTTGATCTAGTGATGCACTATAAAAACTATCATTCCTCCTAATGTGAGAATAGTGCAAAACTGCTTGGAAAAAGAAGTTAAGTTAAGCTTTTAATGAAATTCCATAGCCATTATTGGTGGTGTATCAAACTGCAGAATACACTTGATGAAATCGCCTATATAAGTGTGGAGTGGGGCACTCCTATGAGAATTATTGACAATAATCTCTAGAGCACTTATGAAAAACTAAGTACGCACATGACCTAGTAGCGCAAAACCATGTTGGACAACAAACCTTGTGGGAGTGTAATCATAATTCACAAAAAGAAACTCTTGGTTCATGGAAGTTTCAGACTTCACCATTCGTGAATTATATGTTATTCTTTCTAAAGCTAGTTCATAGCCTAAAAGGCACCAGTTCCGATAAATTACTCTCGAATAACCTAGCATTATTCTAATTTTCTTTTCAAAACCTTTTGAAATATGTGGAGGATTTTTTGATATTTTATCAATTTTGAAATATTAAAAGTTATTAATTTTTGTAACGGTTTTTAACCGTTATCAATTTGTAACGTTTGTCTACCACTGATATAAAATAGTTTTGTAACGTTTGATAACAATTATTTAATAGTCATGTAGTGATCATATAACGACTTTTGAATAGCCATATAATAGCTTTATAACGTTTCATTTATTTCTACATAAAACTCTTCATTATATTATAACGGCTATACTACAGTCATCATCTTCTTTAATTACCGATTTATTTACAACTGTATCTTAACATCTCTCTCTTTCTTTAACCTATAAGTTGTTCTTCAAATGTAATTGGAAAGTGATATAGATATATTAAAACCAGAATATGTTAATTTATCTTCTCATATCTTTTCTTTTTCTTTGCTGGGTTATACACATGACTTTGTTCTGTTTCCTTCTATTATGTAGTGCAAAATAAAGAAGAAGATCTATTACATCTTGGAAGGATAGCCGAGAGACCCTTGCGCACCGAGTTTCATACTCTAAGGGGCAAAATTATTCTTAAGAACAGTGCTTGCACACCTCAAACATTTATTTTTATCTTCCAGTATTTTTCAATGTATTTCCAAAAATTATATTATTTCCATATTCTATAACATTTTTCCAACAAATTCTAAGGATGATGCCAAGGTAATTTCAAGACTACAGCGTTTTGCCTCACTTTGTTCTCTCCATATATAATCCTAAGTTGGATTGCTATTTGAGACAGTGCTCCAATCATTGTGCCTTTCGGTGGGGATAAGTACTTAAAAAGTCTGAAACTTATTGCATTTGTACCAATTTAATTCTAAACCTTTCAATTTGACCAATTGAGTTCTAAACATTTTCACATCAGTACCAATTCAGTCCATCCAGCTAATTTAGGCTGGAAATTACTGACATAGGTGCAGGCGGTCCTACATGGCACTAGCGGTGTTGATGTGGACAAATTTTATTTTTTTGAAATATTTTTTCAATTTTTTTATTTTTTTTTATTTTTTTTCTCCTTTTTTTTCCTTTTCTCTTTACCCCTTGGCTGGAGATCACCAGTCGACCATCGCTAGCCAAAGGTTAGTATGGGTGACGGCCCCCACACCCTCGCTTGCCATAAGCGAGGACATCAGCCCTCGTCCAGATCTAAGCAAAGGCTGCCTAGACCAGGCAAGGGTATTGCGACCCTTGCCAGCCACGAGTAAGGGCCTCCACACCCTCATCAGCTAGGGGTGTGCATGGTCCGGGTGGGTGGTTCCCGACCTACAACCGGGAACCGCCCGCTAAGGACCGGTTCTGAAAAATTGGAACCGGGATCCACCCGTTTGTTGCATGGATCCACCCGGGAACCGGACCACCGGTCCGGTCCGGTTTCCGGGTGGATCCATGGAACCTATTGATGCGAAACAATTTTGGTTTTCAACATAGAACGACTACGTGACATCAAAGCAAGCCAAGGAAAGAAAAATCAAATTTAAGTACGTGGAGATGCGGACAGGGGGAGAAGTAAACGTAGCGAATTTACAAATACAATTTGCACATATAGAGCGCTGTGCCGAGTGATGTCTACATACATGTATCTTCTTGAAATAATAGACTTAACGCAGATGAAGATTACTGCTTGGGTCTTACAATAAAAAAAGATTACTGCTTGGGAGTTGACTCAGAGCGGTCCTCGAGCTGTCATTCCTTCACGGAACAGACCTGGAATGGAGTGGACCGAAGGAGGTTGAGGTTCCGAGCAGCTGGAGCTACCGCAATAAACTTGGCTTCAAGATAGATATCCTTCTAGGTCTTCAGCTAAAAAGGAGAGAAAAGACGAAGAAGCATCCATGACGGTGAACTGCTTTCATCTCACCTGCGAGTACTACAAACCTAATGCCTAATAGTGCTGTTAGCACACCTGACCTAAAAACACCACTAACATCTCTCAGCAGCTAGAGACGATCTTCTTCAACTCCTTGTTTCTTCATTTCCTGGCATACAACGCAATATGCATGTGTAACTTCTATAGCTAGACCTTACACTCGAGAACCGAAGAAGACGAAGGGAGTGAGATGAGATAAGATCCAAGGTTTCTTTTAGTAATTTTTTTTTTTTTTTAATATTAAAAAGGTTCCGGTCCGGTCCGGGTGGGCGGGCGGGCGGATCTGCCCATGGAAACCGGGAACCAGACCGGTACCCATCGGTTCCCATAAATTGGAATTGGGAACCGAACCGATTCCCTCAAGAACCGCCGGTTCCGGGCGGTTCCGGTCCGGTTCCGGGCGGTTCGGGCGGTTCCCGGGTATTTTGCACACCCCTATCATCAGCCATTGGGGGGGGGGGGTGCAAAGGCCCTTGCTCATGGCGAGTGAGGGCTATGATGCCTCGAGCAAGGCCATTATGGCCCTCACTTGGATTTGGGTGAGGGCTTGATGCCCTCGATCATGGTGGGCAAGGGTGTCATGCCCTCGCCTAGACTAGCCTCTAGCCAATGATGGTCGGTTAGCAACCTCACTAACCAAGGGGTATAGTGAAAAAAAAAAATGAAAGATAATAAAAAAAATAAAAAATCTTAAAAAAATATTTTAAAACTATAAAATTTGTCCACTTAGGAGCCAATAGTGCCAGTAGGACCGCTAACACTCACGTCAGCAATTTCTTATCAAAATTGATCGGATGGACTGAATTGGTACCAATGTGAAAAAATTTAGGATTCAATTAGTCCAATTGAAATATTTATGACTCAATTAGTTCTAATGCAATATATTTAGGATTTTTTGGGTACTTTTCCCCTTTTGGTGCCAATGGTTCAAGTTCAACCTTGGGATATTCGCTGCTCCCCCAAAATAATCATGAACTGTGGAAGCTACAGCTACTCATCCTTCTTAGCTTGTTCTTCCGGTTGACCCTTGTGACTCAGGGCGGCTGGAGGAAATGCATCTTCAGGAACGGGATCCAATTTGTGGTCTAGACGACGTACCTATTGGCCGACCCCATCGCAACCCTCACAACCCTCACACTTGGCATCCTCTCAAACCGCCTAGCAAACATCAAGGAATTGATGGGGACATTCGATCCAGAGAGCCTGATTACAGTGTTCTGGGCACCGTTCCTTCTCCTCCACTTGGGCGGGCTCAACACAATCACTGCATATGCCCTGGCGGACAACAAGCTATGGTTGAGGCAGTTGGCGTGGATTTGCGTCCTGGTAGGACTAGCATGTTACATATACTTCATGGCCTTCTCGAAGTCTACACTGTTGATATTAGCAGCAGATACGATCCTAGTGGGGTTCATCAAATATGTAGAGAGGACTTGGCGAGCAAAGGTTGACCTCAAGATTCGGTGCAATCACTTCCCAATTAAGGTCCCATATACCACACGAAAATGGAGCAGCACCTTTTGAAGAAAGAGGAGGGTTGCCAAGTTAAAACCAACGAGGTCACAGAGATTTCGGCTCCGGGGGATCTCTCAGTGAACAGCGGCCAATTCTACATATAAGTTGTTCGAGATCTTCAAGCTTCTCTTCGTGGGCCTGATCCTCAGGTCTGGTCACTTAAAGGCCAGTAAGCGCATGTTCATAAACCCGAAGATGGATTTGTGGGAGGCTTTTAGGATCGTGGAGATCGGGCTCTCAGGGATCTGCTCTACACCAAGGGCGTAGTTGCTGAACTGTGCTTGGGCATCATTCGTTGGGTCATCAATGTCTCTGGGCCGTTTACTGTGTTGGTATTATTCTCCTTGCAGGATAAGAAGGATTACCCCAAAGTTGACGTCTGTATAACTTTCTTGCTTGTAAATTTTACTATACTCATAGAGCTCTCCTCGCTTCTTCACGCAATTTCATCCAATTGACCACCGGCGGCTTCAGAGGCCCCGGAGATCCACAATTTTTTGCGCCATCCATTCTCTCCAGTTCTTGCCGAACCAGAGATAGGGTAATTTCCCGGTGCAGTTTTGCCTCTTGAGATTATCCATGGGGAAAAGAAACAGGATCTTCCACAAGTAGCCGAGGCTCGCCAAGTTAGACGAGAAGGTGACTCCTACGTCCATCACAAAAGGTTCAAGAGTAGCATCAAAGTGTGGATCTTCAATCACTTGAAGGAAAAGGTCACACATATGGAGCAGAGCGGGTTGGCAAGTCTTAAGGAGGAGGGGAGCGAAGTACGGAAGAAGTCAAATTACGATGATCTGAAATGAAGTGGGGAAGCAGTGGAGTTCGAGCAGAGCACCCTCATCTAGCACATCGCCAGTGAGCTCTTTTACTACAAGGACTGCAACAGGACGCAGGAGGACCAAGAAAACTTGGAATACTTTGTGAACTTCAAGATGAGTAAGTTGGTCTCTCGGTACATGCTCTATCTTTTAGTATTCCAACCTTCCATGTTGCCAATAGCAATAGGTGAGGTCCGATACAAAAACACTTCAGTCAATCCTCAGAAGTTCTTTGAGCACAAGAAAGAGGCACACGACGACACCAGTGGTTGCAGCTGCAATAAGAAGCGAAAGTCGAGAGAATTCAAAGATCTGTGTGAACTCTACCGTCTTCTACTCAAAGTGAGAACTAAGCTCCCCATGCGGCAGATGTATGGAGACAAAGGCACGTTGGTGTTGCTTGACGTGTGCCATCTTGCATCCTAGTTTAAACAAGGCGACTGGAAATGGGACGTGATCAGGAAGGTCTGGGCGAATATGCTGGTGTACTCGGCTTGCCAAAGCTAAGGCTATGAACATTGTGAGAGCCTAATCAGAGGAGGAGAGCTTCTCGGCCATGTTTGGCTTCTCATGGCACATCTCGGAATATTGCAAATGGTAGAAACTTTGTCCTAAGCCTAAAGCATGGAAATATACTATTAAGGAGACAAATAGGAGCTTGGAAGATTCGAATTCAGAACCTCCTAGCTTTAATATCATGTGAGAATTTGTTATGTAATAATTATTGTGGCCCACATGATATGATTTATTATATGGTTTAGTAATTGTTAAAATGCTATAAAATAAATAAATATTGGTTATGAGAAGTTGCGACTCTATAAAACAAAATGATATAATCCTCAAGGGAAGTTACTGGTTTTCCAAAGAGGTGCGACTTTTATGGAAGTTAAAAGGCGCTTTGATGGAAGGCACCTATTGATAGAACATATAAATAGAGTCCGGTCCTCTCTTCACCTACATGAACAAAATAACTGAAAAGAACTTGGTATTCTCTCCTCCATCGATAGAATACATTAAAGAATAATGGGTTAAGGGAGAGAAATCGGATTTCTTCATTTGGTTTGAGTTCTTCGGTTTTCCATAACGATTATCATTAAGGGTAACGCTATGTATAAAGGTACGCCTTCATCTATTTGTGAAAATCATGAAGATCAAAGATTACTGTTTTCTTTTGAATTTCCGCATCAAAGAATTATATGTATCTTCTAACAATTGGTATCAAAGCATGGTTTATGATCTCATAATTTTCCATTTATAGAAATATTATGATTTATGTATGATGATTCGTTAAACCACCATGTTCGTACTATTTGTTGTTGTTGAAATGTTTTCAGAGGGTTCTATCGAAGAAAATCCGAATGATGGAACGTTTTCATGGAGAAAAGGACGAAAATGGAGGAATTCGGAGTTTTGAGGCCAAGTGAGAAACTCGCCGATTCCGAGCAAAATCCGGCAACCCACCGCTCGAATTCGGACCCGTACGGTTGCATCGTCATGAGGAATATTAGCCATGAGTTATTCCGGTATATCGATGTTCGCCGAAGGCTAATTGAGCGGCAGAAATCGTGGTGGTTGAGGATTTGTGTTTTGGGAAATTTTCGTTTGATTTGGGGCCAATTTCTTGCTCATTTTCGCTAAAACTTGGACCCACGTGGTCATATCGGCATGCTCTCCAAAACCCATTATTTATTTCGGTCTAGGATGGGCTGCCAGAGAAGAAACGGCGGCGAAATCGCGGTTGAAAATGGCGAAAACTGACGGAAAATTGCTGCTGTGCGCGAGGGAGAAGGCGCGTGGGCTTCACGCGAGCACTGCAGTTGCAGGCGCATGGAACCCACGAGCCACGCGCGATCAACCGATGTACGCGTGGATCCCACACGCGCAATAGTTGCCGCACGCGCCTGCACGCATGCGAGCCACGCGCCTGACGTCCCCTCCCCGCGGCTCCTTTTACCATTTTGCCCTTCCTACAATTTTACATTCTGCCCTTAGCCAATTTATTTACTGTTTTGCCCATGTTTATTTATAATTACGATTCTGCCCTTGCTAATTATTTACCATTTTGCCCTTGGATTATAAATTTATGGTTCTTCCCTTATGGAATTATGATTTTACGTTTTTGCCCTTATGCTTTGATTACGTTTTTGTCCTTGTGTGCAATTTGGTAAATATTTGTATTTTACAATATTAAAAATCCATATTATGAATGGTTTGTTAGTCACCAAAGTGGCCAAATCTTGAAGTCTTTTGAATTTTTGATATTGTAAATTGTTTTATTCAATTACCCATGATTAATTGATGCTATATATGAAATTGATATGTTTCATGTCATTATTGGTGTTATGGGTATATTGAAGTTCATTTATTATAAGAACTTAGAGATTAACCCAAAGGTTAATTATTTTCTTATAATTCATGAACATGATAGTTGATAATTAATATGACTCGTTAAATTTGTTTGTATATCCAAAGATAGCAAATAGATTTTAATAAAATATATTTACAATTACCAAATAAAAGTTATTAGCATTATTATGGTTTATATATATTTGTATATCATAGGATCGTCCAAAGGAGAACTATAATGTACATGTGTAGTTTAGTTTGAATCTGATAAGGTGATATTCTCAAGGCATTAATGTATGAGTATTTTCTTGCATATTTGCAGTATCTGTACTTGTTTCACTTCATTCGCATGCTTCGTCTATTCCCTTATTTAATGGGATGAATTTTCCTAATTGGAGTGAACAAGTCCAGTTACACTTAGGTATCCTGGATCTTGATTTAGTGCTTCAAGTTGAGAAACCGGCTGCTATTATTGATGAAAGTAGCGAAGATGAAAAGTCTTTCCATAAAGCTTGGGAAAGATCGAACAGACTGAGCTTAATGTTCATGCAAATGACAGTTGCAAACAACTTAAAGACTTCTCTTCCCAAGACTGACAATGCTAAGGAATTTATAAAATTTATGGAAGAGCGTTCTCAAATTGCTGATAAGTCACTTGTTGATACATTGATGAGCACACTGACTACTATGAAATATGATGGTTCACATACCATGCATGAGCATATACTTGAGATAACGAATTTAGCAGCAAAGTTAAGGATTTTAGGAATGAACGTGGATGAGTACTTTTTAGTACAGTTTATACTTAATTCCTTGCCTCATGAGTAATATGGGCCATTTCAAATGAATTACAACACTATAAAGGATAAGTGGAATGTGAATGAATTGGCCAGTATGCTAGTTCAAGAGGAAACAAGGATAAAGAATCAAAAGACTCATTATGTTCATCTCTCAAGTTATCAAGAAGTTCAAAGGAAATTCAAAAGGAAAGGTGGAAGGAGCAAGAAGAAATGATTACACGTCCTGAATGACTCTTCAAAGGCTTCTCAAATCCACAAGAAGGAACACAATCTTATTAAGTGTCATTTTTGCAACAAAATTGGATACTTGAAGAAAGATTGTCTGAAACGTAAGGCTTGATTCGAAAAGAAATGTAAGCATTGTGCTTTAGTATGTTTTAAATCAAACTTTACTGAAGTTCCTCATAATACTTAGTGGATTGATTCTGGTGCCACCACTCATGTGTCAAATACGATGCAGAGATTTCTTACAATCCAAACCATAAAGCCAAATGAAAGTTATGTGATTACGGGGAACATAAACAAAGCTCTAGTTGAAGGCATTGGCACTTACCGTTTGATCTTAGATACTGGGCATTATTTGGATTTGTTCGAACCGTTTATGTATCTACATTTTCTTGCAATTTAGTTTCTTTGCCAATATTTGATGTAGCGGGATTTTATTGTAAGTTTGGTTCTGAATCTTTTAGTTTATTTAAGAGTGATACTCTTATTGGAATTGGAACTTTATGTGATGGTCTCTACAAATTTAGACTTGATAATACTTTTGTTAAGACATTAATGACCTTGCATCATAATGTTGGCACTAAACGAAATTTTGTGAATGAGAATTTTACTTACTTGTGGCATAAACGTTTGGGTTATATATCCAAGGAAAGAATGCAAAGATTAGTGAAGAATGAAATTCTTCCAAATTTGGATTTTACTAACATTGAAGTGTGTATTAATTGTATTAAAGGTAAACAAACAAAGCACACTAAGAAATGTGCCACAAGAAACACAAAGTTTCTTGAAATTATACATACAGACATATGTGGTCCCTTTAATGTTCCATCTTTTGGTAAGGAAAGATATTTCATCACCTTTTATTGATGATTTTCACGTTATGGTTACATTTATCTATTGCATGATAAGTCTCAATTAGTGAATGCACTTGAAGTGTATATTAACGAGGTTGACAGGCAATTAGATAGAAAGGTGAAAATAGTAAGATCGGATAGAGGTGGTGAATATTATGGAAAGTATGATGAATCGGGACAATGTCTAGGTCCATTTGCTAAATTCCTTGAAAGACATGACATTTGTACTCAATATACAATGCCAGGTACACCACAACAAAATGGTATAGCAGAAATGTGTAATCGTACTTTAATGGAAAAGGGGTTCTGCAATGACGTTTATTGACGAGTTCTTGAAAGAAAATGGCTATAAAAATGAGACTCATTTTCTGACTATGATGGAACGATCGGGTGTTGTTCCTATTGGAACAGCAGCAAAGACTTTTGCAAACTTTCCGAGTGATTCTCGTTTTGGTAGTGTCAATCAGCCTGAGGGAAAAGATGATGATGAGAAAATGTTTGTGCATTTTAAGCCAAGGATGGGTGTGGCTGCAACTCTTCAGGGAAAGAGAGAAGAATTGTTTCGATCGGAGGAACATAAGCAGGTGTATGCAAGATTGCTGAAGCGTGGGGTGATGAACCCACGAACTGTGGATTTTGATTTTCTCGATCTGTTAAGCATCAATTTAAGAGAGAAGTTTGAGAAACTTCAACTTCATCAATTATGCACTGAGAGCGAGATTGCTCATTCTGAACTGACGGCTTATTTCTACATTAACCTCAGTTTTCTTGATGCAAACAGTTTTTCATTTAGTGTGAAGGATAAAGAGTATGTGGTTGACACAGATACTCTGACTGACATTATTGGTGTGGAAAGAGGAGCTTTCCAATCAATTTCTGTGTCTGTTAGCCATGCAACTCTGGAGCTTGCAAGAGATAGAATCGCAGAAGGACGTCTCTCCTATTCGAGGATGAGTGCTTCAAACATTCTGCTTCATAAAATTGTGATCAACTGTCTCAGACCTAAGTTGACATCGAAGACAGATGTATCCATTTCTGAAGCAAAACTGATGTATGCCATCAAGATCAACCATAACTTTTCCTTGCCCCATACCATCATGTTCCACATGTATCGGTCTATGGCGAAGGACAAGGGCAAACTCCCTTATGCTGCTCTCATCACTCGTTTATTCAGACATTTGAACATTCAACCTCCCAACATTCTGTGTGTGAAGACTATTGATCAAATGGTCATCAGGCTGAGGATGATTACGAAAATGCGTCTAAAAGAACTCAGCAAAAAGCTTGAGCAGTTCAAGGAGAAAACCCCTGTCAAGACCAGACAAGACTCATCTGCTGCAAAGAGGAAAGGTAAAGATCCTATGACTGGTCCTACCAAGAGAAGGCGGGCAATCATCTTGCAGGATAAAGATGATGAGGATGATATTCCTATCTCTGCTTTTGTTTCCCAGCATCATGTTACTGAGTCAACAGAACAAGAACATCCAGTTGAAGAAGAAACTGAGAAAGGGAACCAGGAGAAGGAATTCATGCAGACAAAAGAAGAAGAAGAAGAAACAGCCAAAACAAACTCACAGCAACAGCTAGAAGAACAACATGCCGAAGAAGGTCATGCAGATTCTCCAATAGAAAAGGAGGATCAAAGACATCTTGACACTGAAGAAGTTTCTCAGCAAGAAGAATACTTCTCTCCTCTAGAAGGCATTGAAACAGGGGGAGATATTCAAAGAGAGAGTGTTCCTCTTTTAACCTTTACCAGTGCAAGTGTCAGTCGTTCACCTGCTGGTGCAGAGGATGTCCATGCCTCTCATTTTCCTGAGGAAGAGGCAACATCTCCAAATATTGATCTTCCTGTTGATATTCGCTCCACTAGCTTAACTCCACAATCAGACCATACTGAAGCAAGCACGTAGACAGAACATTCAGGAGACTTTGGAAGACTGCTTGAAATTCTTTTGGAGCTCAAAGGCCAGGTTTATGCTTTAGGATGCGAATTCCAGACACTGCAAAATGATAATCGTGCCATGTCCATCTCCTTACAAGAACAGATTCAGAATATTAATCTTCAGATTCAGGCCACTACCAAAGGCACAGCTCTCGCTCAACTGCAGGAGGATTTGAAGAAGCTGGAGGAAACTGTCAAGACAATGGGAGATTTTCAACTTGTTCGCATTCCTCGAGCACCCTGACTTTCTCACCTTTTTATGCTGACAAAAAGGGGGAGAAGTTTTTGCAGATTTCTATTCTAAACTTTCAATTTTTAAACACACTTTGGATTCAATATTTTGTTTGGTTGTGATTGACTTTATGACTTTATCTTGAGCTTTGGATTGCTTGCTTATTATTCAATACTTTAAGCTATTAAGTTAGATAAAGATAGTTGATTAATATCTGTATAGGACTAACTTGTTTTCTGTGGATGCAGATATGTGTACAGGACAAATCTGTGTACAGGACAACTTTCACTATCTTTACTCTAATCTTTTATGAGATATGATTACTAGCTTAAATGTTGTATTGCAGGGCAATTGTATCCAAATCTGCAGGAAAGTTTTGTCACCATAAAAAAAGGGGAGATTGTTAGAAAAATTCTCTTAAGGTATTTTGAAGTCGACAAAACATTTCCATCAGTCTAGTCTGAAGACTTGCAGACTCTACTGGCAAAGTCTGAAGATCAAAGTTTGAAGACATCAAGACTCAAGTTTCAAAGTCTAACTCTCATGGACAGATTCCAGACCAACAAAGTTAAAACTTCTATTCTGATTACTTCTAGTGTGGTTTTGACTCCAACGGTTAAGGAATATCTCACGACTGGAATTAGCACTTCAAGATCTTTTGCTCGTATTCGAATAATCTAGATTCTCTAGATTCGCAACTTATACTTGGAAGGTTCTACTTATGGAAACCAAGATCCTGATTGTATGGGCGAGCAGGATTGATGGGCTATCAACATTTTCCTTGAGGAGCTCGAGATCTCTCTAAATTGATTTTGTCCAACGGGTTGATTGGAAGAACTTCTTTGGAAGGTGCCAACGGTAATGAAGGCATGAAGAAGTATTTAAAGGGAGACGCTCGAGTTGTTCAAGAGTGAAAGATAGAAGAATTCCAAAGTCTGAATCTCTTTGTTATTTTGTGATATTATCCTTCGAGCTATACTTGTAATCAAAAAGAGAGACGAAGTGTGATGAGACCTTGAGGAAGTGTAGTAGAGTCTCTACACTGTGGAATCAAGGGCGTGAGACTGTAAATTCTCTTGTTGATTCTTAGTGAAATCCAGCTAGTGGGCTGTCCATGCGGGAGAGTGGACGTAGGCTTGGTCTAAGCCGAACCACTATAAATCTGGAGTCTTGATTCTCTATCCCTAATCCTTTTACTTTATATTGATTTCACTTATATCAATTGCTGTTTTTAATCCCTTAGTCTTTCATCAAATAAATTGTCTATACATTCTGTTACGGTTTATAAAAATCATCTTAATCACTTATTCACCCCCTCTAGGTGCTCGTACTAGTTCTAACACAAGTTACTCTTACCAAAGGAGGACGCAACGTGAATGCTATAGTTCTATTTGTCATAGATGACATAATTTAACTGAATATTTTAAAGCAGTAAAATTCTAGTCGAATCCAACTCACAGAGAGGTGAACGCCTTTGGATTTGCAAAATTCGCGCAGCTTCTTCTGCTGCCACATAGGATGACATTCCACCTGATTGACGGCCGGAAGCACGCGCGCGATCTCCAACAGATCCGCCAACTTCTTGGTGGAGAAATTGCTGACTCCGATGGCCCGTGCCTTGCCAGAATCATATAGCGCTTCCATTGCCCTCCATGTGCTCGGTATGTCAGGTTGCTCGAATTCCTTAGATCCCTTCTTTATCCGTACTGGCCAGTGAATCTTTACAGTTGAAAAGCATAAATCAGTAACTTAAATCTGAATCATTCGATATGTGGAAGAAAAGTTGAAACAAGAAAAGGATCTTTTACTTGATATCAAAATAGCTGTTCAAGGCATATCATATTCTTATACTATAAAATATGCGAACACAAGTCGATCGGTTATCAATTCAAACCTAATTGCTTGGAAAGGAAGCTAGGCTATAACACATCACTAGGAACAAAATCATCAGATCACAGTACACTTACCAGGTACAAATCTACATAGTCAAGCTACAAGTCCTGCAAAGTTCCTTCGAAAGCCACCGGGACATCCTCTGGTGCATGATCGGAATTCCTGATGAGAATTGTTCAGGAAAATTACTAAAGTACAGATTTAGAAGAAGACATTATGAGAACAAAAAAGACTGAGAACGACAAAGAGAATCCTGATGCCTTGGAGAAAGTACTAGAATGCATAAACCGGTAGGGGGCTTACCAGAGTTTGGAGGTAATGAACAAATCCTCCCGTTTAACCACACCATCTTCAAACAATTTCTTCAAAGCAACTCCAATCTACGGAAAAAAAATGTTTGAAAAATCATCAATAGAAACCTCAAGTATCCGGATAGAGAAAGGCCAGGCTAATTTCATGTACAAGGAAACATGAAAAACAATTGTGAAACAGCAGAAAAACAAGCAGAGAAAGCAAATGAAGATCAATCAGGCTACAAAGCCAACTAAAACGAAAAGAAAATCTGCTACCACTTCAAGCTTAACAAGACCAACAAATACTGCAATTCACATGACTAGGGAAGAACTGAAATATGGCCAAGAAAAGAAAGAGTGACAATCTGAGTCAAACAAAAAAATGGAGATTCAGGGACAATTTGAAGTACCTCTGCTTCATTTCCGAAAAGCCTCGCACAATCGATATGCCGGTATCCATGCTGCATTACCACACAAAAATAACAAAAAGGTTATCAAGAATCAATTGAACTCATAAAAAGCAACCATATGAAATGCAATCTGATGACAATTAAGACATACTAAAACGCAAGGATAACGAGCTAAAGTGAAAAGCTAGAACACAGATTTAAACGTAATATTGCACTATTGTTATGTCTGCCTGCACTCTTCCACAGTCACTTTAGATATCAATTATGGGAACCGCTCTCATATGGTACAACGAAGAAAACCAACAGAAACGTGGTATCAAAACAAGACTTCAAAGGGATAACCTTGATAGCAATCTCTACGGCATTGCCCACGAGCCCAGGATCAGCCTGCCATGTCCCCAGTCCAACCGAAGGGATTTTCGCTCCGGTGTTCAGCTCGAAGTATCTGATGTCCTTCCCCATTTTTCTTTCCCTCTTGTCTTTAAGGGTCTTTCCTCTTGAAAAAGAAGAAGAAGAAGAAGCAACAATGAAGGAAACCCACTTACAGAACTCAGCTCGGCAGATCGCGAAACCAAAACCCGGCGAGAATGGAAAGAGACAGAAGAAGAATGACAGCAACTATCCTGCTCTGAGTCTTAGGGGATGACAATGGTGCACTCCTTTTATAGTGGAAACGAACAGGAGGGGAATCTGAGAGCTTTCTAGTCAGTCTTCGTGTGGACGAAAAGTGCCCACTAGTTAAGAGTGAAATTACCAAAACAATCATAAATTTATTATAATTTTTTCAATTCACACATAAATCTTATTTTTAACCCCTTCAGTTTTAAACTTTTTGCAATTGTATCACTCAGTTCATTCGGCCAAATTTATCTAGTAGACACTGATGTGGACTTCGACTAACACTGATGTCTCAATTTTTTTATACTTTTTTTTTTCGATTTTTTTTTCTTGTTTCTTTCTTCTTTTTCTCTCCTCCTTCCTCCTTCCCTTAGCCAGTCACTGGACCTCAGGATTATCTAGGAGCGTCGGCCAATAGGGATGAGCCTTGCCGAACCTTGGCGACCAAACTCTGCTTTGCCCACCTAAGGCAAGGCTAGCCTCGCCAGTAGTCAGTGGGGGTGAGCCCCGCCGGCCAACGCCCCTAGCCAGTCGTCGAGGTCCGGCAAACAGTTGGGGGAAGAAGGAAGGGAAGAGAGAGAATCAAAAATTAAAATTAAAATTAAAAATTGACATGTCAGCATCGGCTAGCCAACTTTAACTAGATGGATTGAATTGATATAATTATAAAACATTTAGGACTAAATTGAAAAAAAAATAGATTTAGAACTGTTATGGTAATTTTCATCCAGATAACTTGTAACTTCTTAACCGGTCGGTCTTGACGGTTGATTAGCTCCATGAAATAACTTGTTTTGCAATTCTAGGCGGTGAGTCGGGAATGGGATGCGGAGACAAAAACTATCTCCGTTGGTCTACTTCAACGGTGATCTTTCGCGAAAAACTCATAGAAAATCGGAATAAACTATTGTGTTTTGTCTTCTAGTGTTTAATAATTTCTTTATAGTTAGGGTCTCAAAGTTAGAGATACCCGTGGAAGCCTCCACATCAGTCGGAACATGAATTCCGCATTTACGTTTTGACCCACGTAGCATTGCTTAATATAGGGAAAATTAAAAAAAATGACCACTTTGATCTAATATGTAATGTTGTCCCTATATTTTTCATTTGTACGATTTGATCTATCAATTACTAGTAGATGTTTAATGTAGTCCTTCAATTTACTCAAATGACAAATTGGATATTATTTAAAGACGTAGATAATAATATGTTGAGTTAGATATTTAAAATGATGAGTTAACATGCCTATTATTTTATCTATTTATTTTAGATAAGGGAAAATAGTATCAGACCATTACCATGGGTTTATTGTTATTTGATGATATGAATTATTATATCCTAATTTAAGATGAATAATTTACATGGATATCCCACGTGTAACTTTTTTTTTTTTTGGGTCCACCATTTAAGCTTAATGGATTGGAAACCATATCGGCATATGTCGTTAACTGGAATTAATAAAAGGACAACATTGAATATTTCATATAGTTTACGGACTACCTTGAACATTTACCAATAGTTCAAGGATGGCATTAAACAAATTAAAAGTCAATGGATGACATTACATATTAAGCCCAAGTTCATTGACCATTTGTGTCATTTTTCATGAATTTATGATGATAAAGAAACTTAAATACTCAATGCGAAACATTGCTCCAACTATCAACTCTCTCTGATTTCTCCATTTTGCCCCTTCAATTCAACCATTGTGATATCCCAAATTTTCAACTCTGTTTTCTTCTGAATGAATCGGGCATTTCATTGATGTGCCTATAGGGTTATTCTCAGAGCTGATCACTCTCAAGATAACTAGACTATCTAGGGAAGCCATTAAGAAATTTTAAGGCAATAGACTTGAGAACTCGATTAGAAATCGGCTTCTCGACCATGTCCATCTTTAGAGACCATTATGGCACAGTTAAAAATCGATTTGAAATCAGAGATAGACTAGATCATTAGAAATGTGTGGCTAATCGTGGGTAACACCACTAAATTGGAAAATTCTTGTCGACCAGCACTAGACTGATTTTCTTATTGCTTTGGTACCCTGTGTCCGTATTTGGATCCTCGTGATTTTCACAACAACCGAGAATCGTCAATGAGTCGAGTGGGTTCATAGTGGCTCAAAGAAAATCGACCATGGGTCATTTGCACTTAAAAATTTCCGAAAGTTACCCGTTAGTCTAGGTCACGCTAGAAACGCGCTAAGTGGAAATTAACCGCGAATTCAAGTCCGATATCATAAATTGAAGTTTCTGTCATGTCACAATAAATTCTAGGAGTATCGACTCAGTCTTAGAAGATTTTTCTGACACCCGACACTTTTTGGGAAAAAGTCGTCGCCGGGGCGTTTTTGTGTAGAAAGTGTCGAAGACGGTTTTTGATCGCGAAATTAAGATGCATGATGGATGCATGGATGAGGAAAAATAGCAATTGAGGCATTGAGGTATTAGTTGATTTTATGAGAGCCGATTGAGAATGAATTGAGAGAGAATTGAAGAGCAATTGAAGCCTTTTTGCTAAGAAATTCGTATGCCCCCACAAATTGTGACTTATGGACCAACTCAACTCTCTAGAAGGGGTATATTAGGCTGAAATTGTGCTGGTGGGAGACAGGTAAGGTTATGGATCAAGATGAGGGGACAAAGGGGATATTTGTTGTGGAGAACACAAGCTAAAGGGGCCCTCACTCATCTCTCTCTTTCCCCTCACTCAACTGCCATCCAAACTCCTTCCATTTCCAGCCGTGCATGACCACAAACTAGAGCAAGAACTCACGAAGCTTCAATCTGCGCGTCCTTCTTCCACTTCGCTGCTCCAGTCATCACCGAAGACACTTGCTACTTTCCACTGAATCCCCATCGAGACTCCTTGGTTGACCGAGTAGCTTTGCTTTGCTGCCACTTGGCCACGTTTGCACTTGGTTCAGAACAAAGCAGTGTTGAAGACCACCGAGCGAGCTGCAATCCGCGTGTCTTCTCTTCGCCAGCAACCGCTGCCATGTTGGGTTAGCAAAGCCAACGGATTCCACCGCCCCTCTCCACTGTTTTTGCCGCTCCACTCGTCGAAGTTCTCTCCCTCAGCTGAAGTCTCCACATGCGTACAAAGCAACCCAACCGAAGCAAGCTGCCTGCGTGATTCCTCTTTCCTTCACTCGTGGATCAGCCGGCCAAGCCAAATAGAAGCCCAGCGAGTTATTCTTGCTCAGCGCAAACCTGTAGTCTTCAAGCCCAGCAAATTTCAGTCTAGCTAGGCCCAAAGGTCCATCAGTTCATCCACTTGCAGCCCGCGGAAATTCAGCAGTCAGCCCATCAAATGAGCCCAGCGTCTTGGGCCTGGTTTTTCAGCCCAATCTTGAGGCCCGCAAAGCAGCCCAACAAGTAGGCCCAAGCAAGTTCAGCCCTAGCCCAGCTTTTGTTGTGGGCTTGCGAAGCTAGTAAGCCCGACCTGAGTGTCCGTCAACGCCGTCGAAAGTTTGGGTTTCGGCCGCCGTCACGGTGATCCAGTCTCTGCTTTTAAACAAGTGAATTTTACTCACTAATACTTTCTTATTTTGCTAATTATGCTTAAGGGTTGTTTAGTGTTAATTAAGTAGGATTAGGTGGTTAGATTAGAATGGATTAGCGATTATTAGATAATTGTGATGTATGTTAGGTGGTTAGACTTAATCATTAGCAAGTAGAGAGCTTTTTAATATTTATTGAATGCATCTCGAGATTTTTCCCGACCTGTCTCGGGCTCCAATTAGGCATTACGGGCCTAAATTGGATTTTTAATATTTATTTATTTATTTTTCGAAATTAATTATTTAATTATTTATTTTTCGGAAATTAGGCTAGGCCTCTGCCGAAATTTCATGCGATTGTCGTGGTGCAACCCGTTTATTTATTTGAGCTCTACGTTGTGTTGAATTGAATTAATTGTGCAATTTGTGGATTTAATCCTTTATTGATTGAAATTGAGTAATTGATTGGTAGATGACTGAGTATGATTATTTAGCGCCAATAATGTTTTGATGAACTACAATAGAGAGAATCGTAAGAGGAAAATGGAAATACTCGGGGCTGAGACCAATATGGTAAGATGTTATAGGCAAGTGTGATTCGGTGATTGGGACATCACTGGTGAAAACGACGCCTTAAAGAACACACGTAGTTGTCTATTCCATACATCTTTGTAGTCATACATGGTTCGATGATAAGGATATCACTGGTGAAAACAGCGCCTTAAAGAACGCACGTGAATGACTTATAGACAAACGTGGTTCGGTGATTAAGAAAATCACTGGTAAAAACGGCGCCTTAAAGAACACACGTCGCTGTCTATTACCGACATCACCTTGGCAAAAACGGCGCCCCAGAAAAGACACGTGGTTCGGTGATTGGGAACATTACTAGTGAAAACGACGCCTTAAAAAACGCACGGTGTCGGTGATTGGTATGTCACTTGGTGAAAACGACGCCCGAGAAAATATATATGGTCTGGTGACCAAGTCTACCATTTGGGAATCATGGTATGAGTGGGAATGACCTAGAGATGGTCCGACTGACATGTAATAGACGAAGTCGATTGATCAATGATTTGATCTGTTGTCGTGAACGATTGAATATTTTATGTGATATATGAGGCATCTGTGTATAACCTTGAATGGCAGGTTGGGACTGAGGCCAAGGTAAGTCCTCTAACTCGTGTTGTGCTTAGGCAATCGTATGGCGTATTGGTTTATTAATCGGGTCTTAGGGGATAGAACTCGCTGAGACGTAGTCTCATTGGTTATTAAATAACCATTTCAGGTCCGTAGAGGGACCAGAGGAGGATTACCTATTAGATGACCCTGATGAAGAGCTTGAAGAAAACGAGCTTAGTGAAGAAGAGTCTGAGGAGGATCTGAATGATGATCCCGAGTACGACCCCGGATGAGGATTGAGATCCCATCCCATTTTGTGAACCTTATGTACTTGTGGATAGGTGTTAGATTAGACCTATGTTAATAGTATTGTAAGATACTATGAGGTGCGTGTGTATAAAAGTGTGGTTGTGGATTTAAGTATAAAAAATATGGCCCTACTTTTCTATCCCATTGTTTCATTGTCTAGGGATTTATAACTACTTCCGCATGTGCTATTGATAATGAAATAGTTGGCGATACATAGTCCTGGGATATCGCATTCTAAAATCGGCCAAGTAGAAGGATGGGCGCATCCTCGAGGATCGGGGCGTGACAACCATTGCCTTGCCAAATGCCATGGCCATCCTTGCGAAGATAAAAATTAGAAGACTACCAAAAAAATTTCCAACCTGTTCCTTGCCTAAATTCTACACCACCCAATTTGGAAACTTGATGCTATTTACCCCTTGTGCTTCTACAACCGTCTATTTTGAATGTTGGGAACAAGTTGACTACTTTTTGGCCATCAATCATTTTGATGTCGCAAAGTTGTAGTGAATCACGTCACCGCTGATGGAAAGATGGGGGCATTGCGATTGGAATTCATCGTGGGGATGTCTCTTTCGCAGGACACCATTTTTTATTTGTCGAAAGAGTTGCGAAACAAGTCGCGTCATGTCTTGTGAACTCTCGACATCGTTCAAAGTGATCGAGAAATGGGCAGCCATGTCTTCTAGATTTTTCTTAAGTATGGAAGAAAACAAAAGAGTAGTGTTCTGTATCTCTTTCTTCTGGGTAAAATATGGACGAGGGCGATTTGAAATGTCCGTATCTAGAATAATGGAAAATACAGCCTTTAAATACGCAATTTTGATTGCATCACGGTTGTCAAAAGCTCCATCCATCAAGCAATCTTTCTCTTTTTTAGGGACTCTAAAGTTAAACAAATTTCTCAAGGAGTTTCTAGGAGAACTACCAAAAATATTATAAACATATTGTAATTGTGTCAATTTAGTCATAAATTTTTTTTTTGCTAATTTAGTCCTAAACTTTTAGCAATGGCAAGGGGCATACACTAAGGCGCTATATGTGTCCGCTCAACATTTTGGGATTACAATTTCGAGGGTCCTGGTTGATAATAATTCTGCATTGAACATTTGCCCTTTTAGCCATCCTCTATCAATTGGGGATAGGAATGGAAAATGTCTCCCTCCAAAAATTCCTATTCGAGCCTTCGATGGGATGAGAAAAGAAACAATAGGGGAAATCGACTTGCCACTGACAATTGGCCCTATTACCATTACTCAAAAATTTCAAGTACTCGATATTCCGAGCAATTTTAGCCTGCTATTGGGATGGCCTTGAATCCATGCTACAGGGATCATTCCTTCCAGTCTTCATCAGATGATGAAACTTCTCATTGATGGAAAGATCGTGACTATCCGATGTGAAAGAGATGTGGAGACTTTTCATAACACAGCCATACCTTTCATCGAGCCTAAGGTCAAGGGAGAGTTGAGCTACCACTCGTTTGAGATGGTGTCTGTCACTCATGTGCCTGTTGGGTCGATCATTAGGAAGCCTCAGTTCTCAAAGGCATCCTTAATGTCAAGTAAGGAACTGCTCAAGAACGGTTTTGCTATTGGGATAGGTTTGGGTAAGCTCGCCTAAGGTATGCCAAATCCCATTAGGGTGGTCAAGATCAACAAGCGTGAAAACTTAGGTTATCAGGGCAACCGTAAGGGTCAAGGTAATCATAAAGGCCCAAACATTAAAGGTAAGAGCTACCAACGTCTCTTGCCTCCACCTTTGAAGGATTTCTTTCCTGGTCCACCAAAGTTCTTGCAAGAAGAAGAGGCCAATGTCTACCACTTTGCTGATTTGTTTGAGGATAGTTTGGTTGACACTATTGGTGACAATGAAGAGCCTACAACTCCCGTTGTGTAAGGGATGTTTCTAATTCTTGTATTTCATTTTCAGTCGTATTCCATTCATTTCTCTCTTGCGAGGGAATTCCATTCATTTCATTCGTTTATGCTTGTAATAATCTGGATCACAAACTCTATGGAGCCAAGATTATATACATTGTAATGCAATTTTTGCATATTAATAAAATTCACATTTTGTTAATAGATGTGTGAGGTTTTCCAAATCAATCCTATGATGATGCTTTGAGGCCTGAGTCTCCACACGATCTATAGTTTCAAAATGTTTTAGTGGAATGAGGACGCCCAATGACATGAGAGCTAGTTCCCAATAAATTTTTTCGAAAACTCAAATTTGAAAACAAAATTTTCATGATATTTACATACATTGTAGTCATTTATATGTATATATACTAACCATTTTTTTTTATTGTATCTCAGGCATGACATTTCATATCATGGTAGTCATTTGCATGGCTCAGATTCACATTCAAAAGATTTTGACAAACCTGATTATTCCAACTCAAAGAATGAGGATGATCCTCGAGTTATTGAAAATGAATGGCTTAGACATGAAGAGTTCAAACCTCCTACCACCGAACAACCAATCACCGTGAATTTAGGAGATTCAGATAACCCTAAAAATACCAAGATTGGGGTAGGTCTTTCTCAAGCGGATGCCAATAGATTAACTGAATTTTTTGAAAGAGTACCAAGATGTTTTTGCTTGGTCATATGCCAATATGTCAGGTTTAAACCCTGAGATAGTGGAACATGCGTTACCACTTGATCCTAGTATTCCGCCGAAGAAGCAAAAAGTTAGAAGGACGAAACCTGAGTTGTCGAAAAAGATTGAAGAAGAAATCATGAAGCTCTTAAGTGTCGATTTAATTGAAGTCACCCATTATGCTGATTAGATTGCTAATATAGTCCTAGTTATGAAGAATGATGGACAAGTCCGAGTTTGTGTTGATTACCGTGACCTGAATAAGGCAAGCCCTAAAGATGATTTTCCTTTGCCACATATTGATATCTTAGTCGATAGTATTGCTAGATTCGAACTATTTTCCTTCATGGACAGATTTTCCAGTTATAACCAAATCCAGATGAAAGACTAAAACTTCATTCATTACCCCATGGGGAACATTTTGCTACAAAGTTATGTCATTTGGCATGAAGAACGCATGGGCAACATATCAAAGAGCCATGGTAACACTATTCCATGACATGATGCATAAGGAGATTGAAGTCTATGTTGATGACATGATTGCAAAGTTAAGATAAGGTGAAGATCATGTTGAAGTCATAAGAAAACTATTTGACCGATTAAGGAAATCAAGTTGAGGCTTAACCCCGCAAAATGCATATTTAGGGCAAAGTCCGGGAAGCTTCTTGGATTTATGGTTAGTAACAAGGGTATTGAGATAGATTATTTTAAGGTGAAAGCCATATGTGATGTAAAACCTCCTTCTATTGTTGAGGAAGTCCAAAGCTTACTAGGAAAATTGAATTCTGTTGTGAGATTTATCGCTCAATTGTGTTAGAAACCACTAAGCCATTCTTCAAGTTGTTAAAGAAGAACATCAAGGTCAATTGGGATGAAGAATGTCAAAAAATGATTTAAAGAGCTTAAGCGATATCTTTCACAATCTCTTGTACTCGTACCGCCTATCCAAGGCGTGCCTCTGATCTTGTATCTTACCATTCACAAAGAGTCTTTAGAAGCCATGTTAGCACAAAAATGACCCAATGATGGAATAGAACGTGCCATATATTACCTCAGTAAGAAGTTTACTACTTTCGAGATTCGATATCCTGAAGTGGAAAAGACTTGTGTAACCTTGATTTAAGTTTTACATCGATTGAGGCAATACACTCCACACCACTACATCCTTTTGGTGACTACAAATGACCCGATCAAATATCTTTTGGAGAAGCCTGCATTGGTTGGAAGGCTCGCTAAATGGCAAATATTACTCTCTGAGTTTGATATTCAAAGCATGGCATAAAAGTCAATCAAAGGGCGAGCCATAGCCAATATGTTAGCTGAAAATTCTGAGAAGTCTTATGATTACGATGAAATTGATGAACGAATTTATTTAGTCTCGCCTAACAAATGGACCATGTATTTTGATGATGCAGTTAACCTTTCTAGTTCTAGCACTGGGGCAGTTTTAATATCCCCAGAAGGTCAACATTATCTAGTAGCTACAAAGTTGGTATTCTCTTGTACCAACAATATTTTTGAATATGAAGCTTGCATCCTTGGTTTGCAATTAGCCATCGATATCAAAGTCAAAAAACTTCAAGTTTATCGTGACTCTGCACTCATCATTCTCCAGACGGAAGGTGAATGGCAAATGTATGGACATGTTAAGAAAACACAATATATTGTTTAGGTACCGAAAGGGCGCTAACAGAAATATTAACGTAACCCAAGTCCTTGAACCTAGATATTTGGTTGCGTAGGAATCAAATGAACACTCCCGACCCTTGATTGGGTTTTCTAGCGACCCCCAAAATGAGGCTAGTGGTGACTCCCGTCTTATTTTTAGATTGTCATAAACAACTAGACCGTATAAGTAAACCCATCGAGTAGGATACGAGTTTCGATGAAACTCACCATGGTTTAACATACTCGATATGGGAGTACCCCAAAGGATGAAGTGATGACATCCTTATGAGCGAGGCGTACTGTCGAAAGGGCTACCATGATAAAGGTACCATTAAATCTTATATCCACACCTAACCCCTTCTTCTAAGATGTATCGCCCGTGTGGGTATGGATCGCGACACTCCGCTGTCACGCGGAGTAGGAGCTTGAGAGAGCTCACGATCTCGTGGAGGGAACTCACGAGAGGCTTGATCCGAAAGACGAGGTGATGACATCTTTTGGAACGCAGCCCTGAGGGAACTCTCATGATCAAGTACCCCTAAACCCGACCTTTCCCCATTTTCTCTTTTCGTGATGATGAGGGATTCGAGGGTGGCGAGATCGAGTCATGACAGGCTTGGTGACTCCACTAAGGCTTGATTCGGATTTAAGGGTACCTTTACCATGGTAGCCCTCTCGACAGTACGGCTCGCCCATAAGGATGGCATTACTTCATCCTTTGGGGTACTCCCATATCGAATATGCTAAACCATGGTGAGTTTCATCAAAACTCGTACCCCGCGCGACAGGTTTATTTATACAGTTTAATTATTTATGACAACCAAAAAATAAGACGGGAGTCACCACTAACCTCATTTTGGGGGCCGGCTAGAAAACCCAATAGAGGGTCGAGAGTGTTCTCTTGATTCCTATACAACCAAATATTTAGATTCGAGGACTTGGGTTACGCTAATATTTCTATTAGCGCCATTTCGTTACCTAAACAGTATATTGTGTTTTCCTAACATGTCCATGCACTTTTCCACGTAGTCTTGATGTCTTGGGTCGAGATTCTCCCATAAAGTCATGAGATTCCCTAGCATGGGGACCACGTCTACTTTGGGTTTACCCATCTAAACCTAAACCTAAACCCAAACCTAAAGGGCATCCGTGATTAAAACATATCGTTGTTGAAATATAAAACGCATAATTGAAATATGGAGAGTAAGAAGATAAGAACGATAAAAAAAGGAACGATATCTTACCCACCAAACACATGGCAAGTACAAATCACATGTCGCATGAAACTGTGAGGTTTCTACGCCTAAGGTGAGGGTGCTAAAAGCTCAAGGTCCCCATCCCAAAGGATAAAAATAGTGTACCCACCACTACTATCATCGGTCAGTGCTATTTTTATCGGTTGGGACGAGTGAGTTTATGTAAGTAATGCATTACCATGAGTATTCACTCACAGATTCCACCCATAAACCCTCTTAAGATCCTAGATTAGGCGATCAAGGTTTTAGACCGCAATTGTGTGTGCAGTGTCGTGCTAAAGCTTGTAAACATGCATTTAAATTCAAACATCCAGCACTTCAATATAAACCCTCATACATTCATACATCCTTACACCACCTACAAAACAAATGGTTTACAAGCATGCCTCCCCTTATAACTCCCACCTTCAAGACCATTTAACACGAGGTTAGCGACTAGCCTGATTTTCCACACGACTTTGACATGTAGGCGATCCTACATGAGACATGTTAGTTAAAACACAACAACCATTTTAAATGGCTTCAAGTCCTCCAAATCTAGTAACCAATCCCCAATGGAGTCACCAAACCTGTCATGACCCGATCTTGCCGCCCTCGAATCCTACATCATCACGAGGAGAGAAAATGGGGAAATGTCAGGTTTAGGGGTACTTGATCATAAGAGTTCCCTCACGACTCGCGTTCCAAAAGACATCATCACCTTGCCTTTTGGATCAAGCCTCTTGTGAGTTCCCTCCACGAGATCATGAGCTCTCCTAAGCTCGTACCCCGCATGACAACGGAGTATTGCGATCCATATCCACATGGGCAACACACCTTAGAAGAAGGGGTCGGATGTGGATATCGGATTTAAGGGTACCTTTACCATGGTAGCCCTCTCGACAGTGCGCTTCATCCATACGGATGGCATCACTTCATCTTTTGGGGTACTCCCATATCAAGTGTGCTAAACCATGGTGAGTTTTATTGAAACTCCTACCCCGTGCGACGAGTTTATTTATACAGTTTAGTTGTTTATGACAATCTAAAAATAAGACAGGAGTTGCCACTAGCCTCATTTTAGGGGTCGGCTAGAAAACCCAATCGAGGGTCGGGAGTGTTCCCTCAATTCATACGTAACTAAATATCTAGGTTCGGGGACTTGGGTTACGCTAATAGTTCTATTAACGCCATTTCGGTACCTAACAATAAGTTGTGTTTTCCTAACATGTCCATGCGTTTCTTTTTACATTTTCGGGATCATTAGTCCTAAACTAAGCAATCATGCGTGGTTGGTCATTTTCATTCTATTCTAATTCTAAAAAAAAAAAAAAAAAAAAACAATCAATGAAATTGAAATTACAAGACAGTAAGTAAACAATCAAGGAAAGTAGTAAATCTACTATGCAATCCTAGAAAATATAAAAGAGAAACACAAGTGAAAAAAAGATGAGAGAAAGAGAGAAAACACGCAACTCGTCAGGCTTTATACAACAAATGGAACCTAAGACATATGTCGGAGAAATGAATAATACATAATAATTGTCAGAATAGACATCGGCCTCCACCGTCTTCACGCTTTCTTCATCTTCGGGGTCCTAATCTAAACCTAATATAAGAAACTTATAACTAGGTGCATACAATGGAAAGAAACAAGCATATACATCAAAATAATAAAAAACAAGACATCATGTCGAGATCAATCATTTAAAGGAAGTGTAATACGAAAGTCAAATTTTAGGGCCTTGGGGTTCACCTTTGTCTTTCATGCGAGGGTCCCACTAAGACACCTACCCAGTCCATTTTTTTTATGACTTATAACAATTGTTGACCAATTGTATTCTCGCATAGCCAATAATGCTTATAAGTCTCCTAATTAAGCGATCTATGTAATCCCAAGGTTTTCCCTCGATATCATGCATCGACCCTATCATTCATCTAAAAATTACATGCATTGTAAAAATTTAAACATGCATGCAAGTCTTTTGAACCTTGTTTCTTAACCAATCAAGCAAGAAAGTGAACTGTTGGTGGGTCACTTATTACCAAAAGCATGCGCCAATCACAAACATAGGCAATTTCTAGTGCATGATAGGATTATATGTTTGAGGGGTACATGTGATATTTCGAAGACGTATCTCGAAATCATTCATGAAAAGTTTTGAGACAAAGTAATCTCTCAGCTATGAAAGGCATTCAATTGCCAAGGCTAACCTGGAACTCGCATAAATGCACTCACAAGTATCACAAGCATTTTGAATACAATTCAAACTGTTATTTTCACGATGTCAAATCAGGATTTTTAAAAAAGTTTGAAAATATTTAGGATTACGGAATATCTAGGCTATGGAACACATTCAATTGACAAGGCTAGCCCGAGGCTCGCATAAATGCACTCACAAGCATCGCAGACATTTTTAATATGGTCCAAATTGCAATTTTTCCTTAAGCCAAATCGAGTTTTGGAGAAGAACTTTTTTGGAATCCTTTTTGAGAAACATCACATGTACCAAAGTATTTTTTTGAAAGATGCAATTTGAAAATGCCGATTATTTAATAGCAAAGATCAAAGCATTTAGAACAATTTCCATGAAGATGGTGTGGCCTAATTTCATACATAAACTAACCTAAAAAGTATAACTAAACAATCACAATCATATTTTTATCAGGAAACTTCAGAACAAGTATGTAAGGACAACAAAATTGAGTAATACCCATTGACAATTTGGCGATGAAAAAATTTCCTAACATGCATGACATGATGACGAACAACTTTTGTGAAGAAAGTTTTCTTAAATAATCTATATATGATTTTACAAAAATCAAACAACAAGCAACAACACATTAGAAATTTGTCAAGACAACTAGACATTTAGCTAATGTCACGAGGATTTGTCCTATCAAAATTTGTCTAAAAATCATCAAATTCACATACAACATAGCCAACATGATGAAAATCAAGTTTCATTAAGAGGCCAAGTTCATATTCCAAATAGAAAAAATGGAACAAAAATATCAAAGGTCTGTCCAAATAAGGGTTAGAATAGGGGTCCGAATTTGATCCATTGTCCAAATTGTGATCTGGGTTTGAAAAAATGAAAAATAGTCCAAAAAATGAGCGATTAATATGAAATTAGCGGCATTAGAAACTTCTAAGCGTGTCCTACGTCTTTTTAGAAGAGCTCGAGTCCAAACTAGGTCAATTTAGTATCCCAAAATCAAGATCTCTAAAAGTGTGCGCATCAATAACGAAAAAACAGAACATAAGTATTCATTAAAAAAACCTTAAAATCACTCAAATAATACACAAACGGTATGAAGAAATCACATGGGACTTAGGATTGGATGCAACGGAAAGTTTGGATAGTCATCTAATACTAAGTCAGCATGTGAATGTCATACAATTTAAATGACATTATGAGATGATTCATGATTTCTAATGATATGCTTGGGAATCTTAAGTGTGATAAACACTTTTTTTGTAAGACAAATTTAATGGGTAAGATGATACTCAAATGACATGACCTAAACATGTATGTAAATCTTACAACATGCAGTTCAATCATCAAAAATGCATGATCATAAGAATCGATCTCTAGATGACTCAAACAAGTATGGAAAGGTGCGCATATGACAATGCTTCATTTCAACATTAAGTTTACAGAACAAACATAATTTCAGTCATCCTCAAGATATGCATAAATCCCACCAAAAATCTCACATATAAAGCATACGATGATAAAGATTTCTCGTTAAGAGGTCGAAATTCAATTAAGATCATGAGTCATGACAAAAATGGCAAAACATACCAAACTATATGTCCAGCACATGTTGCTGCATCACCTTTTATTCTAATGCATGCAATTGACTCACTTTGCCAATGTAAAAACCTTGCAAAGTATGCATCAATTGAACATATGTATCATATATTTCAACTCTCATGAAGGATTTGAGACCAAATAGGTTCATTTATGAACTCAATTTCATCAAAATAAATCTCGGACCAATGTAGGACAGACTACCTATGTTCAGATCTTAGCAATTTTGACCTAGCTAAACATTTCTAAATATTTTGAAAAAAAAAATACTAGACATGCACAACACCTGTATGAAAAAATTTCATGAAGAAAAGTTGTGCTAGAACTCAACATAAAAATCAGTACAAAAATAGCAAAATCAAATGTCGATACGGAACAGATTAACCTAGGCTCATATCTGAGTAGATCTGACCTAGTTGAACACATTCAAAAATCATGAAAAAAAAAATTATAGAAGATGTATGAGACGATTTGGAACAAAAATCATGAAGAAAATTTTGTCAAAAAATGATCATGAAAATTAGCAAAAAAAAAAAAAAAAGCCGAAGGGGGAATAGAATCAAAACCAAAAAAAAAAAAAAAAAACTAAACTACTACAGAATCGTTAATCTTCGAAGGTGTTTTCAAGAGTCAAACGACTCTCGATTGGGGCGTGCAACCTATCATTTTGAAGCTCGAGATGTCTATTACTTAATTCTAAAAGGACTCAAGTTGAAACAAGGTCGTTTCAGACCTTGTTTTGGCTAAAACAGTTACCTATGTATAGATCTACGAAAATCACAAATTATGCTCAAAAACACAATCATCATTCAAATTATCAACAAATCATTACATCATTCATACTCATTAATCTTAAGCATGTAAAAGTTCCTAATCTTGAATCATAGCCCTGATCGACTAATTCAATCTTGCCTCATCGGATTCGAGTTTCGAATTGTTACATTCGTTTTTTATTTTCGTCGATTTCTATCGCGATTAATCGGATCAAGCCATCGGATCACAATCGGGAGTCCAAGAATGTAGATCGGGTCACTATGGCTCGAATCGGGATCAATCAAACCACCGGCTCAAGGAAAAAAGGAAGAATCGATCTAAAATGAACCGGCCTTGACTCACCGACAAAGATCAGGCCACCGGTGAAAGTTCGACCACCAATCTAATCTCCTCTGTCCACAGCAAGGTCAAAGACCTTTGCTATTGCAGATCATCAGCAACTTGGATGCTTGGGAGCTCTGGCGACCGCCAGTTCGAGCCTAGAACGAAACCAGTCCAAGAGATGAATCGAAACTTAGAGAGAGAGAGAGAGATCTGTTTGGGCAGGAGTCTAGAGGGAGAAGAGAGAGAGAGAGAGAGAGAGGCCTGAAGAGAGAGGAAATTTCGTGCCAAATGAAGCCCTCAGCTAAAAATAGAAGATATTTCATTTATATACTCTTTACATTAAGCGATTTCAACCGTCGGTTCGACCCAACGGCCAAAATTTCGATCCAATGGTCAAAAATCCATTTCGAAAATTCCATCATGATCTCAAGGTGTTAGGTAATTGATCTAGTGGGTTTGATTTGCAAAAAACCAAGTCAAAATCGGGAATTGCGTCAAAATGTCTAATTATGATTAATTTGTAATTTAACAAAATTTGAGGACTAATTTGTAAAATTTTGGGAAATTGAAATTGGAATTGAGAGGGTTCCAAAACCGGTGGTTGGAAGCCAAGAATCAACTAGCAAGGGCTTAAACTAGCCATTCCCGCCGTCGACTGGTCAGACTGGCTAGACTAGTTAGTTCGATTTGGCTAGATTTTGATCGGTTCTTGAATAGTTTGGTCTGGTTCCTGCTATTTTGTCCACTTGGGACCCATGTGGGTAAAAAATTTATGCAATTTGGTTCCTAAATGATCAAATTGAAAATGAATTTTATCATTTTTAAGAAGAAATTGGTTAATTAAGACACAATTAAGCTAATCAAACCTTATGAACGTGATCTAGGGGTCTTTTATTGACCTAATTGAATAATTATTGTGAAAAACAACGAGTCGAAACCATTGGTGCTTTGAATTGGGCCTAAAGGGCTAAAATGGTAAAATTTGCATTTCTATTGGCAAAATTGCAGATTAACTAAAATTGAACTCAATTAATATCGCAATTGCCCTATCTAATGAGCTACCCATATGTAAGATCATTTAGCATATTCAAACGGACCATGAATTGAAGCACTCAAGCTTAGGTCAAAAATGGATATAAGCCTAATATTAAAATTGGACCTAGATTCATGAAATTCAACCATAGCCATAAATGGGTCAATTTTAATTTTGTCGATTGAAGCTTAATTGCTTGATTTTCTAATGCTTGGGAGGATAAAATTCCTCAAATTGATGCATTCTGGGGTGAATTTCCCAAAATTGATTTTAGATTTGGATTTATCTTAAGAAACTAAGTGAGAAACAATCATCCATTCGCAAGTTATGAAGGATCGATTTTAGTCCCCTAATTAGGGCTCAAAACGACAATTCGTATTTTGACTCGATAAATCACAAAATTGAATGCTCAAACAGATTTCAGATAGTCCCTAAACCAAATGTCAAAGGATGAACTACACCTAATTATGACTAAAATAAAAGCAATTTTATTTTTCATCGATTTTGAACCTAAAACTAAAAAATTCAGAAATCAAGGTTCTTAATTGAATTTTGCGAAATTTTTGACACAAAAGTCAAATTGGCATTAAAAGAAATGTATTTGTGCTTCTTCTTTTTTTTTTGGGTAAAAGGTTTGACCAAAAGTCAACCATTTAATTGACTTTTCCTATAATGTCGATTTTTTGGTCAAATCTTTGAATTTTTGAGAAATTAATTTGAAAAGACTGAAATTAAAGTTAAATGAAATTTTTTTGGGTGAAAAGTCAATTTTTGACTCAGGGTTAACTTTTGGTCAAAGGGTTGACCAAAAAGTCAATCTAAAAGTCAACCGTTTGACTTTTCAAGTTTTTTCTTAAAAATGAGCTAGAAATTGCTTTAAAAAGACAATGTAAAAGAAGGAAATGAAAAATGACACTTTTTGGTCCAAAAATGGGTCTCCGTCGCGGTCAAAAACCCAAATCTCGATTTTTTACCTTTTAATAATGCATCGACCAAGCGAAATAAAAAAAAGTTATTAAAGTTTGAACAAGGATAAGATTCTAGAACAAGGTACAAAATCAATTGTGTAGTAGAATAGACTTTAGAAGCATCATGCGAATGTGCAATAGACTATAACAATAAATAATAGGAGATTAGGGATAAAAGAAATTACACTAAAGGTTTATAATGGTTCAACATAGATTAAGCTTATGTCCACTCTTCCATATTGGTTGGATTCCTCTAGATGATCGACAAGAGATTACAATATTGAGTGTTCATATTCATTGATCGATCATACTATCTCACTCAGTCACACTTTTTTTGTACTTCTTTCATGATCACAAACTTTTAAGCTCAAGAAATATAAGTGTATGATTGAAGTTTGCTAAGACTTTGAGAGGAATCTTGTTGTCTCAATCAAGAAGTTTCCTTTTTTGGTTGTTTGCATTGTGAATGTAAAATGTCATTTTTGAATTTTCAATTTAGTTCTAGCGATAGACTAGAATTAGGATAAGTCCATAGAGATGACAATCCTAAGGACTCGAAGACGATGAATGATCGATGTCCGATCAACCTTACCATTTGTACTATTCATTTCTCGAAATATGTATCGGGTTGTTTTGATGTTGCATAAACATTTGACAAGTTGCGGGTTTCCTTTTATTAAAATTTTGTAAAGTCTTTTCACTATACTCTTTTATTATCCTTGGGTGTTTACTTACTTGCACCGCAATTTCAATTACTTGGTTGATTTGCCTTTTCACTTTCTTATTACTAGAGTAGAATGGCACAAACGAACCATCCATGCATGATCACCTTTACCTTATAAACCTGCACGAAAATATATAAAGAGACGTATGATCACGTTAGATAATACATTGACTATTAGGTATCAAAAAGGCGCTCATAGCAACATTAACGTAACCTAAGTCCACGAACTCTAGATCTCTAGTTGGGTAGGTATCGAGAGATTACTCCCAACTCTCGATTGGGCACTCTAGCCGGCCCCCAAAAATGAGGCTAGCGGTGACTCCTAAATGTTATCTAGGTTGTCTTAAACAACTCATAGATAATAAAATTACCTATCATGCGAGGTATGGGCTTTGCAAAAGTTCGTGGCTATGATTGAATAAGCTCAAGTGGTTGTGACCCCAACAAAGGATGATGTGATGACATCTTGTTGGGGGGAACTACCTTGCGTGAATTTTCATAGTTAAATACCTCTAAACATTACCTTTGCACCTTTTTGTTAAAAAAAAAATGATAATAAATGACGCCAAGGTCAAGTCATGACAAATTCCACTATCACTCGAGATGCGAGCTTAGGAGAGATCACAACCATAACCGAGAGACCTTGTGGCACCAATCCCAAAGATTGAGGTATGGCATCTTTGGAATTACGTGTTGTGAGGACACTTTCATGTTTAACCACCTTTAAATCCTATCTTTACACCCATTCGCTTGTCAATTCTTATTGGATGCCAAGATTAGGTCGCGACATAACCAACCTGTTGGCTTATCAAATTTATATATAGATGGAGATATATATGTTGATAACATGTGATTGGTTTTTGTTTAAGGCTGTGTCATTTAGGTGGAAGGACGGCGGTGTAATCCTAATTTTTGTTGGTTTCAGGTGTGATATGGAATCTAGAAAGAGATCGTGAATACATAAAAGTGGTAAGGAGAGCAATTGCGCATTTTTGTAATTTTCATGGACGGAACTATATTCCATGTAGACTTTCCATTTTGCAATTTTCCCGAGGAAGCCATGCATCAGGGGACTTGGAACTCTTTTGAAGTGGAGTTGAAAGAGAGAGAAAGTGAGACGCTTCACGCGAACTGGTTGTGTTTTCATCTTCTTCCACCAAAAGATGATATTCCGCCGAAAGTTTTTTAAATAACTTTGATCTCGCTTTTTAGCCTTTGGGCATTTATTTTTTTGGCCCATTTATGTAGTTGGTTTTAACCCCTCAACTTTGGCACCATTGCCCTCATAGCTTCCGAAATTAAAAAGTCATAGAATGCCCCTATGAATTTTGGCACAGTGGCACAATAGCTACCCAACTTTGAAAAGTTATAGATTAATCCCATGAGTCAGTTGTTTTTATATCTGTATAGAAGTTAAGCGTTACGTACAAATGATTTTGGTCAGTTTTTTCTTGATTTCAATAACCTTTATTACATGGTTAATGACGTTAAGAGAATAAAGGGGATGTAGGGTTGATGAATCAAAAGAAAATCTGGAAGTGGTTATTATGGTCAAGAAAAATGAGGCAATCATTTTTGGTAATACTTGACGGCTACGCAGAGAGGAAAGTCTAGCAATAGCAACAAAAATAAAAAATTAATGAGGGCGATTTGTAACTTGTAAAATTTCAAGTGTTATTGCACAAGGGTGCCCCAGTTCTGAGGGGGGTTAGTCTGTAATTTTTCAAAGTTAAGGGCACAGTTGTCCAATGATGCTGTCCCTTCTAGCGCTTCCCCACGTAATCACTGAAGCGTGTTTCTCAGAAAGACATATGGAAAATGGAAATTCGAAAATTGCAGAATTGGAAATAAAAGGTATCTCATGCAATTTTCGAAAATCCGTCCCAAAAGTCTACGCTCCGGACTTTTCCGTTCCCAAAGTTAGGGTGAGCTACTATGATCCAATACTGAAGCAATTCTAGGATTTCCCACCATCATTCTAAGGTCATTGGAACATAAAGTTCTAGTTGTTAGAGAGAAGTCAACTAATCATCTAAAAATCAACTGTTCTATGAAAATTAAAGTTCGAGATACAAGGGATCGGGTATACGTGGGAAAAGGTTAGCACCTACACATTGAACTTTCGGTATCATATCCTTTGGTTAATATACATATAGTTTTCTTTTTATGCTTTGAAAACCAAAAATTCTAGTTTGTCCACCCTCGGATGATACTGACACATCACGGCGTGTACAATGAATTAACGCCACATCCGTGTCTTTTCAAAATATGCAATGCATTAATCAATGGAGGAATCCAATCTACATGAGGCATCGCTCAAAAGACAAACAGCCAACAGTATGTTTCAAAACAAGAAAACGGGGACGAATCCAATCCAATCAATTAGTAGACCTTGCGGATGAAAACTCGGCAAACGGGATGGATCCAATCTTGATCATGACAGCATGCGATTTAATCAGCATGCACCTTTCCAACAACGTTAAATTTCCACGATGATGATCATTTAACAATTAATATGACGTGTGGATTACAATTAGCATGCAAATTCAATTGCCTTTCTAATTCGGCCAGAATGAGAGTGCATTCAGCGTTCTTATTCAATTAGTGTTCTATTCAAGTAACATGTAGATCCAATCAGCGTTCTTCAATCAAGCACGACCTTTCAACCCCAAATAGTCAGTAGAGAAGGAGAACTATTCAAACCTTAGAGGACACGCCGAGGGCTTGCGTAATTGATTTTAAGGGTAGTTGGGAGTGTATCATTTGCTTATGGTTGAGTTCCACTATAATAATAGCTACTTAGCAAAGTATCGGCATGGCTCTATCTAAAAAGTTATATGGATGCTAATATAGATCTCCTATTTGCTCGGAGGAGGTTGGCAAGAGGAAATTGACTGGGCTAGAATAGATTAAGATTTTGTCTAATGTCACAAAAGTTGTTAGAGAATAACTTTGGACTGCACAAAGTCGGACCAAAATCTTGTGCAAATGAGAAGCTACGACTTTAGAGTTTCAGCTTAGAGATCATGTTTTCCGGAAAGTTTCACCAATGAAAGGAGTAGCTTGGAATCAAAGCAATCAACTCGAAGCATCGAGATTGCTTTAACTTGGAGTAAGCATTTATCGCCCTCTTTTGACCTTTTTGTGCATCTTTACTTTGTCATAGCAAGCCAAATAGGGGATTTCTACATCCCACACAAATCACGTCAAGCTGGTGATGCATGTCGCACAGAGTGTTAAAATCATAGTATTTAGAATGAAGTTCATAGGATTCTAATTTTGAGTAGTGATTGAGAAACCAAACTGTAACAATTGACTTATATTCTGATCATCTCAATTAAAGCAGATTATACTCATGCTAGTACGAATGTCGGAATCTAATTTTGTCGCTTTACTTCACCCTTGGGCAAATACAGAGAATTGCTTGAAAAATTATGCATCCGAAAGTGATGTCGCGAGTGCCGTGCTGCGGATGTTTTGAAAAGTGCCCTGCTTTTCTGTTCCTTGTAATGTAACGCAGTGTAAAAAGGTGCTTCTGAATTTGATTCCTATCCCAAAGTTAATGCTTATGAAATGATGGCGCTTCTGACGATGATGCTGAGGTAAATTTGAGGCTAATGCTGTTTTGCCTTGCTTTATCCTCGACATATGTTATCCTAAGTTTGACTGCTCTTTGAGACGGCGCCTCGATTATTGCGCCTTTCGTTGCCGAATTTCGAGTATAACCATGAGATTTTCGCTGCTCCTCCGAGACACTCGTGAATTGTGGAAGGAGTGGGAGCTGCGGTTGCTCATTCTCCTCAGCTTGCTCGTCCAGTTGAGCCTTGCAACTCAAGGCAGCCGGAGGAAATCCATCTCCAAGTGGAGCAACCAATTCCTGGTCTGGACGACATACCTATTGGCCGAGTCTGTCGCAACCGTAACACTCGGCGTCCTTTCGAACCGCCTGGCCAATGTCAAGGAAATGAAGGGGACGTTCGATCCGAAGAGCCAGATCACAGCATTATGGGCGCCGTTCCTTCTCATCCACTTGGGCGGGCCCGACACGATCACTGCATTTGCCATGGCGGACAACGAGCTATGGCTAAGGCAGTTGGCACGGCTTTGCTTCCAGGTAGGGCTAGCGTGTTACATTTACTATATGGCCTTGTCGGGGTCTACACTATCGATGATAGCAAAGGGTATAATCCTAGTGGGGTTCATCAAATATGCTGAGAAGACATTGTGTTTGTACTTAGCGAGCAAAGATCGATTTCGAGATTCGTTGCGTTCTCTACCCAATTTCGGTCCCATATACCCCAGGCAAATGGAGCACTATCTTCTGAGGAGAGAGGAGGGTTACCAGGTCGATTTCGATGAGGTCATGGAATTTTCGGCGGCAGAGGATCTCTCAGTGAGCGGTCAAGCCTCCGATGAAATGACTCTGCTCAAAGCCTATGAGTTGTTCAAGATCTTCAAGCTGCTCTTCGTGGGCCTGATCCTCAACTCTGGCAACCTGGCCGCTAGTAAGCGCATTTTCATGGACCGGAACATGGATTCAGTGAATGCCTTTGGGATCGTGGAGATCGAGCTCGGGTTCATGTATGACCTACTCTACACCAAGGCGCTGTTGCTGAACCGTGCTTGGGGCATCATCCGTTGGGTCATCGGTCTTTCGGTGCCCTGTGCCGTGTTGTTATTATTCTCCTTACAGGATAAGAAGGATTACCCCAAAGTTGACATCTGTATAACTTTCTCGCTTGTAAGTGTGACCATACTTCTAGAGATTTACTCGCTTCTTCTGGTAATTTCATCCGATTGGGTTGACCGCTGGCGGCTTCAGAAACCCGAGAGATCTATGATTTCGTCCGCCATCACTTCTCTCCGGTTCTTCCCAAATAAAAGATGGTCGAATTCTGTGGCCCAGTTCAGCCTCCTGAAATTTTCTATCAGGAAAGGAAACAGGATCGTCCCCAAGTATCGGTTGCTCACCAAGTTCGACATGAAGGTGGAAAAGAACTTCTATGTCGGTCACAAAGAGTTCAAGAACAATGTCAAAGAATGGATCTTCCATCACATGAAAGAAACGGTCAGAGATCTGGAATCGAGCTCCAAATCGAAGAGCATGTTGGAGAGTATTAAGTTGAGGGCAAGCGATATACTGAAGAGGTCAAACTACAAGGAGCTGGACTGGAGTACGGAGAAGGAGTTTGACCAGAGCATCCTCATCTGGCACATCGCCACTGAGCTCTGTTACTATGAGGACCGCAGCAGGAAGCATGGCGAAAACTCAGAAGACCTTGTGAGCTCCAAGATGAGTAAGTTGGTTTCTAGGTACATGCTCTATCTTTTAGTATTTCATCCTTCCATGTTGCCAACAAGGATAGGGGTGCAACAATACGAAGACACTTTGGTCGATGCTCAGACGTTCCTCGAAGAAAAGCAAGCGGTTTTGCCAAAGAAGGAAGGCTGCATCTCATCGGTCATCAAGTTTCCGAAGAAATTATTCAAGGAGGCACATGACCACACTGGTGATTACGGCTGCAACAATGCGCACAAGTCGAGACAGTCACAAGATCTGTGCGAAGTCTGCCAACTTCTGCTCAAAGTGAGAACTCACCGTCACCTCCCCGCGTGGAAGATGCGCGGAGACAAAAGCATGTCGGTGCTGTTTGACGCATGCTTTCTTGCGCACCGGTTGACTTTGGTCCCCAGGAAATGGGACATGATCGGCCAGGTCTGGGCGAGCATGCTGATGTCTGCGGCTTGCCAAAGCAAAGGCTACGAACACTGTGAGAGCCTGAGCAGAGGAGGAGAGCTTCTCAGCCATGTTTGGCTTCTCATGGCGCATGTCGGCATAGCACTGCCAGAGCAAACTCCCGGAGCAAGACGCATCACCAAACTGATCATGAACTAGAGGTTCAGGTGGAATGTGTCTTTTGGTTATTCTAATGTTATATGAGTAAGATAAATAAGTTAAACTCGTCATCTTGAGATGGTGAGGGAGTTTAATTCCATATTTTTGTACTTGGAGTTGCCAGGAAATAATGAAACTATGTATCAGTTGTTCGCCAGAGGCATTACACTGAAGGCCACCAAATTGGGATGGAAAATTTGAGTCCCTCAAAGTGATTAGTAACTTTTGACCTATCCGCAGTGAGCCACTGCTCCATGTGGTTAGTAACTTTTCATATGGTGATTTGGTTAGTAAATCCTTACAGCAATCAATTTTCACCTGACTCGTAGGTTTTTAATTTTAGGAAAGCAAGTATATGTCTATACGAGAGTGAGACTAGCAATTTGTTTAGAGTGATTCATAAGTTTCTATTGTAGCTTGCTTGTGCATGTGGTTAACAACTTTTTACTGGGCCCAATTTTTGTCTGTGTATAACTTCTAGTTACGACTCTTCCTCCCATTTCTTAAAGTGAAAATATTTAAGTTTCAGAAAATTATCGAAAATTCATTAAATGTGATTTTATATGACAATATTTGTATACTTTAAAAAGTTTTCTTAGTGTTTCGTGATGAATACATGTCAGTGTATGAGCAGCACAAAATCTATGGAAGATTAAAAAGTAACTTTTATCAGTTAAAAATTGGGAAAATTACCCAAAAAGTCCTAAATTTATTGCAATTGTGCCAATTCAGTTTAAAACTTTTTTTTTTGTTAATTTAGTTCTAAACTTTTGTATTTGTGCTAATTTAGTACATCGGACCAATTTTGCCCTACTGACGCTAACGTGGACACCAGCCATTTGACGGATGCTAACTTGGACGATTTTTTTAATATTTTTCTATTCTTTTATTCTTTTCTTTTCTTTTTCTTTTGTTTCTTTCTTCTTCTTTTTTCCTCATTCTTTCTTCTACCTTAGGCCGGTCACTATTGGCCAATGATGAGGCTCACCCCCGCTAGCCACTAGCGAGGCTCGACCTCACCCAGCCATGGCCAGGCTAAGCCTCGTTGTCACTAGGCAAGGCCTTACCAGATTTGCCGAGGCTCAGTCTCGCCTAGCCATGGCGAGGCCCAACCTGCTGGCCATTGGCAAGGGTGGCCTCACCATCACTAGGCAAGGCTTGAATGGCGAGGGTAAGCCTTGTTGACCCTCACCTCTAGTCAGTGGCAATTGGCCAGGTGTAGAAGGAAGGAGGGGAAAAAAAGAAAAAAAAATTAATTGAAAAAAGTAAAAATGTTATTAAAAATTGTCTATATCAGCGTCCGTCAGATAGCCAGTCCCACCCGACATCCACGTCAACATCGGCAGGCCAAAATCTAGCAAATGGATAGAATTGACACAAATATAAAAAGTAGAGGATTGAATTGACAAAAAAAAAAAGTTTATGACTGAATTGACATAAATGTAATAGGATTTAGATTTTTATTTTTTGATAATTTTCCCATTAAAAATTGGTTATTCCTCAATGTGGTTAGTAAACTTTATATGTAAAATTAAATCTCAATATATGAAGTAATTATGCTAAGTATTTGTGTCACCATGCTTAGCAAGTTTTTGCATTGTAAATGTAAAGTTGGTTCCTCCTTATTAATTATGCCTATTAGTGTAAATTTGACTCATCCCCATATCCTATTTGAATTCAAAATAAGGGGCTATTCAACTCAATAATAACTTCAGTGGAAAAGGTTTTCACTTAAAGAGAAGGATTCTAAGTCAGTACCATCCTTGCTTGACTTATTTTCTCTAAGAAAGAAGAAGAGAAAGACTAAGACTAGTAGCACTGCCTCAGAAATGAGATGCCATGTACTAAGCTATGGTTTTAGCATTTAGTTGGATTTCTCAATTAAAAAAATTAAAAAAAAAAGATTGATGACCTTTCTTGCTCGTGTACTTCTTTCTCTTAGTCTTCCTTAATCGAGCTTCCCTTCCTATATCCTAGATCTTTTAGGCACTTCCGTTGTACATTTTGTCTTCATTTCTCTTTTGAAATTTTCGATGGATTTGGTAGTAAGGAGAACTCGGATTTACGACTGTAAGCCAAAGAGATTAGACTCGAAAGTCTTAAATTAAGTAATAGCCAAGGCAACAATAAAAGGTTGGATTGAAGCTGTCACGCCCCAATCCTCGAGTGTGTGCCCATCCCTCGGTGGTTGATTAAATTGCGATGTCCCAAGATGCGTCGCCGATCCATTCATTTTAATGCGCATGCAGAAGCGAACTATTACCCCTAACAACAACCAACACGGGATAGAAAAGCAAGAAACAAATTCACAACCAAAACGCTTTTATAAACACCCCAGTTTATGTACAAGACTAGTCTAGCCAAAAGTCTATACAAACATAAAAGCCTATAGCCCTCTAAGCATTCGAATCCCCAATTGAAAACTCCGAGGTCTCCTGGGGATTTGGGTCCACGACTACACCACCAAGAGGGTCAATTGTGCCCTCGCCAAAAGCGACTTCTAACACCGATACTAGGACCTCAAAATCCTGTAAGGGACCCTCTCTGGGTCCATCGAGCCTACGACGATACCACGCTCTGAATTGATGGGGTACCCTATGAGGTATGCCCACATCGACCCAAGCGGTGGTCCTCACGAGCTCATAGACCCAGACTCTTTGGCCCCCGGGAATGGGGATATCGGTGACCTGCTTAATGACCCTCTTGGGCTGACTGAAACGTTCCAGAGGAACCGCCATCTAAGGACCTGAAAAGGTTGAGCCCACAACGGGATAAGACAATGTCTCAGCAAGTTCACCCCCTAAACTTCAACTATGAAGGAAATACGCCTAGAGGTAGCCATACACATAAGTCAGAAGACTTACCTTGCCTCAGTTCCCTCCTACAAGTCAGTACAATTCACATACTCAACCAATCAATTCGATCCAATCGATCATTCAATCCATTCAATTCAATACAATCGATACGATCAATACCATCTATCAATTCAATCAATTCGATCACTGCTCACACAAGCTGAGGTATAATTATGCTCGCACAAACTGATATAGATGGTTGCTCGCACAAACGGATATACATTATAGCTCACCCAAGCTGATATACAATAATGATCGCACAAGCTGACGATTCAATGCTCAAATAAGCTGACGATTCATTACTCACACAAGCTTACGATCAATGCTCACACAAGCTGACAGATCAATCGATACCGGCCAAGGACATGGTGCTTTGCACACAAATTCCTCAATTAAAATAATGAACTTTGCCTACTTTCATCGTGTTAAAATACTCGATAAAAATAATCGTGTATGGGTACACGGTCAGTTTAAGTCAAAAGTGTGACATTCTCCTTTTCAAAAATCCCACTATTTAATAAATTCCATAAACATATTTTTGGCATTAAAAACCGACACCCGGTATTTTCTCACTAAAATACCAAAATTCCACAATTTTGGAATAAATACCCAAAATTCGAATCACCACTCAATTTGCACAAATTAACACTCAATTAAATAAGCCAAGCACACCATTACAATCAACACGAAATTCTGGTCACCAACTATCTCGATATAATTTCCGGAAAATAATATAATTAAATAAATACCAAAAATAATTAAATAAATACAATTAATTACCAAAAATAGCAACTTATGCTAGAAATGCTAAATTAAACACTGAAACGGGCCTAGAAAATTTCCGAACCAATCTAGATAAATAGCACGATCTATCTAGTCCTTAATTTAACCGTTCTAACCACCTAACACGCAGAATTGAATAATCAAATCACTAATCCGTTCTAACTAGCCACATAATCCCTAATTAGCCTAATCTAATCACCCTTTAAGCATCATTAACTCCCTAAGCAGAGTTTAGCAAGTAAACTCATCGGTTTAGCGATCCGATGAGTCCACGACAACGGTGACGCAGAGATAGGTGACAAATGACCCTGCGACAACACCAACGGAGGACTGAACAAGCCTGAAAACGAGCCTTGAAGCTTCAAAGCCCTTGCTGGCTTTCGGTTCTATCCAAGAACGAAAGGGCTGGGCTGAGCGGCTAAATGGGCTGGAAACGGAGAGGAGGCGGATGGGCAGCTACAACAGGCGACAGCGTCTGCTGGACAGTGGCGGAGATGGCTTAGGCGACCACAACGGCGACCAGGGACGCTTGGAGGACGGTGAGGTGGCTCGGTGTAGGTAGAAGGGCGCGAGGAAGGCCAGACGGTGCGCGCAGGCGAGCAGGCACGAGCGGGAGGCGTGCGGTGGCAATAGGGGCTCCGACGGTGTGCAACAAGCTAGGGGGAGGTGCTGCTCGGTTTCTCTAGTTTTTTTGGAGCTTCAAAAGGGACAACAATGGAGAAAGTAAGCCCTTGAAGAAAAAGAAGACAGCTGAAGATAGAGGAGGGTCCCCCTTGGCCCAAAAGTCTTCTATTCTATCCCCTTGGTCCCTTGGCAAGGTCCCACCAGCCATGGTTGTGATCCATGGCCCATTGGCAGCCCTCAAACTTCCCTAGCAAGTCAACCAAGTGGTCCAAATGTTCCATCCCCCATGGCCTATGAATTTTGGAACATTTTCTCCCAAATTGAACCAAAATCCCCTCCAATTGGATCCAATTTGATGTCCATAAATCCCACCAAGGTGCCATCATCCCAATCAACATTTTTCATCACCAAATGAATCAACTTGAATCCCAAAAAACGCGATAAAAAATGACCCTCTGATGTTTCCGATCAAAAACAGCCCCACTTTGAAATTTTGCCAAAAATCCCGGTTTGAATAAAAATATTCAGAGGGTGAGTCAACGGTCCTAAAATGAATTGTGACATAACAGAACTTTCAATTTTTGAAATCGGATTTAAATTCGCGATTAATTTCAATCTGGTGCGATTTTAGTGTGACCTAGCCTACCAAGTAGCTTTTAGGAATCTTTAATACAATTGACCCGTGGTCGATTATTTTTTAGCCATATTGTGCATCTTCGACACATTGGCGAATCTTAGTTGTCGTGAAAATCTCGAGGTTTCAAATACGGGCATAAGGTACAAAATTAACAAAAAAATCATTCTAGTGTCGTTCAACGAGAATTTTGCAATTAGGTGGAATCACACACACACTAATCACATATCTCAGTCAAATTGACCTATCTCTGATCTCTGATCGATTTTGACAATACCGTATTGACCCATTGTAGATTAGCACGGTCGAGCAGTCGATTCCTGATCGAATTCTCAAGTTTATTGCGTTAAAATCCCTTAACGGCTTTACCTGATAGACTAGTTATCCCATGAGTGATTAGTTTAGGGAAAAGAACTATAGACGCATCGATGAAAAGCCCGATTCATTCAATTGAAAACAGAACTGGAAATTCAGGATATCACAACTCTTCCCCTCTTATAAAAATTTCGTCCTCGAAATTTAAATCATTACAAATCTTTAAGCAAAAAGGTGGGGATACAGTTGTCTCATCGAATCTTCACTTTCCCAAGTTGCTCCTTTTGTGCCGTGGTGTTGCCAAACCACTTTAACCAACGGAATCGTCTTGGTGCGAAGAACCCGTTCCTTGCGATCTATAATCTGAACCCGTCTTTCCATGTACGACTCTCTGTCGTCCACGTCTAATTCTTCAAAATTTAGCATGTGGGTCAGGTCAGGTTCATACTTCTTCAACATCGACACGTGAAAGACGTCATGCACTTGCGCCAACCTCGACAGCAATGCAAGACGATATGCTAGAGTCCCTATCCTTTCCAGAATCTCAAAGGGACCTATGTACCTCGGACTCAGCTTCCCTTTCTTGTCGAAGCGCGAAGTACCCCTCATCGGTGACACCTTCAAAAAGATGTGCTCACCAACTTGGAATTCCAAAGGTCTCCGACACTTATCTGCGTAGCTTTTCTGGCAACTCTAAGCGGTCTTTAATATGTCTCTAATGACGGCAACTACATCCACTGACCGCTGGACTAACTATGGGCCCGTGATCTTTCGTTCTCCGACCTCATCCCAACACACTGGCGTTCTGCACGCTCTACCATACAATGCTTCGAAAGGAGCCATTCAAATGCTCTGCTGGTAGCTATTGTTATAGGCAAACTCGACAAGATGAAGCTGTTCCTCCTAGCTCCCTGTGAAATCCAACACGCAAGCTCGCGGCATGTCTTCGAGGGTTTGAATCGTCCTCTCAGACTGGCCATCCATCTGAGGATGATAGGTCGTACTATACTGCAGCTTCGTTCCTAATGCGGTCTGCAAACTTTTCCAAAAGGCAACTGTGAACCTTGGGTCTCAGTCTGAGGTAATTGTCATCGCCACTCCATGCAGACGAACAATCTGACACATGTACAACTCTGCGTACCTATCCAAATCAAGGTCCTTTCGTATAGCGATGAAGTGAGCCAACTTCGTCAATCTGTCAACCACTACCTAAATGAAATCATTACCCCTCTAACTCCTTGGTAAGCTTGTCACAAAGTCTATTGTGATATGTTCCAATTTCCACTTGGGAATCTCGAGAGGTTACAAAAGTCCTCTTGGCTTACAATGATGTGCCTTCACTTGTTGACACGTTAAACACTTGGCAACATGCTTCGCGATATCCGCCTTCATACCGGACCACCAATAGTGTTGACGCAAATTTTGATACATCTTCATACTACCAGGATGAATGCTGTAACTGCTACAATGAGCTTTTGATAAGATCTCCTCTTTAAGCTCTGCATCGTCAGGTACACACAATCATCCTCGGAACCTTAGTGTTCTATCATCAGAAATCTGAAAGTCAGCATTTCTCTTATCGATATCCTCTTGCAGGATCTTCTGAACATCTGGGTCTATTAACTGAAGCGTCTTGATTCTGATATGCACTTCTGACTCAATTCTAAGGGTGGCCATAAGATTCGAAAAGTGGCCAACCTCAAATTTGAAAACCGAATCTCGAGCTCTCTCGAGTAAAATCCATTCCTTAACCATCATCTATGCAACTGAAGACTTCCGACTCAGCGCATCTGCGACCCTATTCGCCTTTCCAAGGTGATATAAGATATCACAATTGTAGTCCTTCAGAAGTTCCATCCAGCGACGCTATCTCATATGCAACTCCTTCTAAGAAAATAGATACATGAGACTTTGATGGTTAGTGAAGATCTAGAATCTTTCTCCACACAAATAATGTCTCCAAACCTTCAGGGTGAAAATAATCACTACGAGTTCTAAGTCATACATCGGATAATTCAGCTCATGAGGTCTCAACTAACGGGACTGTATGCAACAACCCTACCATGTTGCATTAACACGCAACCCAGTCCTCTAAACGACGCATCACTATAAATCTCGTATCCTCTAGGACCAGATGGAATGGTCAGCACAGGTGCAGTAGTCAGCTTCTGCTTAAGCTCTTGGAAACTACGCTTGCACTTGTCTATCCACACGAACTTCTCTTCCTTCTTCAGTAGTCGAGTCAACAGCGACACTAACGCTGAAAATCCTTCCACGAACCTTCTATTCTAACCCATCGGTGGCGGCGGCAGTAACTGCTGTAGTCCCCTCGGTCTTCTAGGACAGTCTCTAGCTAGGTGACCTTGCTGGCCACACTCAAAACAAGCACCCATCCCAAGATGGCACGGGGCCATTGCATATCGCCTTCCACAGAAGTGACACGCGCCATTCTGATTCAGCGCTGACTTACTAATTCCACCCTTCCTATTAGGTGGAACATGGAACCTTCCTCCGGTCACGGGATTCTTCTCGAACCGGTTTCCATCTCTATTCGAATTGAACCTTGAACTAGATGCAGCAATCTGTTCACTCAGATTCCTCTATATCAACTGGGCTCATCCATAAACCTCGTTGTAATCCTTCAAGTCGAACGGCACCAGTGGATTCCTCAGCTCTGGTCGAAGGCCAATCCTTAACCTCCGAGCTTTATCTTCAGGATCCTCTATCAGTCTTCGAGCGTATTGAGACAGCTCCTCAAATTTGGCCTCATACTGATCAATGGTCAACATTCCTTGATGGAGGCGCTGGAATTCCTCCATTTTCTACGCTTCGGCGCTACCCGAAAAATACTTGACGTTGAAGGCTCTGAGGAAAGTGTTCCACACTAGGACTACGCCTTTTGAAAATACTGTACCTCTAGTGGCCCCCCACCAAGTATTCACGTTACCCTGCAGCTCGTATATTGCCAAGACAACTTTCTCCTCCTCAATGCACATTGGAAGTGGAAAGGCTTTCTCTAGGTCTTAGATCCAGAGCGATGCAATCTCGGGATCTCCAGCACCAGTGAACCTCAGCGAGTTCAACTTCAAGACTTGTTCTACCAACTTGTGAATCGGCTTCTCTCTCTCCACAACTACGTTCCCAGTTGGAACTTCGGCAAGTATGGCAGCGGCAGCGGCAATGGTAGCAATTGCAACAACTGTAGAGGCGGCGATAATGGTGGCGGCTTGATTTTGGGCCTACTGCCTCATCAGTGTTCCTAACGTCTCAAGCGCCTGCATGATCCCATCGATCCTAGGATCACTAGGGGCTGCTACCCCAGCACCAACAGGAGGCGGTGCTACTCCACTAGCGCTAGCCTAAGGTGGCGCTCGACCACGACCCCCTCGATTACCGACCCTTGTCGGCGTCCTACCCCGAGTAACAGGTCCAATGGTTTGCTTCCTAGGAGTCCTCTGCTCCTGATCACTCATGACGCAGATTCTATACAGAAACCTGTTTTCCAATTCCACACAGAATTACAAGCTGAGCGATCCCCACAAACAATCTACCAAACAGCTATCACTGAAATGCACCAGCATAAAATAGAGGCCATCCCTACTAACTATCCCATAAACAATCGCACCTTATCACTCCAACTATCAACCAGCTCTGATGCCACTCTAGGCGGGGATGTCACGCCCCAATTCTCGAGCATGTGCCCATCCCTCGGTGGTCGATTAAATTGCGACGTTCTAGGACGCGTCGCCGACCCATTCATTTTAATGCGCATGCGGAAACAAACTATTACCCTTGAGAACAACCAACACAGGATAGAAAAGCAGGAAACAAATTCACAACCAAAACACTTTTATAAACTGTCACGCCCCGATCCTCGAGTGCATGCCCATCCCTCGGTGGTCGATTAAATTACAACATCCCAGGATGCATCGCCAACCCATTCATTTTAATGCGCATGCGGAATCGTATAAATAAATCCCCAGACAGCATAAAGATGGGATAAAAAAGCAGGACTACAAATTCCCAAAACACACTTTCATAAACAACTGTCCTACGACCTACTAGTCGAACACTTTCGCCAATCCTTCGGACTCCACCTCCACAGACTCGGGGGGCTTTAGGTCCTCCACAACCGGCATCTAAGGACCTGAAAAGGTTAAGTCCACGACGAGGTGAGACAATCTCTCAGCAAGTTCACACTCCTAAACCCCTATTAGGAATGAAATATGCCTAGGGCGGCCTATACACACAATACAGAGGACTTACCTCGCCTCAGTTCCCTCCTGCATGTCAGTACAATTCATATATCACATATTTGCAGTAATAACACTCGATCAATTAGAACGTCTCAATTCATATCTCCATCAATCATCACATCAATCAATCTATCACAAAAGAGTCCCGATTATGAGACCAAATCATTATGACACGTCCCATACCGTGCCACACAATTTTGTCCCATAATGAAGCACGATTAAACCACTCATCCATGCGTTCCAATTTTTAATCACGGCCCAATGAGCAAGGCCTACTCGATGTTCGGTTTAATCACGGCTCAATGGGCACAAAACTCGAAGTTGAGCGGTTAATCACTCAATTGCACTCAATTGCATAAATTATCAACCAATTGCACAGTTAAGAAATCAATATCACATATCACCCAACAATGGCCATCCTTTGCCATGACCATAAACCATTACCATGACACAACAATTCACATCTCATCACGCACAAGTTCCAAGCATTTCACATGTCAACCACATCACCAAATATGCAATTTCTAGCAAGCAAAGCATCAAGAACAAACACGAACTACTACCCGTCCTAACCAGCAGAAACCGTCCACTCGCGCATCTCCGAATTTAAATCCAGAAATCTAATCAACCGAGTTTGAAAAAATCTCAAATATTAATATGTTGTAAAGGACACATAAACGAACATTTTTCATTAAGACACCTTAACTCAGATCCTTCTAGATTAAGCCCAGTAAATCGCTCAATCCAGTACAAAAACTGGGTCCGTTTCCAGAAAGTCTGCTTTCCGAAATCAGTTTTGTTCGAGGTCCAAAACTTGTCCATTTGATCTAACATTTGACTATGTTAAACTACAAGAGGTGAAAAAAACTTTTGTGAAGAAACCATTTTGAAATTTGAACCCTAAGAGTTGATAAAAATCCCTAGAATCCCAAAAGGTCACAAATTCCAACACAGTCCGAGATTCTGTTTTCAAATGACGGAGCTGAAATCTCATACTTTTAAATCATTAAAAATATTGAGTAAAATATATGTTGTAGATCAAGATGTCTAAAACATTTCTCAAGAAGGAATCGACTTCAAATTCGCAACCTATTTCAATCTACAAAAATGGCAAACGGCGAGGGTCTAGAGATCAAAACTGTAGAAAGTCCACTGAATTGGACTAATCCATCCTCAATGGGGCTAATCTCACTAATTAGATTAACAATAATCCATTATAAGGCTAATCTAACCATTCTAGATTAGCACTAATCCATCTTAAGCTAAACTAATCAACCCTTAAGCATAATTAACCGCCTAAACAAGGTTTAGTGAGTAAACTCACCGATTTAGTGAGCCGGTGAGTCCACGGCGATGGCAACGCAGAGGCTACACATGGGGACCTCAACCACGACGATCCAAGGCGATCCCAAGGCTAAAACAGCAGCCACAAACTCGGACTCCCTTTGCAACTCTGTAAAACTGGACTGCCGGAGGAGAAACGGAGTTGAATGGGCTGATCGGAGCTCCGGCAAGGGGTTGGCCGGCGACCGGCGGCACCTGGGGTCAAGGAGGACCTACTGGTGGTTGGGATGGGCGGAGGTTGGGTCAAAATGGGAGGAAAATGGCTGAAACGGGTAAAATAGGCGAAGCAATGTAGGCTGCCAGGCGGACCGACGGATCGGCAAGCGATTTCTTCCAGTTGGCCGGCAGGTCAGCCAGCGGCTCCTTCCGGCGAGCAGCCAGGTCCTTCCGTACGTACTGGATGTCCTAAGCACGGTGGTGGGTGGCATGAGGGCTGATTCTCAAGGGAAGCCAACAATTAACTCCTATTTTTGGCAGAAGGTCAATTGGAGCAGAAATAGGAAAACAAGGAAAACAATGGAGAAAGGGCTGCGAATTTGCTTGGGCAGAAGGAGAGGGGAGAGAGGGATGGGAGAGTTGGCTGTCCTCTGGTTCTTTGAGCTCACAAAAGGCTTCAACATTGGATAAAGCAAGGGGGAGAGGAAGAAGATGGCTGCTCAGCCAAAGGGGGACCACCATTTGGCCTCAAAAGTCAAGCTAAATATCCCAAAGTGCTCGAGTGGCTGCCCCACCAGCCAAGGTTGTCATCCACAGCCCATTTCCTCTTCAATCTTCCTCAACAAACTTCCTTTGATGCCCCAAATGTTGCACACCCCCTTGGCCTACGAATTTTAGGCAATCTCCATCCCATTTGCTTCAAAAGTCCACACTTCTATCCCTTTGGTCCCCTGGTAAGGTCCCACCAGCCATGGCTGTCATCCATGGCCCCTTGGCAGCCCAAGACTTCCCTTAGAAGCTTCACCAAGTGGTCCAAATGTTCCCTCCTCCATGGCCTACAAATTTTGGAATAAAATCCCCCAAATTAAATCAATTCTCCTTCAATTGAACTCAATTCAGTCCCCATAAATTCATTCAAGGTGCCATCGTCCCTCTTATGAATTTTCCTCGTCAATTCATCCAACTTGAATCCCAAAAACGCAACCAAAAACGGCCCTCTAATTTTCTTGGTCCAAAACAGCCCTACTTTGACTTTTCGCCAAAAATCCCAGTTTGTAGAAAAATCTTCAGAGGATCAGTTGATGTTCCTAAAATGATTCGTGACATGACAGAATTTTCAATTTCTAAAATTGAGTTTAAATTCGCAGTTATTTTCAATCTGGCACGATCTTAGCGTAACCTAGCCTACAGGGTAGTTTTGAGGAATTTTTAGTGCAATTGACCCGTCGTCGATTATTTCCGAGCCACACTGTACATCTTCAACACATTGGCAACTTTCGGTTGTCATGAAAATCCCGAGGTTTCAAATACGGACACAGGGTACCCAAAACGACAGAAAAATCGGTCTAGTGCCAATCAACGAGAACTTTGCAATTTGGTGGAACTAAATCACATGGCTCAATCGAACCGACCTATCTCTAATCTCTTATCAATTTTGACAGTGTCGTATTGACCCTTGCAGATTAACACGGTCGAGCAGTCGATTCCTAATCAAATTCTCAAGTCTAGTGCGTTAAAATCCCTTAACGGTTTCACCTGATAGACTAGTTATCCCGTGAGTGATCAGTTCAGGGAAAGAAACTATAGGTGCGTCGATGAAAAGCCCAACTTATTTAATCGAAAACAAAACCTGAAATTCAGGATGTCACATAAACACCCTGGTTTATGTACAAGACTAGTCTAGCCAAAAGTCTGTACAAACAGAAAAGCCTACAGTCCTCTAGGCATTCGAATCCCCAACTGAAAACTCCGAGGTCTCCTGGGAATTTGGGTCCACCACTGCACCACCGGGAGGGTCAACTGTGCCCTCTCCAAAAGCAACTTCTAACACCGATATTGGGACCTCAAAATCCTGTAGGGGACCCTCTCTGGGTCCATTGAGCCTACGACGATACCATGCATTGAATCGATTGGGTACCCTTTGAGGTAGGCCCGCATCGACCCAAACGGTGGTCTTCATGAGTTCATAGACCCAGACTCCTTAGCCCCCGGGAACAGGGATATCGGTGACCCTCTTGGACTAACTGAAACGTTCCGGAGGAACCGTCATCTAAGGACCTAAAAAGGTTGACCCCACGATGGGGGGAGACAGTGTCTCAACAAGTTCACCCCTTAAACTTCGACTAGGAAGGAAATACACCTAAAGGTAGCTATACACACAAGTCAGAAGACTTACCTTGCCTCAGTTCCCTCCTGCAAGTCAGTACAATTCACATACTCAACCAATCAATTCAATCAATTCGATCACTGCTCACACAAGCTGAGGTATAATTATGCTCGCACAAGCTGATATACATTATAGCTCACCCAAGCTGATATATAATAATGCTCACACAAGCTGACGATTCAATGCTCTCACAAGCTGATGATCAATGCTCACACAAGCTGACAAATCGATCGATACTAGCCAAGGACATGGTGCTTTGCACACAAATTCCTCAATTAAAATAATGAACTTTGTCTATTTTCATCGTGTTAAAAATATCCGATAAAAATAAACGTGTGTGGGTACACGGTCAGTTTGAGTCAAAAGTGCGACATTCTCCTTTTCAAAAATCCCACTATTTAATAAAGTCCATAAAGACATTTTTGGCGTTAAAAACTGACGCTCACTATTTTCTCACTAAAATACCAAAATTCCACAATTTTGTAATAAATACCCAAAATTCCAATCACCACTCAATTTGCACAAATTAACACTCAATTAAATAAGCCAAGCACACCATTGCAATCAGTATGAAATTCCGGTCACCAGCTATCCCAGTATAATTTCCGAAAAATAATAAATGAGTAAATAAATACCAAAAATAATTAAATAAATACAATTAATTACCAAAAATAGCAACTTAGGCCGGAAATGCTAAATTAAATACCGAAACAGGCCTAGAAAATTTCCGAACCAATCTAGATAAATAGCATGATCTATCTAGTCCTTAATTTAACCGTTCTAACCACCTAACACGCAAAATCGAATAATTAAATCACTAATCTGTTATAACTAACCACCTAATCCCTAATTAGCCTAATCTAATCACCCCCTTAAGCATCATTAACTCCATAAGCAGAGTTTAGCAAGTAAACTTACCGGTTTAGCGATCTGGTAAGTCCACGACGACGGCGACACGGAGACGAGCGACAAACGACCCTACAGCGACACCAACAAAGGACCGAGCGGGCCTGAAAACGGGCCTTGAAGCCTTAAAGCCCTTGCTGGCTTTCGGTTCTGTCCAAGAACCGAAAGGGCTGGGCCGAGCAGCTAAATGGGCTGGAAACGGTGAGGAGGCGCACGAGCAGCTGCAGAGGGCGATGGCGGCTACTGGACGGTGGCAGAGACAGCTCAGGCAACCATGACAGCGACCAGGGACGCTCGAGGGGATGGCGAGGTGGCTCGGTGCAGGCAAACGGGCGCGAGGAAGGCTAGACGGCGCATGTGGGTGAGCAGGCGCGAGCGGGCGGCATGCGGCGACGGCAGGGGCTCCAATGTTGTGCGACAGGCTAAGGGGAGGTGCTGCTCAGTTTCTCTAGTTTTTTTGAAGCTTCAAAAGGGACAACAATGGAGAAAGTAAGCCCTTGAAGAAGAAGAAGACAGGTGAAGATAGAGGAGGGTCCCCCTTAGCCCAAAAGTCTTCTATTCTATCCCTTTGGTACCTTAGCAAGGACCCACCAGCCATGGCTGTCATCTATGGCCCCTTGGCAACCCTCAAACTTCCCTAGCAAGCCAACCAAGTGGTCCAAATGTTCCCTCCCCCATGGCCTACGAATTTTGGAACATTTTCCCCCAAATTGAACCAAATTCCCCTCCAATTGGATCCAATTTGATGTCCATAAATCCCACCAAGGTGCCATCATCCCATTCAACATTTTTCCTCGCCAAATGAATCAACTTGAATCCCAAAAACGCGATAAAAAATGGCCCTCTAATTTTTCCAGTCAAAAACGGCCCCTACTTTGAAATTTTGTCAAAAATCCCGGTTTGCACAAAAATATTCGAAGGGTGAGTCGATGGTCCTAAAATGAATCATGACATGATAGAATTTTCAATTTTTGAAATCGGGTTTAAATTCGCAGTTAATTTCAATCTGGCGTGATTTTAGCGTGACCTAGCCTATCGAGTAGCTTTTAGGAATTTTTAATACAATTGACCCGTGGTCAATTATTTTCGATCAACATTCTGCATCTTCGACACATTGACGACTCTCGGTTGTCATGAGAATATCAAGGTTTCAAATATGGGCACAGTGTATAGAAATGATAGAAAAATCAATCTAGTGCCGTTCGACGAGAATTTTGCAATCAGGTGGAATCACCCACACACTAATCGCATATCTCAGTCGAATAGACCAATCTCTGATCGATTTTGACAGTGCCGTATTGACCCCTTTCAGAGTAGCACGGTCAAGCAGTCGATTCCTGATCGAATTCTCAAGTTTATTGTGTTAAAATCCCTTAATGGCTTCACCTGATAAACTAGTTATTCCGTGAGTGATCAGTTCAGGAAAAAGAACTATAGGCGTGTCGATGAAAAGCCCGATTCATTTAATTGAAAATAGAACTGGAAATTTAGGATGTCACAAAAGCCCTGTTGTGACCTGATCTTTCCGCCACCCGACCCTCGAGGAAAGGTAGGGAGGGAAAAGTTGGATTTATGGATACTTGACCATGAAAACTCCCTCATGGTTCTCATCCACAAAGGTGTCATTACTTCACCTCCCAGACAAACCTCTTGTGAGTTTACTTGATCACAATTGTGAGCTCTCCCAAGCTTGTACCTTGCATGACAACAGAAGGTATTGTGACCCTATCCCAATGTCATGGCACGTCTTGATCGATGGTTTTAAGGTCGAAAGGAAACCAGACGTAAATGTGAGTTTAAGAGTATTTTCATGATCATGATAACCCTCTCACGATGTACATCTACCAAAGATCGCATCACTTCATCTATATCAACTTCAACATCTTGAGTATGCTAAATCACAATCGTGAACCTTTTCCAAAGGTTTATACTTCTCACGATGGGTTTATTAAATGATCCAGTTGTTTAAGACAACTTAGTAATAAGACGGGAGTCGCCACTAATCTTGTTTTTGGGGGTCAGCTAGAGAACTCAATCGAGGGCTGAGAGTAATCCCTTGATTCTTACGTAACTAAATATTTAGGTTCAGGGACTTGGTTATGCTAATATTTCTATTAATGCCCTTTCAGTACTTAACAATGTGTCGCATTACCTAAGGTGTCCAAGCATTTCTTTTTACCTTTTCGAGATCATTTATCTTGAATTAGGGAATTATGCGTGGATAGTCATTTTTGTGTCATCTATTTCTAAGAAAGACGAACGAAAGCACTCAACTGAATTTAAAGTACAAAACGGTAAGTAAACAATTAAGGAAAGCAGTAAATCTATTATACAATCCTAAGAAAGGTAAAAAGAGGAAATGAAATGAAAGAACAGGACGGAAAGGAATCCACAACTCGTCAGATTTTTATACAAATAAAAAGAACCCGAGATATATGTCAAGAATGAATGGTATAAGATTATGGTCAAAAGGGACATTGGCCTTCCACCATCTTCAGGATCCTAATCTAAACCTAATCTAAGAACTATAGCTTGATACATATAAAAGAAAGAAACAATCATGCATGTCAAAACAATCAAAAGCACAACATAAGGCCAAAATCAATTAATTAAATAAAGGAAAGTTCAAATTCAACCAAATTTGGGCCTTGGAGTCGGCTTTTACAATTCATGTGTAGGTCCCTCTAGACGCCTACCCAATTCATTTTATGTTTTATAGCCATTATTGACCATTTGTATTCTTCTATGGCCAATAACGCTTATAAGTCCCAAAAAAGACATTCTAGATGATTTCCCAAAATCTTCCCTCGGTGTCATGTATCGCACCTAAAATACATCTAGAAATCACATGCATTAGCATGAATAAAACACGCATGCAAGCCCTTTTGACCTTATTTCTCAATTAATCAATCAAGTGAGTGAACCATCGGTGGGTCACTTATTATAAAGATATGCGCCAATCACGAACACATGCAATTCTAATGAATGATGTGATCATATGCATGGAGGGCTACATGTGATATTTCAAAAAATGAATTTGAAATTATCGATAATGGAAAGTAAGGTTTTTGAGGCAAAGTGATATCTCGGCTATGGAATGCATTTAATTGCCAAGGCTAGCTCGAGGCTCATATAAATGCACTCATAGGCATCGCAGACATTTTAAATATGGTCCAAACCATGACTATTGTAATAGCAAATCAAAGTTTAGAAAGATTTCAAGACATTTTGGACTGAGGAAAATCTAAGCTATGGAACGCATTTAATTGGCAAGACTAGCCTGAGGCTCCCACATATGCACTCATAGGCATCACAAACATTTTAAATATTGTCCAAACCATGACTTTTCCTAAGTCAAATCAAATGTTGAAAATAATTTCTAAATGTTTGTCTTTGGAAACATCACATGTACCAAAGTCGTTTCAAAGTTACGATTAAAAACTCAATTAATTGAAAATCATTTGACAACGAAAATTACAAGATTTGAGACAAACTTCATGAAGATGACATGGTCTAATTTCATGCACAGACTAGCCTAAAAAATCTAACTAAACAATCACAACAAAAAGCCTATTACAGGAATTTCAGACCAAGCATAGCAAATCAGCAAAAGTGGGTGATATCCATTGATGATCTAACTATGAAAGAAATTACCTAACATGCATGGAACAACTTTTGTGAAGAAAGTTTCCCTAAAAGAGTTAAGTATAATTTTATAAAAATCAAACAATGAGCAACAATGCATAAGAAAATTGCCAAATCAACAGGACACCAAGCCATTGCGATCAAGATTTACCCTACCAAATTAAGTCTAAAAATCATGAAATTTTACCACGACACAAAAAAAAAAATGTTAATAAACAAACTTTATTGAGGATGCGACTTAACAATCCCTACCAAAAAATTGGTAAAAAAATGGCAAAGGTCTATCTAAACAAGGGAAAATATAGGGTTCCGAATTTAATTATAAGTTTGAATTCTAATCTCAATTAGGAAAAATGGAATATAGACCTAACAATGGGCAATTTGCATGAAATCAATGGCATTTGAAAGGTCTAGGTGTGCTTTACGAGTTCCTAGATGGGCCCAATTCAATCGAGATCAACTCGGTGCTCTAAGGTCAAGATTTGTGAAAGTGTACACGTCAGCCATTAAAAACCAAAATGCAAATATGCATTATTAAGTTTTAAAATCATTCATGCAATGTACGAATGGCGAAAAAATCACACACGGCCTAGAATTAGATGCAACAAGTGATTAGGTAAATATCTAACCCTAAGTTGTCATGTGAAAATGTCATACAAATTGATGTCAATGCAATATGAATTAAGATTTATAATGTCATATTTAAAAATTTCTAGGTGCAACTAGCATAATTGTAGCATGATTTTTACATACGAAATGATATTCAATTATGATGAACCGCATATGCACACGAAGCTTATAATGCATAGCTATTTAACCTACATGAGATTTGACCTTTAAGAGACCCATACAAGCATGAGAAAGCATGCACATGATAAGACTTTATTCCAACATTAAGATTTCTAAGCATGCTTAATTTCAGTAACCTTAAGACATGCAAAAATCTTACAAAAAATTTGGCATATAAAAATGAATGATGGCAAGTATTTGCTGTTAAGAACTGAAAACCTAATTACGATGGTACGAATTATAATGAAAATGACAAAACGGATGAACATTATTAAACAATCTAATTGTAACAAAACCTATATGCGTTTGCACATGCATTTGACATATCAAATGGCTATAAAATTATGCAAATCATGCAACAATAGAAAGGATGCAGCATGTATTTCATTCTTCATGAAGATCCTAAGGTCAAATAAGTTCATCTATATGTTCAATTTTGCCTAAATGTGCCTCGAATTAGTGCAAGGCAGATTGACATACACTCAGATTTGAGTAGTTTTGACCTATCAAAACTTGTCCAAAAGATCCCCAAAAAAAATGCGAGACATTCTCAAGGCAATTTGGAACAAGTTCGGACCAATAGCTATTCTGCTAGTCCCTGACCACAACAAGGTCAGGGATACATTGAGGGACGATCGGCAAGGTATGCTCCACTAATTGTGGTCACCGAACCGGTGACCAAGCAGGTAAACTCAAAGCCAGCTTGGTCATCGATTCTTTTTTGACCGATCTAGATTGGATCGGTCTTGGCCAATTAATCAAACATTAGAACTGGTGGCTATCATCAAGGAATTGAGAGAAAGAATGAGAGGGACCGTTGGGGGTGGATGACAGCCTGTGAAACTGCTAGTGTGAGGTTGGCAGGATTGAACTAGAGTGAGGTTCATTTAGTTAGAGAGAGGGAGAGAGAACAAGAAAAAAGGAGAGAGAGGAGATCTGTATAGAGAAAGTGAAGGCTCTACACAAATGAGCCCCCTTTCAATTTGGAGGGAAAAATCCTATTTATATTACCCCAAATTGGTCGATCTCGACCGTCGGTTCGATACGACAGTCGAAATCTTAATCTAATGGCTAAAAAACAATTTTAAACGTCTAATAAACATTAGGAGGTATCAGGTAATTGATCAGATGGGTTCGATTTGCAAAAATTCGAGTTTAAAATGAGAATTGCGTTTAAGGGCCTAATTAAGGGTCAAATTGCAAATTTAAGAAATTCAAGGGCCAATCTACAAAATCGTGGGAAATTGAGTGCATAGGAGTGAAATTGATGTGGCGAGGATCTCGGAACCGGTCATTGGAGGTCTAGAACCGCCCGATAAGGAGCTGAACTAGCTTGCCTTGCTGACGGCCGATAGGACCAGTTAGACCAATTCACGCTTTTTTGACCGGTCCTTGATCAATTTTGGTTGATTCTAGCCGTCTTGTACGTATGTGGCCCTTATGGGTTCAAAATTTATGCAATTTGGTTCTCAATGACTAAATTGAAGAGAAAACTTATGCGATTTGAGGAGAAATTGTTCAATTTCAATTCAATTAAGCCAATTAAACTTTAAAAAAGTAATCTATAGACCCTTTATTGGCTTAATTGAGCAATTATCTTGAAAAAAAAAAAAAAGACTAAAACCATAGGTACTTGAGATCAAGCCTAAAGAGCTCAAATGATAAATTTTGCAATTTCTTGGCCAAAATTGCAAATTAATTGAAATTGAAAAGAAGAGGGAGGCCTCGATATCCGCACTCTTCGAGAAAGCAACAAGGAATCTATGCTCAAACATATATGGCTCCTGTTTACGGATAAGGACTCGCTTTGGTGCAACTGGATCCATTGCACTTTCTTAAAGCTGAAAAACTTTTGGATTGTCACACATCCTACGTTTTGTTCATGGGCGTGGAAGAAGATTCTTGACCTTCGTCAATATTTTCAGCATACTTTCTCTGAAATATTGGTAATGGTCAATCGGTTTCTTTTTGGTTTGATCCCTGGCATCCGCGAGGTCCCCTTAATAGAGTTTTCTTGAATCTGGACATATATCACTCGGGTATTTCTCACTTGGCTACGATTGCTAAGGGCCTGTCTTTTTCTGACCCTTCTTCTTTTGTTCCTTCCACCCTTGTATGCTGGGGTGACTCTCTATCGGTGCTTAACCAAGCAAATGACCGTCTTCAATGGCTTGGTCATCCCTCAGGTAAATTTACTTCGGCATCGGCGTGGAACCTTATCCACCCCAGAGGTCATTTGGTGCCCTGGTCTTCTTTTGTAAGGAATTCTTCACTGCCTCCGCACTACCAATCTCACCTCTGGTTGATCACTTGTAATCGCTTACCCACCCAGGTATCTTTACTTACATATGGCAGAATCCCCTTTGCGGTGTGTGCTTTTTGCTCGTGCCGTCCGGACTCTATCAACCACCTGTTTTTTGGTTGTCTTATTACTGGTAGCCTTGCACACTATTGGGCTTTCAAATGCAATCTTGCTTGGCGAAACAAATCTTGGGTGGAAATCTTGATTGGGCTACAAACCATATTGCAAATGGTTCCTTTCACCAGTCTTTGGCTCAGTTTGGTTTTGGTGCTCTATGTTATCTCATCTGGAAAGAGAGAAACAATATCATCTTTCGCAACCAAAGTCTCTACATTCCGTCATTGAAGATGCATCTCCATAACTATTAAGGATAAGGCTCTAACCTTCAAGCATGTCCCTGACATTCCTAGAAATAGAAGACTACAACAAAATTGGGGTCTTCACCCTTCTATTTTTGATTGACGGTTGTTTGCTTTTTGTTTGGGGGATTCTTCCCTTTCTTGTGCATATGTTTCCGTTTTGCTTCCTTGGAACCACGGCACCCTCACACTCTTTTTGACCTTGTCTTCTTGAGTGTTTGACGTTGTTGGTGCTAGGCCTTCGTCTTTGTTCCTTCTTCCGTTAAATCTATTCAATACTTACCTTTACCAAAAATAAAAATAATAATTCAATTAATGTTTCAATACGCCTATTTAACTAATTATCCATGTAAAGGATCACCTAATGAATTTAAATTGACCATGAATTGAAGTGCCAAAACTTAGGCCAAAAATGAATCGGTAATATTACAATTGGACTTAGATTCATGCAATTAAACCCTAATCTTGAATGGGTCAACTTAAATTTCTTCGATTAAAACTTCATGGTTTGGTTTTCTTACCTACAAGAGAGTGAAATCTCTCAAATCAAGAAGTTCTCTTGTGAATTTCTCAAAATTGACCCTGAATTTGGACTTTTCTTAAGAAAATGAGTGGAAAACAAATGTCCATTCGTAAGTCATGAGGAATCAATTTCGACCCCCCTAATTAGGACTTAAAATGGTAATTCGCCTTTTGATGTGACAATTTGCGAAATTGAATGTATGAGAGGATTTAGAATAGTCTTTAGACCAAATGTCGTAAAAGGAACTCAATTAATTATGATTAATACAAAAGTAATTTTATTTTTGGTCAATTTGGAATCTAAAACCGAAAAATTCCGAAAATAAAGTTCTTAATCAAATTTTGTGAAATTTTTGATACACAAATCAAATTGACACTAAAAAGAAGCATTTTTAGATTTTTTATTGTTTCAATTTTTTTAGTCAAAAGTTTTATCAAAAGTTAACTCTTTGGTTAACTTTTTCTTAAAGGTTGATTTTTTAGCCAAATTTTTGGATTTTTGAAAAATTGACTCAAGAAAAGTGAAATTAATTCTAAATAACATCTTTTTGGATGAAAAGCAAATTTTTTACCTAGGTTGACTTTTTAGTCAAAGGGTTAACCAAAAGTGAACCCGAAAATCAACCATTTGACTTTTCGAGTTTTTCTTGAAAATGAATAGGAAAATGTTTAAAAGCAACATTGCAAAAAGAAACAAATGAAAAGGACACTTTTTGATCGAGAAACGGACTCCGTCGCGATCGGAAACCCAAATCTCGAGCTTTTCACCTTTTCAACTCGTCGATTAAAAATCAGGTATCAATAGACCTAAGAAAGAGAAAAACAATATCTTTGCAGTGGAAGTGACTGATGATCAATCGAGCTTCAAGCGTGTAATCCGTGGAACCTATCACTCGTGAGTTTACTTGGGTGAGTGGTGGAATGATAAATGGATTGGACTGAACAACCCTCTCTAAAGTTCCTTTGAGTAAAGCCTTTCTTTAAAGAGCCATTTCGTTAGGTTTGACATTTTAATCATTAGAGGAAAGGAGTAGTCGACCCTGAAGACTTATACAGCGTATAGTTACCCCATCCAAACTAGATGGGAAAAAAAGCTTATCTATAACAGCTCTAACAAGGAAGCTTCCTTCCAGTTAATGAGTATTGTAGGGAGATTTACCAGAAAATTATGCAAAAAAATCATAAATCTATTACACTTTTGTCAATTTGTTCATCAACCTTTTAAGTTTGTCAATTTAGTCTTAAATATTTTCATTTTTTGCCAATCAAGTCCATCTATCCAATTTTTGCCAAAAATTGTTGATGTAGATGCCGGTAGTGTCACATAGGATAATTGGCACTAATGTTGACAATTTTAATAATATTGTAATATTTTTTATTATTTTTTTATTATTTTGATTATTTTTTCTTTTTTTCTTTCTTCTTCCCAGCCTCGGTCAGACTTGATGAGGGTCAACCTCGCCCAGGCTAGGACGGCCTCGCTAGGCGAAGGTGAAGCTAGGTGAGGCCAACCCTCGCCTAGCTAGGCTGAGCCCCAGCGAGGCTAACCCTCACTTGGTGAGGTCGACCCTTGCTTAGGCTAGGGTAGCCTCGCTGGGTGTCACTCAAGCAAAGGCAACACTGGCAAGGCCGTCCTAACTTGTGCAAGGGTCAGCCTTACCTAGCTTGGGTAAGGGCTTGCCCTCACCTATCCAAGCCTCGCCTATGATGGATGAGGCTAGCCTACCCAATCATTGCCTATGGCCAATGGCCAGCCACTGGCAAAAAGAAGAAGAAAGGAAAAATAAAAAGAAAGATAAAAAATCTGAAAAAAAAAATTAAAAAAATTAAAATTTGTCAGCATCAAAGCCAGTCGTGCCATGTCGAACAACCCACGTCCACATTAGTAAATGCTAGTCAAAATTGGCCAAGTAAACTAAATTGGCAAGATGTGAAAATATTTAAGATTGAATTGATAAAAGTGCAATAGGTTTAGGATTTTACATAATTTTCCTAGGGATTTACTGTAACATCATTGTTGAATCTTGAGGACAACATCTTACTTTTTTGGCATTTATGCATCTCATTTAGTAAGACAAGCCTTTCTTGTTTTCCAAATAAAAGTTTAAAAGTTTTGTAGGTAGTTTTAGGAACTTTAGCAATTTCAATACACTTGAATGAGAGGAGCCTTTCTTCAATAAATAAAAGTTTGGAAAATGAAAGTATAAAATTTGGGGCAATTTCCAAATAAGGGCCTAAAATGCTCTCCTTTTTCTCAAATAAGGGTCTAAACTAAATATTATTTCAAATAAGGTCTTAAAGTGGACCTTGTTTCAAATAAAGACCTAAAGTACATATATTAATTTTAAAGAAGAGATTAAACTCACCAAATGTGAAGGGCAATTTCGTCTTTCTAAATTTTATTTTTTTCTTTATTTTCTTTTTAAAAATATAAAAAAATATTTTAAAAAGAAAAAAAGAAAATATAGGCAAGAGGGTGCTCCCTCCTATCTCTGGCTATTGCCCTATCCCCTCTAGGCGAGGGTTCCCGCCTTTTCTTACCTCTAGCCTTCACCTTTGGTCGGCTAAGGTCATTGGCCCCATTCCAAGTGCCAACAACTCAGCTAGCCTTTACCGTCACCCCATTGGCAATGGGGCAGTGCTCGCCAGCATGTGTTTTCTCTTTTTTTCATTTTTTTTTAATTTTTTTTATAATCTAATTTAATTTAATTTAATTTAAATGTATTTGGATGAAAATATCCTTGATTAGCTAGAATTTTTTGCCGTAGGGGAGGTGAGGCTAGGCCCTTATTTGAAATAGCCATAATCACTTTAGGCCATTCTTTAAGATTGATATAGACACTTCATAACCGCTGGGGCCCCCATCGGGCGGCGGCCTTTGGCCCGAATGGGTGAGGGCTAGCAACCCTTGCTAGATTTAGGGGAGGGCTGCAACCCTCACCCCAGATCTAAGGGAGGGATTGCAGGCCCTTGCCGTCAATTTGTTGGGTCGCCAGCCCTTAGCTAGGGCCTAGTGACCCTAACCGACCCTTCCCCTACTGATGCTGGCCTTTCTTGGGGATGGTGGGGAGGTGGCGGCAAGGGCTAAGCCCTCGTCTTCTGCCTCATCCTCCTTTTATATTTATATATATATATATTAATATATATATTATATTTAATTAATATTTATATTAAAATTAAAAAAACAAAACGACATCGTTTTGGTTTTTTGTTGTTGACTCAACTCTCTGGTGTGCCATATGGGTGAATTATATTATTAAAATATTGTCATGTAAGATTTCCGGTCACCTTCGTTGAACTTGGCATTTAAGTATCTCATTTTTCAAAAAAAGTGGCATTTAAGTGTACTCTGTGCCAAGTTTTGGCACTCTAGGTATCATTTTGCCCCCTTATTTGAAATAAGGTCAACTTCATGCCGTTATTTGAGAAAATGAGGATACTTCGGATCCTTACTTGGAATTTTTACTAAAATTTGTGATACATCTTGAAAGCCTCAATCTAATTACAAGTGTCTTATTTTATTTTTAACTTTTGTTTTGTAAAATGAACTAGGACCATAAGTTATGTGAAAGAGAAAAACATTTAAGAAAATGTCTGTAAATCCATTGTGATTCCTATCACATGCAAAGTAGGTTCATCGGCTATGCACAATTATACCTATGTTATTGTCATTCAAGTTGAACATTGAATACTTAAAGAGAGAGAAAGAAACTTTTTTGTTGTTTTATTTTTTTGCCTTCTATCTACTAATGAAATAGAATAGTAGAACGGGTTAACTTTTAACTAGTTTCAAAATAAGTTTACCATTGGCTTTTCAATTATGTCAAGCATTTTTTGGAATGTACCAATTCAAATTCATATATTTAGATAAAGAACATGCATGCCCGTCTTTGTCCATCCAATCGGTCATTATACTCCACGGTGTTAAGGCTTTGCCCTTTATAGCAAGATAACTTATTTTAGAGATGATCATGTTTTGTTTTTTAAATATAAACTCATGTTAATTTTTCTTAGGGATAAGTACATTAGAAGTCCTAAAACTTATCATAAAAATGCAATTGAGTCCTAAAACTTTGAAAAAGTGCAATTAAGTCCTAAAATTTGTCACGAAAGTTCAACCAAGTCCTAAACTTTCAAAATGTTTAATAAAGTCCTAAAACTTGTCTCGAAAGTGCAACCGAGTTCTAAAACTTTCAAAAAGTGCAATTAATGGAAAGACTTCAATTGAACCACTTTGACAAGTTTTAGGACTTGATTGCACTTTTTGAAAGTTTTATGACTTAATTGCACTTTGTGACAAGCTTTAGGACTTAATTGTAGTTTTTGAAAGTTTTAGGACTTAATTGCATTTTCATGACAAATTTTAGGACTTCCAATGCACTTATCTCTTTTTTCTTAATAAGCACTAAACCATTTTTATAATCCGACATACTCATTGGCCAAAAGAAATTTTAGGAGGGTATTATGGTACTATGTCAGAGAATATTTCACTTCAAATTCTATATGCATAAATAAATTTCATTGGCCAAAAGAATCTCTATCAATATTACTCATCCTCGTGTGACCCAAATTCAATCAGCTTTCTGATTCAACCAGCTTGCAAGTTCGGTCAATGTTCTTTGTGTTCTATTCAAGTAACATGCAAATCCAATCAACTTTGTAATTCAATCAAGCACGGCCTTTTAACCCCAAATAGTCGGTAGTCAGAGAGAACTATTCAAACCTTGGAGTACATGCCGAGAGCTTGTGTAATTGGTTTTAAGGGTAGTTGGGAGGATCACTTGCATATGGTTGAGTTTCCCTATAATAATATAGCTTCAACCAAAATGTCAGCATGGCTCTATTTGAACAGTTTATGTGGAAACGAGTGTAGATCTCCTATTTGCTAGGACGGGTTGTCAAGAGGAGATTGATTGGGATCAACTTACAGTTCATCTAATGTCACACAAGGTGTTAAGAGAGAGAATTTGGACCGCACAAAGTGAGACTGAAACCAATTCGTTTAAGGATCATGCATAATGAAACTCCAAGTTGAAGCAATCCCGATGCAACCTTTAGAGTTTCAGCTTAAGGATCATGTTTTTTGGAAAGTTTCACCCATTAAAGAAGTAGCTTGGAGTCAAAGCAATGAACCTGATGCATCGGGATTGCTTCAACTTGGAGTGACCATTTATCGCCCTATTTTGGCCTTTTGTGTGTAGCAAGCTTTATAGTTATTTTTATATTCCCTATGAATCACTTTATGCAAGTGATGCATGCCAGATAGAGTGTGCAAATCACAATGATTAGAGTGAAGTTCACTAGAAATAAATTTCAAGCGGTGATGAAGAAATCAAACTTTTAAATTTTGACCTAAATTTCAAAAATACTTATGCTAGTATGAATTTCGGAACCTGATTTTGTTGCTTTACTTCTCCCTCTAGTAAATGCAAGGAATTGCTTTTTGACAACCTTTGTTACTAGAAGACTCACTCACATAGATTGTAAGTCTTACCGACAAGATCTTTTAAGAAAATTGAAACCTAGGGCATGAAGCATGTGAGTTATGTAGGGCATCTACGATTAGCAAAATTAGTCTTCATTTCCATTTGCACCCATTGGATGCAAATGTTCTTACTTTTAAAGAAAACCATACACATGGTTGAGAAGAGGATGCATCAATTTCTGTGGGCAGGTAATATAGTAAATCATGGAGCGCACAAGGTGGCATGGTGAGTAGTTTGCTCACCTAAAAGGAAAGGATGATTAGGATTGCTTGATTTGAACTTATAGAACAAAATATTGATAGGCTGCATATTATGGAACCTCATCAATTGTCCATCCTCTTCCCTTTGGAGCATATTGAAGAAAAAGTCATGTTGGTTTGAGAATGTCTCAAAATGGCTCAAAATCATCAAAAAAGTTATGGAAATCTTAGAAAATGAAAGGTGGAATTCAGTGTGGAAAACCATGTATTCCTCAAAATTTCTCCTATGAAGGGCATTATATGATTTGGAATATGAGGCAAGTTTAGTCCAAGATACATAGGACCATTCTCGATTTTAGAGAGAGTTTATGAAGTTGCTTATAAATTGGTTATGCCACCAACGCTATCTGGCGTACAAAATGTGTTCCACATGTCTTTAGTGCGAAAATATGTGCCATGCCTAAATATGTACTAGATTTTATACCTTTGAGATTAAGAGAGAACCTAATGTATGAGGAGCAACCTATCCGTATCGTCGATATGAATTACTTGTTGTGGTGATGAACTATTCCTCATGTGAAAATACAATGATAGGATCACATTGAGAGAGAGGCCACTTAAGAGCTTGAGGAGGAGATAAGATGCAAATACCCTCGTTTATTTGAAAGTTGAGGTAAGTTCAAATTTCAATGGTGAAATTATTTTTAAGGAGGGTAGATTGTAATATTGGCCTTTCTATTTGACCATGTCAAAGAGTGGTAGGACTCGCCAAAAAAAGAAGGAAAATGTTGACCTTATCGACAAAGCATAACAGTGGACACTTCAACTTTAATAAAAGAGGTCGAGAGCTTGCACAAGAAAAGAAGAAGAAAGAGAGAAACAAAAAGAAGGAAAGAAGAAAGAAGAGAGAAGGAGAAAGGAAGAAGAGGGTTCTACGGATACACACTAAAAGGTCTTGGCCAAGCTAGATTCGATTCGTAATGCATGGTAAGTGCTCATACCATTTATTCATCTAATTGGAGTAGTTTTTGGGATTAGGACATAAATTGAAAATTGTATGAAATTTGAGCCGTGAGGTACGACTTTAGAGTTGTTGAGTTATGAGATTTTATGGAAATGTGGGGTTTGATGGGAGATGATTTGAAGCAACAGTTTAGTCGAAGCGAGATTTTAGCATTTCGCATGCGAGTTCTACATTGCTAATAATTTTGAATAATTGCTTTGGGTGAGCGATTTGTTGATGTGTGAGAGTTCTTTTGCTAGTGTTTATAGTTTAATTGATGTAGTATTTTACTTGATTTTAACATCAATGCTCGTTAAGTTAATAGGATTGAGAGATCATCAATTCGAGTGAGCTATGTTGTTTGATTTTGGGTTTTTTCAGGTGAGTGGTGTTAATCTCTTCTTTGAGTTAGTAAATTTATATTATGAAATTAATACGGATTAAATATATTATGAGTTGATTATTATGAAATGGTTTGATAAATATTTAACGAAGGGGATTCTGAACAATTAACTAAGTTGCAAAAGCCTATATGTTTTTTTAAACAAATTGTGATATGGACCTGTCAATGACTAAATGCTATACGGCGACGCAAATTTCATGGGAGCCACCTTTAGGGTCTTGTATTACTGATATGTGTAGCCAAAGGCTAAGTGCTACAGGGTGATGCAAGTCTTATAAAAGCTATTTCTAGTACATTATACTACTAATCTTTGTAGTCAAGGGCCTATTGCTACAAGGCAACGCAAGTTCATAGGAGCCACCTCTATGGCCTTCTACTATAATATACATTGGTCAAGAACAAATTGCTACACATAACATAAGTTTTGTGGGAGTAACCTCTAAAGCTTTCAGTTAGATAGTAAGCATGGACTTGTTCTTTGACATGTGATTTGATGAGATTAATTATTGAACTAGACCATTGATACCTATTTTGATATTATTGATGAAATGGGTATTTCTACTATGAATGTAATTATATAGAAGTAAGATATAAGTCAACTTAGTCCTATAAGTTTGTTATATTCTAGATTTGGTATAAATGAATTGTGTCTTAAGTCTTAAATGTGTATCATGGAGGTTTGTATCTACTTAGAAAAGAGGTAATACTCATTGGGTTATGGTTATTCCTTTTAGGTTCCTTGGTTAGTGGTCAATAGTACAAGAACGCTATTAATGAGGACTTTTAGGAGTTGGATTTTTGGGTGTGGTTTGACGGAGTTGTATATATGACTATTGTTAGTTGTTGGGTTGGATGAATTCTAACTTTTACATATTCTTTTGATGGATTACAAAAACTCCGATATCATAACCAACCTGTTGGTTTATCAGATATATATGTAGATAGAGATATATATGTTGATAACATGTGATTGGTTTTCGTTTAAAGTTGTGTCATATGGGTGGAAGGATGGCCGTGTAATCCCAAATTTTTGTGGTTTCAAATATGATATGGAATCAAGAAAGAGATCGTGAATCCATAAAAGCGGTAAGGAGAGCAATTGCGCATTTTTTGTAATTTTCATGTATGGAAATATATATATATACCACCCGTGGGCAGTTGGTTAAATTCACTTCTTCCAGCGTATGGAGGTCGAGAGTTCGAAACCCTATGTTGCTAGCGATTTAAGTGGGGGGCCTTGGCGGTGAGTTGCTGAGCTAGCTCTCCCCGAGGTATAGGCGTTGTAGGTCCTCCATCGTGGAGGCCGTGAGACCTCGAATCAGCGTAAGCCGACAAAGGCATGCTCCGGCAGATCCTTGGTCACCAAAATTTATATATATGATTTCTATTCCATGTAGACTTTCTTTTTTGCAATTTTCCCGAGGAAGCCATGCATCAGGGGACTTGGAACTCTTGAAGTGGAGTTGGAGAGAAGTTGGAAGAGAGAGAAAGTGAGGCGCTTCACGCGAACTGATTGTGTTTTCATCTTCATCCTCCAAACGATGATATTCCGCCGAAAGTTTTTAAAATAACTTGGGTCTCGCTTTTTAGCCTGATGGGCATTTATTTTTTGGCCCATTTACGTAGTTGGTTTTACCCCCCTCGACTTTGGCACCATTGCCCCTATAGCTTCCGAAATTAAAAACTCATAGAATACCGCTATGAAGTTTGGCACAGTTGCACACTAGCTACCCAACTTTGAAAAGTTATAGACTAATCCCATGAGTCAGTAGTTTTCCTATCGGTATAGTGGTTAAGCGTTACGTAGATATTATTTTAGTTGGTTTTTTCTTGATTTCAATAACCTTTATTTCATGGTTAATGAGTTAAGAGAATGAAGGGGATGTAGGGTTGATGAATCTAAAGAAAATCTGGAAGTGGTTATTATGGACAAGAAAAATGAGGTTGTCATTTTTGGTAATGCTCAACAGCTACGCAGAGAGGAAAGTCTAGCAATAGCAACAAAAATAAAAAAATTAATGAGGGTGATTTGTAACTTGTGAAATTTCGAGTGTTATTGCACAAAGGTGCCACAGTTCAAATGGGGCTAGTCTGTAATTTTTCAAAGTTAAGGGCAGAGTTGTCCAATGATGCTGTCCCTTGTAGCGCTTCCCCAAGCAATCACTGAAGCGTGTTTCTCAGAAAGACCAATGAAAAATGGAAATTCAAAAATTGCAGAATTGGAAAGAAAAGGTTTCTCAAGCAATTTTTGAAATCCGTCTCAAAAGTCCAAGCTCCGGAGTTTTCCGTTCCCTAAAATTAGGGTGAGCTACTATGATCCAATACTGAAGCAATTCTAGGATTTCCCACCATCATTCTAGTTGTTAGAGAGAAGTCAACTAATCATTTAAAAGTCAACTGTTCTATGAAAATTAAAGTTCGAGATACAAGGGCTCGGATATACGTGGGAAAGGTTTGGCACCTTCACATCGCACTTTCTGTATCATGTACTTTAATAAAGTTCTTTCATGCAATATCACATGAATTCCTATTTCAATATACATATAGTTTTCTTTTTATGCTTTGAAAACTAAAAAATCTCGTTTGTCCACCATCAGATGAAACCGCCACATCACGGCGTGGACAATAAATTGACGCAACATCCCTGTTTTTTCAAAATATGCAATGCATCAATCAATGGAGGAATCCAATCTACGCCAGGCATCGTTCAAAAGACAAATAGCCAACAGTACGTTTCAAAACAAGAAAACCGGGATGAATACAATCCAATCAATTAGTAGACCTTGTGTGTGAAAACTCGGTAAACAAGATGGATCCAATCTTGATCATGACATCATGCGATTTGATCAGCGTGCACCTTTGCAGCAACGTTAAATTTCCATGATGATGAATATTTAACAATTAATATGACGTGTGGATTACAACCAGCATGCACATTCAATTGTCTTTCTAATTCAACCAGCACGAGAGTTCAGTCAGCGTTCTTATTCAATTAGTGTTCTATTCAAGTAACATGTACATCCAATCAGCATTCTTCAATCAAGCACAACTTTTCAACCCCAAATATTCGGTAGTGAGAGAGAACCATTCAAACCTTGGAGGACATGCCGAGGGCTTGCATAATTGTTTTTAAGGGTAGCTGGGAGTGTATCACTTGCTTATGGTTGAGTTCCACTATAATAATAGCTACTTAGCAAAGTATCGGCATGCCTCTATCTAAAAAGTTACATGGATGCAAATGTACATCTCCTATTTGCTCGGAGGAGGTTGGCAAGAGGAGATTGATTGGGCAAGAGTAGATTAAGATTTCGTGTAATGTCACACGAGTTGTTAGAGAGTAGGACTGCACAAAGTCGGACCAAAATCTTGTGCAGATAAGAAGCTACGACCTTTAGAGTTTCAGCTTAGAGATCATGTTTTCCGGAAAGTTTCACCAATGAAAGGAGTAGCTTGGAATTAAAGCAATCAACTCGATGCATTGAGATTGCTTCAACTTGGAGTGAGCATTTATCACCTCTTTTGGCCTTTTTGTGCATCTTTACTTTATCATAGCAAGCCAAATAGGGGATTTCTATATCTTACATGAATCACGTTGAGCTATGATGCGTGTTGGACAGTGTTAAAATCATAGTGATTAAAGTTAACAGGATTCTAATTTTGAGTAGTGATTGAGAAACCAAACTTTAACAGTTTACCTATATTCTGATCTTCTCAATTAAAGCAGATTATATTCATGCTAGTACAATTGTCGGAATCTGATTTTGTCGCTTTGCTTCACTCTTGGGCAAATACAGAGAATTGCTTGAAAAATTATGCATCCGAAAGTGATGTCGCGAATGCCATGTTGCAGATGTTTTGAAAAGTGGACTGCTTTTCTATTCCTTGTAATGTAATGCAGGGTAAAGAGGTGCTTCTGAATTTGATTCCTGTCCCAAAGTTAATGCTTACAAAGTGGTGGCACTTCTGACGACGATACTGAGGTAAACTTGAGGCTAATGCTGCCTTGCCTTGCTTTATCCTCGCCATATATTATCCTAAGTTTGACTGCTCTTTGAGACGGCGCTTCGATTATTGCGCCTTTCGGTGCCGACATCTCGAGTATAACCATGAGATTTTCGCTGCTCCTTCGAGACACTCGTGAATTGTGGAATGAGTGGGAGCTGCGGTTGCTCATTCTTCTCAGCTTGCTCGTCCAGTTGAGCCTTGCGACTCAAGGCGGCCGGAGGAAAACCATCTCCAAGAGGAGCAACCATTTCCTGGTCTGGACGACATTCCTATTGGCCGAGTCTGTCGCAACCGTAACACTCGGTGTCCTTTCGAACCGCCTAGCCAACATCAAGGAAATGAAGGGGACGTTCGATCCGAAGAGCCAGATCACAGCGCTATGGGCGTCGTTCCTTCTCCTCCACTTGGGCGGGCCTGACACGATCACTGCATATGCCCTGGCGGACAATGAGCTATGGCTAAGGCAGTTGGCACGGCTTTGCGTCCAGGTAGGGCTAGCGTGTTACATTTACTATATGGCCTTGTCGGGGTCTACACTATCGATGATAGCAAAGGGTATAATCCTAGTGGGGTTCATCAAATATGCTGAGAGGACATTGTGTTTGTACTTGGCGAGCAAAGATCGATTTCAAGATTCGATGCGTTCTCTACCCAATTTCGGTCCCATTTACCCTAGGAAAATGGAGCAGTATCTTCTAAAGAGAGAGGAAGGTTACCAGGTCGGATTCGATGAGGTCATAGAGTTTTCGGGGCCAGAGGGTCTCTCCGTGAGCGGTCAAGCCTACGACAATGAAAAGACTCTGCTTAAAGCATATGAGTTGTTCAAGAACTTCAAGCTTCTCTTCGTGGGCCTGATCCTCAACTCTGGCGACCTGGCCACCAGCAAGCGCATTTTCATGGACCCGTCCATGAAACCAGAGAATGCTTTTGAGATCGTGGAGATCGAGTTCGGGTTCATGTACGATCTGCTCTACACTAAGGCACCGTTGCTGAACCGTGCTTGGGGCATCATCCGTTGGGTCATCAGTCTCTCGGTGCCCTGTGCCGTGTTGTTGTTATTCTCCTTACAGGATAAGAAGGATTACCCCAAAGTCGACATTTGTATAACTTTCTTGCTTGTAAGTGCCACTATACTTTTAGATATTTACTCGCTTCTTCTAGTAATTTCATCCGATTGGGTCAACCGCTGGCGGCTTCAGAAACCCGAGAGATCTACAATTTCGTCCGCCATCACTTCTCTCCAGTTCTTCCCGAAGCAGAGATGGTCGAATTCCGTAGCCCAGTTCAGCCTCCTGAGATTTTCTATCAGGAAAGGAAACAGGATCGTCCCCAAGTATCCGTGGCTCACCACGTTAGACATGAAGGTGAAAAAGAACTTCTACGTCTGTCACAAAGAGTTCAAGAATAGCCTCAAAGAATGGATCTTCTATCGCATTATAGAAACAGTCAAAGATCTAGATCAGAAACTGAAACGGGAACCGAACCACGGCATGTTGGAGAATATTAAGCTGGGGGCAAGCGATATACTGAAGAAGTCAAACTACGAGGAGCTGAACTGGAGTGTAAACAAGGAGTTTGACCAGAGCATCCTCATCTGGCACATCGCCACTGAGCTCTGTTACTATGAGGACCGCGGCAAGAAGCATGGGGAAAACTTGGAAGACCTCGTGAGCTCGAAGATGAGTAAGCTGGTTTCTAGGTACATGCTCTATCTTTTAGTATTCCATCCTCCCATGTTGCCAATAGGGACGGGGGGGTTTCGATACGAAGACACTTTGGTCGATTGTCAGAAGTTCCTCGAAGACAAGCAAGCCGCGTTGTTGAAGAAGGAAGGCAGCATCTCATCGATCATTAAATTTCCGCAGAAATTATTCAAGAAAGAGTCACATTCTTTCACTGGTGATTGCGGCTGCAAGACTGCGCACAAGTCGAGAAAGTCGCTAGACCTGTGCAAAGTCTGCCATCTTCTGCTCAAATTGAAAACTCAACTCACCTCGTGGAAGATTCACAGAGACACGAGCATCTCGGTGCTGTATGACGGATGCAATCTTGCGTACACGTTGGCTGATGTTCCGGGGAAATGGGACGTTATCGGCAGGGTCTGGGCGAGAATGCTGGTATCTGCGGCTTGCCAAAGCAAAGGCTACGAACACTGCGAGAGCCTGAGCACAGGAGGAGAGCTTCTCAGCCATGTTTGGCTTCTCATGGCGCATTTCGGCAAAGCGCTGCCAGAACAAGCTCCCGGAGAAAGACGCATCACCAAACTGATCATGGACTAGAAGTTCAGGTGGAATGTGTCTTTTGGTTAATCTAATGTTATTTGAGTAAGATAAATAAGTTAAGTTCATCATCTTGAGATGATGAGGGAACTTAATTCCATATTTTTGTACTTGGAGTTGCCAGGAAATAATGAAACTATGTATCAGTTGTTCACCAGAGGCATTACACTGAAGCCCACCAAATTGGGATGTAAAATTCGAGTCCCTCAAAGCGATTAGTAACTTTTGACCTATCCACAGTTAAACACTGCTCCATGTGGTTAGTAACTTTTCATATAGTGATTCGGTTAGTAAATCCTTACAGCAATCAATTTTCACCCAATTCATAAGGTTTTTATTTTAGGAAAGCAAGTATATGTCTATACAAGAGTGAGACTAGTAATTTGTTTAGAGTGATTCATAAGTTTCTATAGTAGCTGGCTTGTGCATGTGGTTAATAACTTTTTATCGGGCCCGATTTTTGCCTATATATAACTTCTAGTTACGACTCTTCCTCCAATTTCTTAAAGTGAAAAAAGTTTTGGAAAATTATCGAAAATTCATTAAATGTGATTTTATATTACAATATTTATATACTTTAAAAAGTTTTCTTAGTGTTTCATGATGAATACAGGTCAAAGTATGAGCAGCACAAAATCTATGGAAGATTAAAAAGCAACTTTTTAGCAGTTAAAATTTGGGAAAATTACAAAAAAGGTGCTAAACCTATTGCAATTGAACAAATTCAGTCTAAAATTTTCTTTTGCTAATTCAATTCTAATTTTTTGTATATTTATGTCAATTCAATCCATCCAACTAATTTTGACGTATCAACGCTAACATGAACATCGGCCGTCAGGTGAATGCTAACTTGGACAATTTTTTTGAAATATTTTATTTTTGTCAAAAAAATTTATTAATTTTTTGTTCTTTTCTTCTCTTTTTCTTTTGTTTCTTTCTCTTTTTTTCTCCTCCTCCTTTTCTACCTCAAGCCAATCGCCACCTGCCAATGGTGAGACTCGCCCCCACTAGCCACTAGCGAGGTTGGGCCTGGCCTAGCCATGGCCAAGGTGAGCCTCGCTGTCACTAGGCAAGGCCCCACTAGATTTGACAAGACTTGATCTCGCCCAACCACAACAAGGCTCAACCCGCCGATCATTGGCAAGGGTGGCCTCACCATCACTGGGCAAGGCTTGCCCTCGCAGTGGCCAACAAGGGTGAGCCCCGCCGACCCTCACCTCGGTCGGTGACGACCGACTAGATGTAGAAGGAAGGAGGAAAAAAGAAATCAAAAATTAAATTTTATTATTAAAAATTGTACATATCGGGTCCACCGTACAGGCGGTGCCCCTCGGCATCCATGTCAACATCGACAAGCCAAAATTTGGCGATGGATAGAATTGGCATAAATATAAAAAGTATGAACTATATCGGTAAAAAAAAAAATTATGATTGAATTGACACAATTGCAATAAGTTCGTGACTTTCTTGGTATTTTTCCCATTAAAAATTGGTTATTTCTCAATGTGGTTAGTAACTTTCATATGTAAAATTAAGTATCAATACATGAAGAAATTATGCTAAGTATTTGTGTTGCCGTGCTTAGCAAGTTTTTGCTTTGTAAATGTAAAGTCAATTCCTCCTTATTAATTATGCCTATTAATGTAAATTTGACTCAACCCAATAACCTATTTGAATTCAAAACATGGGCTATTCAACTCAATAATAATTTTGGTGGGAAAGGGTTTTACTCGAAGAGAAGGATTTTAAGTCAGTGCCATCCTAGCTTCACTTATTTATTTTAAGAAAGAAGAAGAGAAAGGCTAGTAGCACCACCTCGGAAATGAGATGCCATGTATCAAGCAATGGTTTTAGGATTTAATTGGATTTCTCACTTATTGAAAAAAAAAGAAAGATTGATGACCTTTCTTGCTCGTGTACTTCTTTCTCTTTCCTCAATCAAGCTTCCCTTCCTATATCCTAGATCTTTTAGTCACTTCCGTTGTATCTTTCGTTTTCTTTTCTCTTTCGAAATTTTTGTTGGATTTGGTAGTAAGGAGAACTCGGATTTACAACTATAAGCCAGAGAGATTAGACCATAAAGTCTTAAATTAAGTAGTAGCCGGGGCAACAATAAAAGGTTGGACTGAAAGTCGAGAAGGAGAAAAACAATATCTTTGCGGTGGAAGTGACTGATGATCAATGGAGCTTCAAGCATGTAATCTGTGGAACCTATATATAACTCATGAGTTTACTTGGGTGAGTGGTGGAATGATAAATGGATTGGACTGATCAACCCTCTCTAAAGTTCCTTTGAATAAAGCTTTTCTTTAAAGAGCCATGTCGTTGGGTTTGACAATTTAATCATTAGAGGAAAGGAGCAGCAGACCCTGAAAAATTATACAACGTATAGCTACCCTCTCTAAACTAGATGGGAAAAAAAAGCTTTATCTGTAACAGCTCTAACAAGGAAGCTTACTTCCAATTAACGAGTATTGTAGAAAGATTCACTAGAAAATTGTCCAAAAAAAATCTAAATCTATTATATTTTTGTCGATTCAATCTTCAACCTTTTAATTTCATCAATTCAATCCAAAACATTTTTACTTTTTGCCAATTGAGTCTATCTAGCTAATTTTTGCCAAAAATTGTTGATGTTGACACTAGAGGTGTCACGTAAGACATCCAATGCTAATGTTGACAATTTTAATAATATTTTAATATTTTAATATTTTTGAATTTTTTACTTTTTTCTTTTTTCTTTCTTCTTCCTTTTGCCGATGGCTCAACCATTGGCCCCGGTGTGACTTGATGAGGGTCGGCCTCGTCTAGGCTAGGACGGCCTCACTAGGTGAAGGTGAAGCTGGGCGAGGCCGACCCTCACCTAGCTAAGCCAAGCCCTAGTGAGGCTAACCCTCACTTGGTGAAGTTGGCTCTCGCCCAGGCTAGGGTAGCCTCACTAGGTATCGCTCAATTGAAGGCAACACCTGGTAAGGTTGCCCTGGCCTAGGCAAGGGTCAGCCTTACTTGGCTTGGGCAAGGACTCGCTCTCACTCGACCAAGCCTCGCCTGTGGAGGCAAGGCTAGCATGCCTAGCCATTTGCCTATGGTCAATGGCTAGCTACTAGCAAAAGGAAGAAGAAATGGGAAAAAAAGAGAAGAAAAAATATGAAAAAAAAAATTAGTAAAATTTGTCAACTTCAGAGTCAGCTGTGTCAGGTTAGACAGTCGACACGTCAGAAAGCCGACATCCACATTAGCTAATACATGCCAAAATTGGCCGAATTATCTCAATTGGCAAAATATGTAAAGATTTAGGACTGAATTGATAAAAGTATGATAGGTTTAGAATTTTTTGAATAATTTTCCTAGGGATTTACTATAACATCATCGTTGAACCTTGAGGACAACATCTTACTTTTTGGCATTTATGCATCTAATTTAGTAAGAGAAGCCTTTCTTTCTTCTTCTTTTTTCCAAATAAAAGTTCAAGAGTTTTGTAAGTAGTTTTAGAAACTTTAGCAATTTCAATACACTTGAATGGGAGGAGCCTTTCTTCTATAAATAAAAGTTCGGTAAATGAAAATATAAAATTTGCGATACATCTTGAGATCCTCAATCTAATTGCAATTATTTTATTTTATTTTGAACTTTTTTTGTGGTAAAATGGACTAGGAACATAAGTTATGTGATAGAGAAAAACATTTAAAAAAATGTCTGTAAATCCATTATGATTCCTAATACATGCAACGTAAATTCATCGGCTATACACAATTATACCTATGTTATTGTCATTCAAGTTGAATATCGAATACTTAAAGAGTAAGAAAGAAACTTTTTTGTTGTTTTATGTTTTTTTTTTTTTTTTTTTTTGGCCTTCTATCTACTATGAAATAGAATAGTAGAACGGGTTAACTTTTGATTAGTTTCAAAACAAGTTTACCAATGACTTTCCAATTATGTCAAGCATTTTTGGAATGTAGTAATTCAAATTCATAAATTTAGATAAAGAACATACATGCCCGTCTTTGTCCATCCAATCCGTCATTATACTCCACGGTGTTAAGGCTTTGCCTTTTATAATAAGGGAACTTATTTCAGAGATGATCATGTTTTGTTTTTTAAATATAAACTCATGCTAATTTTTTTTTAATAATGCACTGAACCATTTTTATAATCCGACATCATAGAGGGTATTATGCTACTGTGTCAGAGAATATTTCACTTCAAATTCTATATGCATGAATAAATTTCATTAGCCAAAAGAATCTTTATTAGTATTATTCATCCTCGAATGACCCGAATTCAATCAGCTTTCTGATTCAACCAGCCTGTAAGTTCGGTCAGCGCTCTTTGTGTTCTATTCAAGTAACATGCAAATCCAATCAGCTTTGTGATCCAATCAAGCACGGCCTTTTAACCCCAAACTGTCGGTGGATAGAGAGAACTATTCAGACCTTGGAATAGATGCTGAGAGCTTGTGTAATTGATTTTAAGGGTAGTTGGGAGGATCACTTGCATATGGTTGAGTTCCCCTATAATAATAGCTTTGACCAAAATATTGGCATGGCTCTATTTGAACAGTTTATGTGGAAGCGAGTGTAGATCACCTATTTGCTAGGAGGAGTTTGTCGAGAGGAGATTGATTGGGATTAACTCAAATTTCGTCTAATGTCACAAAAGGTGGTAGAGAGAGACTTTGAACCGCACAAAGTCAAACTGAAATCTTGTGCATATAAGCAGCTGCAACGTTTAGAGTTTAACTTTTTTTTTTTGGACTAAGAGAAGGATATATTTAATGGAACAAAGATGTACAACCCGCCTCAAGGGCGTCGACAAAGAGTAAGTTTTGCAAAATGTAAGGAGGGAAAATGTTCCAATTATGGGCCAAAGAGGAATCACGTTGGGCCTTGGCAGCCCAATTGGCAACTTCGTTTGCTTCCCTAGGGCACCAGCAGATGGACAGTTGCGAAAACGCAAGAGAAGATCGGCAGCTTCCGCAAACAGGGATAAAGCTCCCATGGAGGTGATCGCTGCCGTGACGATTTCAACCGCGAAGAGACAATCGATTCAAGCACCACCGGAGTATGTTGCATTTCCCTGTTGATCAAGTGGATCAGTGTGAAAGACAGCGCCTGAAACTCTGCAAGGAGGGCTGAGGCAACGGGGAAACGCCTGGTATGGATCTCGGTAAGTTGTCCGTGATGATCTCGAAACACCGCAGCCATCGCCCCTTCTGTGCTCTGTGGGTGGAAAGAGGCATCAATGTTACACTTTAAGGTACCCAAATCAGGCGGTCGCCAGCGGTGGTTCAGAGGCAGAGTAGAGCGGGGTCGACGCACAGTGTTGGGTGAAGTGAGCCTGAGGAGTCGGATCTCCGTCAAAGCCAAGTCAACAGCAACAGAGGGATTGGGCCGGTGCCTGCGAAAGAGGAAGCAGTTCCGCGCCTTCCAGATCTGCCAGCATACTTGGGCAATAAGTTCGAGAGAAGGAGTGGAGCCGGTGTAATCAGAGTGCAGATTAAGCCACGAGTCAAATCGGTGAGTTATGTGCGGCTGAATGTCAACATGAAGATCGGGATGGTTCCAGATGTGGCGTGTCCAGGGGCAGAGAAGGGTTAGGTGTTCTACCGTTTCTGGATGTTGAAGACTACACAACTGACAATAAGGGTCAGGGATAATGCGTCGTCGGAAGAGATTGGCTCTGGAGGGAATGGCATTGGTACAGAGGGACCACAGGAAAATTCTGACCTTTGGAGCCGTGCACAGCGACCAGATCTTGCGCCAAAGAGAAGGGGGCGGCTGGTAAGAGGATGAGGGAACCCTGGTTGTGAGTGGATTGCAAGCTTCCATTAACAGGTGATAATTACTCTTAACTGTATGTGTGCCTGCTTGTGTACGTGGCCAGACTAGAGTATCTTTGGCATATTGAGGTCGGATTGGTATGGTAATAACTTCTTGAACTGTTGGCTCGTCAAGTATGCGATGCAGGAGATCCGCATTCCAGGTGTTAAGTGTAGGATCGATAAGTTCAGCCACAAATTTAGGATCGTCCCTGTTAGTAGGACCAAACATTGTGCCCCTCGGTAACCAGGGATCCTCCCGAATACGAATCTTCGTTCCGTCGCCGACTGACCATCGGATAAAAGGTAGAATAGCCTCCCGACCAGTGAGTATACTCTGCCAAACCCAAGATGGACGACCACCTTTAGGGGCCGATTGAAATGCTGTGTTGTGGAAGTACAATCCCTTGAGCAGCTGAACCCATAGGGCCTGAGGTTGTTGGAGGAGCCGCCATGCTTGCTTGCCAAGCATGGCTCTATTAAAAGCAATGAAATCCCGAAAACCAAGCCCACCTTGATGCTTGTGCGTTTTCATTGATCCCCAAGTCGCCCAATGAATGCCAGCCCTATGCTCATCATTTTTCCACCAGAACCGTGCAATATGCTGCTCAATATTCTTACACAAAGAGATAGGTAATCTGAACACCGACATAGCGTACTGCGGTATCGCTTGGATGACAGCTTTGATAAGAGTTTCCTTTCCCCCCTTAGAGATGAGTTTTTCCTTCCAGCCTTCAAGTTTGGATTGAACTCTAGCCATAATCCAAGAAAACATATCCCTCTTAGAGCGACCCCACTCCGAAGGGATACCCAGATATTTACCTGCGCTTTGCAGCACCGGAACACGAAGCTCTAGGGACATATTCTCCTGCAAACTTACTGGACAATATCTACTGAACATAAGACCAGATTTATTTCGGTTTAAAGCTTGACCCGTAGCAGTACAGTATAAGTGCAATATATTTGCCATGCTTTGACATTCCCGAATAGTGCCATCTAGGAAAAAAATTGCATCATCGGCAAAGAAAAGGTGGGAGAGGGTGGGACACCACCTGTTGAAACGAATACCCCTCAATTGGCCCATATCAACTGCTTGGCGAATCAGAACTGATAGAAGGTTTGCAATCAGAATGAATAGATATGGTGAAAGGGGGTCACCTTGGCGTAAACCACGAGTCGGGAATATGTAGGGCAGGAGTTCTCCATTGAAGTTGATACTGTAAGATGTAGTTGTAACGCATTGTAGGATCCATTGGACCCATCTTGAATGGAAACCCATCTGAATGAGGTAGTCGCCAAGAAAATCCCATTCAACTCTGTCGTATGCTTTCTGCATGTCAGTCTTAAGTATGGCGTAAAAGTTTTTTGTCCGATGACGTATTTTAAATTGATGCAGGACCTCTTGAAATATAGAGATGTTATCTTGGATTTGCCGGCCACTAACGAAGGCTGTTTGTTCCGTAGAAATTAGCTGAGGTAAGAAAGTTTTGAGGCGGTTTGCAAGGATCTTGGAAATGACTTTGTATGCAAAGTTACAAAGGCTAATTGGACGGTATTGGTCTATACGTTCAGGATGCTGTGTTTTGGGAATTAAGGCGAGGATGGTTCGGTTTAGATTAGGCGGCAGCTGGTTTGTCTCAAAGAAATGGGTAACTAGAGTAAGCAAGTCGTCTTTGATTATCTCCCAATATGACTGATAAAAGATACCATTAAAACCATCGGGACCCGGGGCCTTAGTGGCCCCCAACTGAAATGTGACCATGCGAATCTCCTCTAGAGTCACTTTTTCCAGCAAGGATTTATTCATATCATTAGTAACCACCCTGGGGCACTGGTTAAGGATAGGACCGTAGTTTCTCGGGCCAACGGTAGTAAACATGTCAGTAAAATAGGCTCGAGTCAGTACCTGTAGAGCTGCTGGTTCCCGGAGCCATTGATTGTTGTGATCTTGTAGCATTGTAATGCGATTGCGCTGCCTTCGCTGGACAGTCGTAGCATGAAAAAAGCGAGTATTTTTGTCACCCATTTGTAACCATTGAATTCTCGAACGCATGGCCCAAAATTTCTCTTCTCTCGTCCAGATCTGCCTGATTTCCTCCTTTAACTGATTAACAGCCACTCTATTATGGTAAGCATGTTGCTGGTTTGTGAACTGACGGAGCTGCTGTTGTAGGTATGCTATACGCAGATCACCTCTCGAGAATTTGGAGCGACTCCAGTGAGTAAGAGCTGTAGAAGTACGTTGTAATTTTGATGTGATTTGTGAGGAGACTTCCCTGGCCGTATTCCATGCTGTTGAGATGATGTCTCTGCACTCCTGATCATCTTTCCAAAAAGCTTCAAACTTAAAAGATCTTGGCGGGCTCTTAGAGGTAGCTGAAGATTGGACAATCAAGGGGCTATGGTCCGAGCCTGTCGCCGGCAAAACGAAAACCTCAGCAGCTGGAAAGAGGAGACGCCATTCCATCGTACACATTGCCCGATCCAGACATTCCTTCACCATCTCGTCATCCATCCGGTTATTAGTCCAGGTAAACTTGCAACCCTTACTTGGAAGTTCCATAAAAGCACAGTCATTAATAAAAGCTAGAAAAGTTGCCATTCTATTGCGATACGCTGGTACTCGCCCGACCTTTTCCCAAGGATAGATAACTTCATTAAAATCCCCTACGCATATCCAAGGGAGCAAATTGGCAGAACTAAGCGTCCTTAGTTCATTCCAAAACAAGAGGCGGTTCGGGTACTGATATGGAGCATGTAGACACGTGATGTGCACTGTCCGATCATCCTGAAAGTCATTGTAAAGTAGGTCTATATAGTCTATAGTAGAGTGGAGCACTTGGACGGTTACCTGATTTGTCCAGAATAAAACCATACCTCCTGCCCGGCCTCTAGGGTCAACAACATAGCGATGAGGAAAGTGAAGTCGACGTTGAATTCTGTTTATCATTACCTCCAAGTTCTTTGTTTCCGACAAAAAAACAAGAGTGGGCTTTTCCTTGGCCGTCATGGCCCTTAGAGCTTGAACTGTCAGGGCATTGCCCAGACCCTGGCAGTTCCAGCAAATCATCTTCATTTGTGAGGGGGTGGCTGTTGAGGGCCAGCCACCGACGCCCTTAGTCCTGGTTCGCCTGCGAAAAATACAGGAGCCTCCAAGAGAGTAGAATCATCAAGGGTTTGAAGTAGGAGATCTGCATTTGTAGATGAAGCATGGCGTTTCTGTTTTTTAGTTACCACCATCTTGGGCTGCAACTTGGTCATTTTCAGTTTTCTAGAGAGAGGATCTGCTGTTATTTCTTCCTGAATGCCTTTTTGTTTCAATGAAGCCGGAATAATGGCTGTATGTGTAGTGATGACTTGCGTATCTGATGATTGTAGGGCTTTGGGAAGACAGGGCTGAGGCTGACAAGTAGGGAAAGATGCTGCAGTCTGATAAGAGTCAGCGACAACAGGTGGAGGAAGCGGCAACAAAGGCTGATGCAGCTGTGGGGGGGGTGTTTCTGGGACTGTCAATGGTTCATGTTCTGCAACAGGAGGGGGATTGTAGAAAGTATTCCAATATGGGCTGCACTCCTTAACTTCTGCCCGAAGCCACTGACCGTAAGTCATCGTGTCCCTCGTTTGTAAAACTGTGTCATCATATGGGATATCCTTACATGCCGTAGCATAGTGCCCCAACTTACCGCAGGAGTAACAGAAGTGGGATAGGCGTTCATACCTGAAGTCAAGCCATAGAATTTTACCATCAAGTTGGAGTAATTTGCCCGTGCGCATGGGAGCTTGGAGAGGAAGGTCCACTCGTACTCTAACTGGGCGCAACAGAGGTCCCTCTTTTGAATCTACTCGGACTTCAAGCACACGACCCAAGTGCTGAAACAGCTTGCGAATCAACTGGTCTGAACTCCATTCTAAAGGTAAACCAAATAGTTGAATCCAGAAAGCACAGGTTGAGAAGTCGTAGCAGTGTAGTGGGGTATTGGGCTGCCAAGGTCGGAGCATTACAAGATGGCCTGAGAATAACCAAGGTCCGCCCTCAAGAATTCGCTGTGTATCTGCAGAAGATCGAAATTTGGCAACATACAGATGCGATTCACGCTGGGATATATCTACATGGTCAGAACGCCAAGCTTTTTTCATAGTAGTTTGAAAAGCCTGCAAGTTTACAACTGGGTTGGACAAGAGCTTCAGTATTAAAGTGTGTCGACAATCCTCTTATATTTCAGGCGAAGGGTTATCCTCCCATATTTCCAGAGGATGGTCCGTGTTTAGGCGACCCAGTCGAGCACATAATGCAGCCAAGCACGAAGACTCCTCCATCTCAGGACTGTCCTTTATGCAGAATAAGACAAACCCAACATGGCAACCGTAGCAGGATAGAACAGAGCCGAAGGAGAAAACAAACCAATAACCAAACTAGCTGAAGAGAAAAGCCGAAACAAACCCTACCGAGCAGGCAAGCCGAATCCAAAACAGGACATGCAGGGGGTCCATCCGACCGGGACAGAGGATTCGAGCAGATGGATGCCAAGCGAAGCGTGAAGTGAGACACCGCTGGGCAATCGGGCTTCACCTCAGAAGACTTCGGTGGAGGCACCAATGGAGAAGTGGGGGAAGGCCCAGACGAAAGCAATTAGGTCGTGGTCGCATGGAACAAGAAGAGAAACGCTGACAAGAAATCCGGGGGGACATCGTAATATCCGCCGGATGCACCGAACTTCGGCGAGGGGGGGAAGTTAGGGTATGTATACTGAAAGAAGACCGGATGGAAAAGAGGGGAATTGTTGGATTAACGAAATCCCGTCCGCCATCAAGCCGAATTGTGGAAGTTGAGATGCTGGGAATCAACAATGAAGGAAGGAAGAAAGGAGAAGTAGGGTTCGGGAACAGAAACTACCATGAAGGTAGAAGAAGCTCTGCATAACGAGAGAAGTCTCTGGATTGATAGAGGTTAACACGCCAGAAATTGTTCAACTGTGGATGAGAACTCATGTTTTACAGAAAGTTTCGCCCATTAAAGGAGTAGCTTGGAATCGAAGCAATGAACCTAATGCATTGGGACTGTTTCAACTTTGAGTGACCATTTTTGGCCCTATTTTGGCCTTTTGTGTGTCGCAAGCATTATAGTTATTTTTATATTCCTTGTGAATCACTTTATGCAGGCGATGCATGCTAGACAGAGTGTGAAAATCACATTGATTAGAGTAAAGTTCACTAGATCTAAATTTCAAGCAACGATGGAGAAATCAAACTTTTAACTTTTGACCTAAATTCCAAATATACTTATGCTAGTATGAATTCCAGAACCTGATTTTTTTGCTTTACTTCCTCCTCTGGCAAATGCAAGGAATTGCTTGACAAGAATGCATACAAAAGTGATGTCGTGCTTTCTTGTTCCTTGCAATGTTTCGCAAGGCAAATAGGGGGTCATGAATTTGATTCCTATACCAAGCCAAAGATTATGGGTGCGTTTGGTTCAACATATTGAAAGCCCATTGAAAAAATGCAAAGTAGTTTAGCCTAAAAGACTTTAGGCAAATGCAAAGGCCGTTTAGTAAACTATGTTTTCAGAAGTAACTTTGAAAAAAATGTTGTTTGGTAGAAAACACATTTGAAATGTCCTTTTGGTGATTAGTATTAGTTTTTTTTTTTAATTCCATTTATTTAAAATTGAAAAAAAAAATGTATGCAACTTTTTAAATATAAATTTTGACAATAATACTAAAAAAATCAAATACATATATAATTTTTTTTTTAAAAAGACCAAACCCTTCATCGGAATTTTTTAATTTTTATTTGCTTAAAATTGAAAAAAAAATAATGTATGTAACTTTTTAAATATAAATTTTGACAATAATATGTAACCTTTTAAATATAAATTTTGACAATAATGCTAAAAAAAAATCATATACATATATATATATATATATATATATATATATGTATGTATGTATTAAAAAAGACTAAATCCTTCGTTGAATTTTTTAAATTTTTATTTGTTTAAAATTGAAAAAATAATGTATGCAACTTTTTAAATATTAATTTGAAAATAATGCTAAAAAAATCAACTACATATATATTTTCAAAAAAGACCAAACCCTTCATTAAATTTTTTTAATTTTTATTTGTTTAAAATTGAAAAAAAAATGTAATGCAACTTTTTAAATATAAATTTTGACAATAATGCTAAAAAATAAAATACATATATATATAATTTTTTTAAAAAGACAAAATCCTTCATCAAAATTTTTTATATTTTTATTTGTTTAAAATTGAAAAAAATCATGTATGTAACTTTTTAAATATAAATTTGAAAATAATTCTAAAAATTAAATACATATATATAATTTTTTTAAAGACCAAACCCTTCATCGGAATATTTTGATTTTTATTCGTTTAAAATTGAAAAAATAATGTATGCAACTTTTTAAATATAAATTTTGACAATAATGCTAAAAAAATCAAATGTATATGCTAAAAAAATCAAATATATAAATAATTTCTTTTTAAAAATACCAAAATATATTTAATTTTTTTAGCATTTATATAAATTTGATTTTTTTAGCATTATTTTGGCATTTAAAAAGGTAATAACGATGGCAAAATAAGAAATTTGAAGAATGAGTAATGATAGTTGTGGAAAAAAAATAATAAGTTTCAGCATTTGACCAAATGCTGAAAGCTCAAAACTAGTCCCTATTAGCATTGAGCTTTCAGCCTTCCCAATGCTGATTTTCACTTGAAAGATACTTCAAAATTGTTACCAAACGATCCAAGATTTCCCGAAGGGGCTTTGGAGGCTGAAAGCTTTTTGGGAATGCTGAACCAAATGCACCCATTGAATAATGGTGGCAATTCTATTGGATATTTTAGCAATTTTTAAATATTGAAGTTATTAATTTTTGTAATAATATTTTAATGTTACCAATTTGTAACGGTTTTTGTCTACCATTAATTTAAAATGGTTTTGTAATGTTTTATAACGGTTATTCAACGGTAATGTAACAACTATGTAACCACTTTGTAACGGCCGCATAACGGCTTTATAACATTTCATTTATCCAACATAAAACACTTTATCATTTTATGGAAAATTTCAAATAAGAGCCCAAAATACCATCATTTTCTCAAATAAAACTCTAAGTAGACTTTATTTCAAATAAGGGCCCGAAATGTTGGACGCAAATTGCGCAACCCCAAGATCTCTATAACCAAAACAAGAACATGCATAATTGAGTAGAAAGATTAACACACCTATTTTGGGATCCATTGAACATAAAGCGGAAGCAGAAAAGGGATTTCCCACATATCAAGAGGATCCACGCATCAAGTCCTTCTTCTCTATTGCCCTCTGTATCACTGGCTCAATGAGGCGGCCCCCCTCACGTTTAGCGTTAAGTAAACGCCCCTTAGGTGAGGATACATGTGAGAATTAGGGTTAGAGAAGAGACTTGAGCACTATTTATAGAGTTTCCAACCAGGCCCCCTCATTGTGGGCTAGGCTCAACTCGGCCCACACTAGCTAGTCTCATATTAGACTAATTAAGAAATCTTCTATCTCACCTTAGACCAATCCCCGTAAAACGGTAACCGTAAAACGGTAAATTACAATATCAATTAATGTAATCCATATTAGAAAAACTCTTACATTCCCCCACTTGGACTATATTAATTGAAATCGTACTGTATGTGCGCACATTGATCTAGAGATAATTCTTAATAGTCAATCCTATCCCATAAAGTCTCAAACACCGAATCATGGCGGTAACTGCATGTATACAAACAGAGCCTTCCATGGTTACAAATGTTCTCAACTTTATTGACATGGATTCAATATGGTAGTGTGTCAAATAGATAACATCTCTCATAGAGAGATCCCATTTGTCAGTCACCATTCTCTTACCTTAGGTGTCACAAAAACTTGTGCCACTAGAGAATGATGACTGACACAAGGTACACCATTTAATTAGATTTTCTCAATATCTAAATAAGGACAATGTGATAGATTCAGTCCATCACCCTTAACAACAAGAGCAATTCCTGGCTTGCAATGATGTATATTAAATATTTCCAATATACAATCAACAAATGTCCTCCGAGAAAATCTAATATAATATGGCAAAAACAATCCTTATAGACCTCAGTACAAAGGATATAAGATGTCTCAAGGTCACTACTTGTAAACAAAATATCATGTACATAATGTATGAGAAAAATAAATTTCCTCCCACTGACCTTGTAGTATATATATACTGAATTACTTTGTACCCAATTGAACAAAATAACAACACTATGAAACTTTAATAATATTATTTGGAAACTTGCTTAAAACTATGAATAAGACTTTTCAGTCTACACACAAGTTTACTTGAATCATCTGCTGCAAAATCCTCCAGTTGCACTATATAGATTTTGTATCTCTTTGACGTAACTCCATATAAAAAATAAATTATTAATACCACGTTCACTTTGAAAGAATCTTTAAAAAATACTATAAAGAAACAATTATTTTTTTTTTACTAATCATCCACCCCTCTTTCAGAGTGAAAACTTTAATACCAATTTGGTTTTAAATTCCACAATCTTTCTTTGAAATCCTTTTAGTTTTGTACGCCAATTTGCAACTAATGAACTTGTGAACTTTAGGCAAATCAGTAAGTTTCCAAACACTATGATGTTTCATAGATTGTATATCGCCTTTTATGGCATCTAATTCACATACTTGATTGAGAATAAGAAATGACATTTATAAATATGCCATTACATCAACCATATAGTGGATATTATAATCATGCTCTCACAAATAGACTATATAGTCTGATGATATAACTAATCGTCTTTCCCTAACAAATCTCCTTAATAAAGCTGCAACCACTTCATTCTACACTTGAGAGGTTTAAGAAATTTCATTATAAACTATATCAAGAATAATACCTTGAACCTCAACAAGTTTAGTTTATGGTACAGGAGATTCCATAATTATCTGTATAGATAAAGACAAAAACACAGTAACCTCCATCATACTATTATCTTTAATAGTCTAAGAGCAGTTATCCTCTACAATTACATCAATCTTTAGAAACTTTAGAATATGTGATTCCATAATTCTTGCACCTTCTTTAGGGTCATAAAATCAATACCCCTTTAACAATCTAGATAAGATACAAAATAATTCCGAGTGAATCTGAATTCCAATGCACTTAATATTGGATTAGATAACCTCACTTTTGCATGACACCTCTAAATTTCATATGATTCAAGCAATTTATGTCCAGTCTATAACTCAAAAGAAGTTTATGAAACTATTTTTGTATGTGAAAATGTTACTTTCAAAATAACAGCCCACAAAAGACCAGATAAATTAGTCTTACTAATCATACTCATCACCATGTTCAATATGGTGCATTTATGCCTTTCGGACAAATCTTTTTGTCAGGATTTTCAAGTATAGTAATTAAGTTACCACCCCAGAATCTACCAAGTATTTGACAAATGACCCTTTAAGCTATTTTGCATTGTCATACTTGCCAAAATACTCACGGCCACTGTTAAGCCTGACAACCTTTTAAGACTAATTGTAATTGTTTTATTCTTTATCTCGGTCATTTTCCTTAAATAGAAAACTTTCGGAAACAACCTTTTAACCATATACGAGATGTATATGTCATTAGGACTTAAACACAATCTTTGCAGATGTGTTCTAATTTCAATATCAGACAAGACATGATTTCAAGCAACTAAGGCTTCCATCATCTTATAGCAGTGCAGTCCGCAGGTAAACCTCTTTTCAAGTGTTCCAGAATGAAACGCTTCATGGACAGTAAGCAAATTCAATTGCTCTTTTCTCAAGCAACAAATCATATGTCCACAACTTAAAATTTGAAACAGTAAAAACCTCATTAATAGTGGAGTTATTAATTACAGAAAATGTGACTGAAAAAACAAGTAATGTATATAATTAGCATCATGTCAGCACCGTGTAACTTGACGTACAAGTACACATCCAGAGAGTTATATGCATAATCATATAATCACTTTTGGGCATAATACATGACATGCAGTTGTACACTCCCCACATGATAGCGGTTATGAGAATATATTCCAATTCTTCGTGAATTCATCACCTTTGGGCATATGAATCACTAGAATCAGTCACTCCTCCACCACACTATCATGTATCCCTCCATTAACTAATACACAATCACCTCCTTTGGGAGTATGACTACGCATTAGACCATGAGACATCCCAATCATCATACGAGACCGAAATTTCTCAAACCCAATCAAGCGTGCCACTTTGGCGGTCACTACTCAATTGAATCCTTGAAACTCTCTCATACCAGGGATATAAACTTTACTCCTCACATACACCATATACATGTGATTTTAACTTTAGTGATAGGGGCAGCATATCACCAAAATCACATATTATGCTAATTACATTGCTTTGTTCATTAATAAAATCTTTATTATACATACATACATATATATATATATATATATATATATATATATATATATATAGCGAACCCGAAAGACAAATTCCAATGAGATCAAAGATCACAGCAACACAAGAAACTTCTCATAACATAGAAGCAATCATCTCTTGTGTACCCCGATTACTAATTACTAGAACAACATTAAAAGAATGTTGATCTAGAATATTTCTCACAAATTAACATCAATAGTAATACAGGGTACACCAAATCGACAAGCTTGACAGCTGATCCATTATCACTCATGAGTTCATAAGGCAAAAAATAACTCCAAGGCTAACAATTGATTTTTTAGCCAATTTTTAAGTAACAAATTATCATTGTAATCAACCAGTGGCCTATTAATTGAGTCAAACCAGAGAACCAAATATCTAAAATTTAACAGTAGATACTATTGCTCTGCGTAAATGTTGTCATACTCCCGAACCATAAAAAATATTCAACTTGATAGACATTAACAAGTGACCAGATGAGTTCATGTACAGTATGCAGTAACTTAATTGACATGCATTACCCACATTCAGCAGATGTGTTAATCAGTACAATCAGTTTGGTCACGAGTTCTTAAGACGTCCATCATTCAAAGATTACCGGTGTGTAAAGGAGTATGCTTAAACAACAAAAATTTTATAATCAATACATAGCTCAATTACTATCCCATAATGGTTCTATCTCATTAAGCCAGCTTTAGTTCACAATGAAGTTTAATTTTTATTAATGAATCACACCATTATAATATTTATGTGATAACATACCTGTAACCCAACACTTATATTTCCAAAATCACAGAAAATATAAGAAAAATACGCAAAAAAACACTAAAAATACACATATTTAGGGTTTCATATGTATTTTCACATCCATAAAATTATCAAACATGTAAAATAAATACACCACGACGTAGAGGATGATCATACGAACCTAACGCCACCATCCACGCACCGATCGGAGACTCCACGCGCGCGCGTGTGCTGCCTGAGTGCGCGGTGCGTGGAGCCCATGTGCGTACGTAACTAACCGGTCCGACCGCCCGGTCCAGCCGCCTAGTCCAACAAGTTGACCAATCCGATCAACGGGTTGGGTCGGGTCAACAAGTCAGGTCGGGTTGGTCGCCAATCAAGTCCGGTCCGAGTCACAGACGTCATCGTGACGTCAGCACCCCGCGTGCAGCGCACGCACGAGGATCGGATCCGAGTCGCTAACGTCATCATGACGTCAGCACCCGCATGCGTCGCACGCGCGAGCCTCGCCTCGCGCGTGGAGGCACGTGGGGCACGTCTTCGTCGCCCCACTGGCGCGTGGGGGCGCGTGGGGGCGCGTGCGGCCTCCCCCGGCGACACGCCGCCTACAATTCTTCTCATCTCATCAAGCCTAGTCGGAATTTGTGATTTAATTTTATTTTTATATAGTGAAAAATCACGAAAATCACAAATTATGGCAAAAATCTTATGCGTTTGAGTTCTAGGGTTATGGTTGCTCTAATACCACATGTTGGATGCAAATTGCGCAACCCCAAGATCTCCATAACCAGAACAAGAACATGCATAATTGAGTAGAAAGATTAACGCACCTATTTTGGGATCCATCGAACATAAAGCGGAAGTAGAAAAGGGATTTCCCACATATCAAGGGGATCCACGCATCAAGTCATTCTCCTCTATTGCCCTCTGTATCACTGGCTCAATGAGGCGGCCCCCCTCACGTTTAGCGTTAGGTAAACGCCCCTTAGGTGAGGATACATGTGAGAATTAAGGTTAGAGGAAAGACTTGAGCACTATTTATAGAGTTTTCAACCAGGCCCCCTCATTATGGGCCAGGCTCAACTCGGCCCACACTAGCCAGTCCCATATTAGACTAATTAAGAAACCTTCTATCTCACCTTAGACCAATCCCTGTAAAACGGTAACCGTAAAACGGTAAATTACAATATCAATTAATGTAGTCCACATTAGGAAAACTCTTACACGAAATGACCATATCAATTTCAAAGAATGGTCTGAAATGTTTATGGCTATTTCAAATAAAGGCCTAACCTGACCAGCTCACCGATCAACAAAAAATTTCAGTGGATCATGGATATTTTTGTCTGATCATGGATATCATGGCTGATGTGATCGCCAATTTTTGGGCGAAGGCCAACGACCCCCGTCGGCCATCACCATGGCCTTGTTGGCCATCGTCACCATCCCACTAGCAATGGGGTGGCCCCTTCTACCTGTGTTTTTCCTTTTTTTTTATTTTTTATGAAAAATAGAAAAAATAAAGAAATAATTAAAAATAATTAAAAATAATTAAAAAAGATGAATTGCCATTCACAGCTGGTGAGTTCAAGTCCTTATTTGAGACTGATCTGGCCACTTCGGGCCCTTATTTAATACAATATCTATTCTAAGTCCTTATTTATAACTATTTCTTAACGGCTCTCTTTTTCTTTTACCTATAAGTTGTTACTTCCAATGCAATAGGAAAGTGATATAGATATTTCCAAACCAAAATATGTTAATTTATCTTTTCATATGTTTTCTTTTCTTTGTTGAGTTATACACATAACCTTGTCCTATTTCCTTCTATTATTCAATGCGGAATAAAGAAGAAGGTCCATTCTTGGAAGAATAGTCACTAAAGTCTTATGCACCGAGTTTTGTACGGAGTGAAATTATCCTTAAGAACAATACTTGCATGCCTCAGTCATTTATTTTTATCTTCTAATCTTTTTTAATGTATTTTCAACAATTATTATTATTTTCATATTCTCTAACATTTTTCCAACAATCTTTAAGTATAAGTGCCCTATGGATCCTCAAACTAGGATAGTCGCTAATACCATCGACGTTGGAATTGAAGAAGGACTCAGAGATGGTGAGAACAAATGTCACATATTCGTGAGCAGTTTTCCATGGAATATTACTAAGCATTAGCATAAAAGAGCTTTTGATCATTTCGGTAAGTTTATTGAATGTCAAGTAAAATCATCTTTTGGAAACCTTTGAATTAAAGCCTAAAGGGAATAATTGTCATGTTGATTTGCTTTTTCGGTCTCATGAGGAATCATCACCATTATTTCTCATGCTGGTGATCTTTATTGAGTTTGAAAATTAAGTGATTTGAACTATTATCAAAGTTTGCTTTACGCGGTTCTTAGCCTAAAATAGGACAATGGCTCCTTTTGTTGGCTTGACTAATTGATAGCAGTAGCTTAAAATCTGCTTGGTTAAATTTGGTGCAAATTATGTAACAATTTTGGGTGAACACAAGACTCCTTGATACGTTTATGGCGCTTGAAGTTGATGAACACACATATAGGTCATGATCCTTTCAGTCTATTGTTTGAAATTTGACGTCTCGTAAGCGAGTTTCAAGTGAATTCTTGTATTGTGTGTTCTATTCAAATCTGATTTGATTGAGTCAAACATATTCCATAAATTTGTGTTGCTACACTTTTTAAAAAGGATGTGAACAAATTTTTGGGGGAACACTAGAAGTGCCACAAGTTATATACGGTGCTCATTTTAGTGCCAAAAGTTTCCGCCAGCTCACTTAAGTGCTAATGTCAAAGAAAAACAATCAGTTACGTGCCTCCAGCGAAAAATTCCAGACAGAGAAATTACGTGGCTTTTATAATTAAAATTTTTTATCCAAGATGACATTTTTTGGTACTAAAGTGATCACTTTTTTCATTAAGATTGGCACTAAAGTGATCACTTTTTAACAATGATTGGCACTGAAGTTATCATTTTTTACAACGAATGGCACGAAAGTGATCACTTTTTAACTTGTTACACGACTTCGTTTAGAGATCAGATGCTAATCAAGCATGCCGACAAGCCACATAGGATTGAGAAATTAATAAAATATTATCACGTCAGAATTCTGACAACTCGTATCGGAGTTGGCATTAAGTGATTTTTATTTATTTTTTTTAAAAGTGACACTTAAGTTGTCCAAAAAAAAAACTTTTGGTACTAAACTGAATGTGGTACACAACTTATGGTACTTCTAGTGTTCTTCTCCCCAAATTTTCAAATTACTTACTCAGAAAATATTTAAAATAACATTGTGATTCTATGTGGCTCCTTGAAAAGAAAAAGCAAAGGAAAACCAGAAATGAAATGAAAGGAAATTGAGCTAATCTTTCGTTTATATTTATATTTTTATTTGGAGAAAATCACGGCCATAGATTACGCATGGCTGATCCTCGGAATTAGGAGAAACGTGTCATGTCTGCATGAATGAAGGGGTTGATGATCGTGTGTGGACTCTTACTGATCTATGCTTGTGCAATGTGCTAAAAGTGTTGTGACTGAAGACTTACGGACAAAATTTTCTTGAGATGGAGTTGGATTTTAAGTGGGCTACTCGAGTTGCTATCTGGTTTTTTCCTTTAATTCCAATGTCCAGTAAGTGGATGCTAGGCCGTATTTGATATGTGGACCAGTGAATTTAGCTCTCACATTCGCATTAAAGGGGATCCATATAGCCAATGCCTTTTTACTGAAACAAGGCTCGGTGGTGCTTGCTGTTGTTCTAGCCAATGCCTTCTACTGAAACAAGGCTTGGTGGTGCTTGCTATTGTTCTAGTATGATTTTGAGCCAGTTCGGAGGAGTCGTAGAAATGTATTTGAATTCTCCTACCGGAGAGCACATTGAGGATATCTACTCTTTCTATTAGTAATAATTGAGACGGGGAATGGACGTGTTGATGTTGTTTATAATGCGCATGCTTGACATACTCTTAAACAAGCATCTAATTTCATATTGTCTTTGGTGTATGTTCCTAGGCAATTTGTGCTTGCCATGTTCTATAGACTCACTCCTTTATGAGTCTTCTTGAGATCTAAAGAGAGGTATACATATTTTTTATGAGCATCAGTTGTACCCACTTCAGGTAGCAATTTAACCATATGGACGTGCCATCAGGAGTTCCGATGAGGTGAATGTGAATGACCTTTTCTCCCGCTTCTTTTGATTACTGTTCTTAATTAATTACTCTATGCCATGTCTATGCCATAATTTGCATCATGGTATCTTACGTGTTCCTTGCAACAACTTTGTGTAATTACAGTGAACGAGCTAATTTGGGGCATATATCAAAGTGAGAAATCGTACATACTTTGTGTAAATATTGTTTAGCGTATTTATTGCGTATGTGTTCGGGTTAATACGTTGAGTTGCATATTATTATTCATTATGCATGTTCATTATGTTGGAATGCGAACGGATCGGACATATAGGTGATGTATGTCGAATGTTGTTCCCAAGTGTTACTGTGTATCGAATCATGTTCATATGTGATTGTGCATGTCTAATGATGCTCATGCGTGTTACTTTGAGATTGTGAGGTGCTGAAAAGGAAAGAGAAGAGAATGTTGGGCGTTATCTATTAGATGGGAATCTGAATGTAATGAGCTTAGTTTGATTATTCTCTTACATGCTCATGATTATGGGTAGTTTCTGATCTCTTTTCTAGGGTTCAAAGCATGTTTAAAAATCACTGTCAACGGTTTTTAAGTACTTTTAAGTGTGTTTAGACCTTATTTTTAGTTCCAATTAAGGGCCGTCCTTACTTTTAAGTGTGTTTAGATCTCATTATTGACATGTGTGTTTTAAACTTTAAAGTGGCGTTTGTGTGCATCCACTCACGTGCTTGTAAGTTGTAAGGGTGTCTCTATGCAAGCGGATTCACAAGTTTTGGCATACTACATAGTGGATTTCCCACTGTAGTTAAAAAAAAAAAAAAAATGCACCGATGCTAACTGAATCTCAAATTCAGATGAGATGAAATCCACAGATGAATGTATTTACCCTGATGAAGGTGCTCAACTAAACAAAAAATTGTGGGGGAAAAGATAATCCTACTCAACCAAAAGATAATTTGGTTGAAGCGGATGATTTTATTGATATAATTGTTGCGATCATGGAACCAATATTGTGGCAAATGTGAAAGAATGGGTGGTAGACCTACCAAGCATATATGTAAAAACATAATGCTTTATCCTCCTATCTTTAGTAGGGGAAAGGGAAGAAAATATTTATTATTATTTTTTGGTAATTCTAAAACTTCTCAAGTTCTTTGGGAAAGGAAAATTCTTCTCATATTCACATTTGAAAATGAGGTTGAGTAGTTGAGAAACTTCTTAGCAAATGTTCCTTTGGGAACGTAAGCGGTACCTCCTGTGTCTTGGTAGTGTGATTACCAAGAGAAAATAGTCATTATAAAGAATGAAACGTTCAACAAAAAAAAGACACATCTAGTTAAGACCTAATCTGGTAAAGCAATTGCTTGAAGATGGAATTATGTCCATTGATTACATAAAGCCATAAGTGAATTTGGCCTACCATCTAACTATACATCGAGGGGAATGGGACAAGCCAATTGAAAAAAAAAATCAACAATGATGGTAACCCAACCAATCTAATTGGCAATCCCATGAATTAGGTTCATTTGGGTAACAACAAGTCACTTGTTGATCTAGTGATGCACTATAAAAACTATCGTTCCTCCTAATGTGAGAATAGTGCAAAACTGCTTGGAAAAAGAAGTTGAGTTAAGCTTTTAATGAAATTCCATAGCCATTATTGGTGGTGTATCAAACTACAGAATACACTTGATGAAATCACCTATATAAGTGTGGAGTGGGGCACTCCTATGAGAATTATTGACAATAATCTCTAGAGCACTTATGAAAAACTAAGCACACACATGACCTATTAGCGCAAAACCGTGTTGGACAACAAACCTTGTGGGAGTGTAATATGATTGGTAAAAATTATAATTCACAAAAAGAAACTCTTGGTTCATAGAAGTTTCAGACTTCACCATTCGTGAATTATATGTTATTCTTTCTAAAGCTAGTTCATAGCCTAAAAGGCATCAATTCCGATAAATTACTCTCGAATAACCTAGCGTTATTCTAATTTTATTTTCAAAACCTTTTCAAATTTGTGGAGGATTTTTGGATATTTTATCAGTTTTGAAATATTAAAAGTTATTAATTTTTGTAACGGTTTTTAACCGTTATAAATTTGTAACGTTTGTCTACCACTGATATAAAACAGTTTTGTAACGTTTGATAACAATTATTTAATAGTCATGTAGTGATCATATAACGACTTTTGAATAGCCGTATAATAGCTTTATGACGTTTCATTTATTTCTACATAAAACTCTTCATCATATTATAACGGCTATACTACAGTCATCATCTTCTTTAATTACCAATTTATTTACAAATGTATCTTAACAGCTCTCTCTTTCTTTAACCTATAAGTTGTTCTTCGAATGTAATTGGAAAGTGATATAGATATATTAAAACCAAAATATGTTAATTTATCTTCTCATATCTTTTCTTTTTCTTTGCTGGGTTATACACATGACTTTGTTCTGTTTCCTTCTAGTATGTAGTGCAAAATAAGAAGAAGATCTATTACATCTTGGAAGGATAGCCGAGAGACCCTTGCACACCAAGTTTCATACTCTGAGGGGCAAAATTATTCTTAAGAGCAGTGCTTGCACACCTCAAACATTTATTTTATCTTCTAGTATTTTTCAATGTATTTCCAAAAATTATATTATTTCCATATTCTATAACATTTTTCCAACAAATTCTAAGGATGATGCCAAGGTAATTTCAAGACTACAGCGTTTTGCCTCACTTTGTTCTCTCCATATATAATCCTAAGTTGGATTGCTATTCAAGACAGTGCTCCAATCGTTGTGCCTTTAAGTGGGGATAAGTACTTAAAAAGTCCGAAACTTATTGCATTTGTACCAATTTAATTCTAAACCTTTTAATTTGACCAACTGAGTTCTAAACATTTTCACATCAGTAACAATTCAGTCCATCCAACTAATTTAGGCTGGACATAGGTGCAGGCGGTCCTACATGGCACTAGCGGTGTTGATGTGGACAAATTTTATAATTTTTAAATATTTTTTCAAATTTTTTATTATTTTTTCCTTTTTTTTCTCTTTTCTTTTTTTCTTTTCTCTTTACCCCTTGGCTGGAGATCACCGGCTGACCATCGCTAGCCAAAGGTTAGTCTGGGTGATGGCCCCCACACCCTCGCTTGCCATAGGTGAGGACATCAACCCTCGCCCAAATCTAAGCAAAGGCTGCCTAGACCAGGCGAGGTATCGCGACCCTTGCCAGCCATGAGTAAGGGCCTCCACACCCTCATCAGCCATTGGGGGCAGGGGGGCAGCAAAGGCCCTCGCTCATGGCAAGCAAGGGCTATGATGCCTCGAGCAAGGCCATTATGGCCCTCACTTGGATTTGGGTGAGGGCCCGATGCCCTCAATCATGGTGGGCAAGGGCATTGTGCCCTCGCCTAGACTAGCCTCTAGCCAAAGATGGTAAGTTAGCAACCTCACTAGCCAAGGGGTAGAGAGGAAAAAAAAATGAAAGATAATAAAAAATAATTTTAAAATATTTTAAAATTATAAAATTTGTCCACTTGGGAGTCAATAGTGCCAATAGAACCGCTAACACTCACGTCAGCAATTTCTAACCAAAATTGATCGGATGGACTAAATTGGTACCAATGTGAAAAAGTTTAGGATTCAATTAGTCCAATTGAAATATTTATGACTCAATTAGTACCAATGCAATAAATTGAGGATTTTTTGGGTACTTTTCCCCTTTTGGTGCCAACGGTTCAAGTTCAACCTTGGGATATTCGCTGCTCCCCCAAAATAATCATGAACTGTGGAAGCTACAGCTACTCATCCTTCTTAGCTTGTTCTTCCGGTTGACCCTTGTGACTCAGGGCAGCTGGAGGAAATGCATCTTTAGGAACGGGATCCAATTTGTGGTCTAGACGACGTACCTATTGGCCGACCCCATCGCAACCCTCACACTTGGCATCCTCTCAAACAGCCTAGCAAACATCAAGGAATTGATGGGGACATTCGATCCAAAGAGCCTGATTACAGTGTTCTGAGCACCGTTCCTTCTCCTCCACTTGGGCGGGCTCAACACAATCACTGCATATGCCCTGGCTGTAGTTCTTCCAGCTCATACGTCCATGATGGGGTGCGATTGGACGCACCGTTTCAAGTTGAAACGTTACGATGGAAAGACGCTAATGGAGGGGTACGAAGGGAGACGTATATAATCCTCCCGAACACAACCGTTGGAAGGGTTGTCAGATCATTTGTACCAAAATTCTCTCTCTATTTCCATCATCAAGGAAGAAGGCATTCCATCTTCGATTTAGCACGAACGATCGGCATTTACGCTGTGGAACTCGGGTGTTTTCCTTGTGATTGCATCCAGACTAACGTGAGGAAGTGTTGTTCGTGATTGATTCGCAATTCATCGATTGATCCGGGGCTATTTGCTGTTTGCGCATTGGAATCAGGTAAGTCGTCTTCCGCCGACTAGAATTCCTTCAATGGTATCAGAGCCCGGTCGTGATTTTTGCCTTGTTTTTCATTGAATTTTCCCGTTTACCTTTTGATATTGAGATCAAAAGTATCAATTCTACACTGTTTGGATGTCTAATGGTCGGAATTACCATCTGAAAAACTCGAATTTTCAACCGGAGTGAAGAATGGACTCGGCGTCGCGTACACCCGTACGGTTTTGGCCATTTTTCGATATATTTTTTGGGCCAAAATTATTTTTTGAATATACAGGGTGAAAGTACTCGTCGAGACGAGTCCAACGGCGGGTCGAACGCCGACTGACGACGCCGGACGCGCCTACACGCGCGGCCGAAGCCGCGGCGCGTGGGCGCCACGCGCTGCACGTGCCGGGCACGCCCGGCGAACCGGCGCATGACGTCACGCGTTGGTGGGCGAACCGGTGCGTGACGTCACGCGCTGGTTCGCCGAACCGGTGTGTGTGAAGTCACGCGCGCGTCGGCGAACCGACGCGGCCGACGTCACGGATGACGTCACGGATGACGTCATCCAACGGTCATTAACCGTCGGGATGACGTCATCGATGACGTCACCGCCGGCGGATGTTGGCCGGCCGGTCACCGGCCGGCGACCCGACCCGATCCGACCGGGCGATCCGACCCGACCCGAGACCCGACCCGGACCGTTGACCCGACCCGGTGACCGTTGACCGGTCAACGGTCGAACCGGCAGGTCAACGCTCGGACAGTCCGACCGGCCAGAGCCTTTGGCTCGCTGGCGCGTGCGCCACGCGCCGCGCACTCGGGCGGCGCGTGGGGCGCGTGCGGGCTCCGATGGAGCGTGGTTGGTGGCGTTGGGTTCGTATGGATGTCCCCTACACTGTGGTACAATTATTTTTCATTTTTGGATTTTATAAATGTATGAAAATGTGTAGGGAACCCTATGTACGCGTAATTTTGGGGTTTAATGCATAGTTTATTCATTCGTAGCTTGTATTTTCTTGTGGTTTAGGAAATACAGTGACTAACTTGTGTGCAAATGATGTTATATATGTTGTGTAAAGTTTGGTTCAATGATATGATGTATATGGTTTCAATATACTTGCAATTTTCTAGTTGCTAGAAAATTAGAACAATGGTAGGAAATCCAATTACATGTTGAATTGCATTTTAATTATAGTTGAAGCATGATTGTTGTTTATACGTTGGTTATTATCATGCTATGGTTTTGTGTTAAGGAAAGATGTAGAAATTACATGAGGTCATGTAATTATTTTTCCCTAGTGGGAGTTCGTAGGTTGGTAGAATTCGAAGCAGTCCTCACCTAGAACTCAAAATTTGTGCAAATCAAACTAATTAATGATAATAGAACAATTGTACATAGAAGTTGATTGGGAACATAGTGAACTTTTGTTTCTGTGTCTTTTGTCGAATTATTATTATTTTAGTTTGTTTTTGCTGCAAATTAAATACGTGTGTTACTCTGAAAAATGTGCTAGTATTAATTCTGCGACTATTATGTCAATGTGTTATAGCAATTGATTATGGCATCGGCATCCAAGACCATTGTGGCTGACCTCAATAAGGGTGAGAAGCTGAACGGTGACAATTATGATATTTGGCACCGAAAGGTTCGATACATCCTTGAGGAGCAAGAGGTTTTGGAAACCCTCAACCACACCATGGATGAACTGAGCATGGAACTTCAGCTCAACACGGGAGAGATCTAGAAGCTTATCAAGCTTGGAAAAAGAAGAATAGCATTGCTCGCATCACGTTCTTGTCGAGCTGTATGCAAGATGATCTCATGTGTGAGTTTGAAAGTTATGACAAAGCTCAAGCTATGTGGGTTGCCTTGAAGGATAAGTTTGGGGGTACATCTGCCACTAAGGCGAGGAGACTCACCATCAAGTTTGACACATTCCGAAAGCGCTCAAATGTAACCATGAGGCAACATCTTCGGGAGATGTCAAACATGATCCGTGAGCTGAAGTCGGCGGGTCACTCCCTTGCGATGAACAGCAAGTTCAGGCTGTTATAAGGTCTCTTCCTGATAATTGGGAACATATGAAGATCAATATGACGCATAGTGAGAACATCGTCTCTTTTGATGATATTGCGCGTCATTTGGAATTAGAGGATGAGCGCCTAGAGGCTGCGAGATCCTCTACCCATGCTTATGTTGCTGAATCGAGTTCGCGCAAAGCTTCGGGCTTCAAGCGCAAAAGGAATTCTCAATTCAACAACAAAGGGAAGAAGACGATCGGGCACCCAAAAGGGCTAAGACTTTCCAACGCAAGAAGCGTGGTGGGAAGAAGGACAAGGCCAAGATGGAGTGCCACAATTGTGGCAAGTCAGGGTCACTTTGCTCGTGAAGGCACCGAGCCGAAAAGGTACCCTATTACTCCATTACTTTGAGTAATGCTTTTGTTTCTAGTACTTGTAATGCTTGCTGAATCTCATCCAATGTGGATGTAGACTCGGGAGCAACGGACCATGTAGCTAGAGACCGAGAAGCATTTGTGGAGTATCGTCGGATACCGCACGGAAGAAGATGGATATATGTTGGGAATAACTCAAGAGTTGAAGTGAAGGGTATCGGCACATGTAAATTAATCTTATGTGGTGGTCGAAACCTATTCTGCATGATGTCCTTTATGCTCCGATATTCGACGAAACTTGGTCTCTGTAGTTGTTCTTCTTAGCTTAGGTTATGTATTGAATTTCCATGGTGATTGTGTTGATATTTTGTATGGAACAGTTTATTATGGTTCAGGTCATGTATTGAATGGTTTTATGGTGTTAGACATTGACTATGATCAGTACAATGTTAATGTTAATGGTTGTTTTTCTTTAATTGCATCTTCTAGTAATGTTGAGATTGATGCAAATACTTGGCATGCTAGATTAGGTCACATTGGGTTACAAAGAATGCAAAGATTAGTTAGAGAAGGCCTTTTAGGGTCACTCACTAATGTTAATCTACCCGTATGTGAACATTGTCTAGCGGGAAAAGCAACTAGAAAACCATTCGGTAAAGGGACTAGAGCTGAATTTCCATTGCAACTCATACATTCGACATTTGTGGTCCTTTGAATGTGAGGGCGAGGCATGGAGCCTCATATTTCATTACTTTCATAGATGACTTCACGCGTTTCGGTTATGTCTTTCGATCTCCCATAAGTCCGAAGCATTAGAATGCTTTAGACGATATATAACGATGGTAGAGAATCGTTGAACAAAACAATAAAGGCATTGAGAACCGATCGCGGACGTGAGTATCTATCGAGCAATTCAAGGCTCTTTGTGATGAAAAGGGAATTGTACGACAATTGACTATTCCTTATACTCCACAACAAAATGGGGTAGCTGAGAGAAGGAATAGAACCCTATTGGAAATGGTTAGGTCTATGATGGCGCAAGCAAATTTACCTATCTCCTTTTGGGGAGATGCAATATTGACTGCTGCCTATGTACTTAACCGAGTGCCCTCAAAATCGGTCACTTCCAACCCTTATGAATTATGGACTGGAAGAAAACCAGACTTAAGTAGTCTACGTCCATGGGGATGTGCAGCTTATGTTCATGAATCTTCCCATAAATATGGCAAATTAGGCCCTAGAGGGAAGAAATGTATCTTTATAAGATATTCTGAACATTCCAAATGGTATGTGTTCATAGGTGAACAAGCTAATGGAAGTGTGACCGAAAAGGAGTCACGAGATGTCACGTTCTTGGAGAACGATTTTCCTAGTAGAGGTGAGATTGATAAGGATTTCCAATTATATGAGATGGAAGATCCTAATAATACACCCACTAATGTTATGGAGGGAAATGAAGATTTACCTCAACATGAAAGACCTAGTGGGAGTGTAGCATCGTCTGACGAATTGAATTCAAGAGAAATTCAGTTGCGTAAAAGTAATCGTAAGAGTATTCCTCGTCGTCGTTTTGAGATTGAAGGGGAAGCATTTATGATTGCTCATAAAGATGATGCCGAGCCTAAGACTGTTCAAGAGGCTCTCTCATCCTCGATAAGGAAGAATGGAGAAAAGCTTTGGAAGACGAGATGGAGTCAATGAAGACAAATCATGTCTGGACTTGGTTGATCTACCACCCAATCGTAAGGCCATTGGAAACAAATGGGTCTTTAAGATTAAGCAAAGGGCGGATGGATCCATTGAAAAGTATAAGGCTCGTCTTGTGGCGAAAGGTTATACTCAACAAGAGGGTATAGACTACGAGGAAACTTTTCACCGGTTGTAAGGTTTGCCTCAATACGCCTTATTCTAGCCATCGTTGCACATTTGGACCTTGAATTACATCAAATGGATGTAAATACGGCATTTCTCAATGGAGAACTAGATGAGGAAATTTATATGAAACAACCAATAGGTTTCATAGCTAAAGGTCAAGAGAATAAAGTTTGCAAACTTCATCGCTCAATATATGGCCTTAAGCAATCATCTAGACAGTGGTATCTTCGTTTTCATCGAGCCATAACAACTTTTGGTTTTACAATGATCGAAGAAGATCACTGTGTATATGTCAAGCGGTCTGAAGATAAATTTGTGATTTTATCACTTTATGTGGACGATATTCTGTTGGCTGGAAATGACAAGGTTATGGTAATCACCATAAAGAGTGGTTGTCCTCCAATTTTGAAATGAAGGACATGGGAGAAGCTGCTTATATATTAGGAGTTAAGATCGAAAGAGATCGATCAAGGAAACTCCTTACTTTATCACAAGAATCTTATATTATGAAGATTCTTGAGCGTTTCAATATGCAGCATTGTAATCCCATTGATACCCCTGTCATGCAAGGTGAAGGCCTAAGTGCGAGATGTGTCCTAAGACTCCGAAGAAATCAAAGTGATGAAAAGCTGTTCCTTACGCTAGTGCGATCGGAAGTTTGATGTATGCTATGATGTGTACTCGACCCGACATATGTTATGCCGTGGGATTGGTGAGCCGATTTCAATCAAATCCCGGTCAAGCACACTTTGGAAAGCGGTGAAGAGGATCTGAGATACTTGAAGGGCACCATGGACTATCGACTTTGTTACCAAGGGAATGATTTACGCCTATTAGGTTATTCGGATGCTGATTGGGGTGGAGACCGGATGAGCGTAAATCGACTTACGGATATGCGTTCTTGCTCAATGGAGGTGCAATTTCTTGGAATAGCAAGAAAGCAGACATGCACAGCCTTGTCAACTATGGAGGCTGAATTTATTGCCTGTTCTACCACGGTGCAAGAAGCAGTATGGCTAAAACGTTTCTTTGAAAATTTAGCCACCGTCACCGAGGTTCCAAGACCGGTGACAGGTTTATTGCGATAGTCAAGCTGCCATTGCCTATGTGAAAGATCCCAAGTATCATGGAAGGACGAAGCACATTGACATGAAGAATAACTTCATCGAGATATTATAGCGCGAAAAAAGTGATTCTACAATACATTTCAACCAATAGAATGGTTGCTGATCCATTTACAAAGGCCATTCCTAGAGACATATTCTTGACCCACATGATGTCACTAGGTTTGCGTAGAATGTGATATGTGTTATTGTAGAGAATCATTGTTTTATGTATTTATGGACATATGTATTGTACTTGTTTGTTTATTAATGACTTGATGTTTTATCAAAAAGTACAAATCCATTATGAGACTAGTACAAGCACACATATATTATTGGAAAGTATGTCGGCAGGTAATGATTGGCTCACTCACACGAGCAATCGCCTCAAGTGCTATAGTTAGCACGTTGAGATGAGACGTTATGTACAAATAAATGCTGAAGAGCAAGTCTGGTACATAAAATATGTCGCCTTGATTGGAGTCAAGATGAGGTCTGTGATTTGTTTAAGACCGAACATGATAGTCCCACAATCATGTATGCCTGTAAGATGCCGGATGCGAGTACTTAATTGGGCGCTATAGAAAGCGAGCTAATATAGCACTCGAGTTAAACATGAGCACGTGACTATGTTTAGGCTAAGATTCGTATAGTGGATATATCTAAGAAATGGCATACACTCTTATAGAAAGAGAAATCCACTATAGCATGTAATTCATACTACATGTGCATTGTTCGACCGACAATGGAAGGTGAGTAAAATTATCCCTATTTACTCATTGTGTGAGTCCTTGAGGTATTTTAAAACTTACCTTAATTTGTGCCCTATGTTACTTCGACTATGTTCTCGAAGTGAAAGATCAATGTTGCTACTTTAGCATGTTACGGGCGGTCATGAATAGATATGGCCTATGGGACGTGTCTAGGAAAGCTGTTGTTCTGAAATTAAGAGAGACATGAGTGCGAAGGAAGACTATTGTTGTTTTACATCTGTCACATGTATTTACTGGTCGACCAATTATATCGCCTTATGTGGTTGCGGATATAATTGTAAATACATGGTGTTTTTTTTAGAATAATCAAGTATAGCCTTTAAGGGATAGGTATACTTGAATTGATGTAACAAAATATGTCTGGGGCACTGTGAGACATCAGTTGTTTATTTCTTTTCGGGGTTGTAGCCATTATGTCATCCCTAACAGGTGCATAATTTGAGCTCCCAAGTGCGGGTGTACTCACCGGTCGCACGGCTTACTTGCCGGTATGAATTGTTCTGTAAAGTTGATGAATGTTGAATGCCTTGCCTTATATTCTTGATAGAGCGCTATCGTGCCCATCATGTCCGAGTGGGAGATGTAGTTCTTCCAGCTCATACGTCCATGATGGGGTGCGATTGGGACGCACCGTTTCAAGTTGAAACGTTACGATGGAAAGACGCTAATGGAGGGGTACGAAGGGAGACGTATATAATCCTCCCGAACACAACCGTTGGAAGGGTTGTCGATCATTTGTACCAAAATTCTCTCTCTATTTCCATCATCAAGGAAGAAGGCATTCCATCTTCGATTTAGCACCTAACGATCGGCATTTACGCTGTGGAACTCGGGTGTTTTCCTTGTGATTGCATCCAGACTAACGTGAGGAAGTGTTGTTCGTGATTGATTCGCAATTCATCGATTGATCCGGGGCTATTTGCTGTTTGCGCATTGGAATCAGGTAAGTCGTCTTCCGCCGACTAGAATTCCTTCACTGGCAAACAACAAGCTATGGTTGAGGCAGTTGGCGTGGATTTGCGTCCTAGTAGGACTAGCATGTTACATATACTTCATGGCCTTCTCGAAGTCTACACTGTTGATATTAGTAGCAGATACGATCCTAGTGGGGTTCATCAAATATGTAGAGAGGTGTTGGAAATTGTGATCCATTTTCTAAAACTATCTAGAAACTACTAACTTAATCATGAAGGTGAGAACCTTCTAGAATTGTTGAGAATGGAGGTTGCTAGCTGAATCTAGAAGATTCACATGGAAATGCAAGCAAGCAAGAAATCTTAGAACAAGCTAGAGAAGCCTACATGGACAGCATTCAAGAGAAGCACAGAATCTTCTTTAGCAGCTTATATAAAGGAGCAAGTGCTCCATGTTTTGTGGGGAGCTAACCATAAAAACCACATTATGTAGCTCCCTCACCAACACCTCCTTCAACTATTGTATACCCATCTTTATAAGCTAGTGAAACTATCTTTGTCCCATAAATCTTCTCAAAATATCCTATCATTGTCCATCATCTACAAACTATATCATACACTTGCATACGTCACTAATCAAAAAAAAAAAAAAAAATTAACATGGTATCAGAGCCAGATGCGCCCAGGTTCGTAACTAAGCTAGGCGTAAGGGACCATGAAGCCAGAGCTAGGCATATTGGATGGTTATGGGCGTTTGTCTTCACCATCCTCAACTAAAAAGGCCAGAGCCCGAGCGAAAGCCAAGAGAGCCAGAGTCAGAGCCAAAGCCAAAACCAAAGCCAGAGCTAGAGCCAGAGCCTAGAAGAGCCAGAGCCAGAGCCCGAGCTAACAACTACAACTAAGAGCATTTTGATGCCCCGAGACATATGGGACGTCGTTGAAGAAAAGACATGCACATTCCAAGGTAGGTGCAAGTGTTTCGACAAGAGAATGCAAGGGATCGTAGAATGCAAGGGATCGTGCAACGAAGACGACATAAAAGGCATAGGACAAACTACAAGGAGAATTTCAAGGAACATTCGAGGATTTATGATACAATGTTCGGATTATCCCGAAAATGGATCAAGGGGGAGTGTTGGAAATTGTGATCCATTTTCTAAAACTATCTAGAAACTACTAACTTAATCATGAATGTTAGAACCTTCTAGAATTGTTGAGAATGGAGGTTGCTAGCTGAATCTAGAAGATTCACATGGAAATGCAAGCAAGCAAGAAATCTTAGAACAAGCTAGAGAAGCCTACATGGACAGCATTCAAGAGAAGCCCAGAATCTTCTTTAGCAGCTTATATAATGGAGCAAGTGCTCCATGTTTTGTGGGGAGCTAACCATAAAAACCACATTATGTAGCTCCCTCACCAACACCTCCTTTAACTATTGTATACCCATCTTTATAAGCTAGTGAAACTATCTTTGTCCCATAAATCTTCTCAAAATATCCTATCATTGTCCATCCTCTACAAACTATATCATATACTTGCACACGTCACTAATCAAAAATTATAACTAATACCAAAACCATGCTTCCGCACGCACACATCCAAAAATTATTAACAAGAGGACTTGGCGAGCAAAGGTTGACCTCAAGATTCGGTGCAATCACTTCCCAATTAAGGTCCCATATACCACACGAAAATGGAGCAGCACCTTTTGAAGAAAGAGGAGGGTTGCCAAGTTAAAACCGACGAGGTCACAGAGATTTCGGCTCCGGGGATCTCTCAGTGAACAGCGGCCAATTCTACAAATAAGTTGTTCGAGATCTTCAAGCTTCTCTTCGTGGGCCTGATCCTCAGGTCTGGTCACTTAAAGGCCAGTAAGCGCATGCTCATAGACCCGAAGATGGATTTGTAGGAGGCTTTTAGGATCGTGGAGATCGGGTTCTCAGGGGTCTGCTCTACACCAAGGCGCAGTTTCTGAACTGTGCTTGGGCATCATTCGTTGGGTCATCAATGTCTCTGGGCCGTGTACTGTGTTGGTATTATTCTCCTTGCAGGATAAGAAGGATTACCCCAAAGTTGACGTCTGTTTAACTTTCTTGCTAGTAAGTTTGACTATACTCATAGAGCTCTCCTCGCTTCTTCACGCAATTACATCCAATTGACCACCGGTGGCTTCAGAGGCCCCGGAGATCCACGATTTTTTGTGCCATCCATTCTCTCCAGTTCTTGCCGAACCAGAGATAGGGAAATTCCCCGGTGCGGTTTTGCCTCTTGAGATTATCCATCGGGAAAAGAAACAGGATCTTCCACAAGTAGCCGAGGCTCGCCAAGTTAGACGAGAAGGTGAAGAACTCCTACGTCCGTCACAAAAGGTTCAAGAGTAGCATCAAAGTGTGGATCTTCAATCACTTGAAGGAAAATGTTACACATGTGGAGCAGAGCGGGTTGGCAAGTCTTAAGGAGGAGGGGAGCGAAGTACGGAAGAAGTCAAATTACGATGATCTGAAATGAAGTGGGGAAGCAGTGGAGTTCGAGCAGAGCACCCTCATCTGGCACATCGCCACTGAGCTCTTTTACTACAAGGACTGCAACAGGATGCAGGAGGACCAAGAAAACTTGGAATACTTTGTGAACTTCAAGATGAGTAAGTTGGTCTCTCGGTACATCCTCTATCATTTAGTATTCCAACCTTCCATGTTGCCAATAGCAATAGGTGAGGTCCGATACAAAGACACTTCAGTCGATCCTCAGAAGTTCTTCGAGCACAAGAAAGAGGCACACGACGACACCAGTGGTTGCAGCTGCAATAAGAAGCAAAAGTCGAGAGAATTCAAAGATCTGTGTGAACTCTACCGTCTTCTACTCAAAGTGAGAACTGAGCTCCCCATGCGGCAGATGCATGGAGACAAAGGCACGTTGGTGTTGCTCGACGCGTGCCATCTCGCATCCTAGTTTAAACAAGGTGACTGGAAATGGGACGTGATCAGGAAGGTCTGGGCGAATATGCTGGTGTACTCGGCTTGCCAAAGCAAAGGCTATGAACACTGTGAGAGCCTAATTAGAGGAGGAGAGCTAATCGGCCATGTTTGGCTTCTCATGGCACATCTCGGCATAGTGCAAACGGTAGAAACTTTGTCCTAAGCCTAAAGCATAGAAATATACTATTAAGGAGACAAATAGGAGCCTGGAAGATTCGAATTCAGAGCCTCCTAGCTTTAATATCAATGAAAGCATGATTTATTATTTAAATATTCTAATAAAGCTCATTATATATAGATGGTGAGTGAGTTTATTTCACTATTTTGTTGTACATGGAGTTGTCGGAAAATAATGGAACCGTGCATTAGATATTCGCCAGAGCCTTTTCACTTAAGCCAGCCAAATTAGGACGGAAAATTGTGAGTCCCTCATAGGGGATACTAACTTTTCATATGGTGATTCTTGATTGGTTTACCCTAATCAATTTTCACTCTAATTTGTAAATTATTAATTTGAGAAGGTATATGTTTATCTGCAAGACCGATATTAGTAATGTCGTTGGGGTGATTTGTAAGGTTTCAAATAAAATAAGTAACTTTAACTACCGGGAAATTAGTAGCTGGCTTGTCCATGTGGCTAATAACTTTCTACCTAGAAATATCAAGTTTGGCCCGATTTTTGCCTATTTATGACTCCCAGTTATGAATTTCTCACTAAAATGTTAAAATAAAATTATATATTAAATTTCGAGAATTTATGAAAAAACTAGCAATTACGAGGTTTTCTCAAATGTGTCTATTTAATATTAGTCCATTTGGCCTTTTCATGTGAGATCTACTAAATTGTAGTTCGGGCAATTTTTCAATGAAAATTTAACTGCAAACCAACACAAATCTGCCCCCACCACCAATGTCACCCTAGTTATTATAAAGCCTGCAATACAAAACTCATACACAAACTGCGATTTATTTGAATAATCTCAGAGATGATCAACTTGTCCCTCTTCCTCTCTGCTTAAATCCTCTGTTTTTCCATGCCTAGATCTCGCCATCCCATAGCTCCTCAAGAGTCCTGTATGGACTCTTAGTCTCATGGACAAAATCGGTTCCTCTAATCAGCCTCGCCTGCACGACGATCAAAATACACGAAGTTGAGAAGATCATGAATTAGAGAATTACACGAAGAGAAACCTTGGAGTAGTCAGTAGTTTTTTATAAGAGACCGAGAAAGATGGCATGATCAAACTGGCAAGGACGTGAAGACGGATAGCTGATGCTGAATATATTACCTGCGGGATCTCGGAAAACTTGGCAAACAAGTCGTCCGGGATAGACCAGTCGAAGACGTCAAAGTTCTCTTTGATTCGTTTCTCGTTAGTGCTTTTCGGGAGCACGCTATGACCCATCTGAAGACCCCACCTCAGAGCAACCTGCGCAGGCGTCTTTCCCAGCTTTTCCGCAACCGTGGTCAGCACCGAGTGCTTCAGGATGTCGCTCTTGAGCCATGGTGTGCCTGGAGATCCCAGTGGGGAGTAACCCTGAAAATTTTACCCAAGATTGAATCAAGATTTGCTATACTTCCAAGTTACTCTTACCAAAGGAGGACGCAACGTGAATGCTATAGTTCTATTTGTCATAGATGACATAATTTAACCGAATATTTTAAAGGAGTAAAATTCTAGTCGAATCCAACTCACAGAGAGGTGAACGCCTTTGGATTTGCAAAATTCGCGCAGCTTCTTCTGCTGCCACATAGGATGACATTCCACCTGATTGACGGCCGGAAGCACGCACGCGATCTCCAACAGATCCGCCAACTTCTTGGTGGAGAAATTGCTGACTCAATGGCCCGTGCCTTGCCAGAATCATATAGCGCTTCCATCGCCCTCCATGTGCTCGGTATGTCAGGTTGCTCGAATTCCTTAGATCCCTTCTTTATCCGTACTGGCCAGTGAATCTTTACAGTTGAAAAGCATAAATCAGTAACTTAAATCTGAATCATTCGATATGTGGAAGAAAAGTTGGAACAAGAAAATGATCTTTTACTTGATATCAAAATAGCTGTTCAAGGCATATCATATTCTTATACTATAAAATATGCAAACAGAAGTCGATCGGTTATCAATTCAAACCTAATTGCTTGGAAAGGAAGCTAGGCTATAACACATCACTAGGAACAAAATCATCAGATCACAGTACACTTACCAGGTACAAATCTACATAGTCAAGCTGCAAGTCCTGCAAAGTTCTTTCAAAAGCCAGCGGCACATCCTCTGGTGCATGATCGGAATTCCTGATAAGAATTGTTCAGGAAAATTACTAAAGTACAGATTTAGAAGAAGACATTATGAGAACAAAAAAGACTGAGAACGATGAAGAGAATCCTGATGCCTTAGGAGAAAGTCCTAGAATGCATAAACCAGTAGGGGGCTTACCAGAGTTTGGAGGTAATGAACAAATCCTCCCGTTTAACCACACCATCTTCAAACAATTTCTTCAAAGCAACTCCAATCTACGGATAAAAATGTTTGAAAAATCATCAATAGAAACTTCAAGTATCCGGATAGAGAAAGGCCAGGCTAATTTCATGTACAAGGAAACATGAAAAACAATTGTGAAAAAGCAAAAAAACAAGCAGAGAAAGCAAATGAAGATCAATCAGGCTACAAAGCCAACTAAAACGAAAAGAAAATCTGCTACCACTTCAAGCTTAACAAGATCAACAAATACTGCAATTCACATGACTAGGGAAGAACTGAAATGTGCTCAAGAAAAGAAAGAGAGTGACAATCCGAGTCAAACAAAAAACTGGAGATTCAGGGACAATTTGAAGTACCTCTGCTTCATTTCCGTAAAGCCTCGCACAATCGATATGCCGGTATCCATGCTGCATTACCACACAAAAATAACAAAAAGGTTATCAAGAATCAATCGAACTCATAAAAAGCAACCATATGAAACGCAATCTAATGACAATTAAGACATACTAAAACGCAAGGATAACGAGCTAAAGTGAAACGCTAGAACACAGATTTAGACGTAATATTGCACTATTGTTATATGTCTGCCTGCACTCTTCCACAGTCACTTTAGATATCAATTATGGGAACCGCTCTCATATGGTACAACGAAGAAAACAAACAGAAACGTGGTATCAAAACAAGACTTCAAAGGGATAACCTTGACAGCAATCTCTACGGCATTGCCCACGAGCCCAGGATCAGCCTGCCATGTCCCCAGTCCAACCGAAGGGATTTTCGCTCCGGTGTTCAGCTCGAAGTATCTGACGTCCTTCCCCATTTTTCTTTCCCTCTTGTCTTTAAGGGTCTTTCCTCTTGAAAAAGAAGAAGAAGAAGCAACTATGAAGGAAACCCACTTACAGAACTCAGCTCGGTAGATCGCGAAACCAAAACCCGGCGAGAATTGAAAGAGACAGAAGAAGAATGACAGCAAGTATTCTGCTCTGAGTCTTAGGGGATAACAATGGTGCACTCTTTTTATAGTGGAAACGAACAGGAGGGGAATCCGAGAGCTTTCTAGTCAGTCTTCGTGTGGACGACAGGTGCCCGCTAGATGAGAGTGAAATTACCAAAATTGTCGTAAACCTGTTATAATTTTTTCAATTCAGACATAAATCTTATTTTTTACCAATTCAATGTTAACTTTTTGCAATTGTGTCATTCAGTTCATTCGGCCAAATTTGTCTAGCTAACACTGATGTGACTTCGACTGACACTGATATCTCAATTTTTAGATACTTTTTTTTATTTTTTTCAATTTTTTTTTCTTATTTCTTTCTTTTTTTTTACTCTCTCCTCCTTCCTCCCTTAACCAATCGCCGGAGCTCAAGACTAGCTAGGGGCATTGGCCAACGGGGGTGAGCCTCGCCAAACCTTGGCGACCGAGCTCGGCTTTGCCCACCTAGGGCAAGGCTAGCCTCGCCAGTAGCCAGCGGGGGCAAGCCCCGCCAGCCAACACCCCTAGCCGATCGTCGAGGTCTGACAACCAATTGGAGGAAGAAGGAAGGGAAGAGAGAGAATAAAAAATAAAAAAAGAAATATTAAAAAATTAACACGTTAGCATCGATTGGCCAATTTTGACTGGATGGACTGAATTAGCACAATTACAAAAAATTTAGGACTAAATTGAAAAAATTGTAATAGATTTAGAACTATTATGATAAATTCCGTCCAGATAACTTGACAGGTGATTAGCTCCATGAAATAACTTGTTTTGCAATTCTAGGCGGTGAGTCGGGAACGGAATGCGGAGACAAAAACTATCTCCGGCGGTCTACTTCAGCGGTGATCTTTCGCGAAAAACTCATAGAAAATCGGAATAAACTTTTGTGTTTTGTCTTCTAGTGTTTAATAATTGGGTCTCACTGTTAAAGATACCCGTGGAAGCCTCCACATCCATCGGAACATGAATTCCGTATTTATGTTTTGACCCACGTAGCATTCGCTTAATATAGGGAAAATGAAAAAAAATGACCACTTCGATCTAATATGTAATGTTATCCCTATATTTTTCATTTGTACGATTTGATTTATGAACTATTAGTAGATATTTAATGTAGTCCTTTGATTTACTCAAATAACAAATTGGATATTATTCAAAGACATAGATAATTATAGGTTGAGTTAGATGTTTAAAATGATGAGTTATATTTTTATCCATTTATTTTAGATAAGGGAAAATAGCATCAGACCATTACCATGGGTTTATTGTTATTTGATTATATGAATTATTATATCCTAATGTAAGATGAATAATTTACATGGATATCCCATGTGTAACTTTTTTTTTTTTTGGTCCACCATTTAAGCTTAATGGATTGGAAACCGTATCGGCATATGTCGCTAATCGGAATTAACAAAAGGACGACATTGAACATTCCATATAGTTTCAGGCTACCTTGAACATTTACCAATAATTCAAGGATAACATTGAATAAATTAAAAGTCAATAGATAACATTACATATTAAACCCAAGTTCTATATTGAACTCAAGTTCATTAACCATTTGTGTCATTTCTCATGAAATTATGATGATAAAGAAACTTAAATACTCAATCCCGAAGATAAAAATTAGAAGACTACCAAAAAAAATTTCCAACCTGTTCATTGCCTAAATTCTACACCGCCCAATTTGGAAACTGGACGCTATTTACCCCTTGTGCTTCTACAACCGTCTGTTTTGAATGTTGGGAACAAGTTGACTACTTTTTGGCCATCAATCATATTGATGTCACAAAGTTGTAGTGAATCACGTCACCAACGATGGAAAGATGGGGCATTGCGATTGGAATTCGTCGTGGGGATGTCTCTTTCGCAGGACACCATTTTTTATTCGTCGAAAGAGTCGCGAAACAAGTCGCGTGATGTCTTGTGAACTCTCTACATCGTTCCAAGTGATCGAGAAATGGGCAGCCGTATGTCCTTCTAGATTTATCTTGAGTATGGAAGGGAACAAAAGAGCAGTGTTCTGTATCCCTTTCTTCTGGGTAAAATATGGAAGGGGCGATTTGAAATGTTCGTATCTAGAATAGTGGAAAATACAGCCTTTAAATACGCAATTTCGATTGCGTCACGGTTGTCGAAAGCTCCATCCATCAAGCAACCTTTCTCTTTTTTAGGGACTCTAAAGTTATACAAATTTCTCAAGGAGTTTCCAAGAGAATTACCAAAAATATTATAAATATATTGCAATTGTGTCAATTTAGTCATAAATTTTCTTTTGCTAATTTAGTCCTAAACTTTTTGTAATTGTATCAATTCATTTCATCTAGCCAAATTTGGCTAACCGGCGACGACCATCCGACGAACGCAGACGTGGACAATTTTTTATTTATTTTTTAGTTCTTTTCATTTTGTTTTCTTTTTCTTTTTTTTCCCTTCTTCCAACCATGTCGAGCATGAGCCTTGCCAGATTTGGTAGGGCCTCACAATTGCTGGGCGTGGCTCACCCACGCCAATGGCTGGCAAGGGCAAGCCTTATCGATCTGAGGTAGAAGGAAGAAGGGAAAAAAAGGGAAAAATAAAAAATAAAAATACTAAAAAAAGTCAACATTAACGTTCGCTGGATGGACTAAATAGACATAATTATAAAAGGTTTAGGATTGCATTGGCCAAAAGTAAAAAATTTAGAACTGAATTGGCACAATTATAATATGTTTAAGACTTTTTGGTAATTTTCCCAAATTTTCATGGTAGACTTATCTCAAACAAGATTCTACCACCTGCCGCCACCCCACACCGCTGCCTGCCGCCATAGACACTATCGTGCCCTCGCTAGCCGTCGGCCCGTCAATCACCACCATTGGCAGCCGGGTGACAGCCACCACGGCAAGCGGGCGGGCGGGCGATGGCCAAAGAAGAGAGGGAAAAAGAAAATCTAAAAAAATTATTAGAAAATTAAAAGAAATTATGTGTTGCAAAAAAAAAGTTGTGGGGCGTTCCAAATGCATTCATATTTTTTTTCTATTATGAGAATAAAATTTTATATAGTTACCAACACGTTCTTTTACTATTATTCCAGGGAATAGAATAAAAAGATATTATTTATGAAAAAAAGTGTTTCCCAAAACACAAATATTACCAAACACGCCATAAGTAGCTATCCATGGCACCTATTTCTCTCTTTTATCTCTCTTCCTCCTCCATTCCCCCATCCACATCCATCTTCATGGTCGACCGTGTCTCCTCGAGCATGTATTCCTCCGTTTTCCTTTTTCATTTTGATCTCGCAGTCGTTGCCTATCGCGACGGCTCATCCATGGCCATCGGATATTAAGCTAGATCTAGAGGCATGACTCCATATTTGGGCCGGGCAACATGGAGCTCGATGCCACATCAAGCCTTGCCAGTTGCCACTAAAGTTGTCGGTGCCACGTCTAGCAACCACTGCTGTGCGTCCAAGCCGAGCCAGCAAATGGAACAAAGAAGAAGATGAATGGAATAAAGGGAAAAAAAAAAAAGAATTTCATTCGCTAAGATTAGTAGTCATATTATAGTCTTATTTGAGATAAAGTCTATTTAGAAAACTTTTTTAAGAAACAGCCCCACTTCAAGGGTTCCATCTGAAATTTTTTGCCTTGTTTTTGTCAAAAAAAGCCTATTTTCATTAATCATGGGCCACGACTTCGAAATATACAAGGTATTGGCATCATTAAATAAGATACTCTCTATGATGCGATATTGATTAAATTTTAGACATGGAAGTAAATTGAATTCACAAATATAAACTCTATTATCCATAATTGACTTTGTTACGCGCGATACGATATTAACCTGTCGAAGTTGTGCGAAGTTCACGCTGGGAGCAAAACAACTAAGTCATATTGGTGGATAATTAGCTAAACATAAAGTGCATAAAATCAATGAAAAATCAGCTCAAAGACTAAAAGGGACAGAGGAACTGGCGTGTTGGACTCCCAAGTAGCATAAGACTCCCAAGTAGCATAAGGTACTTGCTAAATTCAATATGACCGCGGGAGAGAGTTTAATGACCATGAACATTTCACATTGCAAACTAACACAAACAGCAACAAGACTACGTATACCGCACGTTTTATCTAGCAGACGTGGCTAGGATTATTTGAACTAACTTCAGACATAAACTGGATGAAATGACAGACTCCCATGCGTCTGCACACTCCTCTTTACTTTAATCCTTTACCTTTCCATGCTTAGATCTCTCCATCCCAAAATTCCTCCAAGGTCTTGTATGGGCTGAGAGTCTCATGGACAAAAACTGTTGCCCTAAGCAGCCTCGCCTGCACGCCCGATCACAAGCAAAACAAGTAACAATATTGAGCATTGGAGCATCGCATCAATATCCCAAGAGTAAATAGTTTTAACATAAACAGAAATGTGCAGCATAATCAAAGGGACAAGGAGGGAGTTGATGTAGTATATACACCTGTTCAATCTCCGAAAACTCAGCGAACAAGTCATCTGGTATAGACCAGTCGAAAACATCGAAATTCTCCATGATTCTTTTCTCATTAGTGCTTTTGGGAAGCACACTGTGACCCATCTGAAGACCCCACCTTAGAGCAACCTGCGCTGGACTCTTTCCCAACTTCTCTGCCACTGTGGTCACCACCGGCTGCTTCAAAACCTCGCTTTTGATGAATGCTGAGCCAGGCGATCCTAAAGGCGAGTAACCCTGAAAGGACAGATTCGACAAGGAATCAAGATATGCATAGTAACATCCTAATTTGCACATACTTCAGTCAATTCAGAGCAGCATTCATTTTGCTATGTGCCGTATACACTGGCAGAAACTGATCCATTGATGAATTAGCTCCTACATTGACACTACTTTCAGATTAATCTTATGACTAACATTTAATAGATCGCATTGTCAACGGTACCCTATGTACCATAATCTAACTCAAAGTAACGCAGAAGAATAGAAAAGTGGAGTCGGATCCTTCTCACAGTCAAGTGAATTCCTTTGGATTTGCAAAATTCATGCAGCTTCTTCTGTTGCCACGAAGGATGACATTCCACCTGAACCACAGCAGGAGGCACGCGTGCGATCTCCAACAGATCTGCCAACTTCTTAGTGGAGAAATTGCAGACTCCAATGGCTCGCGCCTTACCTGAATCATATAGTAATTCCATCGCCCTCCATGTGCTCGGTATGTCATGTTGCTCGATGTTTTCAGGGTTAAATCCCTTCGTTCCCTTCTTCATCCGTACTGGCCAGTGCATCTTAACAGTGATGAAACCATATTAATGAATAGTGTGTGGATTAAAGCGTCGATGACACTTACAAATACTTAAGTACATGGAAATTAGTCAGAACCAAACGATGGGAAGTTAGAATGCATTGCACTGATAAGACAGAGACAAACCTATCAGCATGTACTTACGAGGTACAAATCTACATAGTCAAGCTGCAAGTCGCGCAAAGTTCTTTCCAAAGCCACCGGCACATCCTCTGGGACGTGATCAGTATTCCTAGAAAAAAATATAAAAAAAAAAACCACAAATATCGCTAGTAAGTTCAGACAAAAAACATGTAAGAGGTATCCCCTAGCTTGTCTATGAGGTTTTAATATGCCTTATATTCATGTAATCTTCCAGAATCCAACAGTTTTACTTTTTGGATTGGACTTTCTAAAGCAAGAGAACAAGCAACAAAAAATATAATGTGGAAGCTATCGGAAGTGTTACAGGTAGTCCTAGAATACATTCAAGTGTATCAAGTGGTGATTCTTGAAAGTGTAGAGATACATCAACCAATTTGCAGCACAGCTTTACCAGAGTTTGGAAGTGATAAACAAATCCTCCCGTTTAACCACGCGCTCTTCGATCAATTTTTTGAAAACCGCTCCAATCTGCAAAAAAATTCAGTAAGTAAAGTAAGTAGAGCTCTTAAATACAAACAGAGGAAAATCATGCGAGCTGAGCTCTTGATTAGACGAGTGGTCCAAAACCAACCCAAACAACACTGGAAGAATAATTCTACAGTTTCCATTCCAAAAAAAGTAAATTTTCTTTCCATGCCAGTAAATTTCTGAAAGAGTTGGTAAGTGTCAAAAAATTATCACTAAGAAAAAGTTATCCATCATCTGATTATCGTAACTTGTTGATATTTGCCAGCACTTTTATAAGTTAATATCTGCTTTTCAATAGTTTGCAAGTTATCAACTTTTCTTATTATCCATCATCTGATTACCGTAACTTGTTGATATTTGCCGGCACTTTTATGAGTTAATATCTGTTTTTTAATAGTTTGCAAATTATCGACTTTTCTTATCATTTACTAAATTTTATTGGTCATTCTTACCAACGTTTTAAATTTAGCAACTCTTATATGAATTAACCAATCTTTATTTGAGCGACTTACAAACATTTTTCTGATTAAATTATCAACTCTCATTTTAGGTTGATAATCTCTGAAATGGGTTATTAAATTTAAATATAGGGGTTGCTAATTGAGGTAAAAAAAATTATTAACTCAATGAAAATAAGTTTCTAAATTAAAAAATGATTAAACATTGGTAAGTTGCTCAAATTAGACTTTGTAACTAAAAACTATTTGATAATTTAATTTGACAAAAGTTGGTAAATCACTCTAATATAGGTTGGGATGCAAAATTACCCAATTAGTCATAAACCTATCATACCAATGTCAATTCGTCCTAAATTTTTCAATTTTATCAATTTAGCCCTAAACATTTAAGCAAAATTTTAAAGTAATCCTTTCGGTCAATTTTTATTGGAATCGCTAATGTGGTGGTTCAGTCATCGCCAGTCCCTACATGGCACATTGCCCAAACAATGACTTCCAACAAAAATTCGCCAAAATGACTATATTGAAATTTTCACATAAAGGTTTATGACTAAATAGACAAAATTGAAAAATTTATAATCAAATTGAAATCTTATAATAAATTGATCAAATAATTTGCCTTACGTTGGCAAATTTCTCACAGGAGCTCATAGTTTGAAGAGTTGATAAGTTATGAAAATAAAAATTGTTAAGTTAGTAAAAAATTTACTAATCCACAAACTATTTAAAAGGTTGGTAATATGGTAAAATTGTTGATAAATTATCATCAACTTATTTGAAAAAAAAAAATCATCATTTATGTCTTTTTTTTACCAACATTTGTTGAAATTTACCTACAGGGTTTAAAATTCGTGTTTCTGGGGACTGAACAATAGATTTCTAAAATATCATGATGGTCTCTTCCCTCCAATTGATGAGCACAGCGCAATGAGCTTCAACGTTGTAGTTAGAACAAAAGGAGTCATGCAAACTCGATGAAAGTGAAAACAGCTCGCCAAACTTTCAAAGGGAAATAAATAAGTACGCAAATAACACGGGTCGCTCTTTTTTTTTTTTTTAATAACTTAGGGGTACGACCGTAATTAGCCTGCTATCTGGAGGGGCATTAGTATAGCAATCCATCGCCATGACCCCCACTTAAATCTGAGTTCCCATGGCACTGAAAATCGAATAGGTGGCCTATATAAATTAGATATGGGAAATATAGCAAGATTGTACATACAATCTTCCTTTGAGAAGATTTAAAGCAAGAGGAGGTAACTCACTGTGTGATCTTTTAGAACAAGGAAAAAAGAACTTCTGAAACTTCAGACAGAGAGAGAGAGAGAGAGAGAGAGAGTGTGTGTAAATGAACAGCCAAATGGAGCATCGCGAACCGAAAAATGTAGCAAGAAAATCTCCTACGGAGCAGACCAAAACAAGAGCATAGAAAATCAAAATCTATACATGCCCAGAAGAGGAGTGACGGTCAAAGCAAGAAAATTAGAGATACAGAGACAATAGCAGATACCTCTGCTTCATTCGCATAAACTTGCGCACAATCGATATGCCGGTATCCATGCTACATTACCACATGAAAAAGCAGGAGGGCAGTCAGAGACGAATTCACTAGTGACAAACTAGCACTCGCAGACAGGATATTATAAGCTCAGAAGCAAGATCAAGAAGGAGAACCCGAATGGCGATGTTGACAGCTTTGCCCACAAGCCCAGGATCAGACTGCCATGTCCCCAATCCCACTGAAGGGATCTTAGCTCCTGTGTTCAGCTCAAAGTATCTGATCGCGTTGGCCATTTTTTCCAGGTTTCTTCGCGTGAAAAACAGAGGTCCAAGCAAGTTCAGGCAAGCACAAGAAGACTCGACTCGCACGACCCCGCAGAGTGTGGAACAAAAGCCAGTTCGAAATTAGATAAGAACAGGGAGCGACAGCTACAGTGGTGGCCTTACTAAGGAAACGTGTGGATACTAGTGAATTCCCGTTTCGATAAGAATGATCGAGCAACGGGTCTTGATCATTTGACAGAGTCGATCGAAGTATTTAATGAAGTGGTGGAGATGGTGAACCGAAGAAGAAAAATCTGGGGCCTATAATTGACAGATACTATGTGGTCGGTGGTTCCATTGAAAAGGACAAGCAGGGGGGCCTAACTGGGTGGGACGAAGTTGACAACTTTAGGTGATGATCGAAGTCGCAACAGTGTCCCGTGTCATGTCTTGGACGACGGATTTTCTGTCTGATAATGCGAGGTGGGGCTAGAGAGAGAGAGAGAGAGAGCAGTTGATTTACACGGTGGATCCGACTTGAAGATGGACAATCACCTTTGGTCCAATCAATTTCTTGAAATCTGGATTTTCGATAACGTTCGTCGTTGCGACGAGCGAGGGCAAAAGAAAGGGGGGAGAAAAGAAGGGCAAATCATCGTTTGCGGTGATATCTTGAGTTTGAGAAACACGTTGTCACGTGTTCCACGTACTTTCTTCAGGCGAAAAAACGAGGGAAAGCTCCTCCCTGCGAACGGGCCATGATGAACGGAAGTTAATCTCAACCTACAAAGTTATGACTCTCACATGAATCTCGCATGATTAAAATTGATGAAATTAAATGAGCTGACAAACACCTGATGAGAGCAAGGCTTGCTCAAAAGTGAGACAGAAAATCGTCCCTTTAGAAAAGTACACACAATCTCCATTTGGTTCAATCAACAAGGAATCGTATATGGATTCTCATTTTTAATATTACCACGCCATAAAATCAGATACTTTGTTAATTATTTAGTACCACCAAAAACCGAAAGTTTGCTTACTGTGACATCAATAGCCTGAAATATTTCTCATGTCATTTAAATGCCCAAATTTATACCAGTGACCCAAAAATACCTTCTATCATAATTCCATCCAAGATGGGCAACAAAAATATGATGTGGGGGCTTGCATGAATTAAGGCAAGCAAATGAAGCTAACATAGATATGACTTGGTTGGGAAAATCCCACAAGTCTAAACTTTTTTAATGTGATACTAATATCTCAATTTTTTTTTTTTTTATTTATTTTGTGTAATCAATACCTTAAACTTTTATAGTTGCGTCAAAGATAGCCGCTGATAATCTAAAGTGGCAACTTTTGTGGACAATGATAGGCAAACATAGATGACATGACTTTAGTCTAGTCCAGAGCAACGTCATGCCGTGGATCAACAAATATGTGTAGGTATCAACAAAGAAATGAATTTGTATTATTTTGTTGGTGCTCAATCCAATGACGTTAGAAATATGCAAGTGGTACCTCGCTAGAGGATGTTCAAGACACATTATGGGAGAACCACCGAAGTTCATTTCTCTTGTAGACACTTAATTTTTAACTGACAAGTCAAACAAAAGTAAAAAAGCTTAACATTATGGGTTTCTGATTGCAACAGGGCTCATTTATTGTCCAAAAGAAGTCATTTTAGTGTTTTTAGTCAAATTTCAAATTCCAATGTGTTTAATTGAAGTCGAGACATTGATTTGGCCAATAACTCAAGGAAGTCTTTAGAGTTGACTTTTTTTCTCAACTCTTAAGGCCGCACATAACAAAATTTATATTTTTTTATTTCTTTATTTTTATGTTCTTTAGACTAGATTTGGAACAAACAATTTGGTAATGCAATTTTATTTTTCTATTTTTGGAAAAGATTTCTATTCCGAAATATATTTGAAGCATAAATTATAAACTAAAATTTTTAACTTTTCTATTTTTAGAGCAAAAGTGATAAATACAAACTTTTCTCATCATTTACTCTCGTCACAACCCACCGCCCACCCGTCGGTCGTGGGATGCCGGACACCCGCCGCTAATCGCGCACACCTGGCCGTTGCCCCCTAGAAATAGAAAATTTATATTGTTATTAAACAAATTTCCAAATTTCTATTCTAAAAACAAAAATTTTGAGTTGTTATCAAACACGTTTTTTACTCAAAACTCGTCAAGACAATAGAAATTGACAAATTAATTTCTAGTCGAAATTGATTTCTATTCCGCATTTTTGTCATATGCACCCTAAGTTGACCTTGGGTCAAAATTTACAAAAAAAAAATTGAAAAAAAAAATCTCAAATCAACTTCTTTCTACATTAATTTGACTTTTTTATTATCAATTTTACAATAGTAGATCGAGAACTAACTTTTCCCCAATTTATGAACATGGTTTGAAATCGACCAAAACAAAATTAGCTCATTTCTAATCTTTTGAGAAAATTTCCTTCATGACATTTGACTAGGAGGTCGTTTGACATTCAATTGTCAAACCAATTTTGAAATTCCAAACCAGAGATATATTTCCCTAATTTTACCTCTAATTAGGGGTATCGATCGGTTTTTGGTTAATCGTATAGTCAAAATTGAGTCCAGTTCATTAGATGTAATTTAATTCCAATGTCAATTTGACAAAATCACCTCAATCTATTTGGACGAATAAGAACTAGAAGTAAGAGTCCTCAATTCAAAAATATTGCTTGGTGATTATGGATAATTACGTGGATAATTTGCATTCATTCACAAAATTTGCAAATCAAGTTTAAAATGAAAAAGGTTATGGCATTACTTCTATTCGAACCGATTGAAAAGAACTCGAAAATCATGAGTTTTCAACTTTTGGGGATGGAAATCGATTTAGGCATAACTTCTCTCCGCCTTTACCCTCCACAACAAAAATGGAGTTGTAGGGAGAAACAATCATTCATTGGAAGACATGTCGGGCAATTCTTGCAGAAAGTCATTTTTCTACCTCCTTTTGGATGGAAGCAATTAGTAATGCATGATATATTATTAATAGTCATTGATTGAGAAAACCCCTTATGAGTGTTATGAAGTTAAAAAGCCAAATATTGCATACTTTTATGTCTTTGGTTACAGTTGTTGTCTTCTTAAAAATGTAATTGAGAATGTTGGTAAATTAGATTCTAGACAGGATGAATCAATATTCTCGGGTTAGTCGCCGTCTAGCAAATTCTGCTGGGTGTATAACAAGAAATCATGAGAGGTAGAGGAGTACAGACTCGGTAGGAGAAGAGGAACAAAATCCTTGGGCAAATGTTTCAAATTCAGCGGAACCCCTATCACTAAGTCTGTATCTTTTCCAAAGGACTGAAAGTTCACTTCCAAGCATCCAAAAGAATAGATCCTTAGAGATGTCTCGGAAAGGATAAAAAACCAGTTTTTCGTTTAAGACTTAGTTTATTTCGCAAAAAATGCATGGGAAAATTTCAAATAAAGGCCTAAAGTATCCTTAATTTCTCAAATAGTGGCATGAAATGCCCTTACTTTCTCAAATATTGGCTTGAAGTAAATCTTGTTTTAAATAAGAGCTTGAAATGCCATGTTAATCTCAAAGAATGGCATGACCTCACTAGCTAATTGAGAGCATTTTTGTCATTTACTTTCTTTTTTTAAAATTTCTTTCCATTTTTTTCTTTTTTTTTTTTTTTTTTAAAAAAAGACAAATCAAAAAGGGAAAGAAAATGTCGAAATATATTTAGAAAAAAAAAAAAAAGGCAAAGGCACCCCTCCCCCATCTATGGGCAGCGCCCCTTTGCCAATCAGGTGTCAGCCATAGCTAGTGACCCTCGCTGACTAGATCCGGACAAGTGTCGTTGGCCCTACACTAGAATCGTGCAAGGGCCACGGCCCTCCCCCAAAGGGTCATGGCCCTATCCTTGGTGGGCGAAGATTGCTAGGCCCTCATCGAGGCATCGATGACCACAAGTAAGAAGGCTGGCCCAGCCCTCGCATGTGTGACAATAATAGTGCGATTAATTTGACAAGAAATCTTATATTTCATTCTAAAGCCAAGAATGTAGACATATGACTTTTATATGTAAACGTGATCCCACATTAATTAGTTGACATAATCACTAAGTCTCTTGATAGAGCGTGTTTGATACCATCTGAAATGAGCTGGGCAGGTGCGGTCCACTCGATTATAGCTGCGCTGCATGGAAGGAAAGCGTGAATCTGCAGTAGAAGGCTAGAAGCGGCCGATTTTACACATATAAAGACAAAATGCATGAGTAAGCATGTGAAAATTATGCAATTCTTTTCTTTCTTTTGTATCATATCACGTCTGATTACCCTTTTTTCCCAATGCCTTGAAAGTTGTTTCTTTTCAAAATTGGAAAGTTATTTTATCAAGTTTAAAATTTGAAAGTTTATTTTGTTTTTAGTAAATTGGGAGGGCTTTAAGATTTAGAAATTTTAAAATTTCCTCTCTTCCGCTCCGGAAACCACAAAACCTCCATGTGCACATCTCCAATTGCCTAAACCCACGGTCCTTGTGGTCACGACCTCTCTAACCTTCAGGCTACGTTTGATCGTCCGGATTTCTAATCAGGATAGGACTAGATAGGATATGATATGATCCTATGATTTTTTTTATATCCTATCCATTGTTTGGTGAATCGCAATATTAAAGTCGAATATATTCACATCATATCATGTACATTTTTTTTTTTTTTTATATAAACGACATATCATTATAAATGAACCTAAATGTTCATAGATAGAGATAGTGAAAATCTCTCGTGACATTATTGCTTAATTTATTTTTATTTTTATTTTATTTTAAGTTTCCTCTTTTTTATATTATTTTCTTTATTATTTCTTGTTTCCCCTTTCATCATTCTTTAATAAAATTTTATCAAATAGTAAACTGTACTAACATACCTAAATATATAATAAATATAAATATTTAATTTATAGATTAAATGTTTATTATAAGATAGAATTAAAGTTGAATATATAAATTAAAATAAGATTAATTAAAAATATATTTTTTTAATTTCTTAAATTAGAATTCTAATATGATTTATATTAAAATATAATTTCAATTTTGTTAATTTAATAAGTTTGTTATTCGAGAAAATAACTTTCCTATTATGAATGTTAGAAATCCTATCCACCTTTATCCCACCTCCCCCATGGGATAATTTTATTCTGCCTATATCACTCTTATATCTGACTTTATCCTATCCTAAGTGAGCACCAAACGTAGATATGATAAATCATATCATATCCCGAATTTTATCCCGACTGCCAAACGCAGCTCTCACTTCTTTTTCTTAAAACCTCAAAATCCAAAAGAAAAATGATTAAAATGGTCACTGTCCAATGAGCAATGTTGCTGTTGTACTTTTAATTTGTTCGATTTGGTTCTTTAACTTTGCTTCACTATACAATGCCGTCCCTAAATTTTTTAATTAGTTTGATATGACTCTAAACTTTTATTCAATATGATCCGTAAACTTTTAAATATTTTTATATTATCTAAGGACTACATAATATAATTATCAATTATTTAAGGGGATCGTATTACACAAATTAAAAGTTCATGAATGATATTACATATTAGATCAAAATTGAAGGATCATTAATTATATTATCCCAAATCCAAATCTTCCTTCGCCATGGCTCCAAAAGATAGAGCTTTTTGAAGTTTACCTAGGAACACGAGAATCAAGCAAAATTGCGTCCATGCCCAAGCCAAACATTTTTATATTATCTAAGGACTACATAAAATAATTACCAATTATTTAAGGGGATCGTATTACACAAATTAAAAGTTCATGAATGATATTACATATTAGATCAAAATTGAAGGATCATTAATTATAGGAAAAATCTCAAATAAGGACCCAAAATAAGCGTATTTTCTTAAATAAGGATTCGAAGTGGCCATTGTCCCAAATAAGGACAAAAAATGACTAACAATTTTCAAATAAGGACCTGAATTTGCTGGTCGGCCAAAATGTTTATCGGCCGGTGAGCGTGGGACATTTCTGGTGGTCGGAATATGGGCAATTTTGTTCAAAAATATAAATAGAAATTAACAAACCCTAAAAACAAACCCCCAAACTCTTCACGTTCTTTTGACCTAAAAAAAAAAACTCTTCATGTTTTCACGTTTTTCTTCTTCTACTCTGCATCTTTCTCTGTTCTTTGTCCTCTCTCGCTTGGAGCACGAAAATTTTCTATTAATGGAACATGAATTAAAACACAACAAGAAATGCCTAACTTTGTTTCTTCACATCTTCTTCTTTTTTTTTTTTTTGTCTTCGTTTCTTTCCAACAGATCCACTTTGAAACCACTTCCTCAAAACTCAAGGAGCTAGGGATCTTACTCCATCAACAGAGAATTTGGATTCTCCAAATGAGAGGGGACAAAGAACGTAAAAGATGAAGAGCGGAAGAAGAAGAACGTGAAGAGTTTTGGAGTTTTGTTTTTAAGGTTTGTTAATTTCTATCTATAATTTTTTGGGACAAAATTGTCCAGGTCTCCGGCCACTTAATGTCACACGCCCGCCGGCCTACGGAACATTTGGCCCTCCAGGCTTCAAAGTCCTTATTTGAGACATGTTAATAACTTCTATCCTTATTTTGTGCGCTACTTCGCGCCTTTATTTGAGAAAGTGCTTCACTTTGGATTCTTATTTGAAATTTTCCCTTAATTATATTATCCCAAATCCAAATCTTCCTTCGCCATGGCTCCAAAAGATAGAGCTTTTTGAAGTTTACCTAGGAACATGAGAATCAAGCAAAATTGCGTCCATGCCCAAGCCAAACATCATTCTAAAGAACCGAGCAAAAAAATAGATCTTTGTACGAAAAATCCATAGCTCCAAGATGAAATAAGATAAACTTCCTCTTGTATGTCGAAGCAAGGATAATCCTAACTTGAGTAAAGTTGCCACATCGAGCGAAGCTATGGGACCTCCACCAACTGAATTTACTAAATTTACTGGTGTGTATGAAAAAATAAATTATTTTCTTGGAAATCATTTTTCATGTGAATGATTATTTTTCTTTATTTGGTAATATATGGTCAAAAATATTTTATGGTATTTGGATCTCATTTGAAAATGATTTCAATGCCATGGTTTCTTCTCATGTAAAAATAATAATAATAAATATTTTTTTGAAAAAATAGAATAAAAATTATTTTAAAATCTGTTTTTTAATAAAAGAAACAAAAAAATTAAAAAAAAAATCAAGAAGAGCAATTTTGAAAAACATTTTCATCTTCAGGAATTCATTTTCTTAATTTATGCATAAATATTTTCCTTGACTAAAAAGTATTTTCAATTGATTAATCATTTTTAGCGAATCAAAAGAGTGAAAGTTAAAAAAATATAATTAAGGTTTCGTTTATTTTTGCGAAAAATATAATATCTCTTAAAAATATTTTTAGGAAAATGATAATATTTTTTATATTTAATTGAACCACGCCGTTTGAAATGAAAAATTTAATTTGACTTATCCAGGAAAAATTACAAAAATAATTTTGATTTTAACTATTTTCTCTTTTGTCATTATTATTATTATTTATTTATTTTTCTCTTGCTGAAAATGAAAATATTTTTTGATAAAAATTACCAATTTCAACCGTCCGGGCGAGGTCGCGACCCAGGCGGTCGCGCGGGCGGCGGGCGATGGCAGAGCGCGCCTGGTCGAGGGTTAGGGCAAGGAGGCGGCGGCCAGCCACGCCATCTCGTGGACGAGGATGGAGGACAGGCAGTTCAGAGAGATCGCCATTGCCGAGTGGGAATCGAAGAGCCACAGAAAGAGCTGGTGGAGAGATCGGAACGCGATTGCAAGGGAAGAATCCAGCAGATCAAGAAAACCAGAGAGAGACCTGGTTAGTGGACCGGAGAAACCCTAGGGGTCGAACAAAGAGGGAGAGAGGCGAAGGCAACGACGCAGAGAGAGAGAGAGAGAGAAGAGGACGACTAGCTGCGGAGGAGCTGCGGAGGAGCTGCCGAGCATCGGAAGCGGGATGAGGGGGACGGAGGAGAGAGAAAGAGGCAGAGAAAGGATTTTAGAGAGAGAAATCGACAGAAGGTCGCAGGGATTTCAGTGTTGAGGAACAAGGGCGAGAGGAAGCGTGAGAAAGAGGGGAAGACGATTTCCTCATTTTCTTCAGAAACGGAATTCATTTTCTTCAATTTTAGAAGGGCATTTTTTTATTGACCGGAAACATTTTCTTTGACTGCTTATTTCCATGCCCCGAACCCCAAAAAATGAGAAAAAGATTTTCCTTCAAAAGAAATGAAGCCATGTTATATCATAATTTCTTCTATTTTTGACATAAATGGTCTATAAATTTTAAGGTAATGTATAATGCAGTCTTTGAAGTTGAAAATATTTTCATATAATTTTAGGCGAAATTGAACAAGTACTAAAAATCCCGAACCACATTTATCAAATTAAAATTTTAATGATCAAATTACACATTAAGCTAAAGTTTGCGAATTACATTAAACGAATAAAAACTTCATAAATTATATTATATGTTGGATCAAAATTCAAGAATAATTTGTATAATTTTATTAGTGAGTTACATCAATTACATCATTCACTCGTTTCATCCAAAGAAGTAGTCAAATTTGTGAATGGAGACATCGAGTCTGCAGATCCACCAAGGAACAAGTGCAGAAGCACGTTGAAACTGCAAAAATGGGGTAATTCGCATTAAATCTCATGCTTGCCGACAACATCTAGAGAGTCGAATGTGCTTACAACTTTATAAGTTCTTTTATAACCTATCTTGCTTAGTTTAATTATGCGTCGATTCTCATATTTGAACAATTGAGTAACATTGTAGAAGAAAAAGTTCGTACAAATTCATATATCTTTTGCAGAATTCTTCTTTGAGTGGATAATATCTCTTGTCACATTCATTGAAAATCTTGTACTTTTGGAAATCATAACACCACGTATTGTACCTTTGATATAAACTGATATTATTTTGTCATAATAGTGAACCGTTTTATCTCACACTCAAATTCAAAATCCTAATGCTTGTGAATAAATTTGCATAATGAAAGGTTAGAGATTGTTTTGTCATTATAAATAAGAGAAATTATTGAGAAAATCACTTATGGTGTTTTTAAGATGACAAAATAATCAAAAGCTACTAACATGTGCTTTGGAGTGCAGGGATAGACAACTTCTATAAACAAAGCCAAATGCATATAGTGTTAACAACGTAACGTTTAAAAGCATGGAATAGCTTTGGTTTTGCAAAAGGAGAACAAGCAATTGGTTGAGAATCATATCTAAATTTGGAAGGACCTTTATAGATGCAAAACAAATCATAGAACGAGAATCCTTAAACCTTGGATCCATTAATAAAATATAGGAAAATGCTACCAAAAACCCCAAATTTTACAAAAAGTGACAAATTTACATCAAAACTTTTTTTTTTTACATGAAAAACCCAAAATTTTGCAAACTATGGTATATTTACCCCATTAAGGGAATTTTCGTCTTATTCTTTCTATTTTTTATTTTTTTTTTTTTTTTTCTTCTCTCTTCCCTCTACCAACCATGGCGGAGGGAAGCCAACATCCGACGAGGGTTGCCCTTGCCAGGTGTCGGGTCCGCCCTCGCCCGACGCTAGTGAGGGCTGCCCTCGCCGGACACCGGCTTCCCTCCACCATGGCTGGCGGAGGGAAGAAAGAAGAAGAAGAAAAAAAGAAAAAAAGTTTTTAAAAGTAAAAAGACCAAAATGCCCTTATGATTTAAGGTAAATGTGTCACACAAATGAAAGTTTAGGGTTTTTTGTGTCACAAAAAAAAAAAAAAAGTTTGCAGGGTAAATATATCACGATTAGCAAACTTCGGAATTTTTCATGTCAAAAATTTTTTTTTGGGGTAAATTTGTTATTTTGGGCAAAGTTTAGGATTGTTGTGATTTTTTCCTAAATATATAAACCGTTTGAAGATTCTGAGGACGTCTGTTAGCTTGGAAGAACCATCTTGCAGAAAGTAAATAGACCGTACTGAGATTTTATGGAAAGGATGGAAGGATCCTGTTTCCAAAAAACAATATATGCTAGAGACAAAGTGATTGGTTCTACATTCTTGGAAGACTTTGACTCTTAATCAATTTCAATTGGGCTCATGCCAGTGTTTTGCAACTGTCTTCCAATGTCGGAATCCGCTAAAAGTGGTCCCAAGTAGATCAGAACTCGTTTTCCTATTCAGATAAGCAGAAGAGATCTTAGACAGACTGCAAAAGTAGAATGTTCAACTTCGGAAAATTGCCTCTAAAATACTCTGGACATGCTGCTGGTCAAAGAACGGCACACCAATGGACACTTGACTCCCCCGAACCTTTTAATTCAATTAATGCCATTAGACACATGTAAACCGTCATTATCCTATTTCAATCAATAAATTAGTATGAGCGAGTGATATTTTGATATGAATATATGATCCTCCGTAAGATACTAATATTGAATCAAAACTCTAGACCATATCGGATCTAATTATACAAATCATAATTCCACTCCTAACAACAAAGCCAAACTATAAATCGTCATAAATCAACAACAAAAAAAAACTCCGTAAGCAGGTCGCGGTTGCCGACCGGAGACAAATTCTCGGTCCATCAACCGTCGCCACTTAATCGCATATTTTATAGTTAATTCCCAGAAAAAGAAAAAGCAACTTTCGATAGAATAATATGTTCTTTCTTTTTTTGGTGGCGATGATAATTGATGTTCGGGAATAGCGTCTGAGGCGACGACGATACGGTCGGGCATTGGCCATCGCTTTCGAGCCGCGAAGCGCCACCAACACCGATTCGTGTCGGGTCACCGGTCCCTTCGCTCCGCTCCTCCGTCCCGGCCCGGCGCCGACCCACGTTCCTTCGCTCGCCGCGAGTTCCGGCGTAGGAAATGCGGGCGGCGGCGGCGGAGGCGGAGGCGGAGCGGCGGTGAATCTAGGGTTTCGGCGTGTGTAGAGAGAGAGGGGAGGGAGGGAGGGAGGGAGGGAGGGAGGAGATGAAGGAGATTGTGGGGAGTCCCGGGACGGTGAGCGGGATGGCGTTGCGGGTGGGGCAATGCGCGTGCGCCGGTGCTTCTATCGGGTTCATGGTGTCTGCTAGCGGGTTCTCGAGCTACACTGCTTTCTGGTACTGGTTCTGTTTCCGAGAGTATCGATTTCTTTCCCTTTTTTGCTGGCGCGGTATGAAATTACTTCGGGGTTTGGTTTTATAATGCGGGTGATCTGTGAGCGTTGTTGGTTCATAGGATTCCACGATTCCGGACCTCTTTCCTGTTCGCAGGCTCATTGGCTAGTGAGATTTGCAAAGTGAGCCTCGGTTGTGGCTAGTCATATTCCTGTATGACTGCACCGTTGGAGGCTTGGCGCGTTGTTATAGATGCGTGGAGTGAAGTTGTAAATGAGGTTTACAAGTTTTCTCTAATTATGCAATAGCCTGCTCATAAGTCTTACAATCGTTTTGCATCAGCTTGTTTGAGCTGATGAACCTTGGGAGAACAATACTCATGTGGTGAAGTCCCCATTCTGAGATACACATGACCGGGAGTATGCATCTCTGCAGTGTAAACAGATGAAATACAGTGGATAGGATCGGCAGAAGTTCTTTAAGGCCGTATGCTTTGTAAAATGAAGAACAGATAAGCGAGCCGCCATTGTGCTTCTGATGGAGAGATTCATTTTTACTTTCCCTTTTGAAGGCATGCAAGTACCCTCTTATGTGTTTAAAGCTTGTGTTGTATCGGCGAAAAGGCCCTCACTTTTTTTTTTTTTTTAAGATGACGATTTTCTGATTTCGGTAGATACTGGCCAGAATTTATAGTGTGTGATCAGATATGCTGACTGCTGGGAGTAAGCGTCCTCCAACTACTACTACGTGCATGAATGTGTTGGTGATAGTTTTGATAACTTGTTTCTATTTTTTTCCCCTCCCCTCACCTCTTTGATCCAACTTTGAAGTGGAACTGACGTTAAAATGAAGAGGGTGATATAGATATTGCATGGCCCTTGATGGTAGATAGACTTGCTTGAGGTAGAGGTGGATTAACCATTATATGTTGAGCTTCTTTGCAATCATTCACTTCAGCTTTTCCTCTGTGTCTGGATAGTAGTGGGATAGGGAGTTCTGTGCTGTGTTGGTAAGACTAAGAACATAGAGTGCAAAGAATTGATGGTACAAAAGCTGAGCTGGGTAATAGATAACTAAAGAGACAACTGTTTTGTAGATAAAGAGAATACCTCTACAGGTTACGTAAGGTGTACAAACCAAATACAAGGGGAACTTAAGAGCCAAAAGAGAGCTCAGTTACAAGGCAAAGCATCTATGGGAATCATCAATGCATTTAAAATCCACAACTAAATTTCCTCAGTAGCAAAATTCAGATTTTGAGCTAGATTTTAATAGTTACGACGAAAGACGTCTTCACAGGCTCTCTACTTGTGTTTTTTTAAATCAACTGATAAATCGGAAAGAGTGTTTGAAGAGATCCTTCTTCTCTTGTCTCATGGAATGAGCACCCTACCAAGCCTTTAATTCTCGTTAAATAAACAATAGACCCTCCCATAACCCAACTTAACTGGGTACATGCATAGGAAGCTGCCGCATCCTTTCTTGTTCAAGGACATTGAAGGAGAAGCAGCCTCACGGTTGTTGCTTTGTGTTTTTTTTCTTTTTTTTGGGTATAGGAAGAACCTGGTGGAGACAGTGTAGTGTTATGAAAAGGTTGATTTTTTTTTTCCAAGTGTGAATTATAATGAGAAAAGCTTCGGAAGTGCTCTGTTCTAAAACATTTCCAACCCCATTATACTTATATCAGGACCTCAGGTAGCAACTTCTATTTTATGAGTAAAATAATAGATCATTTAGAAAAAAAAATTGGCAGTCTTTATGCTTTTGGGTCTTAGTCTGTCTGATGTATGCTGCCATAAAGCTGATTTTTGGCTATTCTGTCATTCTGCACAAATTGCTGGAGATTAATGGAAAAGTCAGGTACTCGTCATTTCTAAGGTTCTTTCTTGGTTGGATAGCAGTAGTTGTTGTGATTTTCTGAGATTGTGGAATGATTTCATCTTTTTTGGCTTAGAGGAGCCTTTAGAACTTGAAATTTTATTTAAATCTTACAAAATGGGTGGAGATAGAACTAGGGAACTGAGTTGATGCATCTGGCATGTTGATCTCATTCTGCTATCTCATGAAAAGTTATATATTTGGCCATTTGAAATGTCTGCAGGTATTCTTCATCTGTGGAAACAATTGTAGTACTTTTGTCTGACATACAAATGAGGTGATTTGCTGGAAGAGTGTATAAAGGCACCCCCATGGTTCCATTTTTAGGGAATTATCTTAACGTATGAAAAATTGGTGCTTGTATGCAGTTGGGAGGAAGGAAACTGCGGTTTTTTATTATTGGTACTTTAATTAATAGGGTATTCAATTTCTAGTGTTATGTGAATGGAGCTGTTTTTGCTGAGTTAATGTCTCTGCATCGACGGTGCAGATTTTATGGTCTGTGAATGTGGTTTTCCATGAATTATCCTTTGATGAGATTTTCTATGCGCTTTAGTCCTGTTTGTGTGAAATACAACGTTTTACTGATCTAAGTTTTTTCCTGTTTATTAGAATATCAAATGCTTTATTGTATCAAATGAGTTGCATGGCACTGATATACCTTCTTACAGCTACTTAATTGCATCGATGGGCCTTCAAGTGTTATGGAGCTTTGGACTAGCCTGCCTTGACATCTATGCTTTGAAGAGAAAAAGAGACCTTCAGAATCCTGTCCTTGTGAGCCTGTTTGTTGTTGGTGACTGGGTATCTATCTTGATCCTTGGGCCTCTGATTTTTGTTAGGCTAAACATCCTTGTGGGAAATATGCGCTGTTTTCTTTTCCATGGATGTATTTTGAATGCTTTTCTGTAGGTCACTCAATCTTTTAATTTTTGGTTTGAAAATAAGTACAAAATCAGTGGATATCTCAAAAAGTCGGTTTCAACCAGTGACAACGCCTCCGAATTATTCTTCCTCTTTCTTATTAGATATAGATATTGGACAAAAGTTGGTCCCTTCATTATTTTGTCATTCTTCTGCATTTTGACTGGTTAAACTTCCTATGCTTCATTTTATTTTGAATAAGAAAGGCAAAATCGTGTCCTCATTAGCTGAATTTACTTTTTCAGATCCTTTTTTTGAATAGTTACTTTTTTTTTTTAATGTCCTTTAAGTTGCTGTGATTTCTTCGGATGCTTGATGGGACAAAGAGTGGAGCCATTCACTTGCACGCCGGCATGGGGCGTCTTTCTACCAGAGAATAGTTTGGCCTATTTATTAGGGTGTTGAGTAATCATGACACTTTCATCCGCAAGAGACCTGCTATGCCTAACCCTTTGCTACCCACTCATTCTGTCTAATTCGCCTTAGAATATTTGTAGTATTTGTCACTTCGTCTTTTCTCCCCAAGCGCTGTGCTCTTTAGAGCTGGATTGCCTGGAGTTCACTCCTAGAAATATAGCCATCTCTACCCCCTGACATCTATCCCACGAGCATCTTCTTGTGAGGATTCTTGACATTCAATAACGTCTCTACCACCAGTTTCCTTAAACAAATTGTCAAACAGATCACTATTTCTTCTGACGGAATATTATTTCGTTTGTTTTAATTGGGTCTGGTTGTGGTGCTGGTGCCTAGGCATCGTTTAACGCCCCATGTTGGTCTCAAATTTCTCACGAGAAAGGAAGCATACAGATAGTCAACTTAAGCTATAGGTGGAGCTGTTCTAGTGTCCCCATCAGAAGTCTTCCTTACTTACTCTGCTGATCATTCTTATTCTTTGGGTGCCCCCATCTTCAGTGCCTCTACTTTACTCTATGTTGGTTTTTGAAGGATATCTTCTAGGAAGTATTGGCTCTTCCTATTACAGTAAAGGGGAAAATATATGAGATCACTGCCTGCTTATCCATTTGGCTATGATCATGCAGGTGACGGCTACATTATCACTTGCAGCTGCATGCTCATCAGCCGGTGTGACCGTTCTATATTCTAGGGACTTGAACTTCTGTAGGGCTCATCTACCGTGCAGCAGATTTCAACTTTCGGTAGCGTTGGCATTCTGTACCTGGGCCCTTATTGCCATGTCTTCTCATGTTATGTTCTGGATCTTGGCATCGATATAGATGGCCTTCCTCCGAGGCCTCGCTTTGTGAGGATACTGCAGTATCTATGGTTTCACTTGTATATTCCAATGCTCCTATCCTTTTTTCACCTTCCCCCCTGTAGGTCAATGAACTAAACTCTTTAAATGCCTAATATTCTGGGCAATTTTTAGGATGTTCCTCTGTGTCTTGTTGGGGCTTTGCCTCTTTGGTTTTTCAGTATAAATGAAAAAGCACTTTGCTTGAGCTGTCTAATGCAGATGAAGATTTTTAGTGAATTAATTAGTTTGCCATTGTTTTCTGGGACTGAGCATTTGGTTGCGGGTGAGTGCTTTTTTGCCTCTGTATAAGGAGGTGGCTTGTGATCCACAGCCAGAGTTTGAGGCTTGTTGCTAGGTGGCTTTGGCCCTTTGTCATGGATTGAGTCTAGTTTACCTTGATATGTTGTTACTTGGGTTTCATATCGAGGGACAGATTATGAGGGCAGAGCACAAACCGTCTTTGTTTTCTGATTGTTTCATTTCAGTACTATGAGGGTGGGAGAAATATTGTCTAGACTTAAGTCTGTATGATACGATGGACATGGGCAGCACCATTTACTGTACAAAAGCTGTTTACGATCTTGTTTTTTATAGTGAAACTCCGAGTGGCTAATATAGAATCGAGAATGGAGATTTAGAGTCTGATCCTCTATTTTTGTTGGATTTCTCCATTGAAAGGACTTGAGTTACTTGACTCTTCTACAGCCGAGTAACTTCTCTTGTAAAGATTGTATTTTCTTGATTTTCCAAGAAAACAAACTAAGGTCCGACCCGATATCTTTTCTGAAACCATGAGTTGGCATGTGATCACATTGAAAAGAGCAATCAGACACTCCTTAGGACAGGAAAAGCCAACAATTGTCAGTACTGACACTGTTTGTCTTTGCATTTGAGCTAATATAGACTCTCCAGTGTTCTTTGACTGGAGTGCCACGACCAGAATTGAAGCTACAGTTTTCACAGGTTGATCGTGACCAAGCATTAATAATCGGACATTAGAATGGAACAGCTTCCAATATTGTACTTTTCGCAGTTTTATGGAATTTGACCTTTTAAGAATTGTTCGTACAATACAAGTGCGCAAAAATGGTGTGGCCGTTTCTTTATTTTCCAAGAGTTAACGTACCTGTACTTTCTTTGAGGATTTTGCTCTAGGTTTACAGTTCAGCAGATCTAATTAATTAGCGCCCACATGAGGTTCCCAAGCCAAGAGTCATGACAGTAGCAGTAAGACTTTAACCTCCTCGAAGTATACTGAAGATGTGTTCGATTTCGTTGGCTACTTCCCTCATGTTGGGGCGGTTGTGCCTCCGCTTGTCCAAGCATGATGACGCGAGATATCCAAGTGCCTTCATGGTCTCCAATTCCAACTTCGTGGCACCCTCTTTGATCGCTGGATCGAGGGCGTCCATCAGTCTTTCTTCTTTTAGAATTTTCTTGATATGTATTGCCAAGTTTACATCTTCCTCGTCTCGATTGAAGTCGATGGCCTTCTTTGAAGTCAGCAACTCCAGTAGAACAACCCCAAAGCTGTATACATCGCTCTTATCAGTAAGTTGAAAATTAAGATAGTATTCTGGATCAAGATAGCCAAGTGTTCCTTGAGCGCAAGTCATGATGTGAGTTGCATCTCTCTCAGCTAACCTCGATAACCCAAAATCGGACACTTTAGCATTGAGCTTTTCATCTAATAGTATGTTACTAGATTTGACATCGTTATGGAAAATGGGCGGTACGGCTGCGGTATGAAGATATGCAAGTCCCTCGGCCATTTGGCGGGCGATGATGAGCCGACGGTACCACGTGAGGGGAGCCCATTTACATTTGTATGCGCCGTGAAGATGGTCAAAAAGATTTCCATAAGATATGTACTCGTAAATTAGCAGAGGCAGCTCAAGATCCACACAGCAACCCAGCAGTCTGACCAGGCTTCGATGATTCACATGGCAAAGGATCCGGACCTCGTTCAAGATCTGGTCTATTCCCTTTGTGTTCCCGAGCTTGGCTCGCTTGATGGCAATTACAGTTCCGTCGTCAAGGGTGCCCTTGAAGACCTCGCCAAAGCTGCTAGCGCCAAGGAGGTTCTCCCTGGAGAAGTTGCTTGTTGCTCTTGTGATCTCCTTCCCCGTGAAGATCTTGGCCACTTTGCCGCTGCAATTGGCATTTAGGATGTCTTCGCGCATATTGGTCCAAATGAGTTGTGCTTCCTCCTTGATGCGCTCGCGCTGCCGGTAGACGACAAAAAGAGCTGCGAACCCGAACAGAACTGCAGTGGCGCTCAAGGTTAAGCCTGCAAAAATTGGGCAAAGTTTTTGGTCAAATTGGCAAAATTCTTAATGAACTCAAATGGAAACTGTCCAGCTTGAAAATTGAAATACGTACCTGCAATTAGTAGACTTTTGCTTTGCTTCTCGCAATCTTCTGGTCTTGGACACTTGATATCTACAAGAAAATAAATTAAGAACTAGTTTATGCCTAGTTCACCACATATGATTGTGTTTGCTGCATATATAGATGTCTGATTGCTGAATCGAACATTTTCCCTAGAATGTGCTTAGTTCTGTGGCATGATGATCTACTTGCTAAAGAACAGGTGACTGATTAAGCATCTCGCTTCTGAACACAATGTTTGGATGAATTTATATGATGCATCTTCCACTATTTGTTGTAATGCTTTGTTTCGAAACACAGTACTTCTCATTAAAGCATGTAGTTTAGTTAATTAGATTATGCTACATAAAGTGCTGCATCATGTTTCAATTTTTCACTTATGTTAGCGTAGATTTTAAGAAAACTACTTTTTGTTCTACTTACTGTAACATACGCCTGCAATTGGATCCCACCGAAACCCGTATTGGCAAAAGCACCGTTTTTGCGCGGCCTTCACGGGGTCCGCAGAGCACATCGAATTTGGTGAGTTCGGGCAATCCACCTGGGAGTTGCACAATGTCTCCTGAGGCAATTCCCACTCCAATTCCAGCCCCCTGAATGCCGCCCACTTGCTCACAGGCAGCGAAGTGTCCAGATTAACGAAGCTCTGGTAAGCCGAACATCGGTCCTGGCGGACCCTGATCCTGTACTCATTCTGGGAACCGCCCGTCTTCACTGAGCAGCACAAGGGGAAGGCACTGCAAGAGGCTGCCGCAAGGGGATTGTCCCTGAGATACACATGGCATATGCTTGTCGCTGTACAATCTGCGGCCAATGACAACATGTCGGTGGAGCAATTCATCAGCAGCAGGGTGTTGCTGCTGGTTATGTTGAAGGGAAGGCTTCGGTTGAGGTAGATTCCCTGGCACCTGTAGTCAGCTGAAATGCAAGCATGGTCGACCCAATCCGATGGCCTAATCACTAGCCTCTGGGACTGTGGGTTGATGGATGTGACAACGTAAGACGACTCATTGAGTGCGTCGAAAAACAGTTTGCCTAAGCTGCACCGGACTTTGTACGACTGGTCACCACAGCTTGGTCCAGTGCTCAACGGATAAGGGACGGTCATGTTGCCACAATTCGGGCAGGTGATTGTGCCCTCTATGCAAATGTCGCACGATAGTATCACCAGCACCCGGGCAAAGAGTGCAATTGCGAGAGCAAGTGTGTTGCTCATTTTGGCCAAGATTTGAATGATACAAACTGGCATTGTGGTTCAGGCCATCCTAGTACAATTGAGTGAGTGAAACATGAACTGTTCTTATTATAATGCAGGAGCAGCATCGTCCGTTGTAAGTCTCGGATCCAACAAAAAGCAAATTTTCATCTTTCCGAGGCCTAGGGAATGCTGGGGAGTGAGTCAGCAGTGGACAAGAGAGATCATGGGACAATGTATTAGGCTAAAAGCATTTTAAGGTTTCCTAAAACCTAGACAATTTATTGAATTAAGATCCTTAATACTCGTTATGAAGTCCCAAGAAACTTTAATCAGTCAACTCATTAATTGTGACTTCGATTATTTTTTGGGCTTTGTACAAGCCACTCCCAGTGATCTAAACGGGCCTATAGAATTGAGGCTCTTAAATTTCCTGTTTTAATCTAAACGAAAAGTTATTGTATGTCTTATGCACCGAGATTGAGGCTTTCCAAGGAAAAGAGAGGATTATTGAGCAAATATCGAGTCCTCAAGGAATAAATTTTTCATTGGTAGCGTAGGGCTTTTGGGGATGGTGAATCGTCCATCTAGCCTAGAGTACTTATTTTGATTCCCCACTAGATCTTAATCATCTACTTTAATGCTTCATATCATCAATTCTACCCATTTCCAACTTTTAGTATCATCAAATGGTCGGTTTAAGTATCAACAATAGTCATCTAGAGAAGTTCTTCTACCATCCTTCTTACTACATCTCCAGATCAATTTATCCTCCTCCTGGAGATGAAGGGCCAGGCTTACTAACTCCTAAAGCTGCATAGGAGTTGATTTATTTGGGAGATGATTGTCGACGGCAAGCACCAACCGTTGTTCACATCACTTCATGTCAAGTCAGTGAGATGGCACAGAGTCTCGGAAGAATAGCCACTAATGGCCTCCTTGAGGAGTGGTGCATTAAGGCACATTCTTTTGTTTGAGAGGCACTGTGGTTGATCCATCGTTTAGGGCCATTGGAAAGCTTCGTGTGGGTTAGAGGATCTTCGGGAAAATTGTCCAAAAAATCCTAAACCTATTGCAGTTTTGCCAATTCAGTCTTAAACCTTTTAATTTTGCCAATTGAGTCCTAAACCTTTTCACTTCTTGCCGATTCAGTCCATCCGGCCAATTTTGGCCGGAAAATGCTGACGTGGACGCCGGCGGTGCCATGTAGGACTGCCGGCGCTGACGTGGAAAATTTTTAATATTTTTAGTATATTTTTTTTATTTTTCTTTATATTTTCTATTTTTTCCCCTTTTTTTTTTTTTTTCTTCTTCTTTTGGGCTTTTTTCCTTGGCCTTTTCGGTGGCCGGCCACCGGCCACGGCGACGGCCGGGCTGCCTCGCTTGCCACAAGCGAGGCTTGGCCGAGCGACGGCGACGCCGAGTGAGGCTGCCCTGCCCCGGCGAAGGGAGCCCTCGCCTAGGCGAGCGTCGGCCTCGCCGCAGATCTGGGTCTAGGCGAGGCCGACGCTCGCCCTGGCCGGCCTCGCCCGCCGAGCCTCGGTGAGGGCGTCGGCCTCGCCCGGACCCAGATCTGGCGAGGCCGGCCCTCGCCCCTAGCCGAGCAGTGTCGGCTTGTGGCCGGTGGCCAGCCGTCGCCCACTCGGCCGGGGTGAGGCCGACGCCGCCTAGGCGAGGGCAAGCCCCGAGGGCTCCCCTCGCCAAGGCCGGGCGGCCTCGCCCGGCATCGCCGTCGTCGTCGCCCGGCCAAGCCTCGCCCGTGGCGGGCGAGCCCGGCCGGCGGCCGGCTGTCACACAGTGGCCGGTGGCCGGCCACCGGAAAAGGCCAAGGAAAAAAAGCCAAAAAGAAGAAAAAAAAAAAAAAAAAATAGAAATTTTAAAAAAAAAATTTAAAAAATTTAAAAAATTTAAAAAATTTAAAAAATTTTAAAAAATTTTAAAAAATTTTAAAATATTAAAATATTATTAAAAATTGTCCACGTCGGCGTTGGCGGTCCTACGTGGCATCGCCAGCGTCCACGTCAGCATTTTCCGGCCAAAATTGGTTGGATGGACTGAATCGGCAATAAGTGAAAAGGTTTAGGACTCAATTGGTAAAGTTAAAAGGTTTAGACCGAATTGGAAAACCAAATAGGTTTAGGATTTTTTGGACAATTCTCCCAAGGATCTTCACTTGGCTAATAGCACCTAAAATAGGCATGAAAAAGAAGCAATCTAACAGCTGAGTGTCACACAATGTTAAGTGCCTATGGAAGATGGACGCGGGCCAAGGGAAGGTCAAGCTATAACGACATGTAGAGAAATCGGGAGAAGTGCCAAAAAAGTCCTAAACCTTTTGTCTTTGTGCCAATTTAGTCCTAAACCTTTTTTTGGTGCCGATTTAGTCCTAAATTTTTACGTTGTGCCAGTCAGGTCCTTTACGGCCAATTTTGGCCAGATTTTTGCCGATCGGGACGGGCCGGTTGGCGTGGCCGATCGGCGTTGACGTGGACAACTTTTAATAATATTTTAATATATTTTTTTATATTTTATATTTTATATTATTTTTATGTTTTTCTTTTTCTTTTTTTCTTCCTCCAGCCGGTCGCCGGAGCTCGATGATTGGCCAGAGGCGACGGCTAGCGAGGTTGAGGTCGACCTTGCCGGCCACCTCGCTAGTGGCCGTGAGGGAGGCCTCGCGCGGGGGCGGGAGGCTCGCCCTCGCCCGGATCCGCGACATCGAGCCTCGCCGGCCATGGGCGAGGCGAGGACCCGCCGCCTTGCGCGAGGCCGCCCTCACCGGCCGTCGCCTCTAGCTGGTCGCCGAGCTCCGAGCTCAAAGAACTGGCTGGAGGAAGAAAAAAAGAAAAAAAAAAACAGAAAAAAAAAAAATAAAAAATAAAAATAAAAAATATTAAAATATTATTAAAAGTTGTCACGCCGTCGAGCCGATCAAGCCACGTCAGTCGCCCGGCGTCCAATCAGCAAAATCTGGCCAAAATTGGCCCGAAAGGACTGAATTGGCACAACGTAAAAATGTTTAGGACTAAATCAGCACCAAAAAAAGGTTTAGGACTAAATTGGCATAAAAACAAAAGGTTTAGGACTTTTTTGGCACTTCTCCCTAGAGAAATCACTTGGGAGTAAGCCTTTGTTCAGCTAAGCTATTCACCTTTGTGGTGAAGTTTATGAAGAACAAGACGAGTACTTGAAAACATACTCGTCAAGCTTCAATTTGGTTCTAAGTGGAATAGGGTTATCTGCAAATGCCGGCAAGTCTCGAGTCATTTCCAATTGAAATCCTAATTAGGCAAGGAGGGAATAGTTGATGAAATGAGTTTGCTTCCAAAAAGCCTTTAACATATTATAAAAAGCAGAAAAAACATAGAAAGCACAAACGGTCATAAGTCTCTTGATCTTTGCAAAAATAGAAAAAAAAAAGATCGATTTCTTTTTTTTACGGGTGACTTTCAAAAATTATTGGTAGTTATTTAAAAAATTATGGGATAAGTGCATTAGAAGTCCTAAAACTTATCATGAAAATGCAATTGGTGCAATTAAGTCCTAAAACTTATCACGGAATTTTAATCAAGTCTTAAAATTTTCAAAAGGTTCAATAAAATCCTAAAACTTGTCTTGAAAGTGCACTCGAGTTCTAAAAATTTTGATAAGTTTTAGGATTTGATTGCATATTTTGAAAGTTTTAGGACTTAATTGCACTTTGTGGTAAGTTTTAGGATTTAATTGCACTTTTTGAAAGTTTTATGACTTAATTGTATTTTCATGACAAATTTTAGGACTTCCTATGCATTTATTCCAAAAATTATTGATGAAAAGAATGATGACTTTTTTTTTTTTTGTGTGATTTACTAATAACTTACCAATACTTTTATGAGATTAATAGCTTCTTTAAATGTGATTGATTTATGAATACTTGCATGGAGAATGGAGATTTAGCGAGTCCAATCCTCTATTTTAGTTAGATTTTTCCATTGAAAGGAGGGCCGAGTAATTTGACCTCTTGTAAAGATCGTGTTTTCTTGATTTTCCAAGAAAATAAACGAGGTGGGACCCCGATATCTTTTCTGAAACCATGAGTTGACACGTGATTCCATTAAAAGGGGCAATCATACGGTCCTTAGGATAGGAAAAGCAAACAATTTATCAATACTGATATCGTTTGTCTCTGCATTTAAGCTAATATGGACTCTGGAGTGTTCTTATATTGGAGTGTCATGACCATAATTGAAGCTACAGGTCGATCGTGACAAATGCATCAAGAATCAAATAATAAAAGTAGGGTTAATATGACGAAAAAACTCAAAATAGTATATTTGTAATAAATTTATCAAAAAATTAATTTTTTAATCACTAAAAACCTCAAATCTGTATATGTGTGACAAACTTATTTCAAACTAATTTTTTAACCACTAAGAACTGTAAATTAATACATTTGTGACAAATTAACCATTTGTTAGTTTTTGTTAAATTAGATTAATACCACAGAAAATTAAAAAAATTAATACAATTTTGACAAACGGAGGTTAAAACTTCAAACTAGTACCTGCGTTAACTATTAGGCAATTTGATAGTAAAATATAACGGAAACTAACGGAAAGTAAATTTATCATAAATATATCAATTTGAGATTTTTTGTGGATAGTATGTTAGGATGTACATCTAAGTAAGTTGTGTTAGATAAATACCACATCAGAAAATTATTGTAGTATAGAATAGTTAATATATCTTAGTTAGTCTATAACTCACTGGCCTAAGCTTTTGAGTTAAGATGGCTCCAATTGAATGCATCGATGAATTCGGACTTAAGTTCCCTCTTGGCCTTCTCCTTAGTTTAAGGCATCGAGCTTTTCCACCACGATTTTAGTTTCTAAGTAGGTGGGCATTATGGTGTACTAACGCGGGCCCATGGGAAGTAACACTAAGCTTACATGTGAGGGGGAGATTGTCAATGCGCTCCTAACAAATAGTATTAGAGCTCATGGTTGTGATTTTTGAGTAGGTGAGCATTGTGGTGTAGTAACGTAGGCCTATGGGAAGTGACACTGAGCTCACACATGAGGAGAAAATTGTTAGAATGTACGTGTGAGTGAATTGTGTTAAAGAAATCCCACATCGGAGAAATTTCATATCGGAGAATCGAATTAACATGGTGTATAGCAGTTAATATATCATAATTGGCTTATAACTTATTGATTTAAACTTTTGAGTGAAAGTGGATCCAACTGAATATATTAACGGGTTCAAATTTGAGCTTTTCTCGGGTAAAGATATTGGACATTTGTTACGCGCTTCCAACATATTAAATTTACCACACACACACACACACATATATATATATTAATTTTGATTTTCTTGTGATATTAACTTCTTTATGGAACTTGACTTTTCAAGAGTAGTTCATCTAATACAACTACTTGCAAAGGGGGTCGCTTTCACTTAGGGGTGTGCAACGAGAACCACCCGAACTGGGAATCATCTGAACCAGACTGAACCAATCGGTTTTAGGTGATTTTTGGAGAGGACAGTCCAGTTCCAAGTTCCCATTCTTGGAACCGATGGCCGGTTGGTCTACTTTTGGACCAATCGGACCGACCAGACCAGTTGTTATAAAGAGGAAAAAAAAGAGCTAAGAAAAACCCTCCTGCCTTTTTAAGTTTTTGTTTTCCCATCCTTCCGTTTTAGCTTTCTGCTTTTCCCACACCTTCCCTTTTTTGCTTTCCCCTCCCTTCCGATGAACACAAGCTGAGAAAAATCCACTGAAAAAATCGAAGCTTTAAGCTTAATTCTTGAAGACGGAATCGGAGTCGTTGTGGTCGAAGTTCTCCTAAGGCTGGGCCGAGTAGGGATGGAGCAAGAAGAAGGCGGGGGAAGGGCTGGGGCGGGTGTGGAGGGCGGCGAGAGTCTTGGGAGCTTGCAAATCGTCCGGTCTACGCCGACAGTATTTACGATCTCTTCCACTACGGCCATGCCCGTTCCCTCGAGCAGGCCAAGAAGCTGTACTTCCCTCCTCCATCTCTCTTTGCGTGTTTTCGTTCCGCGTGTAGACGTGCTCATGCATTTCCTGACGTACATTCCCATTGGCTCGTACCCATTTGCTGTGATGTCCTATGAGTTTATTCATCACCTTTGCACATGATCCACTTCTTGGCTTGTTTTTCGTAGTCTCGTAGGGTCTTTTAAAATAGGTTGTCAGATCACAATTCTTGGTCTGAGTATGGAGTGTGATTGGATGTTCTTGACATGGAAGAAGTTCGATAGCTAAGGCTACCTAGACCCATCCTGTAGTCTTGTGCCCTTATGCTTCTGGGTCCTTTGCCAATGTCTTCCCGGTTCATGAGTTCTTCCCTCGATTTGTATGTTTTGTAGGTTTCCTAATACTTACCTGCTCGTCGGATGCTGTAATGATGAGCTCACGCACAAGTATAAGGGCAAGACGGTCATGAACGAACAGGAGCGCTACGAATCTCTCCGCCATTGCAAGTAGGCTTAATGTTTCTGTTTTTCGCCTCTAGAGGAATTACTGGTTCCCAGTTGCGGCACTGGTCAATCTGGTTCCCGGTCCCAAAATTTGAGAACCGGTCCTCCCGGTTCATGAACCGATCAGTCCTACTTTCATTGCACCGATTTCCAAGACTTAACATAGTTGTAATTTCTCTGAGGATTTTGCTTTGGGTTTACAGTTCAACAAATCTAATTAATTAACGCCCACATGAGGTTCCCAAGCCAAGAGTTATGACAGTAGCAACAAGACTTTAACCTCCTCGAAGTGTACTGATGATGTATTCGATTTCGTCAGCCACTTCCTTCATATTGGGGCGGTTGTGCCTCCGCTCGTCCAAGCACGATGAAGCGAGATATCCGAGCGCCTTCATGGTCTCCAATTCCAACTTCGTGGCATCCTCTCTGATCGCTGGATCGATCGCGTCCATCAGTCTTTCTTCTTTTAGAATCTTCTTGATATGTATTGCCAAGTTTACATCTTCCTCATCCCGATTGAAGTCGATGGCCTTCTTAGAAGTCAGCAACTCTAGCAGAACAACTCCAAAGCTGTATACATCGCTCTTATCAGTGAGTTGAAAATTCAAATAATATTCTGGATCAAGATAACCGAGCGTTCCTTGAGCGCAGGTCGTGATGTGAGTTGCATCTGTCTCGGCTAACCTTGATAACCCAAAATCGGACACTTTAGCATCAAGCTTTTCATCTAGTAGTATGTTACTAGATTTGATATCCCTGTGGAAAATGGGTGGCATGGCTGAAGTATGAAGATATGCAAGTCCATCGGCTGTTTGGCGGGCAATGATGAGCCGACGGTACCACGTGAGGGGAGCCCATTTACATTTGTATGCGCCGTGAAGATGGTCAAAAAGATTTCCATAAGATATGTACTCGTAAATTAGCAGAGGCAGCTCAAGATCCACACAGCAACCCAGCAGTCTCACCAGGCTCCGATGATTCACCTGGCAAAGGATCCGGACCTCGTTCAAGATCTGGTCTATTCCCTTTGTGTTCCCAAGCTTGGCTCGCTTGACGGCAATTACAGTTTTGTCGTCAAGGGTGCCCTTGAAGACCTCGCCGAAGCCACCAACGCCAAGGAGGTTCTCCTTGGAGAAGTAGCCTGTTGCTCTTGTGATCTCCTTCCCCGTGAAGATCTTGGCCGCTTTGCCGCTGCAATTGGCATTGAGGATGTCTTCGCGCATTTTGGTCAAACTAAGTTGTGCTTCCCTCTTGATGTGCTTGCGCTGCCGGCGGACTACAAAAAAAACTGTGAAGCCGAACAGGACTGCAGCGGCGCTGAAGGTTAAACCTGCAAAAAATGGGGGAGGTTTCAGGTAAAATTGGTGAAATTTTAATGAAATCAAATGGAAACCCTCCGGGTTGAAAATTCAAGTACGTACCTCCAATTAGTGGACTTTTGCTTTGCTTCTCGCAATCTTCTGGTCTTGGACACTTGATATCTACAAGATTTAAATAAAGAACTAGTTTATGCATAGTTCATCACAGATGATTATGTTTGCTGCAGCTATAAATGTCTGATTGCTATATTCGAACATTTTCACTAGAATGTGCCTTGTTCTGTGGCATGATGATCTACTATGCTATAGAATGGGTGACTGATTAAGCATCTTGCTTCTGACCACAATGTTTGGATGAATTTATTTAAAGAAACATCTACCACTATTTATGATAATGCATTGTTTTGAAACGCAGTACTTCTCATTAAAGCATGTAGTTTATTTAATTAGATTATGCTACATAAAGTGATGCATCATGTTTCAATTTTTTTTATGTCTGCGTGGATTTTAAAAAAACAACTTGCTGTCCCACTTACTGTAACATACACCCGCAATTGGATCCCACCGAAACCCGGATTGGCAAAAGCACCGTTTTTGCGCGGCCTTCACGGGGTCCACAGAGCACATCGAATTTGGTGAGTTCCGGCAATCCACCTGGGAGTTGCACAATGGCTCCTGAGGCAATTCCCACTCCAATTCCAACCCCGTGAACGCCACCCACTTGCTCACTGGCAGCGATGTGTCCAGATTAACGAAGCTCTGGTAAGCCGCGCATCGGTCCTGGCGGATCCTGATAATGTACTCGTTCTGGGACCCGCCTGTCCTGAGTGAGCAGCACAAGGAGAAGTTACTGCACGAGGCCGCTGCGAGGGGATTGTCCCTGAGATATGCGTGGCATATGCTGGTCGGTGTACAATCTATAGTCAATGACAACACTTCAGTGGAGCAATTCATCAGCACCAGGGTGTTGCTGCTGGTTATGTTGAAGGGAAGGCTTGGGTCGAGGTAGATTCCCTGGCTCCTGTAGTCGGCTGACATGCAAGCATGGTCGACCCAATCCGACGGCCTAATCACTAGCCTCTGCGACTGTGGGTTGATGGACATGATGATGTAAGACGACCCATTCAGTGCGTCGAAGAACAGTGTCCCGAAGCTGCACCGGACTTTGTACAACTGGTCGCCACAGCTTGATCTGGTGCTCAACGGATAAGGGACGGTCATGTTGCCACAATTTGGGCAGGTGATTGTGCCCTCTATGCAAATGGCGCACGATAGTATCACCAGCGCCCCAGCAAAGAGTGCAATCGCAAGGGTATTGCTCATGTTGGCCAAAATTTGAATGATATAAACTGTCATCTGGTTCAGGCCATCCTAGTACGATCGAGTGAGTGAGACACGAACTGTTCTCATCCTAATGCAGAAGCAGCATTGTCCGGTGTAAATCTCGGATCCAACAAAAGGCAAATTTTTATCTTTTCAAGGCCTGGGGAATGCTGGGGAGTCAACAGTGGACCAAATAGATCATAGGAAAATGTGTTAGGCTAAAAGCATGTTAAGGTTTCCTAAATCCTAGACAATTTATTGTATCGAGATCCTCGATTCTCGATATCAAGTCCCAAGAAACTTTAATTAATCATCTCACTAAGTGTAACTTTGGTTATGTTTTTGGCCCTTTGTACAAGTCACTCCGGTGATCTCTACGGGCGAATAGAAATTAGGGGTGAGCATTGGTCTAGAGTTGACCTTAGACCGATCTTGGACCTGCCCAACCTTGCCGATCTTGGTTTGGTTTCTAGGAGGACTGGGTCGATCTTTGATTCTTGGACCCTTGGACCTTGTATTGTGTAAGTTGGTCCTCGATCTTTGGGAGTTTAGGGTTGGTCTAACATGAACCAACCTTGTAATTATTGTATATTAATATATTATATATAATATATATTAGATTATTGTATATTTAATATGTTATGTAAGATATTTTGTTATCTATTCTAAAGTCTATAACCCTAACTTAATGTTAATGGCGTTAATGAGTCCTCCTCCCAAGCATTTTGTTATGTCCTCTTCTTTCTTTTTATCCTCTTATTTCTTTTTTATTTTTGCCAAGTAAATCCCAAAGAATAAAGCCCTAATTAGAAATCTAGAAATCTTCTTCGTGAGCAACACTTGTTGCTTGCCTCGCTCTTGCTTGCCGCTTGCCCCTCGCTGGGCTCGCCCTATTACTTTGAAAATCATAGGTTGTAAAAGGTTAATCAGCATCACGTCAGTTTAAAAAGAATCCTTCTCAATGGCTGTTTCAAGTCATTTGGATGCTTATTTTTATTTTAAGTATGATTTTCACAAATCGTTTCATGGAGTGTTAGTGGTGTGGATCTAGTGTAAAATTTTATATTTGAGAAGTAGGCTTCCTTAGTAATAATAGATTTCTTCTAGTGATTCCCAAGACACGGGTAGGGTTCACTTCTCTAAGTGAAAGGATAAAAAACAATGTGTAAATAATTATATTCTTCAAACTTTCTTGCTCCACAACAACAAAGTTTTTTAGAGTTTTGCTTTGAAATTCTCTCTAAACTCTAAATTGTCGTGCTGAGTATTAGATGAAGGTGCATGGTTTAAGCTCATGCTGCTTTTGGCCTTTTATGTTTTTCACTTTACTTTTTCTTTCCTTTCAAATAGAAATTCATGAAACATTGCTAGTTGGGCTCTGTGAATTTATAGCTTGGTTGATCAACGCTGCATTGTTGATGAATTTGTAATTTTAAATAGTAGGTTTGTTTTTTGAGGGAATACAAAAAATGAAACAAGAATTTATTAGTTGGTCTTAGGTTGACCCTAGAACTGCACTGGACCTATAGGGTCGGTCCAGTCCTCGGTCCTCGACTCAATATGATTAGTTCTCAATTCCAAAATTGATGACCAACACTGTGCGGGTTTAGTCCTTGGATTAGGTGCTGGATTGGCTCAACCAGATCATGCTCACCCTTACTAGAAATTGAGGCTCTTATATTTTCTGTCTTAACCCAAATGAGAAGTTATTGTATGTCTCATGTGCCAAGATTGAGGCTTTTCAAGAGAAAGAGAGGATTATTGAACAAATATTGAGTCCTCGAGGAGTGAATTTTTCTTTGCTAGCGTAGGGCCGTTGGGAATGGTGGATTGTCCATCTAGCATGGAGTACTTTTTTGGTATTCTACTAGATCTTAATCATCCATTTAATGGTTCATATCATCAAGTCTACCCATTTCCAAATTTCAGTACGATCATATGGTCAGCTCAGTATTAAAAAGAGTCATCTAGAGAAGTTGTTCTTCTACCATTCTTCTCACTCCATCTCTGATCACATTATCCTCCTCTGAGAGATGAAGGGCTAAGCTCACTACTAAACCTGCATAGAAGTTGATTGATTTGGGAGATGATTGACGATGGCAGGCATCAATCGTTGTCCACATCATTTCAGGTCAAGTCATTCAAATGGCACAGGGTCTTGGAAGAGTAGCTACTAATGGCCTCCTTAAAGGGTGGTGCATTGAGGCACATTTGTTTGCTTGAGAGGTACTACGGTTGGCCCGTTGTTCAAGGCCATTGGAAAGCGCCTTGTGGGTTAGAGGATCTTCACTTGGCTAATAATACCGAAAATACATGAAAAAGAAGCAATAGACAGCTAAGTGTCACGTGATGTTAAGTTCAGTGCCTAGGAAGATGGATGCAAGCCAAGGAAAGGTCGAGCTATAACGACATGCAGAGAAATCACTTGGGAGTAAGCCTTTGTTAAGGTGAGCTATTCACCTTTGTGGTGAGTTTTATGTGTGATTAAATTTGCTAGGATGAAGAACAAGACGAGTACCGAAAACATATTTGCTAGGTTTTATTTGGCTTTAAACGGAATAGGGTTATTTGCAAATGCCGGCATGCCTTGAGTCATTTCCAATTGAAATCCTCATTAGGCAAAGATTGAATAGTTGGTGAAATGAGTTTGCTTCCAGAAAGCCACTAACATATAAAAAGAAGCAGTAAAAGCATAGAAAGCACAAGCAATCATAACTCTCCTGTTCCGTGCAGGAAAAAAAAGGACCAATATCTTTTTCTTAGTGACTTCAAAAAAAAGATGGTAAGTATCTCAAAAACCATTGATGAAAAGAATGGCAGACTTTATTTATTTATTTATTTATTTCCACATGTCTTAGTGCTAACTTACCAACATGAGATTAATAGCTTCTTGAAAAGTGATTTGTTTATGCAATACTTGCTTGGAGAATGGAGATTTAGAGAGTCTAATCCTCTATTTTTGTTGGATTTTTCCATTGAAAGGATGGCCGAGTTACTTTACTCCTCTAGAGCCATGTAAGTTGATCTCTTGTAAAGATTGTGTTTTTTTTATTTTCCAAGAAAATAAACGAGGTGGGACCCCGATATTATTTCTAAAACCATGAGTTGGCATGTAATCCCATTGAAAGGGCAATCATTCACTCCTTAAGTTAGGAAAAGCAAACAATCCATTAATACTGACACTGTTTTGTCTCTACATTTAAGCTAACATGGACTCTGGAGTGTTCGTCATGACCAGAATTGAAGCTGCAGTTTTCACTTGGTCGATCGTGATCAAGCTTTAAGAATCGGACATTAGAATTAGACATCTCCCAATAGAGTGCTTTACGCAGTTTCTGGAATTTGACTTTTCAAGAATTGTTCATGCGATACAACTGCCCACAAATGGGGTCGCCTTCGCTTCTCCAATTTTCAAGATTTGACATAGTTTTAATTTCTCTGAGGATTTTGCTTTGGGTTTACAGTTCAGAAGATCTAATTAATTAGCTACCACATGAGGTTCCCAAGCCAAGAGTCATGGCAGTAGCAGCAAAGACTTCAACCTCCTTGAAGTATACTTATGATGTATCCGATTTCATCGGCAACTTCCTTCATGTTGGGGCGGTTGTGCCGCCGCTCGTCCAAGCATGATGACGCGAGATATCCGAGTGCCTTCATAGTCTCCAATTCCAACTTCGTGGCACCCTCTTTGATCGCTGGATCGACTGCGTCCATCAGTCTCTCTTCTTTCAGAATCTTCTTGATATGTATTACCAAGTTTACATCTTCCTCGTCTCGATTGAAGTCGATGGCCTTCTTCGACGTCAGCAACTCCAGTAGAACAACCCCAAAGCTGTATACATCACTCTTATCAGTAAGTTGAAAATTCAGATAGTATTCGGGATCAAGATAACCGAGTGTTCCTTGAGCGCAAGTCGTGATATGAGTTGCATCTGTCTCGGCTAACCTTGATAACCCGAAATCGGACACTTTAGCATCGAGCTTTTCATCTAGTAGTATGTTACTAGATTTGATATCCCTGTGGAAAATGGGCGGTACGGCTGAAGTATGAAGATATGCAAGTCCCTCGGCTGTTTGGTGGGCGATGTTGAGCCGACGGTACCACGTGAGCGGAGCCCATTTACATTTGTGTGCACCGTGAAGATGGTCGAAAAGATTTCCGTAAGGTATGTACTCGTAAATTAGAATTGGCAGCTCGAGATCCACACAGCAACCCAGCAATCTCACCAGGCTCCGGTGATTCACCTGGCAAAGGATCCGGACCTCGTTCAGGATTTGGTCTATTCCCTTTGTACTCCCGAGTTTGGCTCTCTTGACGGCAATTACAGTTCCGTCGTCAGGCGTGCCCTTGAAGACCTCACCGAAGCCACCAGCACCAAGGAGGTTCTCCCTTGAGAAGTTGCTTGTGGCTCTTGTAATCTCTTTCCCCGTGAAGATTTTGGCTGCTTTGCCGCTGCAATTGGCATTTAGGATGTCTTCACGCATTTTGGTCAAACTAAGTTGTGCTTCCCTCTTGATGTTCTCGCGCTGCCGGTGGACTGCAAAAAGAACCGCGAAGCCGAACAGGACTGCAGCAGCGCTGAAGGTTAAACCTGCAAAAAAGGGGAAAGTTTCAGGTCAAATTGAAGAAATTTTAATGAAATCAAATGGAACTATCGGGGTTGAAAATTGAAATACATACCTCCAATTAATGGACTTTTGCTTTGCTTCTTGCAATCTTCTGGTCTTGGACACTTGATATCTACAAGAATTAAATAAAGAACTAGTCTATGCATAGCTCACCACAGATGATTGTGTTTACTGCAGATATAAATGTCTGATTGCTGAATCGAACATTTTCACTAGAATGTGCCTAGTTCTGTGGCATGATGATCTACTAGCTGCAGAGCAGGTGACTGATTAAGCATCTCGCTTCTGAAAACAATGTTTCTGGATGAATTTATTTGATGCATCTTCCACTTTTTGTTATAATGTATTGTTTCAAAATGCAGTACTTCTCATTAGAGCATGTAGTTTAGTTAATAAGATTATGCTACATAAAGCGAAGCGTCATGTTTCAATTTTATTCATATGTTGGCGTAGATTTTAAGAAAACAACTTGCTGTCGTACTTACTGTAACATACACCGAGGATTGGATCCCACCGAAACCCGGATTGGCAAAAGCACCGTTTCTGCACGGCCTTCCCAGGGTCCACTGAGCACATCGAATTGGCCGAGTTCTGGCAATCCACCTGGGAGTTGCATGATGGCTCCTGAGGCAATTCCCACTCCAATTCCACCCCCCTGAACGCCGCCCACTTGCTTACAGGCAGCGAAGAGTCCAGATTAACGAAGCTCTGATAAGCCGCGCATCGGTCCTGGCGGATCCTGATCCTGTACTCGTTCTGGGACCCGCCTGTCTTCATTGTGCAGCACAAGGAGAAGTTACTGCATGAGGCTGCTGCGAGGGGATTATCCCTGAGATATGTGTGGCATATGCTTGTCGGCGAACAATCTACGGTCGATGTCAACACTTGAGTGGAGCAATTCATTAGCAACAGGGTGTTGCTGCTGGTTATGTTGAAGGGAAGGCTCGGGTCAAGGTAGATTCCCTGGTTCCTGTAGTCGGCCGACATGCAAGCATGGTCGACCAAATCTGACGGCCTAATCACTAGCCTCTGCGACTGTGGGTTGATGGATGTGATGACGTATGACGACCCATTGAGCGTGTTGAAGAACAGCGTCCCGAAGCTGCACCGGACTTTGTACGACTGGTCGCCACAGCTTGGTCCGGTGCTCAAAGGGTAAGGGACGGTCATGTTGCCACAGTTCGGGCAGGTCATCGTTGCCTCTATGCAAATGTCGCATGATAGTATCACCAGCGCCCCGGCAAAGAGTGCAATCGCAAGAGTAAGTGTATTGCTCATGTTGGACAGTATTTGAATGATATGAACGATTATTCTGGTTCAGGCCATCCTAGTATAATTGAGTGAGTGAGTGAGTGAGACCTGAACTGTTCTCATTATAATGCAGAAACAGCATTGTCCAGTGTAAATCTTGTACCCAATAAAAGACAAATTTTTATCTTTTCAAGGCCTAGGGAATGTGGCGGAGTGAGTCATCAGTGGACAGGAGAGATCATGGGACAATGTATTAGGCTAAAAGCATGTTAAGGTTTCCTAAAACCTAGACAATTTATTGTAATAAGATCTTCGATTCTCGTTATGAAATGGAGATGTTCATGCATTGTTCCCAAGAAACTTTAATCAATCGTCTTATTAAGTGGAAATTCGGTTATGTTTTTGACCCTTTGTAAAAGTCACTCCTGGTGATCTCAATAGGCCTATAGAAACCAAGGCTCTTACATTTCCTGTTTCAACCGGAATGAGAACTTATTGTTTATCCTATTTGTTGAGAAAACCTCCTAATATATTTTTAAGTTGACAAAGCCATCCATTGTCTAATCTTGAATTTGATAAATGCATTGAAGTGTTTGGTCTCAAGAACTACTCATGAAGGAAAAATCTATATCTATCTTGACCATACTTATTGTCGTTCATGTATTGCGGATGAAGGTTAAGACAGTTGCTTCATGGAAATCATCATAGATATAACTTATATGTAAATATCATTAGAGCAACAGCGAAGATATCATCAAAGCTTACATGCGGATATCATTGTATCACTTGACATCTTCAAACCCTATTGCTAAAGCTAAATATCATCATATTGCAAAATCTCTCTTAGATTATATGTTTAGATACAAATCACATTACTTGCATCATCATAGATAATGATCTAGCTCGGATTTCCACTATAGAAAATGTTGATTGATCTACAATCTTAAATATTGTTTTGCAAATGAGGATATCAGCATAACTTATACGTAAATATCATCATAGAAACAGTGAAGATATCAACAAAACTCATGCAGATGTCATCAAATCACTTGATATCTTCAGACTCTATTGCTAATGATGAATATCATCATATTGCGAAATCTACCTTAGATTATATGTTCATATACAAACCCCACTACTTTCATCATCACATTTAGTGATTTAGCTCGAATTTCCAATATAGAAAATTTTGATTGATCTTCAATCTTAAACATTATTTTGCAACGAAATCCTTAAGTAAGACATTTTGATTTATTGACAATCATTTGAAAGGCAAGCTACTTTCCTTGATTAAAGGACTTTACAAAAACAAGATTTGCTTGTATGGGGACTAAATCAATGGAGATTTAGATCTTATCTTTCAACAATTACTCAATTTTCTTTGTCCAACGGGTTATTTGGAGAAGTAATTTTTCACCAGTTAGATTAGAAGTGGAAGAGTATAAAAGGAGACCAAGGTGCTAAAGAGAAAAGAGAGGTCCATAAACATAAATTCCAAAGTCCAAGAGAACTTCAATCTTACATACTTGTCTTTTTATGAGCTTAAACTATAACCCTTGAGAGGCATGTCATATTGATTGTGTGATATAGGGGGAATTGTGCAAACTTGGGTATCATCATTCATTTGTATAACCTCCTATTGATTGACTAGTGAAATCCAATCAGTAGGTTGTCTTGGTGAGAGAGTGGATGTAGGCTTACTCAAAACCAAACTATTGTAAATTCTGGGTATAATCTCTTCTATCTTTGAACTCTCGTTCATTATTTTTGCACATCAGTGAATTTCATCATGTTACTCTCAATATTTAGGTTCTGACTTCACTCTAGTTTGATAATATTGACTTGATTTTTTGGCTTTCGCATTAATTTGTGTAGATTTGCTTTCATCCACTTCTAGGTGATATTGCTAGCTACAACATTATGAGCCAAGATTGAGACTTTTCAAAGGAAAGAGAGGATTATTGATCAAATATCTAGTCCTTAAGGATTAAATTTTTCTTTGATAGCGTAGGGCCGTTGGGGATGGTGGATTGTCCATATAGTGTAGTACTTTTTTGGTATCTTGATAGATCTTAATCATACACTTTTCTGATTCATATCATCATGTCTACCCATTTCCTAATTTCGATTTGATCATATGGTCGGCTTAGTATGAAAAAGAGTTGTCTAGAGAAATTCTTCTTTCTACCATCTTGAGATCACCTTATTTTCCTCCAGGAGATGAAGGGTTGGGCTCACTAACTCCTAAACCTGCATAGGAGTTGATTGATTTGGGAGATGATTGTCGACGGCATGCATCAATCTTTGTCCACATCGTCTCATGTCAAGTTAGTTAGATGGTAGAGTTTTGGAAGAGTTGCCACTAATGACCTCCTTAAGGAGTGGTGCATTGAGGCATATTTGTTTGCTTGAGAGGTACTGTGGTTGGCTTGTCGTTCAGGGCCACTAGAAAGTGTTATCATTTTATATCTAGGAACTTGAACCTTTGTAGGGCATTGATGCATCTTACTATGTGGCAGATTTAGGGAGAAGGATGCTAGAAGTGCCAAAAGTTATGTACAATGCTCACTTTAGTGTCTAAAGTTTTTTTCGGATTACTTAAGTGCTACTTTGAAAAAAAAAACGATAACTTAAGTACCAACTTCGATCTAGGTTGCTAAAAATCTGACGTTGCCATATTTTATTGATTTCTCAATCCTATATGGCTCGTCGGTATGCCTAGTTAGAATATAACCCCTAAATGACATCAGGTAGCAAGTCAAAATGTGATCACTTCAATGTCAATCGTTATTAAAAAATGATCATTTTAGTGCCAGTCGTTGTTAAAAAGTTATTACTTCAATGCCAATCTCAAAGAAAAAATGATCACTTCAGTGCTTAAAAAATGCCACATCAGCTCAAATTTTTAATTATAAAATGATGTAATTTTTTTGGTTGAAATTTCTTACCAAAGACATTTAAGTGATTAGTTTTTCTTTGATTTGACAATTAAGTGAGTCTACGAAAATTTTTGATATTAAAGTGAGCACTGTACACAAATTTGAGCATTTCTTCTATCCTTCTCCCATAGATTTCAGCTTTCGGTAGTGATGGCATTTTGTACTTGGGCACTTATTGCCATGTCATGTCATGTTATGTTCGGGATCTTGGGATTGATATAGACGTTCTTCCTCAGACGCCTCACTTTATGAGGAGACTGCAGTACCTATGGTTTCACTTTTATTATCCAACGCTTCTATCCTTTTTTCACCTTCTTCCCTGTAGGTCGATGAATGCCTATTATTCTGGGCAATTTTCGGGATGGTCCTCTCCGTTTTGTTGGGCTTTGCCTCTTTGGTTTTTCAGCACAAATGGAAAAGGACTTTGCTTGAGCTTTCTGATGCAGATGAAGATTCTTAGTGAATTAATTAGTTTGCCATTGTTTTCTGTGACCAAGCATTTGGTTGGGGGTGAGTTCTTTTTTCCTCTGTATAAGAAGGTGGCTTGCGATCCCCAGCCAGAGTGTGAGGTTTGTTGCTAGGTGCCTTTGTCATGGACTGAGTCTTGTTTACCTTGATTTGTTGTTACTTTGTTGTCATATTTGGGGACAGATTATGAGGGCAGAACACAAACCATCTTTGTTTGTGGATTCTTTAATTTTGTTATAACGGGGGATGGGAGAAAATATTGTCTAGACTTAAGCTTCGTTCTTTTCGCAGAGTATGTGATGTTTTTAAAAAATGTTTTCTAGAAAACTATTTTCCAAAAAAAATGATGATATTTTTCAGTATTCAGCTAAAAATTGAAAATGAACTAGAAAATATTTTCCGTCATTTTGTTGGGAAGTTAGATTTTGAGAAAAATCATCAAGAAAATCAATTTTTAATTATTTTTTATTTTTCTTTTCTTTTATTATCTTTCTTCTTTTTGTTTTTTCTTTTCATTTTTTCATTTTCCTTCTTCCTCAAACCCTAATTTCCTTCCCCAAATTCACCGACTGAGTAGCAGTAGGAGAACGACAACAATGATGGATATCGGGCTCATTGGCATAGATCCCCTGCTTTTCACCACCCTCCACCACTTTTTGCCTCATGGACGTCTTCGATGAGGCCGAGAAGTCCTCCAATGCCCCCACCCACACCTATGTCCGGGACACCGGGGCCGTGGTAGCGACCCTTGCAGACGTCAAGGAGTTCCTACGCCGTCGTCATCAGCATGCCGAGGCTCAAGTCTAGGGACATCAAGGTCTAGGTCGAGGACGACTATGTGCTAGTCATCAGTGATGAGGGGAAGCGCTCATCTATGTAACACGGACACTCTCCGGAAGCTTTTGTATTGTGTCTGACACTCCGACACGTGTCCGACACGTTCCGACACGTCCCGACACGCTCTGACACGCGGTCAACAAGTGTCGAAAAATCCGACACGTGGTCAACTCTCTCCGACACGCTCCGACACGCAAGTCCAGAATTCTGACACGCGATTCCGACACGCACGGGTTATTTTTAAAAATTTCTAATATTTGAGGGGTCAAAATATAAATATACACAAAAGAAGTAATAAAAGAAGTAATAAAATTGCTATAAATATACACGCACGGGTCAATTTTTTTTTTTTTCAGTTTTGTTTTTTTAAAATTGTTTTAGTTTTTTTAAAAGTCTTTTAATACGAAAGAAGTAATAAAAAAAATGCTATATATGATAAATAAATAAATTTAAAAATATCATTTCAGCATTTTTCTTTAAACAATGTTTTTTTCCTCTAAGTTTTATGTATTATTGTAACAAATTAAAATAATGAATGATATTATTTAATATTTTTTGTGTAAATTAATTCTAGGCTATTTTTTATTATTATTATTTTATTTTATTATATTTATTTTATTAAAATTATTTATATTTATATTAAAAATATATAATATATAACGTGTCGGAACGTGTCGAAATTCTCTATTTTTAAGAAATGACGTGTCGGCGTGTCGTGTCGTGTTGTGTCGCGTGTCGCGTGTCGGTCTACATAGGCGCTCATCAAATTGGTGAGCTCAAGTTATGCTAGATGGGGTTAGACTCGAGCTCACCGGCCACTATTGTGGCATGCAACCAGCCGAGGAAGAAGCAATGAGAAAAGGAAAGAAAATTTTAAAAAATAATAATAATAAATAAAAACTCGATTTAAAAAAAAAAAATGAAAAATGAAAAATGAAAAATGAAAGGAAAAGGTGTTTGGTGAAAGGAAGTGTTTGGTCTAGAAGTGAAAAAAAGAGGATGGAAATTTTGAAAAGTGAAAAACATTTTTCCCACTTTTGAAAGTATTTTTTTCACGGTTGAAAATGGCACCTTAATTCTATGTATGATATGATGGACACAAATAACACCAGTCACTGTACTTAAGATTTTTAGGATTTCGTGTTCTATAGTGAAACTACGGGTGGCTGGCCACAATAGATTCTTGATATGTGATTAGTTTCGTTTAGTAAATTTAGTGTATGCAATAC